>JAVSIQ010000816.1:0-1200000 GCA_038502775.1 Hippodamia convergens | reverse complement strand
TGAAATGATTTATCTTCTATGAGCAAGGTCATAGTTGAAATGAAACAGATTTAATGAATTTGACGCTACGTACGACATAAAATCAGAAAATCCTAAATAACTCAAGAATTATCAATTTTAGGAGCATTAACATGTTAGAACGATATCATCGTTTCTTATCGTACAATCTAATGCAATCATAAAAAAATAGGGTTCTAATTTGAAAAACGAAAGTTACGGGCCAATCTTGATCCCAATTTTTGACTCAACATTTGGAACACCCTGTGATGAGTTTTTCAAAATTCTAAAAATGTACAATATTTACACAGTCTTCGACTTTAAAAATGTGAAAACGGTTTGATTTGATTAAGAATAACAAACATAATACCGAATACACTTTTCTCTCTTTTTCTTCAGGTTTTTCTCGATATTTTGGAAAGTATTTCGACGAATGCAACGATTTCAGTACGAATGTTTTCAGAATTGTTTACTTCATCAAATTCGAATACAAAAAAAACAGAAAAAAAAATTTCGAAGATTTTTTTTTCGCTCCCTGTATAACTGAAAGTGGTCAGGCTCCAAGAATATTTTAGCTTGGTAGATAATGTCAAACAATATCATAATCCCAATTTTCATATTTCTAATAAGTCTAGTTCTCCAGAAACGCCTAATAGGCCGTCGAACTTGGTACACCCTGTATATACAACTATACTTGGAAGTTTTCTCGTCAACTGCATCCACTCCTGATTTCGTTGAATTATAGAAGGAGATTATTTCAGGCAGACCATTATCATCATGTTCGGAGTGATGCATCGACGAAATGGGGACAACACATTTATTTTTCTTCGGTACTCTTGAAATCAATGTTTTATTTCTTGTAAAGCCATACATAGTAGATCCTACTGGCCTTGTTTTAGAAGGAAGGAGTTCTTTAGGTATTTCCCTTCTATTCTTCTTCATAGTCCCAACATAAGTCAAAACATTTTTCAATAGGTAGTCGACAAGCTCTATAGAGGAGTACCAGTTATCGCCAGTTATATTCCTTCTGCTCCCAAATATTGGTTTTGACAGACGAATAATTGCTTGCGTTGGATAGAAAACTTTTTCTCTGTTTCTGTGAGATCTTTGAGGGAATCAGTTCCTTTGCCGCAATATATACATACATATATATATATATATATATATATATATATATATATATATATATATATATATAATATTCACAGGAATTTGGACAATATATATATATATATATATATATATATATTTTTTTTTTTTTTTTTTTTTTTTTTCCACCATTAATCAGGGTAATATCTGGTTTTAGTCGGACAATTATCAAGACCAAAATCAGCGCTCAGAATCCTTGCAGGAATTTTCGGACAATCCTCGTGGTAGAAAGGATGACCTGCTTCTGGGACGCAGAGATAACAGCAGGCTCAAGACATAATCTTTCGGTATTCTCTGGCAAGTGTGCCTCTACAAGACCGTTAACCGATATTATCATCGGGAGGACACTTATCGTTTTCAGACCATACAATTCTTTCAGCTGAAATGCCAGGTCGCCGTATTTGCAAATTTTTTCAGCGTAGGCTTTCGAGATGTTATCGTCCGCCGGGATAGTGAACTCTATGAGCATACATGTTTTCTTCTCAGTATCGAAGAACGTTATGTCGGGTCTGTTATGCATGACATTCCTATCGGTAACCAAAGCGGAATCCCAGTAAAGTTTGAATTGGGCATTTTGTAGTAGGGGTTTCGGAGCATATAGGTGATCTGGAAGTTTCTCTTGAAGCAGACCCAGTTTTAGTGCAACATGTTGGTGGTAAATCTTCGCCATGGAGTTATGTCTCTCAAGGTAATCTCTCGGAGCCAGGATGGGACAAGACGAAGTCATATGCTGTATTGTTTCAGGTGCCTGGAAACATTTTCGACAGCGATCAGATGGTATATTAAGCTTAGCAACATTTTTCTGGTACATTCTAGTGGCCACAACCTGGTCTTGAATAGCTAGAAGTCGACCTTCTGTCTCTGGAAAGAGATACCCTGCTCTCAGGTAAGTTAGCGACTCCTTTTTATTAATTTCGTTTTTTTTCAGGCAGCTAGGGTATCTTCCGTGTAGGGCTTTGGAGCACCAGTCTTCAATCAGTTCTTCTGTTGTGAGAAGAGTCGTCTGCTGGGGAGCGGGATTTGACAGTTTCAAAGCCGAGATATCTTGGTCTGCCTCACGAATCGCCCGAAAGAAAGGTGAGCTTTTTTGTAAAAAGTAGTCCCGCATTGCAGTGATATTTTCTTGGTGGATTTTCTCCAAGTTGAGTAGGCCTCGACCTCCCAGATGACGTGGTAGGTATAATCGCACTATTGATGAGTGTGGGTGGTGGACCCCATATTTCGTGAGCAAAGATCTCAGTGCTCTGTCCATTTCCTGAAGGTCAGTTGTCGACCAAGTAAGAACACCAAAAGAGTGCGCTATCGTTGGTATGGCCCAGATGTTGATGGCGGTGAATAGGGATCTAGAATTTAATTTTGACTTCAACAAGATAGTGACTCTCTTCAGTAGCCTCTCCCTATATATATATATATATATATATATATATTATATATATATATATATATATATATATAATATATATATATATATATATATATATATATATATATATATATCCAACGAACAAACTGGCATCTTTTCCGAAACGGTATAGGCCTGCATCCTCGTGTATATTGGTGTATATTCAAGAAAGTTTGCACCGTACATTCCGACTTCCAGTTATATCCAGCGGATGGACTGACATCCGTATATTTTGATACAAGTAGGAAACAGTTTGACCTCTATATATTCTATTTCCAGGTAATCTGCCTTCCAGCAATGTTGCCAATTCGATGTAATTCTCATGTTCGTGACCGGAAGTCATTCAAGATGTTTATTCATTTGATTTATCGAATGGCTGAAAGTTATAGTCACACTTGACTGAATAGTTTTTTTATTTCGTTACCAATTGCGTAATTGGTAATTGTTTATCCATGCGATAATCATGTTTTCCAGATTCAAAAGTTCAATTATTCGCTCTGATTTGGATTTCGCCCACAGTAATTCAGAATATACAAAAATTTTTCAACGCCTTATATAGTAAGCCTCAATTTTGGATACTTTTTGATTCAGAAATGGAGAAGTAAAGATTCAATTTGATAGACTTCTGGGTTTGAAAACTATATATGAAATGAGATTTTTCCGTGTTTTGATATAACTATTCTGGATGTGTTTTTTCATATCACGTATTCTAAAAAAAATTCCACAAACCTTTCGAGGCATATCGAAGATGATCCTCAGAATAACATAATAATTAATAATAATTATTTATGCATGTGTTATTGCAAATGAAAGAAACACATAGTTATTTTGAACAACAAAAAGGCAGGATCCTGTGCACATTTAGTGCAACTATTCAATCCTGCTTTATCCATTGGAGTTATCAAAACGTATAGAATTCCCACTGGCATGAAAACTGACAACCAAGATATCAAATACATCCATTTATCCTATATAAAAAGTCATTTCCTTTTCGAATCGACTTTCATTTTTTCACATTCTACCTCGAAAAATTCTCCTCTGTTCATCGATTAAATTATTGAAGCGATAAGCGTTGAAGTACTGGAAAGAAGGACTAAAAATGCTGTTATGTGCGTAGGTGGAGTCAGGGTGTTTCAAAATTGTTTTTTTTTTTTCATCAAAATCGGTAGAATGATCGCATTAATGATAGGTTTGTTAATCAAATTTTCTTGTTTTATTCAGTTTCAAGATCTAATGCAATGAAAAGGAAACGTACTCAAATACTGTCTTCAATCTGCACTTTCAAAGGTGCGACTGGCACTTGTCAATCTTGCCATGTTGGCAACTGCCAGATGACTTCTATCAAAGAAGCAGCTGCACCCAAATTCCCGTTTTTTCGAGGTTTCCAGCTCTCGTATGAAGAGGTAGATCTCAATGGGATGATATTTACATGCATTAATTTCTCAGGACAACTGTGAAGATACCTAATTCATGTAAATCCATAAAATCTATAACTTTAGCAGTATTAACTGATATTCAGTATATCAACAACAAAATTTTGCAGATTTTCGACGACGTTCAATTTGGAGTTTAGCGATATCAATCCCTTTAATACGTCCATTTCTCAATTTGAAAAACTGCTAGAACAAACGCTATCAGAATAAATATCAGAAAAAAAATTTAATGTTGTACAATTTCATTTTGGAACTACATAGTGGAAAATTAAATTTTTCCTTTGGTTTTATGATTTTTTTCACTTAATTTGTGAATACTTTTTTGGGTTGGAACCTGTGTTTGTATTCCTATCTTTCATAAATAAAATAGAATGAAAATATCGGAGATGTTATAGTTTGATTATTCGAACCATCAGAACATCCGAAGAATGATGATAACACATGCAATATGGTACGTTTCAAATCAAACACTTCAAGAAAACTTGAAGTACCATACGTGAAAGGTGTCATAAAAAAAGCGGGAATCACCACATGAAGCAGGAGAACCACATGAATATTTTACTTCACCCACTGACTGAAGTGCACAACGATCGAGATAGGCGACTCAAACGAAAATGTCCAGCAGATCTGAAATAGATGTGAAAAAAAACTGGGCAGGACCTCACAACGACACTTGAAAGCACTCAGATCTGAAGCCAGCAAATAAGCTCATAGAATGGATTTTTTCTGATTGCTCGTATTGTTTATAATTATAAAAAAAAAAATTTATGGAAAAAAAGTTGAACAATCCGAAAACGAATAATCAAAATTACTATTCTCACAAGAAAAAAAAGTCCTTCATATTCACTCTGAATTTAATTAATTAAATTGTTAGCGGATAAACGAGCTTTTGTAAACCCCAATGAAGTCAAAAGCCGACCTCAGACTCACGTTTCGAACAAAATCTCTGCATAATGGTATTGGACACCCCACAAAAAGATTGATAATTTAAAAAAAGGGAATAAGAAGTAGGTGAATTCCAAATGAAAAAAATCACCTGCAAAGATTCAATAATGCATATAATATTCTACGGTTTCAATATCTGTTATAGTTTTTTGGTGTGACTTCGAAGTTCTCAAGGCAGAATGAAAATATAGGTATCAATTCAAGAACAAAATAATGGGTGTATTCTGCTTTTCATCTTTCAATCGTGCGGTACAGGGTACAGATCTGTAACGCAGGATTGATCTTCACCTATGTGACCACCTTACAAATTCACCCATGAATCGGAATGAATTGTACAGAGTTATTAGGTTCGAGTTCGTAATAAGATTCATTCCTGATTATATAAGATAATATTCCGAGATCCCGCCAATCACCATTCTGAATGAATGACGCTGTATATTTAGTTTGAAATTCTTATGTTTTGTCGAAAAAATTGTAATTTATATCGGTACAAATGAATGTTTTCGTCGTATTGAGGTTGATTCTGATGCGAATCTCGAATTACCAAATTTTCAGTATGATTGTTGACAGATCTTAAACTTAGAATATTTCTGTATACTGAATATATGCAATGATAATATTTGGGAGTTCCATTCAGAGTTTTCTCCACCTACTTTAACAACATTTGAGACGAATCAATACATTTTGAGCATAATATGAAATAGATACTCACTTTGTTTTTTTTATCGTTGCAATGCGATGAAAAAGTTTCAGCGCTGAAAATGGATTGAAATATGTATTTCAAACCTATTTTCATGATCAGGCAGATATAGAAATATTTTATTCAGAAAAAAACAAATGATTCAAAAAAGGTATGTTATCTTTGCGTAACAAAATACAATGGCAAAATGTCAACTCAAAATGATAATTTTTCAAATAAGAGGTTCTACTACGAAAAAGAATCTGAGTTAATATAACAATCTGATGATTGACTTACATACACGTACACGTCGTTCCCATATCAGACGAGTTTTTCGTGTGAAAATTCGAGGCGACGCATTTTCGAGTGATTCGGTCACTCATGAAAATCAGGTTCGTAACAAAACTCTTTACATTTTTAGTAAAATCCGCGAACAGTCCTAGTCCTATAATACAACCTATCGGCATCATCGAAAATGGAAAAGATTTTTACGAAATAAACTTTTTCTGCAAAAATGTCCAGGAACTATGAGTACCTATACCAGAAGTTGGAGAGTACTCAGAATAAAATGAAAGTTTCCTCAAACGTCTGATAGACCATCTCGGTAAATCATCCTTGATGGTATAAATTCATATTTGAAATCATAAATGATATTTATTTCACTACCTGTTTCATCGAACAGGAGATAATGGTTATTAGCCTGAAATATCATTATCTAATAAAGCACAAGTGGAAATTTTTACCGTTTCGGATATATACTAGAAAAAAAATTAGAATTTTGCCCTCATTTTGAATCTAATTTAACCAAACTAAGTTTCCATTTATCTAATTTTCACATAATTCAAGGCGACTGGCCTTTCAATATTTTCCCTATAATAATTCGTGAAGAATATAATCTGACGATTCAAATATTATAATTCATCGTTTCAATGAATATATTTCAGGATGAATATTTCTAATAATTATCATCATGATTATTCTTGCACAAATGCAGAAGCAGAAATAGTTCAATCTCAAATTCCGCGCACCATGACAAGATCCCGGCAAAATATCTTCTATCGCCAGCTGCAATGTTATGTTTATTTCTTTACGATGCAGAAAACGTCTATAAAGCCATAAAACTCGTCCCGTGAACGACAGACCAGTGATGCCGCTTGCTCCGGATGCCACTTCAGCCGCTAAATGTAAAACCGAGAATATACATATCCGTGAATATAATATACACGAGTGTGACGACAGCGCCACCAAACCCGATCGCGCAGAACCTCTGACATACAGGACGTTCAGAAATGGTAAAATTTGGCGTCCAGCCAATTATCATCGCAATGTATAGAGGATGCCATGCTGAACCGTTCTGTGTGATTTTCAGCTGATGGTAAAGTGGCATCCGTATATCGGATGCCACATTACCGCGGATGCCACTCTTACCGCGATTTTAACATGGGAGGATGCCAAAATGTACCGTAGATATATATATATATATATATATATATATATATATATATATATAATATATATATATATCAATTTAATTTCCTATTAACACATCGCCAACGTTTCGAATCTTTTGTGATTCTTTTTCAAGGCTAAAATATAAAAATAAACATTAATTCTGAACAAACCTAAGTAGCAAAGATCTGCAACTCACCTCGTATTTTCATGGAATTAAATTTGTTCAGTCCTACTAGAGATTTGACCGTTTTGATGTTGAAAGAAAGTCATAATATTCAAATTATATAGATCTGAAAACATCATGAGTAATGTGTTTTTGATGTGATAAGAGAGAAACAGATCTGTCTACTGGTGAGTTCCGCAAGTCAAATCGAGCACCATGCAGATGGTATTCAATTTTTCTGTACACAATCACTACCTCAATCATTTTTATTTTTTCCGTTCTTCTGCAATGGTCAAAAATTAAAATCATCAAAACAAATACTAGACACAACGTAAAAACAACGGTAAAAAGTCAGTAAAATTTGTTAAAAAATTATGAACGGAAAAAAATAAAAACGATTGAGGTAGTGATTGTGTACAGAAAAATTGAATACCATCTGCATGGTGCTCGATTTGACTTGCGGAACTCACCAGTAGACAGATCTGTTTCTCTCTTATCACATCAACAACACATTACTCATGATGTTTTCAGATCTATATAATTTGAATATTATGACTTTCTTTCAACATCAAAACGGTCAAATCTCTAGTAAGACTAAACAAATTTAATTCCATGAAAATACGAGGTGAGTTGCAGATCTTTGCTACTTAGGTTTGTTCAGAATCAATGTTTATATTTTATATTTTTAGCCCTGAAAAAGAATCACAAAAGATTCGAAACGTTGGCGATGTATTAATAGGAAATTAAATTGATATACATATTGTTGGTGCAACTTTCATAGTGGTGTATTTTTGTTTTAAATTCAAATTGTGCATCACAATTCTTTCATAAGGCACTTGGCGCATGCTTGGTTGCACGAGTGAACAAAAATCGATTCATTCGATCGAGAGAGTTTTTCGACGACGATTACTATTTTCCACGACCATAATAATTCTCACGATTTTCCGAATTTCTTTCAAATTATTGAGATTGTGTGCTGGAGGTGAATCTTCGGCATAAATTGGATCCCCAGAAACACATCAATTCCATCGAAGGTAAGTGCCAGAAGGGTTTTGATGCAATTCTTTTTCATTCTTTGTGTTAGCGATATTTTCAACTTCCAAATTCAGTCCACTAAATTTCACAGAAGCGCTAACATTTTGGTCATTCAGAGCCGAATTGACTAGCAGTCATTTCATATTTTTCCAATTTCGTTTACATTTTGAGATTTTCAAGTAAGTCACCATTCAATTCCATCTATAATTTTTTTTCACATCGCAATAAACGCTTATCGCGTTCCTTCGTATAAAAACACTGGCACCGTATGCTATCGATAAGATCGATTCAGCCTTCGTTATTTCAGATTCAACATATTCCTACAGATTCATAAATAAATTTACATCCGTATTTCCGATTTCATTGAAATTTAAAAGGATAATTGCACACTGCAATTGAATTTCGAATTAAATACCTTCACCTATATATCTTTTCACATCTCAGATAAATAGATTGAGTGGAAATGAGTAATTTAAAGAAGCTGGAGAACAAAAGAAAAATATATATCAGCCGAATTTCTGAATTTTTTACCGTCGCTGTTCAGAGTTCAACTGACATCTCTAAAAGAGGGCAGTTGAAGACTAGATATGAAGATATTTCAAGAAATTTTGCTTTTCCGAATATCATAATGAAGTTGTCATGTTGACAGAAAGCGATGGAGATTTCGAGTCACAAGAAGAGATTCGAAAGGACGCTGAATATTTTTATTACGAAGGTCTTTCCATTTATCATAGTTTGAATAAAACTGATGCTCCCATTACGTCTTCTCTCGGTGTTGAAGCTACTGCAAAACTTCCACCACTTAATATACCTTGTTTTGACGGAGATCCAAAAACTTGGTCAACTTTTCTTGATCTCTTCGAGAAACTGATTCACGAAAACTCTAATCTTTCTAATGTAGAGAAGTTTAGATACCTTCTATCATTTTTGAAAGACGAACCTTTAAAGTTGTTGAATGGTATCTCTATGAATAATGATAATTACAACACAGCATTTAAAAAACTTACAGACAGATATCAAAATAAAAGACTTATAGCTTCAAATGCACTAGATTCAATTTTTTCTGTTTCATTGAAAAAAAATTCTGCCAAAGATCTTCGTGTGTTACTCAATACATTTTCCGAATCGTTAGCAGTACTCAATGCTTCAAATTTCAATACTGATGCATGGGATTTTCTACTTTTTTATATACTTCTAGGAAAGCTAGACATAGAAACACGTACCAATTTCGAAATTCAAACCGATTCTAGTAAAATTCCAGAATACAAAGAACTTTATAATTTCGTGGAAATCAAATGTAAGGTTTTGGAATCTGTTCAGCATTTAAATATTCCTAAAAATAAAGTTGCTTCACCGAGCAAAGAAAAGTATTTTAACCGAAATATTGGTAAGGCTGGCAATACTTTCTCCTTACAAACAAATGTCCAGTACGATTCCAGAGTAAAGTGCTATTTTTGTAAAGGGTCACATACTTTAAACAAGTGTTCTGAATTCACTTCGAAATCGCCAAAGGATAGAGTATCATTCGTAAAGCAGAATAAACTCTGTCTGAATTGCTTACATCATTTTCATAGCCTTCAAAATTGCACTTCTTCATTCAAATGTCGTACATGTAACGTCGTCATCATTCATTGATACATGTTTCAAAGAATAACCCAGAATTATCCAGATCAAATATTGAAAATAATATTCCTTCGACTTCCATCACAGAAAACAACTCAATTTCTTCTACTCTATCGGGTAATACGTATTCGAACTGTAGTACTGTTTTGTTAGCTACTGCTGCGGTAGACATACGTGATAGGTATGGATCTTTTCAACAAGTTCGAATTCTTATTGACTCAGGAAGTCAATCAAACTTTATTAGCGAGAAATGTTTTCGCAATCTCGAGTTGAAAAGGCATGAGTATTCGACAGCAATTTTTGGTTTGAATGAAATGTCTTCTTTTTCGTCAAAGGGCATAACATCGTGCGAGATAAAGCCTAGAAATTCTGAAGGTCCAGTATTTTCTTTCGATGCAATTGTTATTCCCAATCTTTGTTCCAATATTCCTTCTTTTACAATTGAAAAACAACAGTGGGAACATTTACAAGGATTACCTCCAGCAGATGAGAATTATTTTCTTTCCAGATCAATAGACATTTTAATTGGCGCTGAATTGTTTACTCACATTTTACTGAATGGTCGTGTTGTAGGTAAATTAGGTCAACCTAGTGCCCTTGAAACTATTTTTGGTTGGGTTCTTTTAGGTAAAGTTGATAGCGTTCATTCCGATTTACCAATAAGAACATTCACAGTTCAATCTGATGCCTTGGTCGACATCTATATTCCTAAATTCTGGGAAATAGAACAAATTCCTGAAAAACAATTCTTCTCTGTTGAAGACGAAAAATGTGAAACTTTCTTCAAGGAAAACTTTACTCGGGATCCACCGGGTAGATTCATTGTTTCACTTCCTTTCAGAAACGCAAAACCGAATTTAGGTGATACTTACACTCAGGCACGTCGCCGATTTCTGTTACTGGAGAAACGCCTGATTAAAAATCCATCGTTGTATTCATCTTATTCTAACTTCATGAAAGAATACCTTGAAACCGGACATATGTCTCCTGTAACATTGAAAGATCAGGTTGAGGATTATATTTGCTACTTACCACATCACTGTGTTTTGAAACCAGAAAGTGTTAGCACGAAGCTACGAGTAGTTTGGGACGGATCGGCAAAAGGTTCAAAGGGGTTCAGTTTATGATACATTACTTTAGGGTCCAAAATTACAAAAAGATATTGTTTCTTTACTTTTACTTTTTCGTTTAGACGCAATAGTCTTCGTGGCTGATATCAAACAAATGTTCAGGCAGATTTTGATTTCCCCTTCTGATCGAAACTTCCAGAGAATTTTATGGCGTTTCAATCCCAACGATCCTCTTTCAGAGTATATATTGAATACGGTCACTTTCGGTCTGAATTGTAGCCCATATTTAGCAATGCGAGTACTTTTAGAACTAGCTAAGCTAGAAAAAGAGAACTTTCCGAGAGCCAGTTATATACTTCAGCATCAAATTTACATCGACGATATTCTTGGAAGTGCCTCGTCTGAGTCTGAGGCTATTTCACTTCAGAAAGATTTGATAGAGCTACTTAGTCGGGGAGGTTTCGAATTGAAGAAGTGGGCTAGCAATTCTCCTAAATTACTTTCGTCCGTTTCTCCTTCCGACTGTCAGGTTGTATTATCCTTTGATAAGGATGACCCTCCTTTTCTCAAGGTACTAGGTCTTCAATGGTATCCGTCTCTCGACACATTTTCATACAGTTGCCAAATGTCCATGAATGAGTGCACGAAGAGAGGCATTCTTTCAGATATTGGTAGAGTTTTCGACCCATTGGGTTTTTTGTCGCCTATTTTATTGAAGGCCAAATATATAATGCAATGCATTTGGTCTATGAAGAAGGACTGGGATGAATTGCTTCCTCTTTCGATACAGAATCCATGGAAACAATTGAAGTCTGAGTTATCAGAACTCTCCAAATTGAGTTTACCAAGACGAATTCTTTTTGATGATTTCGAACGATGTGAATTGCATGGTTTTTGCGATGCTTCGACATTAGGTTATGCAGCTGTAATTTATCTCAGGGTACAGAGGGCAGACTCTATTCGTGTGTTCCTTCTTTGTTCCAAAAGTAGAGTTGCCCCGTTGAAGACACTTCCTAAACTTGAGCTTACAGCAGGAAAGCTGTTGGCAGATCTGGTCAAATTCGTCACGGATACGTTTTCAGATCGACTTCTCTTCGACCAGATTACTTGCTGGACCGATTCACAGGTGGTACTTTCGTGGCTCAATGGTTCACCGAGCCGTTGGAAGACTTTTGTAGCCAATCGTGTGCATCATATACAGGAGTTAGTTCCTCCAGAATCATGGAGTTATGTCCCTTCATCCTTAAATGCGGCTGATTGTGCGTCTCGAGGGATGAACCCCTCTCAGTTACTTTCCTTTAAAATGTGGTGGAATGTGCCGGAGATCCTATCGATCGAAAAAGGAAAATGGCCGATTTTTCAATTTCAGACTAAGGGTGTTCATGAAGAAGTAGTTTCTGCTGAAGAAAAGGTGATATCCTTTTATGTGGAAGTTTCAACAGAGGTCTTAGAGAATTTAATGAATAGGTTTTCTTCACTTGAAAAAATTCAGAGAATTCTGAGTTACTGCTTCAGATTCTCAAGACGTTCGAGATCCATTACTCTTAAACAAACTACTTTTGTTTCAATTCAAGAAATGCACGAATCTCTACTGTGTTTGATAAAATATACTCAAAACTCTGCTTTCTCTGATTTAATAGAAAAACTTAAAAAAGACTGTTTGGTACCGAAACCATTCCGCAGGCTTTCACTTTTTCTAGACTCCTTGGGTTTTCTCAGGGTGGGCGGTTGTCTTAAAAAATCGGACTTCATTTCTTATTCAGCGAAGCATCCACTGTTGCTACCAAGTTCGAATAGACTCACGACCTTAAATAGAATCTACTCATCAACAACACTTACATCCTGGAATGAAAACTTTACATAATTTGCTTATCCAACAGTATTGGATATTGTCTGCTCGCCGAGCGATTGAGAAAGTTATTTCAAACTGTTTTCGTTGTTTTCGAGTTCGTCCACAGGTATTTAAGCCTCCAGAGATGGCTGATCTGCCGACCTTCAGGATTTCACAACTGAAACCTTTTTCACATGTCGAAGTTGATTTTTGTGGATCATTCTTTGTTACGCCACATCGCATGAGAGGCGCAAAATATTTCAAGTCTTACGTCTGTGTTTTCTAAGGCAATTCACTTAGAATTAACGCAAGACCTATCTACAGATAGTTTCATCGCTGCGTTTCGCCGGTTCATTTCTCGTCGCGGTATGATTCAGGCGTGTTATTCGGATAATGGACGAAATTTAGTTGGAGCCAAAAATGAATTTTTTGACTTAGCGCAGAAAACTGCTCAAAAATTGACCTTCCAGTGGCATTTCAGCCCTCCCACGGGATCTCACTTCAATGGCCTTGCCGAGGCCGGTGTCAAAATGGTCAAATCCCATTTAATTCGTGTTGTAGGTGATTAACGATTATCTTACGAAGAATACACAACTTTGATCTGTCAAATTGAAGCAATTCTTAATTCTAGGCCTTTATGTTCTCAGAGCTCAGATCTTTACGATTTAATTCCGCTTACGCCAGGGCATTTCTTAACACTAGAACCACTGAATTCTGTAATACCGGAGGCTGATCTTTCTCATTTGAATCTTAATCGACTTTCACGATGGCAGCTCATACAAAAAATGCAGCGTGATTTTTGGAAGAGATATTTTCTAGAGTATGTGAATACTTTACAACAGAGGTTCAAGTGGGCTGATCCAGCCAAAGAAATTGAGGTAAACGACCTTGTTTTGATAAAAAACGATGTCGTTCCTCCACTCAAATGGCCACTTGGGCGAGTTATTGAGGTGTTTCCGGGAGAAGATGGACAAATTCGGGTGGCTACAGTACAAACAGCTGTTGGAATTTTCCATAGGCCCATAGTAAAACTTTGTCCACTTCCAAAAAATTAATTCCATTTCATTTGAAATAACTATTTTTTTTCTTTTTTTTTTTTACTTTAATTTTTCCTAAATTCGAAATTTTCCTTTGGCTTCAAAATTTAAACTTTAATTCATTTTTTTTTTCTCACAATGGTGACTTACATGATGATCTAGAGTGACTATAGTTTCTACATTTCATTTTATTTTTATTTTTTTGTTTTCTCCAGAAAACCCTATGAGGGTTTTGGTGGCCGGCTATGTTGGTGCAACTTTCATAGTGGTGTATTTTTGTTTTAAATTCAAATTGTGCATCACAATTCTTTCATAAGGCACTTGGTGCATGCTTGCTTGGTTGCGCGAGTGAACAAAAATCGATTCATTCGATCGAGAGAGTTTTTCGACGACGATTACGATTTTCCACGAACATAATAATTCTCACGATTTTCCGAATTTCTTTCAAATTATTGAGATTGTGTGCTGGAGGTGAATCTTCGGCATAAAGGGGATCCCCAGGAACACATCAATTCCATCGAAGGTAAGTGCCAGAAGGGTTTTGATGCAATTCTTTTTCATTCTTTGTGTTAGCGATATTTTCAACTTCCAAATTCAGTCCACTAAATTTCACAGAAGCGCTAACACATATTTTGTCCAAATTCCTGTGAATATTATTCCACTATCAAAAATCATGGACGTAACCAGTAATCAGTATATATATATATATATATATTATATATATATATATATAGATACATATATATATATATATAATTATGTTGTTTGAGGGAAAAACACCGTTTTTAAAAACAGCTTTATTAAGAACTTTGATAAGGGTCAATAGACACTAGTCTCACAATAATTACTACTATTCTTGACTGACAAATTATTCTTGTGCCTATTTATACCTCGCGTATTTACGATGTATTCAGCATAAGATAAGCGGCACGTGTGCTTAGTCAGCTAAAGTTAATATGGACATATTCAATAACAAATGAAGTTACAATGTATCGGGTATTTCAGAATACAGGGGGTGTATTATGTAATTCCTCCCCGCCTAAGTCAAAGGTATCACCTTTTGTAGGTGTAGCTTTGGAGAACCCTTTTCTAAAATAATAAAATAATAATAAGCAAGTAATAAAAATTAATAATGCAATGATCAAATAAAATAAAAATCTTGAAGGTTGTGGACTCCAGTGGTGGATTTCTTCCAAATCTATATCTGGGGTGTCTTCCTTCTTGTTGGTTTCTTCTAAGGATTCTTTGTGGATAACGGCTCCATTTTTGGTAAAATAATAAATTTTTCTTCTTCCGTTGAAGTAGTCGGGGTAATCTCTTTCTTTTCGTTACTCAACGTACATTTGGTTTTGATAATCGCAATTGGAGGAGTGAAATGATGTTTGATTTGATGTTGGCATATTTCCAATAATTTCGAATTATGAATCGACAATACATTTCCATCTTCTAACAATTTAATATCGGGAGGATCGATGCTTCTTGATTTGGGACAGTCTTCTTTTTGATTTTTCAAAAGATTTTTGATGCAGTTTGGTGCTTCTGTCAGAGAATCTTGATTACAGAGAAAGTCTTCTTCTACAGGATAACATCGTTGTGTTGACCATTTTAGGATTTCTTCTTGAGTGAGCCAGTAAGGATCGGAATAAGGAATGGTTAAATTATTTTGTGGTAAATAATGTAACTTGTACAGATTGAAGCTTTTCAAATTCACTAAAGGAATCGATATAAGAAATAATAATATTCGATTTTTAAATACAACTTTGGTATGACATAATTGATAATAGTCTTTCAAATGGTGTAAAGGTATAATAGTATTATTTTTTATTAATTCTGAAAATTTGGAATAAGGTAAAATCGACTCATGTAATAGATGTAACCTTGCGAAGCTTACTGCTGTTTGAATTTCATCAAGGGTATTTTTGATCTCTCTGAGTTGAAAAGTAAATAAATGCATTTGCTGTACTTCTTGTAGTAAAGGTATATTTTGAAGTAATTTAAAGTTTTCCCACATTTTATTAAATTTATCAATGTATTTATTTTTGAGTTCATTAACGATATTTGCAATTTTCTTTTGGTTTCTCATCAGAACATCCTCATTTTTGGAAATACTATCGAAGTAATTCTTATACAATTCTTCATCATCCGAATCCAGTGTTCCAAATAGAATCTTAGAAATTTTTCCTCCTATATTAATCAATCCTCTTTTGATCCTAATTTTTTCATTCAATAATTCCTCCAAAGTATTAAAATTTATATCATTTGAATGTTTCAAATATTTATAGTTGGCCGTTTGGGCGAATCCCAATTGAAAATTAGAAAATTTATTAACTTCTTTCTGATATTTCAATATTAAATCTGCTATTACGTTTAAATCTATGTGGTAAATAAATTGCAAATTCTTATTGTTCACATATGCTTTTCCGAGTAATATTGGTAGTACGTTATTTTCTACAGGTATTATTTCCATAGAATAATTGTAGATTATCATCGAACATAAAATTAAGAATTTCGAAAGATCCATTTTTCAGGCTGAAACAAAAATTATATTATTTCTTTCTTTGTTTTAAAATTCTTTTATGATAGACGTGTTTATTTTTGGAATCTTGTATTTTATGACTATCAATTTCGCGAGCCTCTATCTTTTTATAAACAGGATCAAGTTTTCTTGTAATGGGGGTTCTGATATAAGTAGGATTTTTATTTAAGGGATGATCTTTCTCGGCTTTACGTTTTTCATTAATTTTTTCTAAACGGTTTACATTTTTCAAATTCTTTGACTCTAAGTGTTTTGATATTTCATTCAAGTTTTCCCGATAATTTTGAATATAATTTTCCACTTTTTCATTATGACTTATTTCAATTGGAAAAGAATAGTTTAAATCTGCTTTGATTATTTGCATTGGAGTCATATCTAGACTCGAGTGATTTGAGTTATTATAGCTCAATAGGGCCTGGGAAATTCTGTTTTGAAAAATTGACATTTGTCTAATTCGTAACATTTATAATAATAGATATAAGATGATTCTCAATGAAATTAGTATTCAGCTTCTATAAGGGGTGCGTTCATATTTTTTCAATAAATTTCGTATTAATTAACGTAATTCCTTCAATGTCAAATTTGGTAAAATGATTTGAAAATATTATTTGATATTTGTAATAATCCTCGGCGCGGTGCCATACATTTTCATATCAAGAAAGTTTTAGAAGTTCAAGTATTCAAGGATAAAATAACAATAAGATGTCATTGTCATAACAAATAATTAAGAGCTGTGTGATACACTAAAAATCCTAAGGGTTAAAATCGTAATTGAATTTTTTCTGATACTTGTAAAATTGTGAGGAAATTCATATCGAATTAAATTTCATTAAACTGATCCCGAAACTGGAAAAAATAAAATAAATATAGTTAAAAGCTGAAATGGTACGTCAGTACATAATTACATAATTTTAAAAGGGCTTTCATTTTGTATCATTCATGATATAGTGGAGCTAAATTTAATGTATGTTAAATAAAGTTGAAAAATACTTCTATAACCAGGAGTTGATCTCTATAGTATAAAATGTAGAAAATCGCTTTATATTTCGGTCTGTGATAGAATCTATGAAAATCGTTTTGCGAATAATTCCTGAGTAACCTCCCGTACAAATGAGGCAGGTCATTTTTACAGTGCGAAAGGAATTTGATGAATCGCACTTTTTCTGCGATCAAACTAATTGTATCTGGCTTATCAGAATGAGCGTTACCTTGGGATATGATATGAATTATTATGAATCCAGGTTCGTCCTTAGTAAAATATCTATAATTCATTTCGTCACTTGGATCAACTAGAAAATTAGTAATTTGATTAAATTCTTCAGATTCGTCTTCATCACGATTATTCATTAAATATTCATTGAAACCATAAAAATTATTATTAAAATTATTTTCTTCATTGACTGATGAAACTTTTTCAGTCTTAATACCATTAAACTCAATATTATTATCATTGGTTTTATTACATGAAAAATCATTGGTTGATTCTAATCTAATTCTATGCAATGCATCGGCATTATTCATCAAGCCTTTATTATACTGAATTTCATTCTTAAATTCTCCTAGTTTCGATATAAGATTATTATTTTCTTTAAGAACACGTTCAAAGTTTGAACTTATTTGTTTATTATCTCGCAATAAAGCATCATTTTCAACCTTGATTTCATTTATTTTATTATTCAGCTTATCAAATTCTGATTTGAGCTGCTTATATTTTCTATCTACTTTATTCATTCTAGCGTAAGATTTTTGTAGACTTTGTTTTTCCTTATTTATTACGTTTATAGATTTCTTGAGATTTAAAATATCTTTTCTCATTTCGTTACTTTCTTTAGAGTTCAATTCAATAAAATTTTCAAGTTTCTTATTGGATATTTCAATTTTGAAAAGTCTGGATTTTAATTCTTCGATTTCAGATTTCATATCTTGATTTATCTTGTTAGTTTTATCGATTTCTTGCAAACTATTTTTTAATTTCAAGAAGAGTTCATGTTTTTCCTGTTCAAGTACTGATATCCTCTGGGTCGAATCATTTTCATATTTCAATGGAATTCTACAATGTTCATTATATAGTAATTGGTTTTCGAAATCTAAGTTAAGTCCATATTTATTTAAGAAATCTGCTCCGATTAGACCGTCATAGTTTTTATGGAATTTATAGAGAATGAAGGGATGCATATCATTAATGCGAAATTCATCAAAAACTGGTAATAATACTTTTTCATTTGAGTTTTCCGTTTTCATACAAGCTGTTAAAGAGGTTTTTTCCTCGAAAATATTATGTGGAAAATTATTATAAGCAAATTTTGGATCAATAAGACAAACAGAACATCCGCTATCAATTAACAACTTACAATAGGGATCTTGGAATTCTATGAAGGGTAATTGATTTTTGTTATCAAAAGTTTGATTTAAGTCAATTCGTTGCTTGGGCCTGCTTTTGGAAAATTTCTACTTGGTTCATTTGAATTAACATTCGTTAGTTCTTCAACAATGAAGTCATTGTTCGAATTATTATGATAGTTCGTATTTCGATAATTATTAAAATTTCTTTGTGGATTTGGATTAAATTGAGTTGAATAATTGCTTCTTTTCTGAGGATAATTTCTCGTTTGGACCGACATTTTTTCTGGAGGAGTATTAATTCTCTGATTGGGATTTGGTTTGAAAACATTCGTCATATTTGATTTATTTGTGGGACTAAAAACTTGTCTCGCAGTAGGAAAATGAGTATTTACATTTCTTTGTTTATATTGGATTGGTTGTGACGGAAATTGTTCACGATGGTTACCATTATTATAGTTTTGTCTTATACCATTAGAAAAATTTGTATTTCTGAAATTATTATTATTAGTTTGATTTTGAGGAGTATTAAAATTTCTATATGAGTCATTATTTCTGGATTTATTATGAAAATTGATCGTAGAGGGATGTTTCCACGTACGCATCATATCTAGCTGCGATTTTTGTGATATATAATTTTCTACAATTTGGGTTGCTTGATCGAACGTCAAGTTCAGCGTAGTTATGAGAGTTGTCTGTAACTCAAAAGGACTATTACTTATTAAAACATTTTTGGCTAAGTCATTCGTTAATTCTTTATGTAGGGTTTTCATCTGAGGATTCATTAATGCGTCGGAATCTATTCTATAATGGATTCTTATTTTCAAACTTTTGATTTCTTCTATGAATAACAAAATATCTTCCTTTGGATGCTTTCTTAAAAATTGAAGTTGATTCTTCAAAACATCGAGATTCGCATGATCTCCAAATTTATTGACAAGAAAACCTCTGATACCTATCCACGTATTGGGGACATTTGATGTGTGGAATTCTGCTTCAGCAATTCCAATAAATTTACTCTTGATTAAATTGAGGCAGTAAGTTTTTACGATTTGTTCTGCATTTTGAAACTGAGAAATATAATGATCGCACGCATCTAAGAACGAATGTAATTTCGTTTTATCTCCATCGTATTTAGGAAGGAGATTGCCAAATTCCTTCGGAAGCGTTAAATCTACCATTTTTGAGTCGTTTATACTTAAATCAGTGATAGAGTTTATTAAATCGTTTAAGGCGTTTATAACTTCTAAGTTTTCGTCACCTATTTTGACGGATTTATAAAAAATATGGATTACTATAAATTATTTCGTTTTTTAATCAGAAAAACTTCAAAAAACTGTACAAGTTTTACACACAAAACTTGGGAAAAAGAGTGAAATGACTTTGGACCAGGTCAATATAAAACTGGGAAGAAATAGAGTAAGGACAGTGATATTGCTCACCCTCTCGTTCTTGTATTAGGGGTCGTCGATGGCGCTACCCTGTCGATCGGACTCCGTTTTTCTCTCGTTCGGTTGTACCTTGACAGTTGAAACTGCAGACTTCTGGAGTTCTGGATTGGATACTTCAAGAAGACTGGCACAATCCCAGACCTCGTCGCCAATTATGTTGTTTGAGGGAAAAACACCGTTTTTAAAAACAGCTTTATTAAGAACTTTGATAAGGGTCAATAGACACTAGTCTCACAATAATTACTACTATTCTTGACTGACAAATTATTCTTGTGCCTATTTATACCTTCGGTATTTACGATGTATTCAGCATAAGATAAGCGGCACGTGTGCTTAGTCAGCTAAAGTTAATATGGACATATTCAATAACAAATGAAGTTACAATGTATCGGGTATTTCAGAATACAGGGGGTGTATTATGTAATTATATATATATATATATATATATATATATATATGCATTGTAAATATAATGAGTTCGAGCATCAACAAGGCACTGGACTTTTAAGCCGCATTTTACAGGTTTGCTCGGTAGGTACATTTTGAATTTATATCTACCTCTAAAACCTACAAGCATCTCATCAACAGTCACTTTGGCTCCTAAGCAATAAGACGATTGTGAATTATGAATGAATATATCCAAAATATGAGAAATCGCTGCAGCTGAGTCAGTTTTCACTCTCATCATTCTCTCTTCATGAGTGTCAAATCTGAGGCATGCTAGTAAAATAGCAAACCTCTTGGCTGACATAGTGAGACGAAAAATTTCTTGACCTGTGCCATCTGTTGCAAATATTGATTCGATGGCCTCAGTATTAGACTTGAAAGCCGCAGTCAATATCAGGAGTCCCAAAAATTCATTCGTCGTACGATCGAAATTGCCTGGTCTATCACGAAATTTATTTATCCTCATATTAGTATTATGTACAATGATATCTAAAATATCTTGAGAAAAAATCTTCTTCCATGCATCTATGGGTTCGATATTCTTGTTTACATATTTATTTCCTGGCAATTTCAATATTTTGTGAGCTAATGTTCTCACGTTCCGTGTTGGTTCAGTGACAGCCCACTTGAATCTATTTTTCCCATAATAATATCTTGTATAGTCCTCTTCAGTTTCCATTACCTCCGTTTCATTTTCTTCCTCTGATTCGCCATGAGAGAGTTCACTGCAAGTTTCATGGTCACTGAGAGTTGCACCGTCTTCAACAACATTACCCTTGGGATGGCAATCTTGGTATGAATAATCGCTATCTGGTTCATCAAACCACTTGAGAAGAGTGTCTTCAAAATTTGAATCTGTTGCCTTCACGACCTTCGAATTTTGCGCCATGGTCTCTGAATTGAAAAATTACACTATCCGCGTCACGGAGTCCGACGGACTCTAAGCTGCTCAGAAAACGTACTTCTCGTGAAAATGCAATGAAATCCACTGAGCTATCGATGAGTTACCCCACCACAGGAAGGTACTCAGACGCGCGATGCACTCGACCAATTAAATCGAAGTTTACACGAAAATTTCAACATGTGAGAGTCCGAGGAACTCCGCAACGCCGGTTAAGGGTTAAGGTGGCCAATATCGAAATTCCCAGACATGTGCAGTGGGTAGCGTGATTGATCAGTTGTATATATCTGTGAGCAAATCGGGTGTATCTGGAAAGAAAGCCATAAATATAGTACCAACTGTGAAACTCCGAATGCTGAACACGTTTCTTCGGGTATGTGGATAAGTGTAAACTTTTGATGCTTTCTGGCAATAACATGGCCATGTGGCATATCCGCATGATTTGTGTGAGTAACTGAAAAAGTAATTGATACAAGAAGATACCTGCTTGGAAATTCTTATAGAAGTTCTCGATATTCGAATTCAGGCAGATGGTGGTTTGCAGATGTACGAAAATTGGATAATTGCGAAAGCAGCAGAGTATTGAACTTGAAGTAGAAGAATTATTGACATGTTATTTGAATTATATATTTATAATTATTATTGTTTTCCAAGTTTAGGTTGTTTAGGATCGAAACCGTAGCTCCTCAATATCTTTTCATTTTAGGCAACATTTGGATTTCAACTTAATATTATATTAATATATTATTTTATTATTGTTATATTATTTTTGAAACATAGATGAATTGAAAATAGTAATAATCGAAATGAATACCATTTTCAATTTCCAGGCTCAGAGATCTTTTATAATGAGGTTGGAGAAATGATATAAGATTTTGTCACTGAGATGAGAGAAATACGGGTTTCGGCCTTGTTTGGCCTCATCACTGTCTCATACACCTCAGGGACAAAGTATTCATAAAAAACTTCTATATTTGAAGCAATTAGTTGTGAAGTACTGAGTAAAATATTACAAAGTACTAAGGAAGTGCCATCCAATTGCGTCAAAATGAAGTTTCACATCTCCAATCAAATGCTAAAAAAGAAATCTGTACTTCCTCTTTCACTGAATGAGATTTTAGCAGTGGCTCTATTCATGGCCCGCTTGCTAGTTTCTCAAAGTGATGGAAAAAGCCCAATTATTTTTGCGACTGTGAAGCCAAGTGTTTTTTCTTAAAAACACTTGGCACCTTTGTCGAAGGCTCTACAATGGGTTATTATTATAATAATTATTATTTTTTTTCCTCAGCAGTATTATTATTATTATTATTATTATTATATATGTTTTTTCTCAGCCTTCGACTGGTAACAGAAGCTGCGGGTTATACCAAAACAGCACTGTATCTGTATTATGTTTTAAGATTCAGAGTGGAGCGGACCATATGGCATGTGCTCAGAATGACTGACTTCTGCAGCAGAATATGAAGGTTATCAGGGAGGTTTAATAACTTAAGGCCTTCATGCAGGTTCTTTGGGATAACTCCTGTGTTAGACAGGACCAATGGAATGATGGTGTATTTCTTGTATTCCCACAATCTCAGAATTTCTTCAGCAAGTTCCACGTATTTCGAACTGCTATATCTAATAAATAGACTTCCTTATTCTGTTTATTCTCTAAGAGAATGTCTGGTCTATTATGCCTGATTGTCTTATCAGTGAGTATGTGTGCGTGTAGCCTAGTGGATATGGCTCTGGACTCCGACTCGGCAAGTCGGGGTTCGAGTCTCCGCTAGAGAAGAAATTTTCTGGTATGGAGAACGCGCCGAACCATTCACTGTTGGGTAAAGAATTAACAGTGCTGTGCTTAAGGTGGCGTCGGGACACAGTTACAAAGCCTACACAGAACACACCCATGATTCCAACTCGCACAAACTTTAAGTAGCTTATGAGGGGTTTCACAGAAACCCAGAATGCATGGAAAATACAATACAATACAATTGTCCGATCATAGTAGAGACGATACTCTGAACTTTCTAGTACTGCTGATGGACTGTACTTATAATATGGAACCAGAGGACCTTGCAGGAAACCGCATTGCTCAGCTAGCCTTTGATGAATTATTCTAGCTACTTGGTTATGACGATTCGTATATTCTGTTGGAGCTAGATTTGAGGACTCGCCTATGATATGTTTTATTGTCTCTGGTTTTCCTTTACATCGTCGACAGAGCTCAGTGGATATGTCAGGCTTGTAAGCTATTCGTTTCAGATAATATCTTGTAGGGACCACTTGATCCTGTATCGCCAACAACGAACCGACTGTTTCCGGGTAGAGCTCTCCAACCATTAGCCATGCGTTCGACGCCTTTTTGGCGACATTTGGCCTATCCAGGTCGTGAGCATGCTGCCCGTGCATAGCTTTTGCCCTCCACTGATCCATTCGCATCTGGGTGGTGGTAATTGTCTCGTTAGATTGCACGTTGGAAGGTTATCAAGCAGCTTCGGATGAGGTCAATGATGATTTAAAAAATATAGCACTATTATCTAAACAGCATAACTTGCTCATAAATTCCAACAAACCTAAAGTCTTAGTTTTCTCTAATGGTAAATTGGTTCCTGCAACGAATATTCACATTGACAACATCAATATTCCTTTAGTTCAATCTTCGAGGAATTTGGGACTTACAATCGACAATAAACTTACGTTTGAAGAGCACTTAAATTCGATTTTTAAAAAAGCCTACTACTCTCTGCGTATATTATACTGTTCCCGGCAATTTTTAACTAGGAAGCTAAAAAAACTTCTTTGTGATAGCCTAGTTTTATCTTTGTTCAACTATTGCGATTTCATATATGGCCCTTTTATTGACTTTGCTACTAAGAGGCGAATTCAATTGATAAAATCAAAGAGTTGAATTGGATGAACATGGAAGACAGGCGAAAACTCCATCTCGGATGCTTCTTATTCAAATCATACAACTCCTTTCCAAAATCAATTGTTTGTAAGAATCTTGTTCCTCGAGGTGAGCTTCACATGGTTAATACTAGACATAGATCGTTGCTTAATATGCCTAAGTTCTCCCTATCAATTTTTAAAAGAGGTTTCACGTATAACGCTGTAAAAATGTTTAATTCTTCTTCTTTATTCAGATCATGTGTTTCCTACAATCAGTTTAAACGTAAATTTAAAAATTAAATACTTGGTATCTCAGCCTAAGCCTTGCACAAGTTTCTTATTGTTTTTTGGGGTCCTGATTTTTGTTTTCTTCGCCATGTTCGATCGGTACTCTCCCCCGGTAATCGATTACTTCTGAAAATTTGTTGTGACCTGACATCTTCGTTTTTACATATGACATCAATGCTTACAACTATCACGTTGTATGGTGGGGCTTTGTCTCTCATCATATATGCGACGCTATAATTAATTATTACATTTTATATCTTCATGCTGATTTTTCCTTTAAATATTCTACTATTGTTATCATGTAATACTGCGCAGCGGGCTCATGTTCAGTGGTTAGGTGTAAGAATAGCCTTGGCTAAATCTCGCCACGTTCGTGGGTCAGTTGTGTGTTATTTAAGAAAAAAATAAAGACCTTATTTATTTATTTATTTATTTATTTAAACAAATGATCATGGACATATAACGGTGTTTCTGAATACATGCGACAAAATTCAGGAGAAAAATACTCGTATGAAATGGAGATGGGTCTTTCCTGAAACATAGTTTTTTCAGGCCACACCTTTCCGAGATATCCCCCTCAATAGGTGATGCCTAAAATTGGGTTTTTTTTTCTGAATCCATGACACGTAGATTACTTTCATATATTTTTGCTAGCGGTCATTTCCAGCAGTTATAATGAATCCTTCCACATTTACATCTTCACTTTTTCCACCCACTTCAATGAAATAATAATAAAATATGGTTTTTCTTTTCAGCTATTCGTTTTGTGGAAAAAATTTTAAAATTGAAAAAAAAAGTGTGAACAAAACAAGGATTTTAAATCATAATTTTATTTCATGAAACGTCACCTGGAAAAAAAGTTTTGATATCAAATAAAATAAGGGTTGCTAATTTCACCTGCGAATAATGTAACAGGAACATTGAAAAAATTCCCACAGTTAGTCCTTTGCGTTTGCACACAGAAATTTTGAAAGAACATAAAAACTCAATTCAGTCTCCACCTTTCAATTATGATATCTGAGAAAGGGGTGGGCAGAGGAAATCTTGTTTTAATAAAGACCCACCTTTTTTTTCATACGAGCAGTCATCTACTGAATTTTGCCGCATGAATTCAGGAATATCCTGTAAATTCGCACATAGTATATTCGAATTTTTGATCTACAATTTCAACCTTCGATTTCTGGTCATTGCCTGGAGTCCATCATCAACGAAAACATCAACAACCTCTCCAGCCATAGTGGATCGAGCATAGTATGAAAAGAACCGATAAATCTTTCACATTGAGTATTTTGTTTCTCAAAGAGCCAATGAGTACCTATTGATTTCATCTTCCGATTCGCAGGTATTTTCAGGAAAAAATCACAGAGCACTTGACTGGCGCTGATTCCGTCATTCTATTTAGTATAAACTATTGCCTGCATAATATTTTTTTATTACTTTGCTGAGTTCAGCAGACAACAATTTATCATCACTCAACGCCATTATCATGCCTACCTATATTATATTGCTTTATACTATATATTCTATAATACTAGAATTGGAACCAACTGTCTGAGATGCGCTGAGTCACTTTGCGGTAAAAACTGCTACCCGGAGATGACAGACAAACAATGCGCCACATTGTTGAAAACTGCCTACACCGGTGACCTTTCTGACTTCCAGATAGCAATTAAGGATGCAGTTGATTACACACATAACTTTTATTGTGTCTTTTTTATGCTTTCATGCAAGCATTATTGAAATGTTTACTTTTGTGTTGTGAATCAGCCATACAAATAAATCAATAACTCTACTTATATACTACCACTCATATGAATGAATTCTTTCTATACATACTAGTTAATATTATAAATGTGAATGTCCGTGTGTTTGTTTGTCCTCTATGAACTCGGGAACTAGAAGACCGATTTTGATGAAACTTTCACTATATTGTAGAGAATTTTTCTTGGGAGGTTTTCATGTAGGGTTCATCCCTATATAACGAGGAAATAAGAAAAAATAACGAGTTTTCATGAAAAATCCCGGTACTTATTTCCGGCTTTTACGGGCGACGCTGCGTAAACTATACAAGAGACAATTTTGTGGTGCTCGAAAAGTTCTATGAAAAAGTCCGCGACGGCATATGTCTAACTGCCAAAGACAACCCACGATAGCCTATTTTGACATTTTCAATTCAATCCAAAATAATGGCCAATTTAAAGAGGGCTTTCGACTGGCATGGAATGAATATAAAAATGAATGTGACTCTAATCTGCGGCATTTATTCCTGATGAAAAAATGCTTTTAACAGTATAGTTTTCTAATGGATACTTTGAAAGTAGGTTGAACGAGTGTGAATTTGAGCAATACGCGACATCGTTTTGTCATGTGCTGTCTCTCCTTCGACACGAGGTTATGAATGTGGGGTTGCGGACCTATCAGTACAGTTTTAAATTGAAATACAACGCGAGCAGAGCCGCGGGTATGAGCTTGTTACTAATAACAAGGACTGGTGAAAATCTTATTAGTCATTTTCGGCTTATGATCGTCGTTAATCCATTTTCATTAAATTCTTTCTATTTCCAAATTCTCGAATCAATATGGATTTCCATTTTTTCGGACAAACTCTGAACAATTATTTGTCATTTAGTTATCCAAGACTACAAATATGAACCAGATATTCCAATAATGTTTCTCAATGAGAAAAGCACCACCACCAAGTTCAAACTTTCGTTGAAATAGTAACAACACAATGGCTGTGAATGCCTCAACCAATTCTTTGAAAATTATTTTCTACTTTTTATTTCAATCTGCTCGTGAAGCTTGCTTTTTTTAAACGATAATGCATTTTCTTACCTTTTAGTCTTGAACTAAGTATTTTATCATTACCTTGATGTATTGATGGAGGTAAAATTCTTGTATGCCATTAATTCTTATATATTTACTAATATCGTATGTCGATTCCTCATTGGTTTCATGAACATTCAATAAAAAACCTTCTTCAACTCTTATGACTTATATAACTTATAAACGATGACGGCCAAAACTCTAAAGAACAAGTAACAATAAATGATGACCGCGAAAGCCTCAACCAATTCATAAAAAATTATTTTGTGATTTTTAGAGCGATCTGCTTCTGGAGAGTGTTTTCTATTTTTTTTTAAACTATAAATACCTATTAATTTTACCGTTTTTTATTCTTGAAGTATGTATTTTATCATTAACTTGATTCCATGAGGCACGTTAAGTTTTCGATGAGTCCTTAATCCTACTAATATTATAAATGCAAAAGTTTGTGAGGATGTATTGATGTCGATGTCTGTTACTCTTTCGCTCATATATCATATATTTTTTTTGAAAATTTTTCAGATTTTCAGGAAAATTGAGAAAAAAGTCAGCCCAGCACTTTTTTTTCCAACGAGAATTATTTTATATGATTTTGCCAACTTGGGGAGGTCAGTTTTGAAAAAAAATTAACAAGGTTTCCCTCAAAAATCAGCATATTATAGAAAAAATCGGTATACCCGGCTACAATGTGTGTGAAGTTTTCTAAAAATCTGACCGACACAAGTTAGCACAATTGCAGCACAATCATATAAAAAAAAAAAACTTTGTGTGCTGAGCTGCTTGAGTGCTGAGCTGACTTTTCTCATTTTTGTATTATGCCGAAAAATCTGAAGAACTATATTTAGGTATTGCACAACAATATCCCATTAAAAAACGAGTGTTTGGCTATCTTTTTTTTTTTCAATTTCCGTTTCCGAAATATTCCGAAAACCACATGAAATTAAGAATAAAATTCAACGGCTCAAACCTAACACAATTCAGCACAACAAAAGTAGTTTCCACAATCCAAAAGTGATGGGCTAACATCGCAAACATCGGTTTTAGCTGATAATATTCTTTGCTTGGCTACCGTACTTATTTCACAGTTCCACTGTTTTTTCTCCAAAATTCAAAAGTCATCACGATATCATAATAAAAATAATGACTTTATTGTCCACAATGTACAGTTTGACTAGGTAGACAATTTTATTTAATAAGTATTATTCCTTGTGAAAAAATGGCGAAGTCCGCCCTGCTCTACTTACCATGTACACATTATGTGATACTTAATTATATCGAGATGATTACAAAAGACTTTAAGAATTAAATCAAGAATAACGAATCAACAAGGAAAGACAGAAGATTAGAGACGGAACAGAGATTCTATACTTCACACTGTAAGGCAACGTAATGTTTAAACATTTCCTTTTTTAAAGATACCCCCCGCGTAAGCGACCTGACGTGGTGAGGAAGCGTATTATTATACTCGAGCAGTGTTGTACGAAAAACTCCTTTCAAAATACGCCGTTCTATGTGAAGGAGGCGTCAGTAGTCCTTTCGTCCTGATGTTGATGTTATGTACATGTGATCTGAATATAATTCTGTTGTACAAATACGGCGGGGATTTATTCACAATAATCTTATGAAAGAGGCATGCCTGACGCATTTTACGAATGTTCTCCATGTTCAACCAGCCCGCATCCTTGAGCTTATGAGAAATTCTTTCAAATTTTCTGACTTCATATATTAGTCTCAGCCATGAATTTTGCACCCTTTTTATTCTCCGTATTGTAATATAATATAATATTTACCCAATCTCTTTCAAAATAGAAACTTTTGTTGCTTCCAGTATTCAATATAGATGACCTATGTCTTCTACACAAATTAATTTGGACGAATAGTTTGAAAGTAATCACGATATAAATTTGATCTGAATTTGAATTAAACTAATTCAACGTACTGTACGTAGAAAAGACATCGTTGGTGACTGCCTTTATTCTGCGTAAAGTACACCCCCGAACAAACCGTGTCACTGGATGGCCCATTCGTTGTGGTGGTTGACTGATTATTTGATTATATGAATGTAGTTTCAGTCATTTAGGTATAGGTTAGACTCATATATACGAAAAGTTGGGAAAATACAATTGGATCTGGTAGGCAGTGTAGTAATCAAGGTCTAAGATTCTTTTTCGTGTTTTTAAATAATATTGGACTAATAATAATGTAAGGTAATGTAGGTAACGAATGACCTATATGAATATGTACATGATACCGCAGATTTTGATCTACCAATAGTGGTAGTTTATGAGGATGACACTTTTCTGATGATTCCAGAAGACAAAGCAGACTATATCCTCAAACTATTTAAATCCTAAAATGAAAACCTTAAATTCACAATGGAGCTTGAAGTTGAAAAAAGAATAGCCTTCTTGGATCTGATGACCGTGAGGGATGGTCAGGGCATTAAAACGGATTGGTACACAAAAACCATTTGCTCGAATAGGAGCATATCATAGCAACCACAGCATTCAGCAAAAAATGAATGTAGTCAGAAATCTGGTAGGTAGGGTTATAAAACTTAGCAGTGAAATATATAAAAAAAAAACATTATAAAAATTAAGAAAATTTTGGAAGATAACAACTACTCAAGCAAATTTATTACTAAAATCATCAGAATGATTTTTGTTGACCCAGATAACGTTAGATCCCAGAACCCTGACTATACCACACTTCGAGGAAAAAAAACTTCTCCAAGTTCCCATTTTTACCCAACCTGTCATACAAAATTGCAAAGATTTTTGGTGAACTTGACTGCAGCTCCGCATTTTATAATATCTCGACTACTGGAAGATTCTTTACGAAGACCAAGGATGAAATTCCAACAGAGTTGTAGTCAGGGATAGTGTATCAGATCCCATGTTTGGGTTGTGATCAGACAGACTGGACAACACCTAAGGGAGAGACTCAAACAACATAAAAATGACCTAAAAAACATCGAAAATTGAGAGAAGACAGCACAAACAACACATACACATTCGAAGGGACACAATTTTGACTTCCACAGTACCACCAATATTAGATGGAGAGGAACATCTATATAGGAGAAATAAATGTGAGATGCTGCACATAAGAAAAAAAACTAATAATACTGTTAATTTCAGGGATGATGTTAAAAACTTGAGTACCTCATTTAACTACTTACTAGATATAACCAAGAATTATAGTTTATAATAGAAAAGAAGAAAAAAAAATTTTAAATGAGATTGTTTTTCTATACTGACTTATATGTCACTCAGAAATCTTTTCTCATCTTCATAATATTCTATGTCTGCCTAATGTCCGCTCTATGTAATAATTTAACCCATATGAAAATTATCATGTGTTACCTGCTGATGTTTGATATATGTTTCTCAGTTCTCAATATTTTTCCAATATATCTCCGTAAACGAAAATTCTGAAAAGTATAACTTTATGAAAAATTCACTCTTGTTTATATAACATGTCATTTAGGTACCATTTTATATTTTTAGCCTTAAAAAAGGAACGGTGCCGTTCCGAAACGTATGCTTGAAGGAATTCTTTTTTGGAGAATTAAATTGTCCAATTCCTGATATTGTTTGATTTCATTCTAATAATGCCGAGTTGGACAGACGAAGTTGCGTGGACCAGCTATTCTTTTAATATTTAGTGATATCTGGATTCCTCGTTGGATAGGTACGTACCTACGCATTATGTTTGTGGTTTCGAAGCGAATTGGCGAATGAGCTGGTCCCAAATCTTCATTGTTTTTCTTATTCTGAGGTATATTGAAACAAACTTTCGATTAAATGTTACTGTCATTTACTCTCGAGACGTGTAGACAAACCTTCAAGTTACTGGGTAGATCATCAGCTAAGCAAGATCAATAAAATCTTCCCAATGCGCTTTTAAAATGTCAAGACCTCAATGCTGCCACTTCTTTTTTGTTAGTTGGTTGAAGCATTGCATTTAAAATTCTCCAAAAAGAATTATGGATAGTATGTTACATACAGGTTTCTAGTTTTCGAAACATAACTGAGTATGTTGTTTGCTGTTTCTGAAAACCTCAGAGCGGTATGACATAACTTATTTTCACACGGCTGATTTTCATATATGTTTTGTAGAATATTATTTCTAAAATAGTATCATAAGTGTCAGACATTTTCCATGGGCCAAAACTTTTGTCAGATGCTTCAGAGCTCCAAAAAGATTAATGAACTTATTTTCACATTTCTGATTTTCAATATGTTATTGAAGTTTGAACTGAGAGCCGTCCAAGATCCCAGAGCTCTATGACGTAACTTATTTTCACATGGCTGATTTTTATATATTTTTTGTAGGATATTATTTTTAAAATGGTATTATAAGTGTCAGACAATTTCTATGTGCCAAAACTCTTGTCAGACGCTTTAAAGCTTCAAAAAAACGAATGGACTTATTTTCACATTTTTAATTTTTGAATATGTTATTGAGGTAACTATCAAATTATATTTCATAAGTTGGACAAATTTTAGTGACTAAACATCCTTCAAACACATGAAATACTCAGCTGAATAATATTTGTGTTTAGGGGATGTTTAGTCACTACAATTTGTCCAACTTATGAAATATAATTTGATAGTTACCTCAATAACATATTCAAAAATTAAAAATGTGAAAATAAAATCATTCGTTTTTTTTGAAGCTTTAAAGCGTCTGACAAGAGTTTTGGCACATAGAAATTGTCTGACACTTATAATACCATTTTAAAAATAATATCCTACAAAAAATATATAAAAATCAGCCATGTGAAAATAAGTTACGTCATAGAGCTCTGGGATCTTGGACGGCTCTCAGTTCAAACTTCAACTTCAATAAAATCTGTTCCCGCATACGTGGGATGGAGTATTTTGTCCGACAAATCAAGCCAATCCATAAAATCAATTAACCATAAAAATAACTTTTTTTCATTTTATTATTTTTATGCTCCGTCCTAAGGTTTTCTACAGTACAACGATGAACTTCAAAAAACTCGTGTTCTTTTTTCTTATGCTGATTTCGTAATAGGAATTCGTTTCAGGAAATTAATGTGGGAGACATTTCCGTTGAGAAATACTCACTTAGAAATTCATGCGACAAAATTCAGAAAGTGAATGCTTGTATGAAATTAAGATGGGTATTTCCCCCACTCTTCGAGATAACCCTTGAGAGGTGGTGACTAAAAGTCAGGTGATAACCTACGGCAAGCCATGACACATAGACTACGTTCTGTATTTAGGTTGGAGGGGGTCATTTCCAGCATTTATCATGAATCTTATTTTACATTTTCACTGTTTTCTTTTTCTACTCAATTCATCAAAATAATTATGAAATATGCTTTTTTTTCTTCAGCTATTGATTTTTGGAAAAAATTCAAGAATTAAAAAAAAGTCAACGAAGTTCAAATTGAAAAAAATAATAAATAGCGAATTTCACTCACCTATTTCAAGGGCGATATCTCAGAAAGGAGTGGCTGAGGAAATTTTTTATAGGAAAGGCCTTCTTATGGCGGTATTCTGCTTCTTCGTGAAAAATGCATTTTTTTTTTAACTGTCGTCTCAGAAGCTTCAATTTTGAGCTACTTCATAGAACAGAATCTTCTACCTACTCTATAATATTTGATCGTGATTATTGATTATTGGATACAGTTATTTTCAATTCGTGTTTACTTTAATGACAAAAGATAAAAACTGAAAATTAATGACAAAAGTAGTTGAATTCATTGAACATACGTTGGTGTGTGAGTAGCGGATACATATTGCTCCGCACTTCTTGACTCGAAGTTTTCGTTTTCCACATTATAATATTAAATCTAGTTTTCATCGTATTATTTTGTAAAATGCCCCCCAGTCGTTAAATCAAGCAAAAATGTAAATTCTGATGACATTCATCTTAGAGTGGACAAAATGAAACAAATTCTTCATGGTGGCTTGAGTGATCTGAGGGAAGAGATCTCCAAGATTTCGAATAACTCAAGTTCCAATTCTTCTCCTGAATTCATTGGGAATATGCTTCAAAAGTTGGATATTTTTCAGAGAATGGTATAAAATTCTCTGAAAATGTTGTTATGTGATATATGTAGATAAAATTTCAATTCAAGCTGAAGTTGACAAATAGGAGGTTTATAATGCCCAACTTATTTTTCGCGGCATCAAAGAAGAGGAGGAGGAAGATTTGAACCTGAAAATTTGCGGAATAATTAATGAAAACATAGTTAAAAACACCCGAGATAAGATTACTCCTGACGATCTCCATGTGTGTTATCGAATCGGAATAGAAAATAAACAGAACAGACGGCCGAGACTTATTACTGTACATTCCATTCATCTATGGGAACGGAATATAAACTAATATTTAAGAACAAACGTTGCCTCAAAGGAACTGGAGTGTTAATTATTGAGAGATTGCTGCCAAATAAGATATCTATTTATAAGAAAGCGTGTGTAAAGTTTGGACATGTAAAATGTTGGACAAGGGGTGGCAACAAATTTGTTCTTAACAATAATGTTGTGAGTAAAATAATGTCTGAAATTGATTTGGAAAGCGCATAAAATCATTAAATATTTTTCTCAAGGGTGCTGGAGCTTTATAATGAACCCCATTCGGGTTTCTCTGGACTATTAGGTCATTCATTTCTGTTCTGGTTTTGTTTCATTTTCATTCATTTTTATTCACATACTTTTATTAAGTTTGCTTAGATAACACTTAATTGCTCATATTCAATTCGGAAGAGGGCTAATTTCAATACTTCTTTGTTCTTTCATATATTTTTGTGTGGTTGTTAACCCTCTGAAATTCAGTTGTATTCTGAATGAAGTATTTACTAATGTATCTCATGATTGTGAATAGATGAACAATTTATTTATGAATAGTAACAATCATTTCTTGCTAAAAGTTGGTCACTTAAACATCCGTTCATTACTGCCTCATTCTGATGATGTTGAGAGTCTTCTAAGGTCATACAACTATGATGTATTGGGCTTGATAGAAACTTGGTTGAGTGAAAACATATCAGATGAGTTTATTTCGATAGAGGGTTATAATTTTGTGCGTGTTGATCGAGGTAGTCGGGGAAGTGGCGTTGGAGTTTTTATACGTATCACCTTGAAATACACGATTTGTAGAGCTATTAACGAGGGTGAGCAATTGTGAATCATTTTCACCTTTGGTCGATGTAGTATTGCTTCCTCTGTTGTTTATAGGCCCCCGAACTGTACCTTGGGGCAGTTTATTGCGTCATTTGAAAGTACAGTCGTTGAAATACTCCCAACCACCGATCATCTGTTATGTGTTGGGAATTTCAATATAGATTTTCTGAAGAAGCTTAGTCCAGAGATGAAAAAATTTTCAGAGGTTTTGAATGGCGTAGGATTGATGCAAATCATTACCTACAAGAACCACCTTGAAGTCTTCTTCATTGATTGATTGGGAACTGATATCTGATGTTGATCTTGTTGTTGATTCTGGTGTTTCAGTTCTACCTGAAATCACTGACCATGATTTAGTTTCTTGTACTCTCAATATACGAACATCTAAATCGACTCCAACTTTCATAACATCAAGAGATTTCAAAAAATTTTGTTATGAAAGATTTAAATCTGATCTTACCTCCCTTCCATGGAAAAATATCTATGACAAGGACACTTTTGATGAGGAAGTTGACCTGCTTACCGCAAACATCCTTATTTTACTAAATATCCATGCTCCCTTCAGGACGATCAAAGTTTCTAAATATTACTCTCCGTGGTTAACTGATACTTTAAGAGAAATGATTAGAACTCGAAATAAAACTCTCGTCAAATACTACTATGATAGATTTCTTGGTGGGCATCACTCTGTTGGAGGGGTCTGATCGGGACTGAAAGAAGTAGGTTTCACTTGAATGAAAAAAACAACGCTTCCACCACATTTGCAAAATTTAGAAGATATTAATAACTTTTTCATCAAATGTGCGCCGTGCTAAATCCAAACAGAGAATTAATACATTTTTATTCAGACAAGAGAAATAATTTGACCGATGTTAGTTTTCGATTCAAGCGAGTAGAGGAGATAGAGGTGTTACATATAATTAATTCTATGAAGAGTAAATCTGTGGGTTGTGATGGAATAAATATTCAAACTTTAAAATTGTCCCTTCCCCATATTCCTCCCCATATTACACACACATCATGAATTTTTGTTTGGAGAATTCCGTTTTTCCAAACAAATGGAAGAAAGCACTAGTCACTTCTGTACCTAAGACAACGGATCCTAAGAGTTTCAATGAGCTGAGTCCTATTCTGAACATTTTTCTGGACATGACGAAATACCCATGAATATCATCAAGCTTCACATTGAAACTATTATTGAACCCCTCTGCTTCATAATGAATGAATCATGCCGTTCAGACGGGTACTTTTCCGGATGCTTTAAGGATATCTCTCGTGATACCCTGTCACAAGAGAGGTGATTTGGATGAACTCTCGAACTAAAGGCCTATACCTAAGTCTAATATCGTCATTTGCAAAGATTTTCGAGAAGGTCTTAGCAAATCGTTTTTTGAATTTTTTTCGAAAATTTATCCAACAATCAACACGGATTCATTCGAGGTCGAAGCACTGAAACAGCTATGTTTGAATCCCTTCAGAATATATTGGCTGCCCTCAAGAAAGGAGAAATTCCAACGGGGCTATTTGTACATTTTTCAAAAGCTTTCGACTGCGTAAATCACAAAATTTTATTGCGGAAGCTTGATAGATGCGGTATCATTGGGATGACACTCAAATTACTCGAGAGTTATCTGACTGGTAGGAAGCAGATAGTTACTTTACGCAAAGGGGATGCAAAATTTGCTTCTTCCGAAAGAGAGATACAAGTAGGTGTACCCCAGGGAACTATCCTAGGACCATATCTCTTTGTTGTCTATATCGACGACCTACCAAAGATTCTTGAACAAAAAATTCAATTACATCAAAGTATTAAAATATTCTTATATGCTGATGACTCTAACATATTAGTATCATGTCAAGATATTAACGAAGTCATACAAAATGTAATAGCAGCTGTGTTAAATATTAGAAAATTGTGTACCGAAAATAGTCTTATTCTTAATGAGGATAGAAATAATGTTTTGATGTTCTCGAATGTAAGATCAGACTGTTCATTTCCGGGTAGTATTGTTTTTGAGAACGGTCTACCATCAAGCTTTTAGGCGTAACCATCGATAGCCATCTTAATTGGGGGATGCAATGTGAGTTGCTTTCGAAGAAACTCAATACTGTTGTGTACACATTGAGGGCTGTGAGGAATCGGGTGAATACACTATGCTTGAAAACTATTTATTACTCAAATTTTCAATCTTTGCTTTCCTATGGACCGATTTTCTGGGGAGCGAGCTCACACGCTGAACGAGTATTCATCACGCAAAAACTTGCCATACGGACAATGTTTAATATGAAATTTAGAGAAACATGCAGGGGTGTATTCAAGCAAAACAAGATTTTGACCTTGCCTGGATTATATATATATATATATATATATATATTATATATATATATATATATATATATATATATATATATATATATATATATCAGAAACACGTTAACGCTTTAAGGACTGCCATCAGTCGCTTCGGTTATTTATTCTCCGAAGTGCTCACCAGAATGGTTTATAGTTTCTTGACTTCGCAGTGTTCGTTGTCGAGTTGGAGAATTATGTTGCACTTATGAGGGGTAACAACCCCGAAACCGGTATGCATCTTTTCCCTTCTCGACGATGACGCTATTTCCTATGGTTTACTTTCAGCATGGATCTCCGCTAGTCCACGATCGCAGTTCCGAATTGTGACCGTTTTCTTCTTGCATATATATATATATATATATATATATATATATATATATATATATATATATATGTTAGCCATTGTTAAAATTGACCCCCTTGTTCATTTGATGCTACTGTGCGAATGTAAATGTAAGAAGAATGACTCTATGATTTAAATGTCTGCCACACTTCTGTGTTCCCGAGGCTGCGACCAGGGATTGATCTCTGTCTCGCTCTCTCTTAGAGTGCCTCAGCGAGAACGGCAGGTTGTGCAGTCATCTCCGTCTGTGTATACCGAGATCACGTGTTGTATCAAAATTAACTACGTTTTGCCCACCGAGTTAACCTTATTTTTTGAGTATTACTTCCTATGATTACATCAGAAAGTGGGATTATATTTCTTTTTCGATAAAGAAATTGAGGACCCTAAAGTGTTAATTGTGAGTAGTGTGTGAAACTTCGAGAATATTCCAAAAATGGAACACGAAAACCGAACCAACGTCGAAGAAATGGAGAACTGTGAAGGCAATGCTGCTCAACCAACACAATCCACGATTTCCATGTCGGGAATCATGGAAAACCAGATCCAGTTCCAGATGAAGATGATGGAGATTCTAGCGAGTTTTTCCAGTTCTAGGAATAGAAACGACGAGATGCAGGCAGCTCATCTAACTTTCGCCAAGTTCGACCCCGATACGACAGTCCATTCCGTCCTTGAATGGGTTGAGGAAATCAATCGAATTAAAGATGAAATAGGTATGTTAGATACAGTAGTTGTTTTAAAAGCTGGGGAGGCATTGAAAGGTCGTGCCGCCAAATTTTATCAAAATTGGAAACCACTTGTTAGAAACTGGTCAACATTTTCTAGAGATTTACAGATAGCTTTCCCTGAAAAAGGAACCCCCGCGACTAGACTTGAAAGTTGTTTGTCGATAAAAAGCGATAGTTTTAGTTCATTTGTCGAATATGGACATGCAAAATTGAATTCTTTAAAAAAATTCTATAATAAATTCCCTTGGGAAATAATTTTAAGTTTAGTATCTCACGATATAGTTAGTATAGAAGTGAAAAATAGAGTCATTTTAAAAGAACCCAAAGATGAAACAGAGCTGTTAAAGATTCTTTCGTCATACGACGCGGACATTCCATTCGTACCTGAGACTTTACCCAGGAATTCTTCTATAAAAAGGCCAGTTCAGGTAAAAAAAGACGCGGAATACAAATTTCACGGTAACTGTAGAAGATGCGGTTTTTTCGGACACAAAGCAGTAGACTGCAGGTCAGCAAAAAGACGGTTTGAAAATTCTATTAAAATTTGTAACTTTTGTAAAATGAAGGACACAGTGAGCAATATTGTAATGCGAAAAAGAGGGAAAAGAATACACATAATCAAACTTTGATAGCCAAAAGCTCCTCTAAAATCTTCCAATATCCTGAAGGTGAACTCAAACACAATGATAGATTCATACAGATTTCATATTTGATTTACACAGGCTCAGACATTTCTCTCATTAAAGAAAGCGTTGCTAGAAAGTTGAATTGCGATATTGTTCCCAGACAAAAACCTATTTCAGGGATAGGAAATGTAGTATTTAAAACAAATGGAACAACAACCATTTTATTTTATAAAGACCAATTAGTTTTAGAAATTGAATTCAACGTTGTTAGTGATCATATAATTCCTCACAATAATATTGACGCTCTAATAGGATTAGATATTCTCAGAGAAAACGATATCCAACTGAAAGTGAATAAAAACAATGTCGATTTTGAGACTAGAGTCACAACTTGTAAAATTTTCCAAATTAATAGCAATCAGAATTCAGAAAAAATCGATTGGTCAGGATTGGACGAGAAACTTAAAGTAAATATTATGCAAATGATCACCGAGGCGGTCAAATCGAAGCCCGAAACAGTCACTACAGGTAAATTGAAAATACAACTGAAAGATAAGAACCCGGTCGCATATAGGGCAAGAAATTTATCCTATCAAGAAAGATTGAAAGTAAGAGATATCATTAAAAGCTAGTTAGAATCAGGAATCATTCGACTTAGTGAATCAAATTACACAAGTCCCATTGTTCTAGTTAGGAAACGTATTGGAGAAATTAGATTGTGTGTGGATTATAGAGAATTGAACAAGAGAGTCCTTCGAAATAATTATCCCCTACCTAGAATACAGAATCAGATAGACCTTTTGTCTAAGGCGAAATATTACACAAAACTTGATATGAAATCAGGCTTCCATCAGATACAAGTAGAAGAATGTTCAAAACACTTAACTGCCTTCATAACCCCTGATGGCCTCTATGAATATAATCGAATGCCATTTGGTTTTATAAATTCACCTTCGTGTTATCAGGCAGCAATTGATTTTATGCAGCAATTCTTTTATGTAAAGTGTTAATCCAAATAATGTGGTTTTGACTGTAATAGTTAGTGATGTTAATGTGAAACGAGGACGTTTCAATGGTCAGTATGGCCGTGTTAGCAATTGTTAAAATTGACCCCTTGTTCATTTGATGCTACTGTGCGAATGTAAATGTAAGAAGAATAACTCTATAATTTAAATGTCTGCCACACTTTTGTGTTCCCGAGGCTGCGCACAGGGATTGATCTCTGTCTCGCTCCCTCTTAGAGTGCCCAAGCGTGAACGGCAGGTTGTGCAGTCATCTCCGTCTGTATACGAGATCACGTGTTGTATCAAAATAAACTACGTTTTGCCCACCGAGTTAACCTGATTTTTTGAGTATTCCTTCCTATGATTACATTTATGATAATTATTTTTCAATAACTGTTATTATTCATGTCTTCTTATGTTTCGTTTTTTATGCAAGTTTCATTTTATTTATATTTTATTGAAATAAATATACATATTTTCAATATATATTTCCCGCTTTAATTTTTTGTTTGGGTCTATATATCCGCTGAAAACAATGAAGAATAACGGATTAAGGTATTATTATGGTATTATAATAGTTCAATACCTCCCCAAAACTTGAAAGTATAATCGGGATGATACTGTCATCTTCAGATACTGACATTAAGAGAGTCTTCCGGGCTTATTGGCCGTGGTCTATTAGGAATTATTTCACCTAACATTTCGCCCACAACTGCGGTAGGCATCTTCAGAGGATTCTCGGTCTTAGATTGTAACTCGACCGCTGAATTTCCGAAAGTGATGCTGGATTCGATCCGTTGGCCCCACTTATACCCTGATCATTGGCGGGAGAAGGTAGTGGGTTTGCGCGCGCGATGTTGATTGGTCTTTCGCTCCCACTTGGCTTGATTTTGGTCTTTTCCAACACCGGCAACCATGCGCTATGTACCAAAGGAGTTTCTTCCCTTCTGTTTCATATTGTTCTTATGTTTATATATCTCAATGGCTTCCATGTTCATCCTAGGATAGAAACTTTTGATGTTTGGAATAGCTTCTGCCTTTGAAAAAACAATATTGTGTCCATCTGTCCGAGCATGTTCCGCTAGTGCGGATTTTTCTGTCTGATTGAGTCAACAGCATCGTTCATGCTCCTCAATTCTCGTATTGATACTTCGCTTCGTTGTACCAATGTAGACTTTGCCGCAGTCACAAGGTATCCTGTAAATACCGGGTTGAGAGAGTGGGTCGACTTTGTCTTTGGTAGTTCTGATCATTTGGCCAAGTTTTTTCGGAAATTCAGCGGTCGAGTTACAATCTAAGTCCAAGAATCCTCTGAAGATGCCTACCGCAGTTGTGTGCGAAACGTTAGGTGAAATAATTCCTAATAGACCACGGCCAATAAGCCCGGAAGACTCTCTTAATGTCAATATATCCGGTCGTGAAAGCCTGATACTATTTATCTTTAGATACTGTCATCTTCTGTTCATGTTGAATTTATAAATTGTTATGACAACTTTAGAACAATTCGTTCCTGAACTAACAGTCAACACACTGGTTACAATGTACTTCAAATTTTTGGTTGAATGAGAATATATTTCACGGTAAGATTCAATTATTTCGTATAACTACCTTCATATTCGGTGTAATTTGTAATTCGAATCAAAGAAATATTACGCGACCTTCCACTATCACCAGTCTCACCCGCTCACCGTCCCTCTATTTTCAATCCCAACTTCCAACAGTTGAAACGCATTCTGAATTTGTGTGCCTTCCCCACCGCTTCAACTTAACTCTAACATCTAACATCTAACGTTTACGACGTAATCCCCCTTTTGCATCGTTCCAGTTCCAGTTGCGAACGACACAGTATGTAGTAGAGCAAATTTTGTCTCGACTGCCTATCGCGTCACGAACGCCCGGAACGCCTCGCCTCATTGGAAATTGAAAGTGGTACACTGTACCACTTGAATACAAAAGTAAGGCACCTCTTACAAACTCAATTTCAAACCGTATACTACCCAACACTACTTGAGAGTTCGAATTGTTGTCTCTATGAAGTTTAATCGTTTCTCAAAGACATTCAGAAATGTTCAGCTCAGGAATTTTTTTCGAATTATTGATTGTGGAGATGTTTGAATTCTTCCAACAAATTTCTGGCTCTGAAAATTTTGTGCATCCAATAACGTTAGGGCCTCTGTATTTCCGTCGTCTTTTGACTAAATAACTTAACCGTCGCCGCTGCCAGTGGACGAACCCTGCAGCTCATTGCCGCCTGTGCTGAAGCAGCTACAAACGCTTGTTTCGCGTGAGCGCGAAGCCGCTTGAATACGCTCCCAGTGGACGACCGGGCTAAAATATCCTCAATTCCAAACACTGAATGCAATAAACGCTGCAAAAAGATTGCCAACTCAAATTAGGAAATTTTGTTCAATATTGTTTCTTCAATATGACGGATTTAGGTCGAAACCGTTTCTCTACTAAATTAGAAATATTTTTTTTAAGAAGTATCTTGATTTATGACACACACTTTGACATATATTTTCTGTTTTATTCCTTAGTTATGTTGCTCTTCTTTATTTCATGGAATCTGTATGCAAAAATAAGGCCCATTTTTTATCAAACGAAAAATATTTTCTAAAAATTTTGTTCCTTTTATTCTGTAAAATTGACCCATGTTAGGCATGAGCAGTTTCCATATTATGAATCTCATCAAAGTGGTCAGTAATTAATTTTAATTTTTCATCTACCCAACATTCAATCATATATATTACTTTATTTGATAGAATCTGCTTTTTTTCGTGAAAAATATCTTTTTTCATGATGCTTGGAAAATCAACTTTAATTTCTCATAACTTTGATTCCCAATATTTACTCATTTCACGGAATAAAAAGAAATATTTTTCAGAAAAAATATTTTCTCTGATGTAAATGAGCCATGCCCTCGCTTCCCGATTCCATGAAATAAAGAAAACAACGAGTAGTGTGTTTCTCCAAGTTTCAAGCAACATCAAGATACTCTTCATGAAAAAAACAAACTCCATAAAATCTACTTAATTGAATGTTTGGTAGTTGGAAAAAAGTTAATTACTCCTCATTCTGTTGAAATTCATCATTTTGAATTTTTTTTACCGAAACGGATATTATACCATAATATGTATAACGCCCCCCCTCAAAAAATTTGGCTTCGGCCCGTCCCTGGCCTTAGCTTTTACTTCATGTGGATCCAGAACCGACTTCCCCATGTGGATGGTTCTTAGTTCCGCCAGCTCTGGACACTTGCATACCATGTGTTCAGCCGTTTCTTTTTCTGATCCATATAGCCTGCAGGTTTCATCTGCAAATTTTTCCATGCGATACAAAAGATATTTGTATCGACAGTGTCCCGTCTGCAGACCCACCATTACTCGAAGCTCAGCTCGTGACAGCTTTATGAGCTTCCAGGTGTAGGTCAGCGAGAATTCCACAAATCTCTTGGCTTGGGCAAGTCTAGGAGTATTTCTCTAGAACGTTATTTTGTTTGCCACTTCCCATTGTTGGACCGCTTTCTTGTATTGGTCTTTTCCAGCCCACAGAAAGGTTCAGGTCCAACAGGCTTCAGCCTTGAAGCTTTCTTCGCGAGTACGTCGGCTATTTTGATTCCTTCAATTCCACAATGTCTTGGTATCCATAGTAGAGTATTTTCGCCCTTACTAATTTAATACATATCACGCTGAAATAACGCTGCCAACGCGCTTCAAACGCAACGTCAAACGCCTAATGTGTACTAGGGCTTAGACCATGTACACATTAGGAGTTAGGAAACGTGAGTTAGCCAAACGCACGTTTCAAAATACAAGTCACTAATTCAACTTGTATATAGGCCAAATTGTATATTATTCGTTGTCATAATTCACTGTAAGTGAATCTCCTTCATTGGGCTTTGCCTGTGGAGGTTCCCATTACTTAAATATATAAAAATAAATATTGTAATATAATTTAATATAATATAAGATAATTTAGACTAGCCTAAGATGCCAAGAGAACGTTAATAACTTCTAAATGGATAAAGCTGACGAATCTATTTCTCTGTATCTATAAGCGTAATTGCTTAACCCTGTAATATGGGCTTTACACGAAAATATTGACTCTGTATTATGCTGTCATCTGTGAAAAGCAGCATTAAGATTTCATCAGGACTCATCAGTATCTCTCAGCTTTGATCAACTGGCCAACACTATGAAGGTCAGGACTAAATGCAATGCAAAGAGATAATGTTTTGTCGATTTTGCACTAACCTACAGAAGTTTGATTTCTTATGTAAGTGGTTCAGGGTTCCTAATTTCTATAAATATGCATTCATACGTTCGACATATTTCTGTTATGTAGTTATCCCTGAGTTTCGGCAACGTCAACTAAATTTTGAAGCTCCTTTAGAATTTTAATCATCCTTTAAACGAAGTATCCATGGCTTTGGAATATCCGATTTAATGAAGGATTCAAATTGTAATGGATCAGTGACTTTTAATTGACGTTTCTGCAACTCAAGGTGAGAGTAATAAAGATAGAAGTGAACAAATGTTAGTTACATCTATAATGAACTGAAGTTTATGATTTGAGCACTTTTGTACAATTAAAATCACATAATGTAACAAACAGATAGTGGCAAAACAATGGCCACGATTCAAATTGATTTGTGAGAATCAAATATCAATTGAATTCCTCAAATCACTTTCGATTAAAGATTTTACTTGTATCGCCCCATTCGATACACCTATTTTTTTTCATAAATAATACTCTTCATTCTAAAGTGATAAAGATATTAAAAAAATTAAACTTGATTCAATTACGACTCATGTTGAGTTGGACAATCGTCGGTAAAGTTATAAATACCATTTCTCAATTGATAGTCCAACTCCCTATGATATAGCTTCATCATTCATAATTCCACGAATAGACTGTGACTGTAGTGTGCAAAATTTTGCAATACATACCTTATAAACATCATAAAATCCAATAATTTTGTCAAAAGTACTATACAAATCATTCAAAAAGTCTACAACCTAGAAAACAAAATTTATTCAGGAATGATTACCCATTACAACAGTACTAAAAGTCTTACTTGCATTGGTGTACTTTTTGCACATAAAGAAGTGTGAATCCAACTATATCACTGAAATATATAGTTACGCACTCAAATTGTTCTGGCTGGACTAATTCTCCGGCCATCAACTGTTGAGCGACGGGTCTTGGCAGAACCTGAGAGAGTAACTCTTCTGACCTTCGTTTTTCCTGACTAAGTTCATCAGTTTTCTCGCTCACTAATGCCTCCAGATTGGTTGCATATTGTTCCATTCGTTTGAGCAAATCGTCCATCAAGTTTTCACAGAAATCTCTGAAATATTTGTGAAGGATAAACGACCCAAGAAACATTGATAACTACCTATTCAAATTATAGATATCTTAAACATCCATGACTAAATAATAATGATAATATTCATTTATTCACAAAGATAACCTCTTAAAATCATTCAAAAAACAATAAAGGGTCATAGTGCAAACTTGTCATAAGAAAGGAAAAACAACAGCAGACTAGAAACTATGTCTGCAAAATTCTGATACTGTGTATGGTTCTATCTTGAGTAAAATTTCGATTCTATTTCTCCTGAAACTTGCTTCATTCGTTATATTTTGGATAGTATATAGAAGATTATACATTTTCAAAGACATATATAAAAAAGTTTTTCTGAGTTGTTGTAAAGGTAATGCTTCGGAAGCATGTGATTTCTACCTATTGTCCTGTCTGAAGACTTGCTGAATAATTGAAATAAGTGTTTGTTTTTGAAATTGAAAACGAGCCTTAAATTTTTTCCTGCAACTCTCACGGAAACGCAGACCCAACATCATTTTTTTGCAGCGGAATATTTTGTCAATGTCGCTTGCTCCTTCCCAGAATACAATTCCGGGCTCATTGACCGTGGTCTATCAGGAATTATTTCACCTAACGTTTCGCCCACAACTGCGGTAGGCATCTTCAGGTGAGATTCTTGGTCTGAGGTTGTAACTCGACAGCTGAATTTCCGAAAGTGATGCTAGATTCGATCCGTTGGTCCAACTTATACCCTGATCATTGCGGGAGAAGTAGTGAGTTTACGCACTCGATGTTATTGGTCCATCGCTCCCACTTCGTATATGGCTTCATTTTGGTCTTTTCCAACACCGGAAACCATGCGCTATGTACCAAAGGAGTTTCTTCCCGTCTGTTCATATTGTTCACATGTTTATATATCACAATAGCTTCTATGTTCATCCTAGGATAGAAACTTTTGATGTTCGAAATAGCTTTCTGCCTATGAGAAAACAATATTGTGTCCATCTGTCAGAGCATGTTCAGCTAGTGTGGATTTTTTCTGTCTGATTGAGTCGACAGCATCGTTCATGCTAGCGAAGTATCAATACGAGAATTAAGGAGCATGAACGATGCTGTCGACTCAATCAGACAGAAAAATCCGTGTGGATTTTTCAGAGCATGTTCCGCTAGTGTTAGCGGAACATGCTCTGACAGCATCGTTCATGCTAGCGTAGTATCAATACCTACGAGAATTAAGGAGCATGAACGATGCTGTCGACTCAATCAGACAGAAAAATCCGTCCGAAGGTTTTGGCTCCTAACAATTGATGCTCTAATTTATGGTTCATGCAGGGGATCTTCTCTTGTATTATTCAATGAAATTGTTCCAGAGTTTTGGGTTGAATTTTCAGCAAAAAGTAGAATCCTCCTGTAATATATTCCAATCGAAGGAAAATGATGCGCGCTCTAATTATCGAAAATATTTCCTGTAGAAAATATGATTGGTTGTTAAATTTTTTTTTGTAGATCCAATTAGAGTTTGCACCATTTCTTCAAGATCCTCTACTTCTAATTATCTCGATATTTGTCTTTATTGACGCAAAGTAAATATTCCAACATCCAGGTCTAATCTATCTTTTTTTGGAAATTTTGTATACCTTGAAATCATCTATTCCCTCTCTAAGCGAGAAAATAGGTAGGTTTTTCCACTGAACGTTCTGATTTGACTTGATCGATGATCGCTAAACAACTTTCATCACTTTCCTCAAAAATATACCTCCTCATTATATTCTGATAAAAAACTTTCTACATAAATGACGCGAATTTGACACTTTCCATTGGAATAGCTGCTTAATTGTCCTCGTGTGAATGAATGTCTCACTTTCATGGAATGTCTCAATGGAATGGCTTAATGGAATGCCCTGTCAATTGTCCCTGTGTGAATGCTCCATGAGATATTGGATCACGCCGTGCCACTGCCACTATTTGAATTATCCAAGAAAATTCATTATGAAGGCATACCGCCGATATTGTATCAGCAAGAGTGAAATGATATTTTTCTCAGTTCTAAGTTCTTCATGTTTAAATTGTACTAACTTCATAATACTTCGCAATGTTATTCGGATGTAATCAAAATTGGGTCTTTCTTCTGGATTATCGCTCCAACATTTCTCCATTAGATCCAACAGATCTTCAGGACAATCCCCGTTTTCTATTGCCGGTCTGAACGGTGGATTTTCTTTTGATGCCACCCTGGATATTATATCTGAAATCGAGAAAATATAACAGAAATAACGAAAAAATGTTTCTCTCAGAGATATTTCGCAATGTGTACGATATTTTTTCACGGACGGGAGATCGCAAGTACACCAACCTTGAAGCTCGATATATTGTTTAGCCGCAGCGAATGGTCCTCCCCTCACTATAATCTCTTCCAGTATTATTCCGAAGCTGTATACATCGCCCTTTTGCGTAGCTGGATTTCCTAGGAATAACAGTGAGAGGGAGAAGTTCAGGAGCTACCCAAAGCATTTCTGAAAAAGGTTAGAAGATCATGGTGAAATCCTAATGAACAAGTAATTTTTTATTTCAAAACATTCAATTTAGTTCTATCAAACATGCAGAATATACAACTCTACGATATTCTGCGATTTCAACTCACTCTCATAATATGCTGAATTCCTCACGATTTGGTGAGACGTAGTCAGAGTTGGTAGACCAAAGTCGGAAATTTTGAGCACAAATCTGCCATCAATCAACAGTTCGTAGATCTGAGCTTGCCATGTACTGTCACATCCGAACCGTGGATATACACCATACCCTAGAAAGAAGCACAATATTTATGTAGTTCATCGAATCTCGATACCTCACATTCAATGTTCCTGGTTCCATCTTATTGCGATTTCCTAAAAATATCCCGACAGTACCTGAACGAGAAACTCTTATTGAGACTTGTCAAAATCATCCCGAATGTATCCAGAAAAAATTTCGACAGTATGTTCTTTAATTATTATTTATCCCGATCTTTTGAAAAAAGCATAGACATAAAATGTTCCGAAGTTAACTGAAATCTTGAACACAGAATGGTTCTCATAATTTATTCTGGATGTGGTAGGTAGAAATGATATTAAATCAGATCAATCATTCATAGGTATCTTCTCAGTATTATTTAGGTAATTAATATTCTCGTAGAAAATTCCCATTCACACCAACCTTCATTCGCATAATAAAAGTCATCAACAAGTATTTTCAATTTTGGAAAATATTTGCTTTTTCTAAGAATACCTATAAGTTTTGGTATTTTTTATTATGTTTGCATCACATATTTCCAGAATTTCTTCACTAGCAATACCTACGTATTTTTCAATTTGGACGCTCCAAAGCACACGCAAGAACAAAATAGTTTACACGCACCACTCCAAACCGCACGAAAGCACGCGTGATTTTCGCGCGCGACTGAATCGCGCGCGGAATAGTGTGACTCCTAAGTTACCCATATTGGCTTTTGGGCCTATTGACTAACAAAAGTCCCCTTGTTTTTCTTAACCACATCTATGAACTCCTGGTTGTATATTTTTCAGATACAATTTTCCCATAAAATTGAAAAGGATTTGTATAAATCAATGAACTGCCTCACGAAGTCCCTATCGAAACCCGAGCGACTACACAAACGCCGCTTATCGAGATGAAATAATCGCGCGAGTAATCGCTAGCGAAAGTGTGTGCGAATTTTCACGCGTCTAAATCTCAAGCGAAAGGTTTCCCACTGTCATGCATTCGCGAGCGATTGGCACAGGGCGTTCCAGTCGCGTAGGAAAGATCGTTAATGTAACTGTACCTATTGGCGTATCATCGGAAAGGGCAAATCGACGATATCCAAAAGCGATATCTGATTGAAATATTACGGTTTTTCTTCAGTATCCTATTGCCGGATCTGCAATCGCAGTAGTGCCTCTTTCAAGAGGCGGCTCATGTGTCTCGTACATGACGCAGAAATGTGAGAGCGGCTCTCTTTCAAAATTTGTACCACCTCAATTCGAATGTCCCACTAAGCGACTACGCATCGGTGAGGCGATCGAGGCGAACGGTATGGAATTACGAATTACAATTGCGCGTGAGCCGAAAAAGGCGATAAACTCCCGAGACCGATCCAGATGAGGAGAATCATGATGCAATGATGTTATAACAGAATTGGGGTTGGTTTTTTGAGGCGGCTCCTTTGACCGCTCTTATAAAGCTAATGAACAGGGAGTTTACACCACAATGTGAATATAGTCAAATGACCCTCATAAATGTTGATGTTATCGTGATATTTTTTTCACCACTGGACTGTCTTCTCTTGAGCTCCCTTCGCAGTGAATCGAGCTCGGCCACCTGACTCTTCGTTTTGTCGTCCCGCAGTACGATATCGCGAAAATTTCTATTTGCTAAGAGACGAGATTTATTTCTTAGCAGACCAGAGACAACTCGAGGATTGGAGAATCTCAACCTCAACCAAGCAGGTCGAGATTTATCCTTGGATGGTAAGCGATCGACGCTAAGCAGGTTTTGACTAGCCGAATCTGATATTCAGTCAACAATAGCAGAGGCAATGGAAACATCATTAGATGGGTCAGTCCCCTCTGGGACATTGAGCGCCAGAAGGTTATGGGACTTTTCAACACGCTCAAGAACCTCAGGAATGACAAGTGACTGTGGACCAGTGGAGGAAAGTCACCCGGCTTGACCTCACTTAGACCCCTCGAAATATCCAATATTTTGTCCGCTAATACCAATTGCTCATTCTGGATCAACTCAATCTGGGATCGTTGAGAAGCAAGAGCCGATTCATGGTCAGACAGGGTCTTGCAATGCTGAGACAGAGTCTCCGTACACGCGGAAAGCTGTTCGAACAAATCGTTCTGTCGTTTTTCAATCCTCCCAACACTCGACGACAAATCAATCATCCGCTCCATCAGCATGTTGAAATGTTGGATAGTCGAAGGTCCATTCGATGGTACCTGGGAGCGGGTTGACGAGATGAAGATGGTGAAATCGGGCGTCCACCCCCAGAGTTACTGCGCAACATACGTTCGCTTGTAGTACAAGCGGAACAGCACCACACATTAGCAGCTCCCTTCAAATAATTCAACTCCCTGTCGGTTAAATTTACGCAAGCCATGTGAAAATCCTTGCCACATTTAACGCACGAAATATGTTTCTGTTGTCTATGAAATAACATGCATGAACTGTGACTTTATATACAGGTGAGTCGGGTGGAACGGACCAAACTTCAGGTGTGTATTCTTCAGGTCGAAATAATTTAAAAAAACTCATATATTATTATCCGATTTTCATTTGTTTTCAAACTATAGCGTCATTATAAAAAAAATAACATTTTCTACATTAAAATGATTTCATTTTATAGCATTATTTTAATAAATGCTCAAAAATCCCGCCATCAACCTCCAAACACATTCGACTTCGTCTGCGATGGGCTCTTGTTGCTTTTCTGATTGATTCGTGTCTTTCTTTAATAAGCAATGCCGCATTTCTAATGCGTCGAATTAGGGCATCCCGAGTGTTAACTTTTACTTTGTATACCTCGTTCTTGAACCAGCCCCACACATAATAGTCCAGTGGTGTGAGGTCTCTAGATCTTGGAGGCCAACTAATAGGACCACCGCAACCAATCCATCGTCCGCGAAACTCTTGATCTAAATATTGTTTGACCTGACGAGCAAAATGCGCGGGAGCTCCATCGTGCTGATAATTCATTTGCATTCGGATGTTTAAAGGAAGGTCCTCCAGTAATGCTCATCTCGCGAAAAAAATTAGTCAGCACCTATAGCATTTGTGATAAGAAGCGATAAACTAAAAAAAAATTATTTATTTGAAATATTCTAATTACCCTATAGTTCGAAAACAAATGAGAATCGGATAACAACATATGAGTTTTTTTAAATTATTTCGACCTGCAGAATACACACCTGAAGTTTAGTTCGTTCCTCCCGATTCACCCTGTATATAGGTAAAAAAAAAAGAACTCTGAATAAAAGAATCAACTCTCACAGAAGTGATTGTAAGGTGACAAGAGGTAACACACCCTTACATTGGTTTCCAATTGCGTAAGCACAAGGAAAATTGTGCCCCACGTTGGGCGCCATTTGTGTAAGGTGACAGAGATATCACACCCTTTCACATTGGTTTCCAATTGTGTAAGTACAAGGAAAGTTGTGCCTTACGTTGGTCACCAATTATGTAAGGTTAAGATAGAGATATAATTTACTATAAGTAATATTTTAACGATAGTTGCTCCAGCTAGTCAGGGCATGAGACCACCTTACATTGAGATGAGATAAAAGGAGATAAGATGCTTCTACTCAGGCTAATGATAATCAAAACTTGAACAGTTGAGATTTGTTCCTCTCTGATGACAACAGATATTTACAATGTCTAATATTAAGGTTAAAACAATTTTGTACGAGGACAAGAATATGTACAATTATGAACAATCTGTCAGAGAAACAATTCACAAACTCATAAATTCAAAAGTTCATAATTTCTAGAGTTCATAAATTCAAGAATTCATAAACTCAAGAGTTCAGAATTTACAGAGTTCACAAATTCAACAGCGCTTTCGTTATCTGTTAACTTATCTGAATATAACGGTGCTGGATAAGGGAAGTGAGTTTCTTCAACGTTCGAACTCCTGGATCTCCTGGAAAACGTTGCAGCAAGAGGTGATGATCGTATTCTCTCAAACAGAAGCTTCGAGGTTTCAACTTCCTGCAACGTGTAGGAACTGAAGGCTTTGGTCTTTCCAAAGAGGCTTCAGATGTCTAGATCCCTTAAAAGAAACGTCGAAGGTCTAGCTCTCTTCACACAGGTGCCGGAGGCTCAGCTCTCTTCGGTAGATACGGAGATTTAGCTCCTTCGAAAAAGGATTCTGGATCTCTCCAAAGAAAGGTTTCTGGAGACTCAACTCCTCCCAAAAAGGCAATTTCTGATAATTGCCTAAGCTAACTATTTCAAACCAGAACAAAGGAACAATTAACTGCTTTTCTCGACACAACGTCAGAGCTGCGAAATAACGGTCTTGCTTCTGAAGCGGTACGAATTCGACTGACTCGCCGGTCGCGCACGACTTCGTGTGTCGGGATTCAAAATGGTCCGGGAACCCACGAGATCTATGGCGGTAAATTTAAACGTTACATGATATCAAAAGAAGAATAAATAGTTTTGCCTTGGCTAAACATTCGATAGATAACGGACACAATCCAAATTTTGCACAAGTGAAGGTTATAGACGAAGAACGAAACATGTTGAATAGAAGATTCTTGGAATTATTTAGAATAAATCAGCATTCCCAAACGATGAATTCCAGAAAAGACCTAGAGGGAATAAGTTCAATTTACGCAAACTTATTAGAAATTGATAAAAAAAACTAAAGAAGTTGTGAACAATGATGCCACAAGACTTGAAATGGATTAATTAAAGTGAAGGAGATGCCTCTGATGACACGGTAGTGGTATTTTCAACTTGATTTGTGTTGTGTTCTCTTGTACAGGCAAGGCTTGGAAGACTTTTCAGTGATTGTTTTAATCTCTTTATTTTGTGACCTTTTCATGTAGGACTTTGATTCCAAAAAACTGATTTTTTGAATATATATATATATATATATATATATAATATATATATATATATATATATTTTTTTTTTTTTTTTCACCATTAAATGGGGTATATAATTTATATATAATATATAAATTTTCGAAAGCTCGAGTTGAGAAAAAAGAATATATTATTTGAACCTATGCTGCTTTTCCCATTATTTATATTTGGTATTAATAACAATGAGCTAACAATCACAAAAAGGTAAAATATCAAAAAGTTTTTTTTTTACCTTGGTCTAAAGGGAGATTAAAATCATGATAACAAACATTGGAACAAAATTTGGGGCACACATTTACATTATTGAATTGAAATTTTAAAAAACGTTAAATACATCGAATTTGATTTAAGTTGAAAAACATAGAATAACTATTAATCATAAGATTAAAGGAGAATTCTTTAAGTATTTTCAGTGACAATTCTTGTATGAGTAGGTTGATGTTCATATTTGGAAATTCCATCTTGCTTAATCAAATAAGAATATACAATACTAAGATTTTTTATGTCGGTTCTATCATTGAAAATGAATTGATGTTGTTGTATCCGTATCATCTCAAGGATTTCTCTCTTTTCCAATGAAGACTCAACATCAAGAATTTCTGGATTACTAAAATCCATATTATGACCTGTCTCTTGTACATGTCTGGCTAGAGCACATGCCTTTTTGTTCTTACGAATATCACTTCTATGTGATGTGATTCTTCCTTTAAGAGATCTCTTTGTTTGTCCAATGTACAGACCTTCACAATCAAGACAATTAATCTTGTACACAACATTGGACCTCTGAAGCATAGGCGTGTGGTCTTTCAATCTTGAATGTAGTTTTCGGATCGTCATTATGTTCCTTCTAGACAAGATTATCTTATTTTCATCACAATAAGGACGTAATATTTTCATAATTCGACAGGTAATATTTGGAATGTTGATTATGGATTTGAAATTATAAAGTGTATTAGATGGTAAAGTTCCTGTTGGAGTTTTCAATTGAGGATTACCCATCTGTTCTCTCTTTAAGATTTTTTTAACTAGAGGTGGAGGATAACCATTTTTAACAAAAATATCTTCTAGATATTATTATCATGAAAGTTTGGGTGAGATATCTTAAGTACTCTGTCTTTTAACTGATTGATGATCTTAATTTTCATGTTATATGAAAGGATAGATAGTTAATGTATCTATTTGAACTCATTGGTTTCCTATACCAATCAGTTGTCAGTATCTGGTTATGACTTCTGATTATTCTCATATCAAGAAAAGGTAATGAATGAGTTGATGGTTCTTCATGCTCTATAGTGAAATTTATGTTTGGATCTTCTTCATTAAAGATGTGTAAAACTTCATCATGCATATTTGCAGGGATAGCACAAACAAAAAAGAGTTTTCTTGATTCACCACCTACTTAGTGTTGCTATCCCACGAAACATTATATTATATATATATATCGGGACACAAAAGAGATAACTGCACTTAAAAATTGATATTCAAAATTTTTTAACGCACAAACTTTCTTAGGGTTTTTGATGTCGCTCTCATGTTGTATAATCCTTCTTTTTAGTTGTTGTGAAGTCTGGCCGATGTATTTGAGATCACATGAGGCACATGGGATGTTGTATACAACTTGTCATACTTGTTTTCTTCATCTTGTCCTTCACCCTTGAGAATAGTCTTCCAATGTTGGATTGGTTTGTTATCGCAACTTTCATCTTGTTGTCTCTTAATACGTTTACAATTTTTTTCGTTAAACTAGGTATCAGAGGAAGAGATGCGTAAATAACCGGTTCTGTTTCTTCTTGTAATCCGCCGTTTATAATATCAGATATAGCAGCTACAGTATTACCATCCTCAGTTAGACGATTCCTATCCATTGTGTTGAAAAGCAACCTACTAAGTAAATGTTTTGGGTAGCCATTGTTCTGTAGAATTCCTTGTAAAAGTTTGAGATTTTTTGTTAAAAACATAGGGTGGGAAATATTTTTTATTCTCTGCTTCATCCCCAAAATCATATTAACTTTTTGTTTCATGGGATGGTTTGAAAGATAGTTTATATATCTTCCTGAGTTCATATTCTTTCTATACCAGTCAACTATTAATCTATTATCATCAGTTCGGATAACCTTTGTGTCCAAGAAAGCGACAGAATTGTCAGTTTCTTCTTCTAAAGTAAATTTTATATATTCATTAAAACTATTGAACATAATAGAGTAATCCGATAAAAAAGAAGATTTATCGATGTCACTGTTCATAGTTTTTTTGATTTGTATGTCAGATTCTGAAGTTTTGTTGATTCGAAAATTGTAGAAGTTTTTGATTTTGTACATGTCAAGTTGTGTTTTCAAACATTTGAATTTTCATGTTATAATTACCCATAATACTTTCTTGCATTCTTCATTGATTTGGATATCGCAGTTTATTTTTTAACCTCACCTATTCGGTAAGCTCCATGATTTCATTTTCTGATTTTTTCTATTTGTATCTTATCATGAATTTCAGAGTCCTGAAGAAGGATCAGTAATGGTCCGAAACGTTGACAGTGAATAAATGTAGGACACAAGTAACTAGCCCTTTAATTTTCCACCTATCCCGTTAAAAAAATTTTGAATATCAATTTTTAAGTGGAGTTATCTCTTTTGTGGATCTATTAGCATGGGATTTTATGCTGACATACGAAGGCGTTTTGGAGATGAAACTACCAGAATGCTGAAGTCATGGGCATCCATTAACATCAAACTAGCGTCTTCCAGAAATAGAAGAGTCTTTTTGTTAGAGTGCAAAAGACAGTATATATATATATATATATATATATATATATATATATATATATATATATATAATTATGTATTTTGGGTTGAAGACACCGTTTTTAAAAACAGTTTTTATTTAGGAACAATGAGATGATACAGCAATGATACAATTAAGAGACAGATTATTCTTGAATGACTGATAATTCTTAACTGACAAATTATTCTTGACTGACAAATTATTCTTGAATGACAAATTATTCTTGAATGACAAATTATTCTTCACTGACAAATTATTCTTCACTGACAAATTATTCTTGAGAGATATTTTCATATCGCATTAATTTATACCTTCGGTATTACGATGCATTCAACAATGAGATAAGAGACACGTGTGCTTAGTCAGCTAAAGTCAACATGGTTATATTCAGAAGCTAATGAGAATACAATGTATGGGATACATCAGAATACAGGGGGTGTATTACATAATTCCTCCCCCCTTTGGATAAAGGTATCACCTTGATAAGGTGTAGCTTTACGTATTTTAAAATATTTAAATAACAAGTATAAAATAGACAAAAACATAAATATTCCTATAATAATCATAAATGTTGATGCTGGATGGGGTTTCCATATTCGTATGTCTTCTAAGTTAACATCGGGGATATCTTCTTCTCGAAATTCTTCTTTCTCCTCTTCTTGGGATTGATTTTGTGGGATTATCGCCGTCTTGGGTAAAATAATGTATTTTTCTTCATTCTTGATAGAAATTGGAAATATTTCTTTTTGGAAATTACTTATAATGCATTTCGATTCGATTATAGCCATCGGTGAAGTAAAGTAGTATTTAGTTTGCTGAGGACATTTTTCTTGAATTTCTATATTATTAATCGAAAGGATGCTTCCATCTTCTAAAGTTTTCAAATTTGATATAGGTATAATTTCTTTTCTGGGACAATTTTCTATGTGTGTCTTCAATACCGTCTTCATACATTCAGGAGGTTTTGTAAGGGAGTCTTGATCACAAAGGTAGTCTTCTTCGACAGCATGACATTCATCGGTTGACCATTTCAATTCTTCTTTTTGAGTGAGCATATAAGGATTGGTATAAGGAAGGGTAAGGTTTTTCTGAGGGATATAGTAAAACTTGTAAAGATTAAAATTTTCTTCATAAACGGTAGGAATTGATATAAGAAATAATAGAACTTTCTCTTTAAACATAACTTTTGTATGGCATAATTGATAATAATCCTTTAAATGGTGCATTGGAATGATTGTGTCATTTTTAATTAGTTCTGTGAATTTTGTATATGGTAAAATAGATTCATGTAGGATATGAAGTCTGGCAAAGCTAACTGCTGTTTGAATTTCATCTAATATACTTTTAATATCCTTAATTTCAAATGTAAGAAGATGCATGTGTTCAATATGTCTCAATTGCGGTATTGTTTGTAATAATTTAAAATTATCTGCGAATTGTCGAAATTTATCAATATACTTATTTTTCAAATCATTAATTACTGTAGCAATCTGCTTTTGATTTCTCATAAGAGTGTCCTCGTTTCTTGCTATACTTTCAAAATAATTTTTATAAAGTTCTTCATCATCTGAATCTAATGTTCCATATAGAATCTTCGAAATTTTACCTCCAATATTAATGAGTCCTCTTTTAACTCTTATTTTTCCATTAACAAGTTCTTCTAAAGTTTTAATATTAATCGTATTCGAATGTTGTAAATATTCATAATGCGGCGTTTGTGTAAATCCCAATAATTGTTTATTTTCAAATGATCAATTTCTTTCTGATATATTAAAATAAGATCCTCAACTTGTTCCAAATCAATATGTCCATAATCAATTGTTTTATAAGGGAGTAATATTTTTATGATAAATGTGTCTATTTTTCATGTCTTGAATTTTATGCGTATCTATTTCGAGAGCATTAATAGTTTCGTAAACTGAATCTAACTTTTTGACAACAGGGTTTTTAATGTAATTAGGGTTTGTATTTAAAAAGAAGGAAAATCCTTGTTTCTTCGGAACGTTTTTCGTTCAATCTACCTGAATATCTATTTTTTAAATTATTCAAAAAAAATATTTATTAAATTCATCACACACAATATCATCAATTTCATTATAATTTCTATTATTACTTGTATCTAATAATTCTAGGCATTCATCTAGTTCTTGAAAACATTTGTTACATTATTTATAATTGATATAAGATCATCTTCAATAGGATTTATCTCTTCATTTTCAAATAAACTCGATTCATAATCAATATCATCATGTGATAATTTGGCTAGGCAATGTCAAATTTGGCAAAATGATTTGAAAATGTAATTTGATATTTGTGGTTATCCTCGGCGCGGTGCCTATACTTTTTTATATCAAGAAAGTTTTAGAAATTCGAGTATTTAAGGATGAAATAGCAATAAGATGTCATCATCTTAGCAATTTAATAAGAGCTGTGTGATAAACTAAAAAAAATCTTAAGGGTTAAAATTGTAATTGAATTTTTCTTGATACTCGTAAAATTATGAGGAAATTCATATCGAATTAAATTTCAGGAAAACTGATCCCGAAACTGGGAAGAATAAAATAAATATAGTTAAAAGCTGAATGGTTCTTCAGTACATAATTACATAATATTAAGATGCTTTCATCTTGTATCATTCATGATATAGTGAAGCTAAATTTAATGTATGTTAAATAAAGTTGAAAAATACTTCTATAACCAGAAGTTGATCTCTATAGTATAAAATGTAGAAAATCGCTTTATATTTCGGTCTGTGATAGAATTTATGAAAATCGTTTTGCGTATAATTCCTGAGTAACCTCCCGTATAAATGAGGCAGGTCATTTTTACAGTGTGAAAGGAATTTGATGAATCGCACTTTTTCTGCGATCAGACTTCTAGGAGCATCTGGCTTATCAGAATGAGCGTTACCTTGGGATATGATATGAATAATTATGAATCCAGGTTCGTCCTTAGTAAAATATCTATAATTCATTTCGTCACTTGGATCAACTAGAAAATTAGTACTTTGATCAAATTTTTCAGATTCTTCTTCATCACGATTATTCATTGAATATTCATTGAAACCATAAAAATTATTATTAAAATTATTTTCTTCATTGACTGATGAAACTTTTTCAGTCTTAATACAATTAAACTCAATATTATTATCATTGGTTTTATTACATAAAAAATCATTCGTTGATTCTAACCTAATTCTACGCAAAGTATTGGCATTATTCATTGAACCTTTATTATATTCAATTTCATTCTTAAATTCTCCTAGTTTGGATATAAGATTACCATTTTCTTCAATAACACGTTCATATTTTGAACTTATTTGTTCATTATTTCGCAATAAAGCATCATTTTCAACCTTTATTTGATTTATTTCATTGTTCAACTTATCAAATTCTGATTTAAGCTGCTTATATTTCCTATCTTCTTTATTCATTCTAGCGTTAGATTTTTGTAAACTTTGTTTTTCCCTATTTAGTATGTTTATCGTTTTCTTCAGATTTGAAATTTCTTCTTTCATTTCGTAAATTTCCTCAGAGTTCAATTCAATCATTTTTTCAAGTTCTTTATTAGATATCTCGATCATAGAAAGTTTAGATTTCAATTGTTCATTTTCAGTTTTCAAATTTTCATTTGCTTTATCGATTTTATCAATTTCCTGCAAATTATTTGCAAAGTCTTTGAAAAGCTCATGTTTTTCCCGTTCAAGTTGTGATACTTTCTGAATTAAACAATTATTTTCAATCGAAATTTTTCCATATTTGAATGGAATTCTACAATATTCATTATATAACAATTGATTTTCGAAATCTAAGTTAAGTCCATATTTATTTAAGAAATCGGCTCCTATAAGGCCATCATAATTTTTATGGAATTTGTACAGAATAAAAGGGTGCATATCATTAATGCAAAATTCATCAAAAACTGGCAATAATACCTTTTCATTTGAGTTTTCCGTTCTCATACAAGCTGTTAAAGAAGTCTTTTCTTCAAAGATATTATCTGGAAAATTATTATATGCGAATTTAGGATCGATTAAACAAACTGAACAACCACTATCAATTAGAAGTTTACAATAAGGGTTTTGAAATTGGATATAAGGTAACTGATTTTTATTATCTAAGGCATGATTCAGGTCAATTCGTTGCTTGGGCCTGCTTTTGGAAAATTTCGACTTGGTTCATTCGAATTAACATTTGTTAGTTCCTCAACAATGAAGTCATTGTTTGGATTATTTTGATAATTTGTATTTCGATAATTATAAAAATTTCTTTGGGGATTTGGATTATATTGAGTTGAATACTCATTTCTTTTTTTAGGATAATTTCTAGTTTGAACAGACATTTTTTCTGGAGGGGTATTAATTCTCTGATTTGGATTTGGTTTGAAAACATTGGTTGTATTTGATTTATTTGTGGGACTAAACACTTGTCTCGCGGTAGGAAAATGAGGGTTAACATTTCTTTGTTTAAATTGGATTGGTTGCGAAGGGAATTGTTGATTAAAATTTGGTCTTGGATCATAGGAATAGTTAGGTGTTCTGAAATGATTATTTTGATACTGGGAAACATTATTTGAATTTCTAGATGGGGGATTACTTTTCGATCTATTAAAATTATAATTATTCGTGGGCGGATTTCTCCACGACCGCATCATTTCTATTTGCGATTTTTGAGAAACGTAATTCTCAACAATTTGAATGGCTTGGTCGAAAGTTAGATCAGGTGTTGTAATTAGAGTTGTCTGTAATTCAAAGGGACTGTTACTTATTAATACATTTTTCGCTAAGTCGTTAGTCAAATCTTTATGTAGGATTTTCATTTGCGCATTCATAACATCTGCGTCTATTCTATAATTAGTTCTGATTTTCAGAGCTTTTATTTCTTCTATGAAATTTAAAATATCTTCTTTGGGATTCTTCCTTAAAAATTGCAATTGATTTTTCAATACATCGAGATTTGCATGGTCACCAAATTTATTTATTAGGAAATTTCTTATACTGATCCATGTATTTGGAACATTGGAAGTATGAAATTCTGCTTCTGCATTCCCAACAAATTTACTTTTTATTAGATTGAGACAATACGTTTTTACGATTGCTTCAGCATTCTGAAATTGTGAGATATAATCATCACATGCAGCTAAAAATGAATTCAATTTTGTTCTATCTCCGTCAAATTTCGGTAGGAGATTTCCAAATTCTTTAGGAAAAGTTAAATCTGCCATGATTGAGTCTTCTATTTTTAATTCAGATATGGAATTTATCAATTCGTTTAATGCGATTGATATTTCTGAATCTATTTCACCTTTTTTGAAATATTAAGATTATTTATCAATTATACAACAATATTTGAGTAAAATACTTAGTTTTTATATCAGAAAAACTTTAAAAAACTGTACAAGTTTTACACACAAAACTTGGGGAAAAGAGTGATTGACTTTGGGCCAGGTCAATTAAAAACTGGGAAGAATAATGTCAGGAAATGGTCAGGATAATTGCTCACTCACCGTACTCAGAACAAGGGTTCTCTGGTGGATGTCGTCGCAGTTGCTAACCTGTCGATCGGACTCTCCGTCGTCTTCTTCCTCACGTTCGGTTGCACCTTAGCAGTTGAAACTGCAGCCTTCTGAAGTCGCCAATTGGTTCTGGTTCACTTTTTAAGAAGACCGGCACAATCCCAGACCTCGTCGCCAATTATGTATTTTGGGTTGAAGACACCGTTTTTAAAAACAGTTTTATTTAGGAACAATGAGATGATACAGCAATGATACAATTAAGAGACAGATTATTCTTGAATGACTGATAATTCTTAACTGACAAATTATTCTTGACTGACAAATTATTCTTGAATGACAAATTATTCTTGAATGACAAATTATTCTTCACTGACAAATTATTCTTCACTGACAAATTATTCTTGAGAGATACAATGTATGGGATATATCAGAATACAGGGGGTGTATTACATAATTATATATATATATATATATATATATATATATATATATATATATATATTTATATATAAATATATATATATATAAAATAGGTTTAGGAAGGTTTTTGGGAATCTCGGTCAATAAAAGATAATTTATTCATTATATATATATATATTATATATATATATATATATATATATATATATAGATTTGTTCGACCGCACATACAGACCCAAATCCATATACTCGACCGACTTCTCAATCCAAAAATGACGTTTTCAGACCCGGCTCCGGGTCTGGGAACGTTCGACCAAAGAATCATTATGAGGGAGGTAAGGGGATGTTAGGGGTGAATTTTCAGCTGGGTGTGAAAAGTCGGTTATACACGTTATTATATACAGAAAAGTTTCAGAGTTTTGCCGGTGCGAGGGCGCTTCTGTCGATACCAACCTGATGTCTATAATTCGTATAGTTAACCGACGCATTCAGTCCCAAAATATGGCAACGTTGCACGTCGATTCTTATGGAATAATCCATGCTAGCTATTTCATATACAGACATCAAATAAACTATTTACGATCCCGATATAGTGAATCGTCGTCATGAGCAATAAATTCACCACCGATATTTCGGATAGGAATCGAAAATCCTTTTTTGGTCCATTTGTATATGAAGAGCCCACGGAAGAAAGGTGGAATATCCAGTTGTTTCGAGAAAATCGAATTTTAAACTTTAAAACTCCAACCAGCATGGTAAAATATAAATTAGTTTGGATCTTTTTTGCTAACTCATTCTACATATTGTTTTGTATAATATTTGATGATTATCAATAAAAAAAAACTGACACTTCAGAAAAAAAAAGCTTCATTTGGAATAAAGAAAGAAATAACATGGAAAAAAAGCGAAATGTTTCAACTTTATATAACATATAAACATGGAATTTGGAAAAACGATAGTAGCCAAGTCAGTATACAATATTGTTGTATAATGACTTGGCCATTATTTTTTTTCTCTTTGTTGTTGTTCATAGGTTAAGCTTTTGTAGAACGAGCTGGCTTCTTCAGAAGTGCAGAATTGGCTGAGATGCAGAAGATCTGTGAATTTTTCCTTCGATATTTTTATCGGATCTGTAAAAAGGGAAATGCATAATAAAAAGACGAGAACGATTGAGTTATGGTACATCTTTGATGGTAAGATAAACTGTCCCTCTGGAAGCTGCAACTCATCAGAAGTTGTGATGCGTGGGCGGATAATAGATGAGCTTCAGTATCCATTATAGGTATCTCTATGCTCCAAAAGACGAGGATTGTCATTTAATACTATCAGTTCTCTGATTGGTCTTGATTTATAAGGTGTTTTTTTTTCAAGTACAAGCTGTCCAACATTTGAGACCAATTTCGTATAAGTAAGTGGATTTGGTTTTACTCTAGATGATCTGATTTCTCTGTACCAGTCTTCCGGAAGTTCAGCTCTAATTTTCTGATTGATCACGCCCATATCTCGATCGCACTCTATATAGGAGTGCACCCTTATGGGAAACGTTACTTCAATTCTGTCTAGTCTCTTCGTAACATTGACGATATAATGAAGATAACGGAACACGGTGAAGTTTTCGATTAAGTAATGAAGTAATGATACGACTTCCTTTGAGCCCTTGCTTCCTTTGGTTTCAGGAAAAGCGTAAATATAGTATTACCTGTTGACAATACATAAATATTGTTCAATGTCAGTTGTCCTGTAATACACGTCATTGGTTGTGATATTGGGAGTACCTACATCATTTTTTTTCAAAATCCATGGCAATAGCTTCGGTTTCAACAAAACTTCCAGGCTATTTTTCGAGAATTCCTCTTTTGCTGATAAAACATCTCAGCTTAAGCTTTGTGTAACTGGATTTCCGAGGTAATTTTCCTCACCTTATCCTCTATCACCTTTTGGGCAGATCAATCACATCCTGCATTTATTTTCGCTTGAAAAACCTTCAACTCAGCTATGAAGTTGTAGGCGGTACTGCAAGTATCAGAACGCGGAGAACCGAAACTGATGTTGAAATGATTATTGAAATTTTTGCGATACGTTTCGTATGAGAATAAAACAACGCAATAAATCCCACGGAAGTCAAAGCTATAATAAACGTTTTAAAAGAACAAGTCGGCATGCATCGGCTTCTGGTTGATAATGTGGACATTTCGCCTTTCTCGACTTTTCGCATGGACATTTCGCGTTTCTTCGCTGTAGGGGTTATTTTCAAACGAACTTTAAGGTGTGAAGCTTCGCGTTTTATGGGTTTCTGAGAACAGGATGTAATTATACTACTAATGACCTGTGCGTTGCCGTGTTCAGCTCAAAATTAATAAAAATGTGACATTTCGCCTTTGTTCCGTGGACTCTTCATATATTAACTTCTCGGAAGCCTATACAAACCCGATGAAGGGAATCATGTAACTGATCAGCGAGCACAAACATCCCTGGGATTTTTTGCGATGTTTCGAAAACGTTGGCACGCGAATGTTTTGTTGAGACGTAATATGTACTTCCCAAAGAGGTCTTCGAAGTCCATTGCGAATCTTTATTTATTCTGAACTGTGCCGTCTGTGGCATTTCTTTGTTTGCCTACTGAGAGGTATTGACGAGGTTAAAATGATGTTAACGTGTGGATATCTTTACTGGACATCACATAATTTGTCATGCGAAATTTATTCGAGCTGTGAATATAAAACTTCTCTTCGAGCGCCGCTAGATGTCGTGATTTGCATTATGTTACCCCGAACAACCTAGCTATATTGGGTTTGAGGCTAGGATTTTCTTTTTCGGGATGTGCACTCCGAGATTAATGGGAAATTATAAGGCCGAAATCGGTCGTCATAATGCTATCATCTGATTCATCGTCCCGGTCCTTTCTATTGAAGGTTTTTCTAACCGTAAATTTGAAAATGATAGTGATATTGATTTCATTATTATATTTTCATTGTTATATTTCGACGATTAGTATTTCTAATTTTTATGCCACAAAAAGTCCGTATTCCGTGTAAAGACGAGGAATTTCCTGTTTTAGATTTATTCTCCATCATGAAATCAGAAAAAAAGGTCATGTAAAATTTACTAACCAAGATTCAATGTGAGCAAATTCCTTGTAAAATATCTATTGTGTGAATAAAAACGATTTCAAAAAGACTTCTAAGAAGTTCTTTTCGTGACATCCCAGGGAAGTTCTTTTTCTGACATCCTAGGGAAGTTCTTTTTCTGACATTACGAAAAGTTCTTCTTGTGAGATCCCAGGTACATCCTGATAATGGTCGCCTGCGGCGGACATTTGATGTTATAAGAAAGTTCTATTCATGTATAAACAGAACATCGTAGTGGATGTCCAAATTGTTCAATGTCTCGAAATCTCTTACTTTTAACAGCTCAGAGATGTTTTTGTGCTCGCTGGGTGTTTCAGTGAGACAGTTTCAAGTTGAATTTTCATTTTCATAAATTGTAAGTCAAGTTATAGACCGTTCTACCTGACTGAGTTGAAAAAATGAAAAATCAAACGACGATAATAATCCTTGGTGGAATATTAAATTTTCATTGGGCTGCGAAGAGAATTAAAGATAAATGAAGCGGATGAAATTTTCGCCAAAAAATTACTTTGAATAATTATGTAGCTTGATCTACTTTCTGTATTCAATTAAAGTCCAGGTATTTTGCCGTTAACAACAGTGGTGTAGTGGTAAAATATTCAGTGTGGGAACGTTAAATAGTGACTTACCAATGGAAGGAAGGTGTATGGGTGCTGGCTGATGCCTCAAATAAATATATGAGGCACTCACACATTTTTTAAGATGTTATTTTATTTACTTGAGTAAGTGATTTTAATTTTATTTGTTATTATTATCATTTTTTTTTCCTTAATGAAACCCTTGTGAGAACGCCGTTCCCACGGGTTCCCGCTCTACTACGCCCCTAGTTAACAACCGATTTTAACGAAAATTTTCTCAAAGCCCCCAAAATATGTTATATTGTGTACTACTAGTGCCGCCTTGACAGTAATTAATGTAACGAAAGTTGTAGAAGATATGGATTTATTCCAGCAAGAAACACACAACCTAAAATCATAATTGGATGAATCGAGGGGGTGTACCAATATCAGAAATAGGCAGAGACTCTTATTTTTCCAATGCACTTTTTATAATAATGTTTTTAAATTTGTTCATGTTTTAGTGGAACAATATTCAAAATATTCGTAATTTCTTCACAACATAAATATAGGAATGAATGAAGAAAACATTTCTTTTATTTTCTCATCATATGTCATGAATATTTTTCTAAATGCTGATTCTTTGAAAAAAAAGGAAAACAGTATCGTTGACACTGAAATCCAGACCATCTTACACAATTGTACGATTTCTGAATGAAAAAAAGATTTTGTGACCTCTTATAACTTCAATTGGAAAAATATCATACCTAGTAAAGAGTTAGAGGAGTAAAGTGAATGAAGAATTACTAAGTGCAATTTTAGATTCGTGATTCAGAGGAGTCGACTCACTGTGGGTGATTTAAAGAAAAGGGAAGAAGAACGACCAATTATCGTAATGATGGAACAAGAAATTCTTGGTATGCCAATATATGATAATGAAACGATTTCGAAATTCTCATTTTGATGTCCTTTTCGGGAATATTTGAAAACTGTAGTTACTGGAGGTTTTTTCACTGACTCTAATGATACTTAGTTTTTTTTCTAATTGGTAGATTTCAGGAAATATGATCGGAAAACATAGACCCTACAAGTTTCATGAAGAATACTTAGAAAGCTGTTGGGAAGAACAACTTTTGAAAAGCATATAAATATCATCAGTTTATGTAGATCTTCTGTATGACTTACGAGGATGATTATTATGATTGAAATAGCTCATAGCTCTTTCATGGCATTTTCTCTGGGTCTTACAACGTTGATGGCCTTATCGACTGCTTCATCAACTGATCCTATGCTTAAAATTTTGAAAATTCTAAATAATATTCCTCGATTTCACGACACGTTTTTCCAATTATTCTGTGAATGAAACCCACCATCAGTCTCGGATTTTATGATTCGAAGAAAAGTTCAGGTATCCAAGAATATTCGTCAATAAATGAAAAAAAGTAACCCTGGATTAGATGAAAAGTGTAATTGAAAAAAGTCTAATATTCAATTTTTATATAATAATATGATAACATTCTCAACAATATCAGGTATATTGAAGATTCTTTTAATATATCAGTAATATTCTCTCAACTAAAATTTTCTTCAACGCAAATGACATTCAATGATGAATATTGATGGCGTACAGACGGAATATGGAATGTTTAATTCTGAAAACAAAAACCACCGGAACAGGACCTGTCGGGAGGGTTCCCTTTTACAGAACTGAACATCCCATCTGCAAGCCATGTATTTTCGTAATTCATGTTATTTTCAGACGATAAAAACACTTGTAAATAACCTTAAGAGTAGTACAAAATAATAATTCATGTCTGTCGATACGTTTCAAGTTTGAATCGAAATTCTCGAAATTTGCAGCATTCTTGTTTTCTCGGAGTATTTTCGATTCTTAATACAGTGTTCCTGAAGTAAGTCAAAACATTTCTTTTTTCTCCTGGGTTCATGTACAATTTTGTTAATTCTTTATACCCAGCATTTTCTTGCATCATTTTTAGCTTGAAATGACCATTGTCAGAATCTTTGTCATCCTCTTGATGCTTTGGTTTTGTTTCTTCTATACTCCATTCACTTTAATCGAATCACATAGGAGGTCATGAAATCGTTTTCAGGAGTTACTGCACCTGATGAAAAGTCAGAACGCAAACAGAAAATATCGTTAAGGACAAAATGACGTTGCCAGTTTTTTTCTTCGCATACCTTTTGTTCGAATTCAAAATATTGCAAATAACTAGAAAAGGAATCCTTTCTATCAATTTATGTAATCGTTAATTATTTTCGTCCGTCAGAACTTTTCCAATTCATTCATTTTCCGAATGAATTCACATTCTGATAAATACGTAATTGCTAAGAATGTAGAAAGGGCAACATTGACTTGAAACATAAGTATTTTGACAAGCGGCATAACCTCCATTTAAATTCGATTCAGAGTGGAATGTGTCAACAGGAATGTGGTCAGAGGTGTTATTTTATATTTGTGAATGCAGTATACCTATACTCCATTCAGATTGAGAAAATTGACCTCAATTCCCTCTCGCCTCCTTTCATACATTTAATCGGAATTGCGGCGACTTGTCACGATTTCTGCAGTAGCTGGAGTAGAACAGGAAGATCGTATTCATCGATGCAATGTATCGTCGGAGTTATATGAAAATTGCGTCGGTCCAAAATGGTGAATTTGACAACGAAAAAAATGTTTCGTTCTATTGTACTAAAATTTTTTTTCACTTCAAAATGTTGTCGCAATCTAGGAACTCTCTTATGAACAAATAGTGCCAGCCGATGAATCTTTCATTTGCAAATGAGAAGGCAATAACTGTCTAAATTCACAAAAAAAAAGTTAGACGATTTCATATGACGCCGACGAAATGTGGGATTGAAAATTTTGTGCAATGCAAGATCCACTTTCAATTCTGCTTCTGAAGAACACGCTTAATATTGAAAATTATGATTAGGTCAGTAGATTCTTTTAGTTATTTACGTTTGCATGAAGATATTTCGCAAAATTATCAAGTACAAGTATTCTGGGTGTTGTGGTTGCGACAGTTTTACAGTAACTCTACAGTTACTCGTTGCAATCTCAGAGCATCCCTAGTTTTCAAAAGAATAATTCATAATTTTTGCAATTGTTTATTCCGGTTCCGGTAAATCGAGTCTGGTCAATAGAATGACCCCAAAGATTCACAATAAGTACACACAGTGAAAGTAGATCTGGAGAATTGTAATGTTGAAAATTGTTGGGCATCCAGAATTAAATGTTCTCCAACGATGATGTCACGAAAAAAGACGGAAGATCACTGGAAATACTTGAACTACTGAATGTCAGATGAACACACCTGTTTTTTGCAATTAATCTGAGATCCAGCCGCCAAAGTCGTAAAATGAAATAATGAAAACAGCTAGGTATCTTCCCACTGAATATGAAAAAATTACACATTATTTCATTAAAAAATAATAAAACATCCATCTCCCAGAAAAATACCCATAATTGCAATTTTCATCATGTTTCCTCCCTGGATTTCGTTGCGTCAACTGGAAACAATTTCACCGTAACAATCTCTCTACGGTGCTCTGTTATGTATCGAAATCACTCTGGAATGTCCGGAAGAGCTGGCAACAGCGCTGGGATCGGAAACGTTGGTCGTATTTAGTTATGATGTATATGTGGGATTGGAAAGTTTGCGTGATGTTTCGGGATTGAAGGATTATTTATTTATTTATCGTTTGGCAAAGCAACAGCACTGAGCAAGTATAAATGATAGTCACCATGTATATAAAACAAAGTATATCTAACATGAAAATAAAAAAATAAAGACACTTTTACCTAAAAAGGTAGGTAAAGATGTGATCAAAACATCAAATTAAAGCTCCACATCCAGAGAACTTAGCCAGTCCAGTGCAGAAGGGGTCGCATCAATAATGTCTCTGAATGGTCCCAGGTACTTCCTTAAAGGGCATTCCCGGACAATATGCTCTATAGTTTGTTGATCAGCTCCGCAGTCGCAGGCTGGAGATTGGCAAAGTCCCCACTTGAACATCATAGCATTACATTTTGCATGGCCTGTCCTTACTCTATTTAGTCTACTCCAGATGTTTATCTTCAGATCAAATCCTGGTAGAGCAAGTGTGGGGTCAACTATGTCATGTTTGTTTATTGGTGCCATGTTCCACTTATGACGCCAGTCTTGTTTGATCTGCGGGTTATGATCCACCTCAGCCCATAAGGGGTTCCGGGATTTGAGGCGGTTTGGTGGAGGATTGTTCAAGGTCTCGTGAATTGGGAGGTCATGCGGGTGGTTTGGATGTTTAAGTTTAGCCCATGCCCTCGCAGTGGCATCCTTTCGTCTTAGTTCTGGAGGAGCAATGTTAGTGATAGTATGTAGCCAGGGAATGGGTGTAGATTTCAGGGTACCCGTGACGATTCTCATACAGTCGTTTAGGTGAACATCTATTGAAGGAGACTATTGGTTATACAACTTTTTTGAATTAAATTTTTTTTCCCCCTCTCAGGTCACCTTGAGAGTTATATTTCTAAATAACTCAATTTTCACTTATATACTCGTGAAATATTTTCGGATCATGTGGGTCTTAGGTCGCCTCAAGAACGTACCGGGTCTCGAAACGTCTATTAGACAAATATATATATATATATATATATATATATATATATATATATATATATATATATATATATATATTTATATATATATATATATATATATATATAAATATATATATATATGTGATAAAACGAAGGAATAATCAAGTAAGGTTAACTCGGTGGGCAAAAATCGACCTTCTGTTCGGAGAGTCACGTTAAGAGAGGGCGAGAGAGAGCTCCGGCTCTCGGGCGTAACCTCCGGAACACAGAAGTGTGGTAGATATTTAAATCATAGAGTTATTCTTCTTACATTCACATTCGCACATAAGCATCAAATAAACAAGGGGGTCAAATTTAACAATTGCTAACACGGACATACTGACCATTGAAACGTCCTCGTTTCACATTAACATCAATTACTATTACAGTCAAAACCACATTATTTGGATTAACACTTTACATAAAAGAATTTGATCATTTAATAAGCATGGCTCTGTTTTATGCGCTGGTTCGCGCTGCGGCATATGAATGTGTGGGGAAAAAAAAGAGCTAGGCGAGAAAAAAACCACAGCCGCTTTCATGCTCAAATTAGAATTTTATAGCCAAGATTTATCTCATGTCACTCATCGACAGCAAACACAAATATTATTGGTCTTCTAATCAACTACTTTCGAACAAATTCTAATCAACTACTATCAAACAAATTTTAATTAACTAATTCTTGTCAACTGTAACGTCATCCAACCCAACAGGACTCTCTGTAGTCACGGGCTATCACAACGACGTTCGAGTTGTAACCAAATTCTAATCATCTTGACGTTACCCAACCTCACAGGACATATTTCGGTCACCGGTTATCACAGCAACGCCCAAGTTGAAACTGAATTCTAATCAACTTGACGTTACCTAACCACACAGGACTCCAATGGTCACGGGTTATCACAGCAACGCTCAAGTTCAAACTAAATTCTAATCAACTGCAACGTTCCCAAACCACACAGGACATATCTCAGTCACCGGCTTAAAACGTTGCCAGTTGAACACAAATTCATTACACTGACCTCTACAATTTTGAACAATTGAAATGATTTTGAATTAACGTTTCAAGGCTATAGAGTTCCAAGTATTTTTACAATTTCAGCTTTGATCATAACATATAGCAAGAATCTCATAGGGTACATTAAAAAACAAAATCTGATAGACATGGGAAAAATTCCACTTCATCGTGGCACCCGTTGGAACAAACACTCACTCATCATTAGTCGCTTCTTCAGGCCAAGGTCTCAGTCGTTCTTGGCCGGCTACAGTTGTTCTATTCTGGCCTCCTATTCTTCTCAGGGCATATCGATCATTTGGAAGGACTGCTTGTATTTCGAAGGGCCCAATAAATTTTGGTTTTAATTTGCCACCGTTCGACAGTTGTATGACTTCCATAACCACTTGTTGATTCACTTTGAACGGGTAGCCTGGTTTTCTTGAAGAATCGAATTCTCTTCTTGTTTTGTTGGCCAAAGCATCCAACTTTTCCACTAGAGCATCTCTATTTACAACAGGTGTGGTTACTGGTATGTCACTAAGCAATTTAATGGTTGAAGTAAGTCTATCGTTTGAGTCTGTCATTAGGACACATGTGGCATATCCAGTTGATTTATTGATTGTGGAATTCAAATCTTTTTCAATATTTGGCAGTATTTTAAACCATATTTTCTCTTCCTTCTCATTCAGCATTGATCTCATAGCATTGAAAACGGTTCTCATGACTCTTTCCACTTTTCCATTTCCTCTTGGAATTCCTGTTGCAATGAGATGTAGTCCCACATCTTCTGATTCGAGGAACTGTTTGAATTCAGACGATACAAAAGCAGTGCCTCTATCTGCTATTATTTTCTTTGGCTTTCTCGATTCTTGACATACTCTCTTGATGGCTTGTATGGTGTGTTCCGTCGTTTTCTGTTTCAGCGGACATAGTTTAACGTATCTCGTAAAACTGTCTACTATAACGAGTATTTGGGTTCATCCGAAAGACTTCACTAACGGGCCCGCATGGTCCATATGCCATGTATCTAGCTTTTCAGTCGAAACATGATTGAGTTGACAAAAGCCGGATCTAGTGTTGGGTAGTACACGTTTTAAAATTGAGTTTGTAAGAGGAGCCTTACTTTTGTATTTAAGCGGTACAGTGTACCACTTCCAATGAGGCGAGGCATTCCGGGCGTTCATGACGCGATAGGCAGTCGAGACAAAATTTGTTTCACTACATACTGTGTCGCGCGCAGCTGGACCGATAAAAAGGGGGATAATATCGTTAGAGTTGAAGCGCTCATTGCAGAACAAACTTCCTGCATATTCGGTCGGTGAGAACGGTCAAAGAAGCGACCTCTAAAAAACAATCCTAATTTTGATATGAGGAATAACCACAAATCCGGTGATTTATGACAAGACACACTAGTGAAAAGGGGAGATGGAAGTACCTTCTACGAATATAAAAGCAATTAACTATAGGGTCACTGCATTTTTATTACTTCAGTTGGGGCTTTTGGCAAAACATATCTGATTATCAGATCGCTCGGTTTGCGCTCTCGCTTCGGCCCAGATGTGGCTTCACAACACAAGTGCTGCAGTTCCGTTCTAGTCCCTAAATCTGAATTGAGTGACATGATGGTCGAGTGGTCGAGAGTTGAGAATGTCGACAGTCTTCGGCCTATCGATCCGATGTGTTTGCCGAGACTACCTGGGTCCTGGGTGTCTCTCGCGTCTCGTGTCTTTCGGCTCTCGGCTCACCGATGCGTAAACGCTTAGTGGGACATTCGAATTGAGGTGATACAGTTTTGTAAAGTGAGCCGCTCTTACATTTCTGCGTCGTGTCCGGGACACATGAACCGCCTCTTACAAGAGTTACCCAACACTAGCCGGATCTTTTTCCTGTATGTGATTTACCAATAGAGAAGGATCTACAATTATTCACATATTTGCGGACAGACTTATTCATCCCAGGCCAAATAACATCTTCTTTCATTTTGGTGATCATCTTGTCGAATCCAATATGAGAAGAATCGTCGTGGTATAGTCTCATGGTCTCTAATCTAGCCATTGAAGGAACATAACATCTGCTGGGATCGGTTCGCCTCGCTAGCCAGTAAACGATGCCATCTTGGATTGGAAATCCCTCTTCGTGTACACGTTCCTCCAGGAGTTCTATGCAGAGGATTCAGCTCTTTGCCATTCCTTGACCGACTGCGGGGTACCTGAAACATTGCAGAGCGCCAGTACTTGGTTCTCACAGGGCAAATTCCTACTAAGATAATCAACATGTTTCATCTTTTCACCAGGTCGATATTCTATTTCGAAATCGAAGTCTTGTAATTGAATTCACCACCGAGCTACTCTCGGAAGCAATTCTTTTTTCAAAGCTGTAGCCCTAACAGAATTACAATCGGTGAATATTTTGAATTTAATTCCGTATAAATAGTTTCTGAAATATCTAGTGGCCTCTACGATTTCCAGCGTTTCAAGATCATACAAATGATGTTTCGATTCAGCTGCAGTGGTTTTCCTACTGAAATATGCTATCGGATGTGCTAATTTATCTAAATCTTTTTGAATTAATATACCACTAAGACCTATAGAGCTTGCATCAGTGTGTAATTCGATTTCCCATTCAGGATTAAATACTCTAAGAGCTGGTTCCTTTATAAGTTGACCTATAATTTCTATACGAGTGTTTTCGCATTGTTCGGTCCATTCAAATTTAGTATCTTTCTTTAGTAATGAGGAAATTGGAAATGCTAGCGTGGCGAAGTTTTTGATAAATCATCTGAAATAACTGGCAAGTCCCAGAAATTGTCTAATCCCTTTCACATTTTTAGGGGGTGGGGTATTTTTAAGAGCTTCTTACCTTTCTTGGGCTTGGTTTAATGGTTTCGTTCTCTATTATCACGCCTAAGAATTCTATGGAGTTCTGAAAGAACTGACATTTTTCATAATTTAAGCTGAAACCGCATTCTGATAATCTTTGAATAATTTTCTTTAGGTTGAAAAGGCTTTCATTGATGTTCTCGCAAGGACAAAGAATGTCATCTACGTAAACGAGCGCAATTTTTTCTTCATAATCTCCAAGAGCTTTATCAATTGCTGCCTGATAACATGAAGGTGAATTTATAAAACCAAATGGCATTCGATTATATTCATAAAAGCCATCAGGGGTTATGAAGGCAGTTAAATGTTTTGAACTTTCTTCTATTTTTATTTGATGGAAGCCTGATTTCATATCAAGTTTTGTGTAATATTTCGCCTTAGACAAAAGGTCTATCTGATTCTGTGTTCTAGGTAAGGGATAATTATTTCGAAGGACTCTCTTGTTCAATTCTCTATAATCCACACACAATCTAATTTCTCCATTACTAGAACAATGGAGCTTGCGTGATTTGATTCACTAAGTCGAATGATTCCTGATTCTAACTGGCTTTTAATGATATCTCTTACTTTCAATCTTTTTTTATAGGATAAATACTTGCCCTACATGCGACCGGGTTCTTATCTTTCAGTTGTATTTTCAATTTACCTGTAGTGACTGTTTCAGGCTTGAATTTGACCGCCTCGGTAATCATTTGCATAATATTTACTTTAAGTTGCTCGTCCAATCTTGAAAAATCGATTTTTTCCGAATTCTGATTGCTATTAATTTGGAAAATTTTACAGGTTGTCACTCTAGTCTCAAAATCGACATTGTTTTTATTCACTTTCAGTTGGATATCGTTTTCTCTGAGAATATCTAATCCTATCAGAGCGTCAATATTATTGTGAGGAATTATATGTATGATCACTAACAACGTTGAATTCAATTTCTAAAACTAATTGGTCTTTATAAAATAAAATTGTTGTTGTTCCATTGGTTTTGAATTCTACATTTCCTATCCCTGAAATAGGTTTTTGTCTGGGAACAATATCGCAATTCAACTTTCTAGCAACGCCTTTTTTTATGAGACAAATGTCTGACCCAGTGTCGATCAAATATGAAATCTGTATGAATCTATCATTGTGTTTGAGTTTACCTTCAGGATTTTGGAAAATTTTAGAGGAGCTTTTGGCTATCAAAGTTTGATTATGTGTATTATTTTCCCTCTTTTTCGCATTACAATATTGCTCACTAATATTAATTTCAATAGAATTTTCAAACTGTCTTTTTGCTGACCTGCAGTCTACTGCTTTGTGCCCGAAAAAACCACATTTTCTACATGTACCGTGAAATTTGTATTCCGCGTCTTTTTTTACCTGAACTGGCCTTTTTCGATTCTCAGGAGCGAATGGAATGTCCGCATCATATGACAAAAGAATCTTTAACAGCTCTGTTTCATCTTTGGGTTCTTTTAAAATGACTCTATTTTTCACTTCTATACTAACTGAATCGTGAGATACTAAACTTAAAATTATTTCCCAAGGGAATTTATTATAGAATTTTTTTATAGAATTCAATTTTGCATGTCCATATTCGACAAATGAACTGAAACTATCGCTTTTTATCGACATACAACTTTCAAGTCTAGTCGCGGGGGTTCCTTTTTCAGGGAAAGCTATCTGTAAATCTCTAGAAAATGTTGACCAGTTCCTAACAAGTGGTTTCCAGTTTTGATAAGATTTGGCGGCGATCTTTCAATGCCTCCCCAGCTTTTAAAACAACTATAGTATCTAACATACCTATTTCGTCCTTAATTCGATTGATTTCCTCAACCCATTCAAGGACGGAATGGACTGTCGTATCGGGGTCGAACTTGGCGAAAGTTAGATGAGTTGCCTGCATCTCGTCGTTTCTACTCCTAGAACTGGAAAAACTCGCTAGGATCTCCATCTTCTTCATCTGGAACTGGATCGGGTTTTTCATGATTCCCGACATGGACATCGTGGATTGTGTTGGATGAGCAGCGTTGCCCTCACAATTCTCCATTTCTTCAGAGACGTTGATTCGCTTTTCGTGTTCCATTTTTGGAATATTCCCGAAGTTTCACACAATACTCACAATTAACACTTTAGGGTCCTCAATTTCTTTATCGGAAAAGAAATATAATGCCACTTCTGATGTGATAAAACGAAGGAATATTCGAGTAAGGTTAACTCGGTGGGCAAAAAGTAGTTTATTTTGATACAACACGTGGTCTCGGTACACAGAGAGAGAGATGACTGAATAGACCTTCTGTTCGGAGAGTCACGCTAAGAGAGGGCGAGAGAGAGCTCCGGCTCTCGGGCGTAAACTCCGGAACACAGAAGTGTGGTAGACATTTGAATCATAGAGTTATTCTTCTCACATAAGCATCAAATAAACAAGGGGGTCAAATTTAACAATTGCTAACATATATATATATATATATATACAGGGTGTTTCATCATAAACTGGACAAACTCATATGACGTATAGAGAACATCGGGAGAATCATTTTTTTCTTATGACATATTTCCCGTTTTCGAAGCATAAGGGAGATACACGGTGTTTAATGTCATTTTCGAGCGTTATTATATTGAGTGTGGTCGGTTATGTATAAGACTGGAAGTAATGGTTTCTTGTCATATCGTAGTATTTTTGGATGCTTCATTCAGAAATGGTGTAGAGCTCCGAAAAAAAAATTACAAAATGGCGGAAAACCTGCAATGTTCGTGATTTTTTTTTTCGGTTGCCAAATTGATTTTCATATCCTAAATAAGCACAATTTTTAAAGGATATCTGTGAAAAAATTTTTTCAAAAATCGAACACAACTTTTTTTTTACATGTCTACAGCGAAAAAAAAATTTCACTCGAAATTGATGAAATTTTTCACGATTGTACTTACTTTTATACCTAACACGAATATGAAAACAGAATCGAAAAATATCAAACGGTTTCGTTTTTACAGCCATTCAAATGTCCCGTTCGAATATCTGAAATAATAAAAAAACATGACACAGCTTGTGTTCTTAGGCCCATAATTTTTGAATTTGTATGTCGAAACATTCCAGATTGCAAAATGAATTAAAAAAAATCAGTGAAACTTCATTGAGAGTTGAACTCCCTACTCTGAGTTAAGTATTAATGTGAAATATGAGTCTGTTCTAAGGTTCTGAGTATATTAATTTTCGTTGCCGAGCAACAGTAGCTGATAGAATTTGACAGGTTATTTGAATTTTACTGAATAATTCGAGTATATTGAAACGACTTGTTAGCAAACGCAGATTTCCAAGCCGAAACGTTCCTAATTTTAAAACTTTCATAGAAACAGTGCGTAAATTACGTGAAGAAGGTATTCTTCACCGCAAGAAGAAGGAAACAATCCGAAATAACGAAGAACGTATCCTGGATTTAGTGAGTGAAAATCCGATGGTATCAACGAGAACTCTAGCAAATCATTCAAGTGTGAATAAGAGTAAATCCACTGTATGGAGAGTTTTGAAAAGAAATAGCTACCATCCGTACCATTTCCGTTCATGTCAAACCTTAGAAGAAGGTGATTTTGAGAAGAGGAAAGAATTCTGTGAATTTATTTTAAGAAGGACACGTGAGAATAGGAATTTCCTACGTCTCATACTGTTTACGGATGAAGCAACATTCCACAGAGATGGTTTCTTCAACAACAAAAATAATATAATATGAATATGGCAAAGGGAAAATCCACATGCAACAGTAGCAAAAAATAGCCAGAAGAGATTTTCTGTCAATGTTTGGGCGGGAATGAAGGATGGATTCATTGTAGGACCGTACATTCTTCCTGAAACATTGACTGGAAATGGCTATAATCAATTTTTGAGGGAAACTCTGCCCGATCTATTGGAAGATATTCCTTTGAGTCACTTTCAAGGAATATGGTACCAGCATGATGGTTGCCCTGCTCACACAGTGAGGAGTGTACGAGAATTTTTAGACTCTCAATACCCTCGCCGATAGATCGGCCGATTGGGACCTGTCGCATGGCCTCCTCGTTCTCCAGATCTTACACCTATGGATTTTTATTTCTGGGGTCATATGAAGAGTCTTGTTTATGATAAACGAGCTCCAGTGACTTCGAGAGAAGAACTGATTCAAAGAATCGAATCAGCCGCCGAAGAGATTCGCCGAAACCCGGAAATGGTTCGTTCAGCGGTGGATAGTGTGGCGAAAAGGTCGATAAAGTGTATCCGGAGAAATGGCAATATTTTTGAGAACGAATTATGAATAAATTTTATACTAATAGGTTTTTTTGTTGCGTTTGTGAAATTGTGGAATTATTCGTAGAAATTTCCGCAATAATAACATGCCATTAATATCTGGGAAGTATTAACCGCCAATTTCTACTCAAACTGCATAAATTGGTTTCAAGATACTTGCATTATTATATTCAGTTAAATTCAAATACTCTGTCAAATTCTATGAGCTGCCATTGCTTGGCAACGAAAATTAAAAACCTTTGAACAGTCTCAATTCAGATTCCACATTTATTTTAATAGGTACTTAACTCAGAGTAGGGAGTTCAACTCTCAATAAAGTTTCACTGATTTTTTTTTTAATTCATTTTGCAATCTGGAATGTTTCGACATACAAATTCAAAAATTATGGGCCTAAGAACACAAGCTGTGTCATGTTTTTTTATTATTTCAGATATTCGAACGGGACATTTGAATGGCTGTAAAAACGAAACCGTTTGATATTTTTCGATTCTGTTTTCATATTCGTGTTAGGTATAAAAGTAAGTACAATCGTGAAAAATTTCATCAATTTCGAGTGAAATTTTTTTTTCGCTGTAGACATGTAAAAAAAAAGTTGTGTTCGATTTTTGAAAAAATTTTTTCACAGATATCCTTTAAAAATTGTGCTTATTTAGAATATGAAAATCAATTTGGCAACCGAAAAAAAAAATCACGAACATTGCAGGTTTTCCGCCATTTTGTAATTTTTTTTTCGGAGCTCTACACCATTTCTGAATGAAGCATCCAAAAATACTACGATATGACAAGAAACCATTACTTCCAGTCTTATACATAACCGACCACACTCAATATAATAACGCTCGAAAATGACATTAAACACCGTGTATCTCCCTTATGCTTCGAAAACGGGAAATATGTCATAAGAAAAAAATGATTCTCCCGATGTTCTCTATACGTCATATGAGTTTGTCCAGTTTATGATGAAACACCCTGTATACATTTAGCGTCATACTGAAAAAGCAAACGTTCGAAATTGATGTTTTCATTGTGGCTTCTATCGCCTGAAATCGAAAGTAAGGATTCTTGCCGAGCAACGACGAATCTTTGTGAATATCTCATTCGGTTTGTCTGAAACCGCTCACTACGCTTATATAAGCGTATAAGCTTTCATATGAAAGCGATATTTCACGAACTGTGATTTGATCACTGATGTTTAGAATTCAAGATGTTCCTAGTTCCTTACCAATTATTAGAAGCGGGATATCGTGATATCTTTTGCATTTGAAAAAAAACATTGAAACAGGGAATTGGCCGCCAAGCAAGAGTATTATCAGCTGTGAAACTCTTTTTTTCTACTTATGAGAAGAAACTCGTTCATTTTTTTTTTAACTGACGTCCCCAAGTTGGCATAATCATATCAAATAGTTCTCGTTGAAAAAGACAAACGCGCTGGACTGACTTTTTTTCAATTTCTTCATTTTCCTGAAAGTCTGAACAATTTCCGTGAAAATATTCCTGGCACAAGGCAGCACAACTGTATCACATATTCTCCTATTCATTCGTCAGAAGAAGGAACAAAAGTGCTTGCTTATCTTTTTTTTGGAACAAAGCACCACTAACTAAAATTCTTATTCAGTCATCGAAATCCAACTTTTCGAAAAGTGTTAGGCTGGCAGAATTTTTCGGTCTTTGATGACCACATGAAATGACGAGAAAATTTCAACGGCAGAAAGCAGCACAAATCAAGCACAATTCTGAACAACACAGTCTAGGAGTGATGCACATCTTCGCACAGATCGGTTTTAGAGCTGATTATTGCTTGGCTATACTTCGAAATTTCCACAGTTTCGCTGGTCTGCCGGCAATCAAGATAGCGGCTAATGCTTGATGACACTGAAAGTAACTCAGTACAGGCTTGAAAATCAAAATTGAAACTACCAAAATTCTTACGAAAATGTTCACAATAGGTACAATTTCGCATTTGAATTTCATAAGTCGAATGTAAATGTAGAAATTACATAAATATTGTGAACACTTCTATTCTCGTTGGGTATGATTTCTATCTTTTAAATTTTCGCTATTTGTGTTTGTTGGGTTGCTTCCATTGTGAATCAAGCATAAGGGTAATTTTTGCATATCACCGTAAGAATAACATGGATGATTCGCGACTACGCGACGTATCGACAAAATCGACATAATGGAATCGACCAAATAGCTCCCAAACCTTGGCATGATTCCGATTCGATTGTTATTGGCTTCATTCACCGAACGTTACAGTCGTGGAACTATTGCGGAATTCTCCGGTGGCACATACGCTACAAACTCAACACGTTCCGGAGAAGCGGGCATTTTGGGAGCGCTTTCTGTTTATGCTAGGTAGCGGTAGCGAAGCGGTGGCAACATTCTTCGTTCGGTGAATGCAGGCATTTTGTGGTTGTTTTATGCCGAAATACCACAACTTTTCCATGAATTATGTTAATCGGATATAGGAACTATATTGATGTGAAGTTTCGTCTGAATCCGTTCGGTAGTTCTAACGTGAAAGAGTAACAAACTTCTTCACATCCTCACAAACTTTCGCGTTTATCATATTAGTAGGATATTAGTACTATATTTTCTTTCCGAAGAAGGCGTACGTGCATTAACAAAATATTCCCTAGCACCAATTAGTATTCACCATGGTGGTATTTCCAGGGCCGTAGATAAAAGCTTTTCCAGAGGGGGGGAGAAATGGATATCAAAAAATACAAATTTTTGGAAGAAAACTGACATTGGTAGAAATTAATAATACAGGTTAGCAAGGACTTGGCTATAAATTAACATATCTAACAAAAACTGAAAATTATTGTAGAAAAATTAAAAGATACTTATAATACAAATGCAGAAGGCATTGATATTCTTCCACGAGTTCAAAGTGTTAGAATATTACTTCGCTCTACGAGTATACGTTGTTTTCTCCAATTGATTTAATTTTTATCGAAATTAATGGAATATTTCCATAAATAACAGTTAGCAATTTTGGAGTGAAAAATATTGATTGGCAGAAGTGTTTTTTTTTCTCATAAATTTGACAGATAATGCATAAATTCGTAGCAAGAGGCCAACGTGTAATCATAAATATCATCATGTGCTTGAATAAGTTATTCTCTCACGATTTTGTTCTACAAGATGTGGCAAAATGAATGGATCTGACACAGACCTAGAGAAATAACTGTTTTTTCTAATTTTGTGTCAAATCCATTCATTTTGCCATTTCTTGTAGAACAAAATCGTGAGAGAATAACTCATTCTAGAACAGTTTTTATGGTTGTATTGATGATTACATGTTTATTCTCCTTCCACATAGATTTAGTTATTATCTGTCAAATTCATGAAAGATAAAACACTTCAGCCAATCAATATTTTTCAATAGAAAAATCATTGAACGATATTTATGGAAATATTCATTATTATTTAATTAATAAAAATCCAGACAATTAGATAAAATAATGGATAAAACTCGCACAGAAGGGTTATTTTAACAGAAACGTCGAAAAATATAAGGTAGTGCCTTCTGCACTGGTATTATAAATAACTATTATTGGAATATTGAATGAATAAATTTCAGCGTGATGTTTGTAACTCTTACCATAAAAACTTAATCTTTGATGACACGCCATCGAGAATTCTATAGAAATATAATGAACAACCGTCGAATAATCTCATTCAAAAGTTTTATAGACACTGCAATTCAACCTATTTTCCGAATTCAAAATTATTGAACAAAAAAAAAATAAAGAATTGGATTACCTATAATTAGAAACAAATCAAGTCCTTACGTGAAAGATTACAAGAGTAAATAATGAATAACCAGGTGAAAAGTGAAGTTTTTGAATAGCCTCCAAACTAATGTTATATCGCTTAAACTTACATCTTTCGTTATTTTCAGAGACAATTTCTTTTTTTTTCTAGAGTAACTGGCTTTGATCCATGTATTCAAGATATTAATCACATCTGCGCCTTTTTTCCTGATCAGGATTTTTTTACGCCCTCTTTCTGAATTCCGCCCCAAACGGTTCCAATTTGTTCTGGCGAGGATTCATAATCCGTTATTTCGTTCGAATGTTTTTTTACTTGGGACATCATAATTCAATGAATAAAAGGTTATGTTTCTCTTCTATTGAATGATTTTGACGAATACGAATAGTCAGCAATTCGTGGATTCACAGCATAACAATCTTTTCGAAACGAGGCTTTCTACAATGCCATAGCTGTAGTTCAAATGAATAGTCTAGATTGCATTGCAAAACAGCAGCTCACGTATAAATCATATTTGGCAAGTAACATTTGCTTGTTATTCAATGATGAGAGATCAATTTTGCGCCCTTCAGAATCTGCTCTGGGGGGGAGGCTCACCTCCCTCCCCCCCCTGTAGCGACGGCCCTGGGTATTTCTCATTAAGTTCACTTCAGTACCTCAAAAGTGGTTTCTGATGTACTGTGAAATTTTTCAATAAACAAATAAAAAAAAATCTGACAAAGGTCTTTTCAGTGCAAACTCAATGATACAGGATGTCAAAGATGTCATTTTACATAAATTAGATTTTAGGGAGGCAGCGAAGATAACTGTTAGCATCATTTTCTGTTTAAAGCTCAGTAAATATTGATATTCAGTTATATTATTCATATAGTTGTGGGATATTATTGGATACAAGTTTTTATTTTGATTTTAGATTGTGTCTCAAAGTGGCCCACAATGTAGACTACCAAGAGACAAAATCAGATTTCTTTAATTGCTCGATAAAAAAAATATTCAGTAATGTTGTGGTAATTATTGGGGCCAAAATGGTTACCACTAGATTATTTATTATGAAGCATACGTTACTGTTGCTAAAAAAATGAAATTGAAATTTTTATCGCAAAAAATTCAGAAATTGTCTCATTGTGGCCCACCCTTCCCTATTCGGTGCATTAAAAGTAAAATGTTGGTACCAATTCATCCAAAACACACTTTAACAGAATGTTTTAGATTTGTTGTATGCGGTTTACTTAACACGCCATCTATATCTACATAAAGCGAACCTTCAGAATAAATAATAACACTCACTCACCTTAACTATATCATGTATAAGAGACATTCTAAAATTCCAATCCAATTTGATAGCTTCATTTTCTAAAACATCCTTCAAACTTCCCTTTGGACAATACTCAGTGATGATGAGGACTGTTGGGCACTCTATACAAGCTCCCAAGAAGCGTACCGTATTTTCATGAGTAACATCTCTAACCTGTTTAATCTCCCATAAAAGTTTTTTATTTATTTCCACTTTTTTCTTCGTAATTTTCTTGATGGCAACACAACTACCCTTGTAAATTCCAATAGTGGTGAATAGTTTAGTAGAAGTTTGAAAAGAAGTCGATGATGTGATGGAAGCTCTACCACTGGTAATTCCGAACTGAAATGTATAAAAAAAATTGATTGAAATTGAGGAAATTTCAACTTGAGATTTGTGTAGGTTTTCATAATGAAATTTGTAGTATAATTTAATTTTACCAAGTTTTAACCAAATTTCCCGTTCAATATTTTATTGTCATTCATCCACATTGATATTCGTATTTCACGTCATTAGGGTACATATTATGTAAATTTTAAATTGACCAAAGTGATCAAGAGTAGAAAGATATCATATCTGGGTCATGTGATGAGGGGAAGCCGCTATAGAATTTTACAACTGATAATCAGCGGAAAAATAGAAGGACGAAGGGGTGTTGGAAGAAGGCTAGCCTCCTGGCTCAAGAATAATCGAGAGTGGACCGGAATAAGAAATGCAGGACAACTTTTGCATTTAGCTCAAGATCGAGAAGCCTTCTCAATGGTGATCGCCAGCGTCGGAGTAAACTGACATGGCACATGAAAAAGAAGAGAAAATTTACCAAGCATTTCAAAAATTAATCCAAAACTTACTGAATAGGCTTAACATTTGGAAATCTAAATATTGGACACTTATTCATGAGATAACCAATTGTCCCCTCTCCCATTCAAATTGAGCTGTGTAATTCCTGGAAACCTGACACTGGTCTGACATTGAAGGTGGGTTTCACATAACTTTGATTGCTTGATTAAGAACTGTCAAGTTGATCAGAGCCATCGTGATTCGTTGAAATTTCAAATCAAGTGATTCGATTGGTCTGAATATTTTGATCGGACAATCGAAGTTTTGTGAAACCCACCTTAACCTTTGGAAATGATAGAGCAAAAATTTAATTTCATGAAAATATTAAAGAAAAAAAAACATTGAGGTGAGATACCCAAGTTTTCGAATTTCACATTACTTGAAAAGGTCTACCTATTTTTACGGGGGAAAATGGAAAATACTTCCATTTTTCTAAATGGTCAAATATTTATGAAATAACAGATGATTATCTTTGATTTCTTGTAATTCTCGTCATTTCATCATAAATTCACCATTATGGAAAAAAATGGAAAATCGGTTTTTTGGTTTGAACGTTTCTTCGTCAACAAATAAATAAAATCGATCTAGATCAAAAATTAAAAAAAATTATTCGAGTACCTCAGAAGAACGCAGTTTTTTCGAACAGAAAAAGATCACGTTTTTGTTGAACTTTATATTTTTAACTGCGATTCCCCTTAAAGCAATGCTTTGTACAGAGTCAGTTTCGTCTCATCTACTACCGATAGATGGTAAGTAGATGCCATCCTGCAATGGGAAAATTACCGGTGAAATAAAAAAACGCAATGAATGTCTTGACGATCCTTGACTTTCGTATAAACGAAACTTTTCTGTTTCATTCAATTTTCGGTTTCCGTTGATTTGGTTATTTGCAGAAGAAATTTTTTTTACCACCTATACAAGGTAGACGTAACAAACAGTAAGTGAAATGAAACTAAAATGGGAAGGAACATTTTTTAGGAAAACTAGAAATTCAAAATTATGTCAATTTGCTCAAAAAACGGAACAGTTTGATCAGAGATCGGATAAAAATGTTTTCAAACCCTCAAAACCCCACACATTCTACCTCTCATAACGGTCGTTTCGATTTACTTTTTCGTCTTCTATTAGGTATATCTTGCTGAACAGTAATTTGTTTTCCCTTTTTTTTTCAAACATCTATAATAAAAAATTCAAACTTATGTCAATTTGCTCAAATAGGAAAACAGTTTGATCAGAAATCGAAAAAAACTGTTTTCAAACCCTCAAAACCCAACACAATCTACCTCTCATAACGGTCGTTTCGATTTAGTTTTTCGTCTTCTAATAGGTATATCTTGCTGAACAGCGAGCTGAACAGTTATTTGTTATCTGATTTTTTTTCCAAACATCTATTTCATAGTTTCGAATCTTTCCTGCCTACATACCTCATTCAATTTCTGCAGGGCCAGCTTAGATCCAAAACTCTTTCCTCTTTCCAGAATGATATCCTCAGGTCGAATTCTCCAGCTCATATTATTCAAATCGGCTGTAGTTTTCATATGTCTAGAAGAAATTCATCAGTTATTACTAGTCACTGAGAAAATATTCTTAAGTATATTCCTCTACAAACAGTTTATCGAAAAATTGTAGTATTAATCAAATAAAACAAAAACACCCTAGATGAAACAAAAATGTTCTTCATATTACACAACTTACTTGCATATTAGGAAGAGCAGTGTGGTTGCTGATACCAGAAGAATCCCCAAAGTGAAACTTCCATAAAATATCAACATGTAAAGCTCTTCCGGAATGAAATTAATAGGTTAATTTTAATCGTAAATGTACTATCATTTTGAAATTCAGAAATAACATGGATAATTCAGAAATGAAAATATTCGCAATAACTTGAATATGCATACAGGGTGATTCATAACTATTGGGACATAGGCTAAAGGCAGATTGTTTGGACCAAAATATGGCGTTAGGACCAAATATACCTCAATAAAACATTGATGTGGAAAAAGATAGAGTGCGTTAAAGTTGATTTTTTTTTAAATTTTTTGCTAACAATTCCATTGCTAATAATTTTCACGGCTAACTGTATAATGGGACAGAATAATATTTTCTTCGAAGTTCGAGAGTCCTTTATTAAAAGAATTAGAAAAGGCATAGAAGTTGGGGGAGGCCACGTAGAACATTTAATTTAAGTTTATTCTTTTTATGTTACATGATATATAAATATATAAATCGTTACTTCAAGTTCCCTTCCGATGTTCTGAATTGTATTTTTCTTGAAAACGAATGAAAAAATATAGAGTGAAATTATTAGCAAAAAACGAAAAAAAATTCTTTAACGCCCTCTATCTTTTTTCACAGCAACATTTAATTGGTCCTATCGCCATATTTTGTTCCAAAAAATCTGCCCTTAGCCTCTGTCCCAATAGTAATGAATCACCCTGTATAATAATTTCCATATTTCCAATAATATTTAAAAGACTTATAGTTTATAGTGCATGAAGTTTCACGAGCTAACTTTTGAGCAGGGTAAAACAAGAATGTCAAAAAATGTTCAAATTGTCATATGTGTATTAACCTACAGAAATATTTACCCTCTCTAAAAACTGCTTTTTATTGTGATCAGACAATGTTATAAATACGAAGTGTTAAGAATAAGAACACTTCTATACACTTAATTCTCTCAGATCGATGCTGATAGTGTTGTCATAGTTACTCACTTACTTTTTCCTAAGAAATAACTACGTAGTGACAAGCGTCAGACATCAAAAAAGTTTTGTGTAAATATCTTTCTCTATTTCAGTATCGTAATGAGTTCATTACAGTACTATAAGTAGTGCTTTAATAAATTCATTACAGCATTGTTTGCAGTTATATTTTTCGTTTTTTGGTTGTCAATAGTGACCTTCTATCTCATTAATACTCAAATCAATTTGAATTCTGTAATGTGTCAAATTTCGTAAGTCACACCAAGTGTCAAGATACAATACAGAAGTTACAGATCTGAATTTTTATTTGAAAATCGAGAGTATTTCACAAAACTTGACTGAAATAGAGAAAATATCGTCGAAAACTCATGGCAGAAGGCAATTCAAAACTCGCTCCTTCGTCGCTTGTTTTCGAATTTCGCATTCGTGTAGGAATAGTAGCCCATTCTGCAACTTGTTTTAGAATATACTATTCTCTATTTCAGTATCGTAATGTGTCCATTACCTACAGTACTAAAAGTAGTGCTGTAATGATCTCATTACAGAATTGTTTTCAGTGATATTTTTCGTTTTGTGGTTGTCAATACTGATTTCCGATAATATCAAATTCGAAATCAAATCAATTCAAATTCCGTAATCTGTCAAATTACGTAAGTCACATCCACTGCCAAGATATGGGAATCCGGGGCAATATGAGGTGCCTAACTTCAAGATCCTGATTTTTGTTAAAAACATAGTAACTCAACATAGCCATTTTGAATTCAGCTAGCTAAATAAGTTTTCTTTTGACTTCAGCCAACTAAATAACGAACTAAAAATTTTCACCTAGTTTTTTTATGTATTTTACAGAAATCAGGCCTTACCCCGTTTTGCACCGTACACGGGGTAAAATGGGGTATTGTGTCTGGCTTCGTGTATTAGGTATACGTGTAGGTGAAATAACATATTTTATTAACACAAAAACTCTTAGTTATATGATCTGCATTATATATATTTCACAGTGTATATCTCTTGAGCTTCGGTTAACACATTTCTGGCGCTTCTTTCATTTTGACGAGTTGTCTTTCTTGCGTATTTTCGTATCTTTTGAAACCAATACAAAAACATAATAAACCTCAATACTTTGCATGGGGCAAAACATGGTCCCCAAAGATGGGTTAAGACAGGACCCCGTTTTGTCCCATCGTCAAAACCCCATTTTGTCCCGAAGGACCTGCTTGAAAAAAAAAACAAGAAAAAATAATAAGTGCTAAAGGATTTTTTGATGCATAGATAGATATGAGTTTACTCAACATATTATACAAGTTTTAAACTCTGAAAAAAAACTGTGAGTTATGCTATATAACTGTTTACAGTTCTTGAAAATTAATTCAAATTCTAACGACAGTAAGTAACAATATTTAATATTAAAATACATTTCTTCTATTCTTCGTCACCATCGGTTTCTTCTAGTCTTGATCAGGCATCCAGTCGCATTCGGGATGTTTTGTCTCAATTCGGTGTTTTCTCGTCTCTTCGGTAATTTTTTGTCATAATCAGTAATTTGTTACCTCAGCTTCTTATGTAGAGTTGATAATCCTATGAATCATCGATCTATCTTCTGCGATCAACAAATTTTTTATTTCTCTTTTAAATTGTTTTATACTTTTCATTTGTTTTATTCGACTAGGTATTCGTGGGTAAAGTCTTGAAGCTAGGTATATGCAGCTTCTCTGACCTAATCTCTTTTCTGCTTTTGGTCTTTCATACTTATCATTTTCTTTTCTTGTAGAGTAATTGTGCTCTTTCAGTACCAGAGGTATCTTCTTCTGTTGAACGCTCGTTATTATTTTGCTCGCAAAAATCTGTCGTATATCCAATACTTTCGATATTTCATAAATCTCACGGCTAGGGAATGTATACTTTTTACCGTACATAATTTTCAAGATGCATTTTTGCATGATATCCAAGCTTTTTTATGACAATCCAATACTCCCCCCCATCCAACGATACCATATGAGAGTTGCGACTGCACCAATGCATCATAAAGAATTTGGAGATGTCTTACAGATTGGATATTCTTTCGTATCACTCTGAATCTGTACGCTATACCTCTTAACTTTTTCACTAAAAAGTTCATATGATCATCCCATTTTAAATGTTGGTCTATGTAGATACCCAGATATTTTGTGGCATTGATATTTATTATTTCTAATTCACTGGTCACTCGGAGTACTCCTAATTTCGGAAGTCCGAGTTTATTGGATGAAAAAGCCAGATACTTCGTCTTTTGCTGATTTAAGGTAAGTTTATTAACATCAAACCATTTCTTCAGAACCGTCATGTCATCTATTACTTTCTGTTTCAGATTTTCCCAAGTTGCATCCTCGTACATAGCAATGCTTTTGATATATTATCTATATGAGGGCAATATCAATATGGCATAAACAAAACATCAATCAATCAAAACAATATAAGGCGTTTTTACCACGATGACAAAAAAAAAATTAAACTTACGTTCACCCGATTCGTACTGCTTCTATTGCGCGGAAAGGTATTGGAAGTGGAGATAATGCGTCTGAGATTTGGGAGGTTTATTCGAAAAAAATTCAAATAAAATGGCGGTACCCCATTTTGCCGCAGTACCCCGTTTTGCCCCGGATTATCCTGTCCAATGCAAAGGTCACTAGTATGTAGAATCTGAAGTTTTATTTGAATATCGAGAGTATTACACAAAAATTTAATGAAATAGAGAAAATATTGTCTAGTAGGTACTCATGGCAGAAGGCAATTCCAACTCTCGTGCGTTCACTCCTTCGTCGTTCGTTTTCGAATTTCACATTTGTGTTAGAATAGGAGTCCATTCTGAAACTTATTTTAGAATATACAATTGTTGAAATTAATACGGTCCAGTTCTCAAAGAAGTTGTTTATCCATCAGTACCGTGAAGCGGTACTCAAGGGCAAACAAACTTATTCTATACTATCTGACCCGGCAGACTTCGTACTGCCTCAATCGATAAGTAAAAAATCAACTTTATTATTGTAATGAACCATTATGGTATAATACCTTGAAAGTGGACATAAAATAGTCCTGTACAATATGTGTTTCGCCAAACGTTTAATTTTCCAGAATCTTAGGAGCGTAAGGAATCTGGTAGCAATTGGCAATTACAACTTGTTTTTTTTTTTGGGAAGAACACCCTGAATTTTATTAACTTGAAACCTTTATCACCTTCAAATTTTTAGCTTGTGATGCCAAACAACACCGGATTATCTATTTGAAATATTATTCCACTTCCACAAAAATTTGTGGACGAATTCGAGCCAAGGGAATCATCTACATATAGAAGGAATATCTTACCATGATCTCGGCATTCAGGGTTGTCATCCATGAAACCACACTTTGGCGTGTCCGGTGGAGGTGCTTCTTTACTTCCGGGCCAATGAATTTTCTTACCAGATACAGGAGAATAACGTTTATGTAAACCATAGTAATGAGCCACCACTTCGAATTTTCCAGTTATAGGATCCAAGTCCAAAATCGAATAGTCAGCATCTCTGTCGCCATTATCGTCGATACGAACATGCCCGGTTATTCCTTTGATGAGAACAAAATTAGTTTAGGTAGAGAAATTTAAACAATTATATGATCACGGTTCAATCGAAGAATCATCCAACTTATTGAAAAAAAAAACCGAAAAAAATCAAATGTAAGTTATATATCTGATGTAGAATAAAATCAAAGATAGGCAATTAGGAAGGAGAAAACGGAGATGTGAAAGAGAAAATGCCAACGGGTTGAAAGTCTGATAGGAGGTGCACAGAGTATATAAGTCTGGAGCACAATAAAACAACTAAAAACCAATCAAACTGACAAGATATCTAATAAAATGGACATGGAAAAATGGAGAAACCACTAAGCCGAATTATTAGTGGAGGACAGAACAGAATTCATGACAGAGGAAGAAGAGGACGATTGTGTTGATACTATATCAATAGATGAAGTAGATGTTGTACAAGCTCTGAAGAAAATGAAGAATGGTCGATCTCCTGGTCCAGGTAACATCCCTACTGAGCTGTTGAAGTGTAGCACCCGAAATCTGATACATCGATTGACCTATTTATTCAATCAATGCTGCCAGCAGAATAAATTACCTAGAGAATGAAAGGTGTCTCACATAGTCTCCGTCTTCAAAAAAGACAACCGCGATGATCAAGGTTGTTACAGGGGCTTGAGTATAAACAGTTCGATATCGCGACTGTTTGGAAAAATTCTCCAAAAAAAGTTGAGAGCAAGCATCGGTCATAAAATATCAGAGGATCAGAGCGGCTTTACACCCGGAAAATCCTGCGTAGACAACCTCTTCATTCTACAACAATTGATGGAAAAAAAGATCATGATAGACCAAGAAATTCATCTGGCATGGAATCAGTGCTGTGTTATCGCTCAGAGCTATGGACACTCAACTCAGACTCTAGAAGAAAGATCCAGGTAGTAGAAATGGACCGGTATATCGAGAATGGAACGAAGGACAAATGCCGAAATAAGACTACCTCAGAAGGAGTGCCGGTATATCGAGAATGGAACGAAGGACAAATGCCGAAATAAGACAGATCATGAAGGCAGAGGAGACGGTACTGCAGCGTATAGAACAGAGAAGTCTCAAATGGTTTGGACATGTGCTTCGCATGCAAGAGGATAGATTACCGAAACAAATTTTTCAGTGGACTCCTGCTGGTAGAAGGAAACGGGGCAGACCTAGTATAGTAAATCCTGGAACGATACGATCAAGGAAGCAATGGAGGCCCGGGATTTAAATACTGAGGACGTTCTGAACAGAGAGGTGTGAAGAAGGGTGACGGGAAGGCGGCAATAGTCTATATTTAGTTATAATTATACTATATTATTATATTGTAATTGGTATATTGTAACTTCATCCCGTAAATATATATATATATATATAGAATAAAATCAAAAATGAACCAAGCATCATTTATACAAAATTTGGAGCACCACCTATTGTGCTCGATAAATATGAAATTTAAAGGAAATATACAAAATGAATTAAAACAATGTTTGGTATGAATGTCTTTCCCTGTTTTTGTGTAGGTGTCCGAATGCAAATAAAATGATTATTGGGTTTCATCCCGGAAAACAAGCACCAGTATACATTTATTTATTTTTTTGGAATCAAAGTAGCGATTTAAATAAAAATGGAATGGGTTCTATGTTAATTTGAAATTTTCGAAATGATTGATATTCCACTAGTCAGAAAAGGCTAATAACAATTTTCGAAGAATTGCACTCTCATCGAAATATTCATCTTCAGTTTATTCAAAAAATAGCAATTATATGGAAATAATCTCAAGAAAAAAATTATTCTAGGAAAGTTCCGATCCTGGGAAATTTTGAAATAAGCGTATTATGTTTAGGGTGGATACTTATTTGACTTGTACATAATATGTTTGAACAATATATTCTTTAGGTCAAAAGGAATACCTTACAGTATTTCAGTCTGGAGAAAAAGATGAAGCCATTTCAAATCATAATAATGGAATTCCACCATAAAATTTTTCCATGCATTAGATATCCCATTTGAATTTTCGGAAAAATGAAGCAGAAATTTAATTCTATGAATCTTTTGAAAAAAGTTGCATCAATCCGGAATAACCATTTTTTTTTATTTCACTGATATGAAATTTTTAATCACTCAGAAATGTGCATTTCCCGCGGAATTCTTTTATTTTTCAATATAGCCAAATATTCATTAAATAGCATTCAACTTACTTTAGGTTTCTCGAATTTTTGGTATAACTTTGAAATGCAATGGTATAAAATGGTCAAAACGGTGAACACAAAAAGGGTTTCTTTTGACCTCAGACATCTTTCGTTGAAATATATATGTTCTAGTCAAATTCACTTTGTATCTGGGAACTTATTTTGCGGATTTCCACTGAATGAGTGCTATATATGGATGCTAAATTTGGATTTACTCGAGCGTCATACAGACCTATTGGGTTGCAAACAGTGACGGCTCGTGCCCTTTAGGTTCGGGTTGGCCAGATTCTTATTAGGTAGTAGGTTTAGTGAAAACCAATAAAAATTTCTGCCATCACAACCACCCTGTCATTACTGTGTCCTACTTATGTAGTCGCACTATTACAATTATCGAAATTCTCTAACATGATATTAGGAATATCATTGCTGACATCTAGGAAAAACATCTGATATCTGTTGTCCAGTCTATTTCCCAACAAAAGCACCACGCTGCACTGTTCATTTCGTCATGAATTTTTTTCTCTCAAAATTTTGGTCACCGAATCAATTAAATCGTTTTGCATTGTTTTTGACAAACCACAAAATACGGACACATAAGGACACGGAGAGGATCGCAAAACTTTTTGAAATTGTCTTCTAACGTCTCGGCGAATTTAGCAACCTCCTTGATTGTCGAAATTAACACTTTCATCGTTTCCCGCTCTTGTAGTGATAGTAAAATGATAATGTTCAGTAGATGCTTATCCTTTTTACGATTTTCGCTAACCTTATCTATTAAACTCTTTATAAATTTGCGATGAGCACTGTCCAAACTATTCAATTTGTTTTGTTTTCCAAACAACTTTAATTTAAGAGACGAATGAATATGCTGTAAACATGACATTTACTCGAAGCGCGATGAATTTCCTTCATGTTAATGTATTCAAACAAACAGAAAAGGCTCTCTTGATGGGAGGTTGGTCGAACTGAGTTATATTTTTCTATTCCAATTGGAAATATTAGATTTCGAGAGAATTTGAATATTGAACTGGGTAGTTCAGAATAAGTTTTAACCAAATAAATTTTTATGGGATTAATGTTTCGAGCAAAATTAATGGAATTTAGAGAAAAAGCGAAATTTTGAGAAGTTATCGGCAGAATAAAAACGTCAATTTTATGTCATGAATGTTGCCGCTTTTGATTGGCCTATTAATGTAATATTCAAATTCCAACCACAATTTTTACTGGTATCTATTCGAATAATTTTTTTTTGATATTTATAGCAAGAACTTGAACCAGTACATAATCCCATTCTTTCTTGTTTGATATTCACAGAAATATGGTTATAAACCAACTCACCATGGAAATCCCTATTCCACATTTTGCTCGTAATCATTCGGCCATTTCTTATGTCTTCACCTTGAGACAACGTCTCATTCAGAGCCATTCCGAGTAGATAAACACCATCATAAAATGCTCCAATTACGAAGTTGATCTGAAACAAAACAAAACAAAACTTAATTACTTTTTGTTTCAACATTTATTGTATTATTTTAGCTCCCTATTTTCATAAGAATATATATATATATATATATATATTAATGAAAGGAACCTATCTATCTCTTTGTTCTTCACCTTGATTCTTCCTTACAACAATTCAATTTTTGTAATGGAATCAGCTCAGCAAGAATCATATTTTGGTTTTTATTTTTTTTCTATGTTTTTTTTTTGTTTTCAGATGTGCGGTTTTATTCGGATATTATGAAGGTATTTCTATTTGTATCTAAACTTCAACCATTCTTGCGGGATTACAATCAATTGTCTCTGTCAGATGAATAAATGAATGAATAGAAAGGGAAGACTACCCCTCAAAAATTTGTATAGGAGGTGTCCTAGTATCCCTGTAAGATTATCAGCCTCTTCGAAATATAAAAATTTGAAAATTTCATGTTCTCAATTTCGTTCGAGGAATCTTCAACTGAGAAAAACAATAATTGAAAGTAACTTCCTGAGTTTTTTTATTCCAAACAACACCCCTTATATTTTTTCAATTTTCGATTTCTAATCAAATTTACCTTTTCAACGATAGTTGTATATCAACTGACAAGTTACAATGTCAAATTAGTTAATCAAAATGATTAGGACGATTCATCAGTTTCTTGTAGAATGCATTTTCATTTCTATGAATCAAACGTTAAATAACAACATAAAATGCATATGTGAAATTTTTATTGCAGAAATGAATGAAGTAGCCCCTTTTTTAAGCAAGGAGCCTCGAATCAGATCAGGATGTCGTCCTCACCGTCACCCGAAGAAGGCTGGAGAAGGTCGTCTTCATCATCGTACACAGCATCTCCTTCGCTTTCGTGATGCTATTTGGGTATTTACCCTCGCAGTGAACGAAGCATAATTGATTAGATTTATTTTTTACAATAATTATGGTGTATTATGACCTGTCAATCCAAATGTATTTGTTGGGAATTTGATTAAGAAATGATCTATGTATCTTTCTATATATCTATCTACCTATCTATCTATATTTTGCACTATGTACTTGGTAGGAAAAAAACGCACAAGATACGGAGTCAACACAAGGGAACCACATCTGCGATTTCGGTTAGTAGACCCTGATGCATTCCAGGTCATCACGGAGGCGGCTGAAGCCAACTGCATGTCATACGAGGCATTATTGATATAGTTTAAATATAAAATTATAAATATTATTTAGATGAATAGTGTGTAGGAAACGAAAGTGCGGCTCTAACTCTTGTGCTGACTGCTGACTCTGTAGGTGCGAAGAAACATTCTTCTCACAATTAACCAATGAATCCATTACCTTTCTCTGAAAATTTGTCAGACATATTTTCCTCTTGTCATATCGGATGGTATGACTTTCGATCGGATTTATTGGGTTTGTTTCAAATTGTGACTTTTGTATCTTAATTGTTAGTAACCAATCTTATGCGCATCTTAACCGTTCAGGAACCAAGAAACATGTTTCGATGAGTGGGTAAGAATTTCTAACCATTTGCTAATCAATCTTTTCATTCGACAGAACCTCCTAGCGTTGAAAAAAAAATGAGAATCAAATTTTTCAACCAGTCACCGAGGCTCACAGTGAGTAATTTTAATTATTTTCCTAGAAGTTCTGTCATCGTTTGGACTAGACGTTATCCTGCGGGAGAGTTGAGAAAAAGACGCATTGAACATACAGTACGATCAGTTCAGACCAAAGATCGAATTTACGGTTACAGAACAGTCCCACACATTATCGAAATGAAGAAACGAAATAGATCCCACAAGATACTAGACGAATTCTAACAAAGAATTGTACGATATTTTCTTGAGTTGATACAAACCTATAGTTATATCAAAGATTAAAACAGAACACCTACAAAATATTCTTCCACTTCTACATCAAGCTAACGTAGGTGAAATTTTCTCACTTCTTCTCTATGACTGATGTTGTAATTGTAGTGAATTTGTGCTCTTTCTTTTACTTGTTCGGCAAAATCTTGGAATTTATCACTAGTTGGCTGCAATAATGAAACCCTCAGCAGACTTTCGTAGGCAGTTCTAGCATCAGAGTCTTGTTGATCTCCTATCTCCCAATTGTGGTCACCCCAATATGATCCCTGTAACGATAAAAATCTATTGCCTTGTGTGAGACACGAATAGTTGAAAACTTAGAACTACTACTAGTATATTTTTTTCATCGTCATCACAAAACCCCACCTGAAATATTTCGACGTCAAGAAAAATCCAATCTCCTTTTGTCATTCCAAGATCATGTGCCACCAGCATGAACTTCCTCACGAGAATACCTCGAACGCTCAAAATGACAACTGAAATTTAAAAAGATAATATCTTTTTACTCTATTTCCTGCAAAACTACAGAAATGTTTAAGTAAACAAATTTGGGAAATTATCCATTGGGGTCATAGATATAGATAACATAGATGGGCCCTGTCAGATGTAAACAGAGGCAAAAATGAAGAAAAGATCTCAATGTTTACATGCCCCCCCTGCTGTTTATAAACATCAACCTAACCTGGGGTATTTCTATTATTTTCAAGATAAAAAAAAAAGAAAAAGAAAATTCTTTGCCTTTACGAAGGCCAACACCGAAAAAATTTCTGAAACATAGATGAATTCAAAATAGTAATCATCGAAATGAATACCATTTTCAATCCCCAGGCTCAGAGATCTTTTATCATGAGGTTGAAGAAATGATTAGATTTTGTCACTGAGATGAGAGATATACCGGTTTCGGCCTTGTTGGGCCTCATCAGTATCCCGCACATCTCAGGACAAAATCTTCATAAAAAACTTCAGAATTTATAGCAATTGGTTGTGAAGTAATGAGTAAAATATTACAAAGTACTAAGGTGGTGACATCCAATTGCGTCAAAATGAAGTTTCACATCTTCAATCAAATGCAAAAAAAGAAATCTGTACTTCCTCTTTCACTGAATGAGATTTTAGCAGTGGCTCTATTCAGGGCCCGCTTGCTAGTTTCTCAAAGTGATGGAAACGCCCAATTCTTTTTGTGACTGTGAAGCCTGATGTTTTTTTTTTCTTAAAAACAGTTGACAAAGTTTATGTGAAAAATCTACACAAGTCGAAAAACCTAAGTTCGAATTATGAACCAATTACGCACACAGTTGAATCAAATTATAATGGGCATGTACAACTACGAAACGATACCACAGGACAAAGCATTAGGAGAAACATCATGCATTTGAAGAAGATTGAAGGGCAGTGGCAGATTATTAGTCCAGAGAATATGGAAGGTTTGGAAAGCACTGGTGAAAAGGAAAGTGATTTGTAAAATCGAGTGTTTTGATTTCAGTTATTTTGAAAATGGGGTAAAGAAATAATACGAATATATATTTGAATTTGTTGTTTTGTTTATTACGAAATAAACGTATTTAATCTTTTTAGTTAGTTATTACACGTACAATCAAACAAAATAATAAATAAATCGAAATTTTCCTCATAGAAAGGAAGGGATGTAGTGTATTACCGGCTTAGAATTCTGTCGTCTCGAGTTGCATCATGCGCGGGCCACAGAGTATGAACATGACAGGAGTCAGTTATACGTAGAGAGTGGATAAAGACGCGTGGTGCAAACTCGGAGCCCATAACTAAAGGGATAACAAATTAAACAAAGGGCATAAGGACACTACAGTGTTTCTTCATCCCGAGAATTTCTTTTCTCTATAAGCTGTTGGATGATGAATAGGTTGTCCACGCATGATCGATTACGTGTATATCCACTCTGATCCTCGCCTATTTTATCCCCGGCAGCCTCGTAGAGCTCCTTTTTAATAATTTTACCAAACAACCTACCCAACGTACAATTTATACTAAGCCCTTGGTAGTTCTTTGGATCGCTGCGTTTTCTTTTTTTATATACTGGCACTATGTAGGAGGTTTTCCATACTCTGGACAGCTTGAGAGCTCTCAAACACATGTTCATTAAATTTGTCAGTTGTTCCAGTAATAGATCTCCACCGTATTTCATCATCTCTGCCATTATTCCTCCTGGTCCAGGTGCTCTATTATTCTTTAATGTTTGGATAGCCTCTCTCACCTCCTGTATTTTTGTCTGCAGGTTACATTCAAAACTCAAAATTAGCGAGATGTTTGGAAATTTGACGAAGGCCTCAAAGGTGAAAAATCATTCAGGCTCATGAAATCAAGTGTGAATTTGTTTTCAAATAATTACAGTGTTGTGAAACTAATCATAATAAGGACAATGATTGATTTGCCTGGAGACATTTTTCAAAATTATGGAGATCACTTCTTTGACGAGAAATTACTATCAAATCATGGCTATGCTCTTGCCAAATGGATATTGCTGGCATATTATAATGGATTGAATATGTACAATGAATTGCCAATATGAATTGTATTTGAATCAGTTCAAGAGACTGATAATAAGTGATATTAGAAGTGTGACTTTCAAATCCACCAACTAAACTAGCAACAGAAATAATAAATCAATAAATTTCACAATAATTTTCATTGACAAAATATATAAACCATCTAACAAATCGCAGAAAATCGTCTCCTTGCAAGGCTTGCTCAGCAATGGGTTATATAACTTTTCAAGGTCATATTACCAGAATTTTCAATCCAAAATTACAATGGTTATCTAAAACTACAATGTACAAAAATTGATTATAGGAAATAGCAATTCAAAGTTCTTTACTAAAACCAATGATTCGAAATCGAACGATGGTGAGAAACGAGAAGGGTACTTATCTCCTTGACTTAAAATCTCAATGGCGTTGTGGTGTGCGTGCCGCTGGTCCTGTCTTCACGTGGTGTTCGTCAAAATTGGGGAACCAAAAAAGTATAATTTTCCTCTCTCGGCGATCGCCCTCGATGATAAAGTAATAAGTCTAAAGATACACAGCGTCTTGTTTTCCGCTCCTGGCGATCGTCTCCGATGATAGAATATTATCTCCAGATACTATTTCTCTTCTTTTCAATCCGAAGAATATTATAATGAAAACTCCTGGCAAAATCCGGCGAGGCCGATAAAGCAAACAGCCAACTTCCAAAATTATGAAAAATTATGAAAATTATCAAAAATCACTTTGAAAGCGTGTTTCCAATTTCATTCAACGAAGCGAAAAGGAAAAGGAATTTTACAACGTGGGAGAAATCTGGTTTTATATTAAAAAAACTGACCGACGCAAATGAAAAACAGAGGCACCAATATGAGAACTGAAATCATCCTACAATATTCTTCACTCCAGAGGCGCATCAATGAACGGATCGACGAAACTAATTGAAAAATTTCAAAAACGATTTTCTTAGCTGAAAAATATCGCAAGAATTGAATGTATCACCTATATATTTAACATAAATAGAACAAATTCAAGAACGAAGTTAAAAGAATAAAATAATGAAAATGAATCTTTGTGATACGACTCTGGGTTCAGGATCAATGTTCGGAAAATTTATGTGGTACCAATGGCTAAATCAAAATTTACTATAATACGAAATATTATGAATTAGGTGGGAGGTGACAATATGAAAATACAGGACCGGCTTGAAATTAATCTTAAGTGAAAATTTTAATGAATTTTGAATATGAAAATAATGAAAAGAGTTATTTGAAGAAACTTGTTAATCTTTTGAAAACTGTTTGACAAAACATTGAGAAATTGAAATTGAAATTTTATATCGTAACAGAAGTAGAAATTGAGCAAATGCTGATGAAACTTTCTTTTGATGTTAATATTCTAAACTTTCTAGCTCGAAGTTAATAAAAAGTTTACTACCACTACTACCTATTCTAGAAGAAGAACATATAATGTATGTTCATGTATCTCTGCCTTTGGTTTTGTTGAGTTCAACCATGTGAATTGAATTTTTGATCAATTTAAAATTTTTTCTATTTCTTTTTTTTTTCGAAACTGTGCTGTGTTCAAGTTCGTGAAGGGGCACTTGCATACAAGACATAGTCTTAGGTAATGGCCTCTTTTATGCTTTTCATGATTTCCTGAATATACTTGTAATTATTATGTAACAGCTTAATGAATAAATTTGATTAATCATCAGTATGGATGAAAAATTGGTGGGACTGAGATCCTGTCCTATTCTTTCCAGATTTGAATGAAATTGCTGGTTTCTGAAATTTATAAATTCCTTTCGAAAACTGTTTTTTTTTAGTTTGTGCATTATATCCATGGGCTTCGTCTTAACAATAAACATTCAGGTGAGATTCATGTTGTATTATTTGTCGATAGAAAAACAGACTTCACCAATCTACCTGAAATTCTCAATCTGAAATGAGAAAAGACAAAATCAGAAAAAACAGTTTATAATGAATGAAATTGTTATCAAATTAACCAACCATTGCAGAAATGTAAAAGTTAAAAAATTTGAACAAAAATGAAATTCAATGTTTTATCTACAAATCAGGTTTTCTTCTGATATTAGAATGTTTTTTAATGAACATAAATGTACGACAAACATTTTTCCTTCATCGATCAAAGCTCTTATTGAAAAATAATTATTCATCTTACAGGAGACAATATTTTTTATACTACAGCTCAAATCAATAAGAAACATTATTCGAAGACTTCGACTTAGTCACACTAAGATGATACACGAATAGCATTTGTTGCAATGAACTGAAACCACCTAAGGTGATTCTAACTGTGTTAAATTTTCTCATAGACTGTCAAATATATCTACACCATTTCGAAATATAGGTATACCACTTCCACAGGACCTCAAGTTCTCATTAGAAATTATGTAATTTTTCAATTCTTAAAAATTGTCTGAACTACATTCATTTACTTCAAGAGATATGAAATCGTATAATTTTCCAATCATTTTCTCTTATTCTGTAAACCTATAATTACTTAGATAATGTACCGTAGCTAATAACCATAAGGTGGAACCGATTCATTTCTTAAAAAAAAATTCTATTGATTTCTGTTTTTCTGTTTATGAAGTTATATTTCTTTCGTTTCAGTACCCCTAAAAAACGCACGACTCTGCCGTTTGTTTACATCATGTTCACATCGACCTGTCAAAATTCAAAACAAAAACAAACTTTGCTTTGTATATGTGATTTTCAATTTCATTCCATTGATATCGCGTTTAGGGCCCATCTATGTATCTATATCTATGATTGGGGTATAAAGTTTGTATCAACCGTTAACTACGAGGATGATGATAAATTGAAACTCAGGTTTCGATGCGTGCAAAGTTTGATAAATAAATTCCAGACTACTTCAAACCCTCGGCTCCGCTCGCGTTGAATTTCAATGTAAAATGCTACACTTCAATATGCGTTTTTCTATTTGGTACTATAATATGCAGATTCTGTGCATCAGATACAAGTGCAAACAAAGAATCAAAAAACCTTACTACGAGAAAAGATAATAAAAAGTAATTACTATTAATATTTAAAATAATGATCAACAGCAACAAATTATTTAGCCTGTACCTAAAACACTCCCTGATAAAAAACTTTGCAATTCCATTGAGTATTAATATAATTTATTATATATTTATATTATATTTATACTCAATGGCAATTCCTTATTCCCTCGATTGAGCTGCTCTCACGATCTAGTGTGGGTACTTCTAGTTTTAGAATTGAGTTTATAAGAGGCGCCTCACTTTTGTCCTCAAGCAGTACAGTGTACATACCACTTCAAAGGCGTTCCGGGCGTTCATGACGATATAGGGAGTCGGGACAAAATTTGTTCTACCGCTTACCTTCTAGCTGTGACACTGTGTCGCTCGCAAATGAGCCGATGCAAAAGGAGGACAACGTCGTTAGACGTTCGAGTTGAAGTTGAAGCGAAGGGGATGGGGAAGGCACAAATTTAGAATGGGTATTAATTGTTGAAATTGGAAAAAGGAGGGGGGTGAGCGGGTGAGGTGGAAGGTCAAATAATATTTCTTCGATTCAAATTATACCGAATATGAGAGTACACAGGGTGATTCATAACTATTGGGACATAGGCTAAGGGCAGATTTTTTGGAACAAAATATGGCGATAGGACCAAGTATACCTCAATAAAATATTGCTGTGGAAAAAGATAGAGGGCGTTGAAGTTGAATTTTTTTTTCGTTTTTTGCTAATAATTCCACTGTATATTTTTTCATTCGTTTTTAAGAAAAACACAATTGAATAGTTCAGAGCATCGGAAGGGGATTTGAAGTAACGATCTATTCATTTTAGTTATTCATTTCGACGATAAAGCATAATTAAAAACAATGTATTATAATAAGAATAAACTTAAATTAAATGTTTTACGTGGTCTCCTACGACTTCTATGCCTTTTCTAATTCTTTTGATAAAGGACTCTCGAACTTCGAAGAAAATATTATTCTGTCCCCTTATACAGTTAGCCGCATTTTGTATTTCCCTCCAGAGTTCGTCTCTCGAGTTAATTTCATTGGCATAAACTAAGAACTTCATATGTCCTCAAACATAGAAATCAAGCGGGTTATAATCAAGACTTCTTGGTGGCCATTCGAAATTATTTCCTGTGCCAATCCATCGTTGAGGAAATATGTCACTGAGATGATTTCTGACAACTAAAGGAAAATGAGGTGGAGCTCAATCCTGCATAAACCACGCTAGTGACAGATTATCCACAATATCACTCAAAGTATTTTGCAAAAAAAAAATAAATAAGAATCTCCATTCAAATTTGGGGGCAGAACATATGGCCCTAGTAGTTGGTCGCCTATAATACCACACCAAATATTCAATTTAAACTCATGCTGGAAATGTCTTTCTTTCGGAGCATGCGGATTTTCTTCTTTCCAATAATGGCTGTTTCGCCAATTAAATACCCTTCGTCGGGTAAAAGTCGCTTCATCGGTGAACATAAAATTCTTAATAAAATTTCGGTCCTCTTTATGCTTGTTGAGAATACGTTGGCAAAATTGTAACCGTCGTGGGAGATCTCTTGGAATCAAATTTTGAACAGGAGTGAAGTGATAAGGGTGGAACTTTTCTTTTTTTTAGAATTCTAATAATAAACGACTGACTTACTCCTGTTGCTAATGATAAATGACGTGAACTCACTGTAGGATTTTCTTCTATTCGAACCAAAATCTCGTCTTCTTCATCAGGTGAAATTTGTTTCGGACGACCACCTTAATTTTTATTGTGAAATGACCCAGTTTCACCCAAACGTTAAAATAGATTTGAAGAAGTTTCGTGATTCGGTTACCTTCTGCCTGGATATAAGAATTCACACCTTCTGGATGCAGAGCACCCGCAAAAATGTTCTTGTGCGTATACACAAATCATATCCCGCAATTCTTCATTCGTAAAATGATTGTGACGGGGCATTTCAATCGAAAAATTATATCATAATTTCCAAAAAATACAACCACTAACTATAATATAGAAATATATATAGAATGCAATATAGAAATTTTACTCTGATTTGGCATGAAAGTACCTGAATAAGTTCATATATGCCTTCACCTTGCTGCGCGAATATGCTATACTGGGTGTCGAGGTTGAATAATTCATGTTGATGAAAATCATGTTATTCGGTTTTTAGTTCAATCATTCAGTTTAATAAAGTGTCGGCCTCAACAATTCAGTACTTTTTAAACAATATATATTTTGAGTGCATTTGGAGTGAATTTTGATGTTTGTTTGTGTTTTCTTGTACAAACCAAACTTCAACAAGCATAAATGTATAGGTAGAAAATGAAAAAATATAACAATTAAAATTCAACTCTTATATTCATAAGCTTACATGTATTATACAAAATAATATATTTCAATGAAAAAAAAAAACTTTACCACTACCTACATCTCTGGTAGGAATTGTGGGAATATAATATTGAAAACAATCGGGTAATATATATTAAATGAAAAATACATTCTATTGACTGTATTAGCAGTGAAGAATTCAAGGAAGGTTCATTAAGTCATACTTATTTCTATGGCAGTTGCTCTAGAAATCATTTAAATAAGTAGGACTCAACTTTCATTCCATGAATTCGTCGGTGCAAACGGTGATAAGTAGTAATTTGGGGCTGATGACAATAAATTGTTATATAGTCCTTGTCGTCGACCTTACCCATAGTGAGATGTGTCTGAAAATAAATATCTATTCATAAAATACATTTTCTTTCATTAGTTATGAAAACTTCATATGAAAAAAAATGTTCATAAAAACTTTTAATTCTTACTTTCTTATCAAAAACATATGACCTTATTGTTGCTGACACACACAAGTCACGACACGGCGGCGACGGCGCACTCCCTTTTGTGGTCTATTAAAATATGTTCAACCCTCAGACGCGATTACTTACTTCTGGCCGCTGATGCACACTGAACTACTTAGTAGAAGATCCGAACCTACACCGACCTTCACCGAGCTGATAATAGAATAGAACCTATTTCATAATAAACTTCAGATGTTGGATACTATATAAAAAATAGGTTGCCTAAAAAAATCCTGGACAGAGTTTTTTTAATTATTTTTTCAAAAATGATTTTTCATGACATTTTGCAACATCATGATAATAAGAAAATTTCATACTGGACTTGCAATATGAAACATGTAGAATCTGCAGTCATAGGGTTGCCTGTTATTTACCTGGACGAATTACTGGTTGCCTGGTTTAAACAGGTATGTTGAAATGAGATAATTTCACCGGTGTGATAATAGAACAAAAATTATATCAGCATAAACGCTGTTTTAATGTGAACACGTTGATATAGGGTTGCCTACAAAAAAATTGGACCTAATAGGGGTTGCCGAGGTTTGAAGGTTTCATTGTTGACGCGGCAGGTAGTAATAAAGGACCGAACATCGCAGTCGTATCTGAATGTAAGACAGTGCGAATTCTCGGTCCTATACTATGGAGAGGAGAGGTATCCCTACTTCCCTCCATAGACCATATTGAAAACAGTATGGCAGTTTATGGAGGGTAGGAAGGATACCTCTTTTCTCCATAGTAGGTATACGTACCGAGAATTCGCACTCCCACATGAGAAATCCTCATAAGATCAATTCGAAATCTACCAAAAGTCTACCGGATTTTGTATGAAATCTACCAAGAATTTATCGAATTTTTTTATGTATTCTCCTTATCCGATACTGTATAATGCTATTGAGAGCATGATATGAACTGCTCCACATGAGTAAGGGATATTGACTCAAATTGCAAAAAAATATATTTTGAATGAGATTTTGTGATGAAAATTCATATTAATATGATTTCAAGCAGGAAATTAAATTTAACTTTAGCCTGTGGGTCTGCAGCGTATACAGGGTGGTCAAGAAAAATCGAGTAAAATAACGAAATTATATTTTCAGAGAATTAAAGCATTTTAAGGCTATCAATAAAATGTATGGCCTCCACGGGCATCAATAACAGCTTGACATCTTCTTTGCATACTGCACACGAGGTTGTTGAACATTTCTTGAGGAATTTGGTTCCATAAACGGGGCAGAAGTTCTCTCAGATCATTTAAGGTAGTTGGATGATTATCTTATCTTCTTTGGCTCATATCCCATGCATCTTCTATGCAATTCAAATCTGATGGGTGCGAAGGTATTGGTAAATGTGGAATACTAAGCTCCTTGCGCATATTCTCAACTATGGCTGCACGGTGCGGTCAATGACTAAGAAGCAATCGAACCAATTTGATTGCATTAATTGCATCGATTTAGGTTTAAAGTTGGGACCCAAAATATGTAAAAGTCTACCTGTTTATCATGCATTCATAGGTTGTGATTACATTGCAGCATTTTATCATAAAGGAAAGGTCAAAACATATAAAATATTCTCGAAAAATGAGACGTATCAAAGTATTTTCGCGTCATTAAATGATGAAGATGATATTTTGAACCATGAAAAAATGAATGCTGTTGAAGATTTCACAGCTCAAATGTATGGCATAAAGCACTGTCGATCAGTAAACGATGCGAGAATTCCTATTTTCATGAATAAGTACGGCGCAAAAGAAGACGGTGAACAATTTTCAAACAAAATTAAAAGTTTTGACTCCAACTCTATGCCGCCATGCTGGATTTTCCTACAACAAAAAGTGTTACGAACAATATATGTAAATTTGATGTGACTTAATGTAACAGAATCTGTATGTGCAAAGTTAAACCCTATAAGAAAAAGAAAAATTCTTTGCCTTTACGAAGGCACAGAATTGAAAATGGTATTCATTTCGATGATTACTATTTTGAATTCATCTATGTTTCAAAAATAAACCCTATAAATTACGGTTGGTATTTGGATAGTTATTCAAAACCAACTGGTTTTATAGGAGATCAAATCCTTTGAAAATACGAGATATAATTGAAATGGGTTTGTATCGGCTAGCGTCGGTTATCACTCGAATATTTCTTACACATAGTGTCTACCCCAAGTTGAAGTGTTAATGTGGCAAATAAATTAGATAATGAAAATACGTAATTGAAGGAGTTGCATGCTGTGAGTTGAACCCTTATTTGGCTTCTATACGCAACATGATGACAATTCTCGGAATATGTCGTAGTTTTTGGTCCTGAAAAATATTCTTTTTTCTTGTGTTATAACATGTTTGGTTTATCTGTGGGAGATGATTGCCTTTCATTGGGGTCCCGTAGCGGTCTTCAAACATCTGAAGTGCCGAAAAATCATCACCTGGAAGGTCGTATCCGGTTTGAAAAACCCTCACGACCAGAGAGCAAGAATTTGTGGATTTTGAATATGAATATCGAAAGAATTTCGAAGGACAAGTGTGATTACGTCTCCAAATTAGCTGATAAACATGGTATCGAAGTGATGCAAGAAATCCACACGGCAACAGAAAAAAAGTTGAAAGTTATGTATTAATCGATTTTTTACAAGTTTAGCTTGTTATGTTAAAAAATTATCAGTTCGAAATTTTCAACAGATTTGGAAAGGGGAAATTGATGGAGTTTTTTTTTATTTTTTTCAAGTTTTGTGACATTTCTGTCATAAATAGATAAATTAGATGAACGTGTTTGTTTACGATAAACAAAGGATAATCTGCAGCAAATGAATATTTTCTCATGGCATAGAAAAATTCATCTTGTTTAAGTAAAAAGTAGTCAAGTAAAAAAAGTTACTTGGAACTTTTTTCTCAGTGTACCAGCAACAATAATGTGACATTCCGAAGCACACTTTTCATAAATGAAATAATATTTGAAATCCCCTTCCGATATTCTGAACTGTTCAATTGGGTTTTTCTTAAAAACGGATGGAAAATATACAGTGAAATTATTATTTAACTTTAACTTTAACGCCCCCTATCTTTTTCCACAGCAATATTTTATTGGGGTTTATTTGGTCCCATCGCTAAATTTTGGTCCAAACAATCTGCCCTTAGACTATGTCCCAATAGTTATGAATCACCCTGTATAGTTTATAGTTATACGAAATAATTAAAATTTACCGTGATAATTATGTTATCATTCAACCAAAAAATTTAAAGTACATTATAAAAAGTAGGTATGCTTGTTCGTTCAAGAACGAATTGTCTAATTTGAGATACCTAATTCAGATATAACTCGCCTCAATTCGCAATTTCAACAATTATGAAGGTTATTTGACTATAATTTCTTCTTGTATGAATAAACAATATTCTCATTGTAGCACAAACTCCCTGTATAATCTGTGGGAAAAAGCGGTCAAAGGAGCCGACTCAAAAAAAACAAAGTCTTATTCTATTATAAGGATCCGATGATCTATGATTTATGACATCTGCTTTATAACAAGACACTCTTGTGAAAAGTAAAGAGGGGTGGTGGCTGCTATCAACAAGCAAGCAATTAAATATAGGGTCACTGTTGTATTTTTTGGACTAATAATAATAATATTAATAATAATAATAATCTTTAATGGTCCTTTCAGACATTTAAGAAATGTATCGGACAAGTCATCTAAATAGAAACATAAGAGAAAAAAATACACAAATTCGATTAATGGAGTCCGCAAGGAGCTCCTCTACACTGTAGTAACATCCTGATCAAAAGGAACTTCTCTCTCGAAAGACCCCTCCCATTCATTGATCTCAGTCTACTCGGCAGATGGTTGTATAATTTATCACCTATACAACTTGGTGAGGATTCATATTTAGCTGTATGGTGTCTGGTAAAGGGGAAGAAAGGCCATAGTGTCAGTTTGAAGTGTTTCATATTTATGGAAATCAGAACATTTCTTGTATTTATTGATATTCACGTGAATATGAATGAGGAAATTAAGAATGAAAATTCAAGGGAAGGGAATAATACAGAATTGATCGTTCGTTGTCGAGTTGGAGAATCATGTTGCAATGATGAGGGGTAACAATTCCGAAACCGGTATGCATCTATTCCCTTCTTGACGACGACGCTATTTTCTGTGGTTTACCTTCAGTATGTATCTCCGCTAGTCCACGATTGCATTTCGGAAATTAATTTTTCCGAATTGTGGTCGTTTTCTTGCAATACAGAATTGACTTAATGTCGGACGACACGAATCGCATGGCCGAAGTTTGAATATCCGTATTATCCGTTTTTGAGAAACGAACACTCGATAAGACCCTACAGAGGAGCCCCATAGAACTACGTTATAGCTCAAGTTACTAAAAACCATGCTGTAATAAATAGTTAGCAACTCATCATCAGTATAAAGACACCACCTCAGGTTACCATCCACCTAGAAACTTCACGTTATCAGTCCCAACCAATACTCATTGTTTGTATTCTATCATAATAGGATCAACACTTGGATTTTCCGGAATCTGGAACCAGACTTCGTCATATTGAGGATGAGTGCGTTTCTGTGGCAGCAATCAATGAAACATTCTATTATTACTTCTCAAAGAGAAGAGAAAAAGATCAAAATGATAACGGAGATAGGCTTAATGAAATATGTGAAAGTCATGAACTGAAAATAACAAACGGCTTCTACAAGCATAAAGATATACATACCTATACATGGATACAAACAACTAGGATTCTACGATCTGTAATTGACTATGTCATTGTCAAACAAGACACGGCCCTACAGATAAATGACGTCCGAGCCTACAGAGGCGTCACATGTGGCTCGGACCATTATCTAGTGAAAGCAAAAATTCTTTTTCCATACAGACAGTTCAAAGGGACTGACATTGACATCAAGGAACAGGCAGAAAAAGTGACCTATACAAAATACAATCTGTTCACGCCAAGTGAACGGAAAATAATTTCATAATATTAAATAAAGTATCATTGTTTCCTTTCATAATTTGAAATCAAAAATAAATTAATTCTTCCGCTCGAATTCAAATTCGTGATATGTACCATATGTTACCAGCTGTAGGTTTTCTTGAGTCGACGCATATTTCATTTTTATCAACACATTTATTCCTTCTTAGTCAGTAAGGGAGAAAATTCGACTCACGAAGCATCTGCTACCGTTTTCAACAAGTTTATTTCGTTTCCGATAATTCGATTTTAATTCAAAGTTTCCATATTCAAAACACAAAGTTTCCATATACCTATTTCAATCTCGCGATCTCAATCCGAGAACATCTAATTGCAATTTAGTGCAACCTTTGGATAATTCAAAGACTGTGTATTTTCACTGCGTATTCGAGTCAGTGGCGTGACTAGCAAACGGTCATGGGCGCCCGCAGGGGAGGGCCAGGGGGGGCCGTGGCCCCCCCTGAGATTTTGATCCTCTATCGAATTGATAACTCCCTGAGGCGTGTTGAGCCCTTTTTGGGTGAAAAAAATCATGGAAAGTTTTCGAATACGATGAATTTCATGTTTTTGTTTACCTAAAACGAAGTAATAAATTCATAAACTACCCCATGCTTATCGGCATTCTCTATAATCGCTACCAGATGTTCGTTTTATGACCGGCTTTTTTAGGCGGCTTCTCTGATGGGGGATTCTTCATGCGAATAGTGGGACTACTCTCATGTTTCAATAATTATTGTCCATTCTCCAATCAGAATATTTTTTTCCGAGAAGGCGGAAATATAGAATCTTTTCATTAGTATTTTCATTCTAGAGAAAGATGTAGTCGAATTCGAAACAGTCCTATTCAGAGAGCATTCTTCGTTTTTAGTGTCTTTGACTCCAAATTGTGTTATCGAGGTTATTTACGTAGATGATTTTTTCATTCAGCGCCTCTCAATGTGAAATTTCAACTATTATAATTGTAGATTATTGATAAGAACTGTAAAAAATTCGAAATATGGCAGCCTTTGGGGTCTGCGGATAGAAGTGAAAACAAAGTAACACGTGAATTGTATCGTAGAGCGTCGACCCATAAGATTATTATTTGCGAATAGTTTTTGATTTGTAAGGAAGTATTAATGATCAATTTGAACTTCCTTGATCCCTGATCATAAATACTCCTTTGTAAACCAAAATTACTTCAAAAATGATAACCAAATAGTTCGACGATACAGTTTACAAGTTGCTCAGATTTCTCTTATATCGGCAGTCCCAGAAGACTGATTTTTTCTTGTTTCTTGAGAGTCATTTTACTCATGTTTCTATATATATTTCATATATTTTTATAATATGATGAATTTACTTTTGGAAAATATGGATATTCTGAAATTTTTCCAAAGGAGATCGAATGCCGCTGACGATCGCTATAAGACACCCAAAAAATAAACCTTTTTACATCAATGCAGACTCGTTACTGATAAAGAAACAATCTAAGAAAAATATAGGAATTAACTTCCTATTGACTTTCTTGAGACTAACAGAAAACAGAAGTCTGGTTTTTAGTTCAGAATAAAATATGCGTGGTATTACGATTCCGGTATTTTATTTTCAGAATTATTATTATTATTTTTGTGTGTGTTATATCTTTTTTATTTTTTTTATAATTGATTCATTTTGATAATATATTTATTTTGTGATATTTCGAATAATCTCTGAGTTTCTAGTTTTGAATTTATGGTTTGTTTAATTTAATTTATATTTCATATTTCATTATTATTCATGTATGGTTTTTTATGAATATCATTTTATCGAGCGTATATGTATATTTGTTTTTATTTCTTTATTACTGGTTGATGTGTCTGTAGTTATTGGCAATCATACAATTTATTTTATTCCTTTCTTCATTTCTTTATATTTCATTTTCCTGTTAATATTCTTTCATGGATTGTGATTTGTTTAGAAAACAGTTACCGTATTATCTTAAACATATCGCCTTATATTGTTGATGTTGAAAAAATGTTGAGGTGGAAAACTTAATAATTTTTAACAAATTCTGCGGGCGCTCATGCATGAATATAAAAAACGAAAGAGAAAGAAATGGAATACTGATGTCGCAAGCGCCTTATCATTTTTCGACGATTTTTTTTTGCCCCCCCTGAGAAAAAATTCTGCGGGCGCCCATGCAAACGGTCACAAGGATAAGTGAAGAAGTCTTCTCAGTACGACAGCTTCAGGATCAGACGTCCTGCCCTGTGTTCGGTTGTTGAGCTCAATCAATCTGTTCATTGTGGTGGTCAATACATCGAGATCCTCAACAACTACCCTCTGCTGGAGAAGGTAAGAATTTATTATTTTCGACTTGTTCACTTATCCACTTCGTATTGTGTTGGGACATTGTTTCCTAATTTTAATTCTACAAACTACAGTCCACTAGCTCATCAATTTTGTTTAATTTTGATAAATTTCAAATTTCTCAATTTTCCGGATATTTCAACTATTCTGAATCCATCTAGTTTTCACATTTTTGAACCAACCCCAACACATTATTTGGTCCTTCGAGCCGGATTATTTGCGCTCTTCGATTAATAAATCAGAAAGAATATTCGAAATTCCTTCATTTTGTATAATACTGACCCTCTGTGAAAGATTTCCCTTTCACCAGACATTCATCAACGTCTGGCAACATCGCCTACAGCTGGTAAGCCCGCGTATTTCGATTTCAAGTTTTCAACATCTGTTTCAATTCAGTTCATCAATCGGATTGAAAACAATCCTTTTTTGCTTGCGTTCATTTCCAGTTTCTTTGTATCAATATAAACGAAGATGCCACCGAAAACTGACACTGGCAACGCTGCTCTGAACAAATTAGTTGACAAGAGAGCTAATGTTTTTTCGTTTGTCACCGGGATTTGGGATCTAGTGAAGCATTTCGATCTTTCAAGGTTATTTGAACTGGAAGCGTATCAGGAAAAAATTCTTGCTTATGAATCGAGATTTCAGGAGATACAGGAGGAAATAATGGAGTTGAATTTTACTCTTTCCGCGGAACAACGTGTCGACACGAATAACGCAGAATTAGCATTCAGTGGCGTAGTTACTCAAATCAGAGCCTTATTTTTATCTTTAAAACGCCAAGAATCATCTTCAACCTCTTTAATTAATTCGCAAAATTCCCAGTTTAATTCCGATTCACCTCTTTTACTCCCAAAAATTAATATTAGAACATTTGCTGGCGACAGTTCAGAATGGCCAGAATTCTTTCAGCTGTTCAACTCGTTGGTACATGAGAACCAAAGTTTAGCACCCATTCAGAAATTTCAACTCTTGAAGTCATATTTGAGGAATGACGCCCTCGCTGTAATATCGGGTTTACAATTGTCAAATGCTAACTATAATTTAGCTTATGAAGCATTGCAGAATCGATTTCAAAATCCTAGGCTTCTTGCAACTATGTATTTAAATGAAATCTTGAATTTCAAACCTTTCCATAATAGCTCGGCTGCCAATCTGAAGGAGTTTTTGAATTGTCATCAGACAGCTGTCAATGCTATCAAAGCATTACAGATCAAAGACTTAACTGATTTTTTACTATTTTCGTTGGCGTTACGGAACGTCGATACTCATACGAGGAGATTATTTGAAAATCAATTAGGTACGTCTGAAATTCCAGAGTACAAAAATTTAATGGATTTCGTTACCCAGCAACTTCAGGCACATGAATTTTATGAGCAAAACTCTTCCAAGACCACGTCCAAACCAAGTACTTCCCGTCAGGCTAATCCAGTTAAGCCTAAAACGCACAATATGTTCATAGCTAATTCTGATTCCACTTCTCAAACTCGAACTACGGACGAATCTCGCAGAAACCCAAATCTTCGAAAATTTCGTTGTCCGAAATGTAATGACTCGCATCCATTATTCACCTGTTCACAATACACCAGTATGTCACGACAAGCTAAGCTTGATTTTTTGAAAAGTTCGAAACGCTGTTTCAATTGTTTAGGTCTACATAATATTAAGGATTGTTCGTCAAAGAATTCATGTAAGTTCTGTGGCTCTAATCGTCATCACACCAGTTTACACACCGAAAGTGTTTCTAGTTTTGGCGGTCATGTCTTCCCCAAATCAGGTGAACATGCTCGTGGTTCACTCGTTGCTTCAGTCAGTGAGGAAGGTGTCAAGTGCGACGCCCAAACTTCTGGCGACAATGTAGTCAATTCTTGTCATTTAAATAAGAAGGTAGCCACCGCCAAGCAAGTTCTCTTAGGTACTGTTCAGGCAAGAATTGAAGCAGTAGATGGTTCGATGGTTTCCGTCAGAGCTGTTCTGGATCCAGGTTCCCAAGTCTCCGCGATCACTGAACATTTGGTTAATAGATTAGGACTAAAAGTCAATCCAGCAGCTGTTCATGTTTCTGGTATCGGTACATCTAAGACTAGGACATTGGGTATGGTAGAATGTAAATTATACCCAATATCAAATTCAAATGTGCTAGAGTTGCAGGCTGTCGTATTACCCCACATAACAGCCTAGAACATGAGAGCACGAGGACATTATACCAGAGAAGATTAGACGAGAAACTTACAGATGGATTCCGACAGCGAAGAGTAGAAGAGGTTTATGAGAACATAGTAGAAAGCATAAAGAAGGCCGCTGAAGAAGCGCTTGGACTATGGAGACAGAAGGCAAGTAATAAACTATGGTGGACGTAAGAGATAGAAGACCTCATTACCAAAAAACAAGAAGATATATATTAGGAATAAAAAAAACAACTAGACAGACAACAACAGCAGCTAAAAGAGAGATGTGAGACCGTAAATGCCAAGAGATCAATAGCTATATTGGGGGAAGAAAGTGCTCGGAAGTATGGAAATTCATAAGCTGACTGAAAAAATCGAAAAAACACGAACAAATATAGAGTTAATAAAACTGGAAGAATGGAAGGAATACTATGAAGAACTACTCACTGAAAATAGAGATGAATTCAACATAATATCACCATCAGAAGTAATCATTGAAGGAGAAAATATAGTAGTTGATAACGAATTCGTAAAGAAACGCATAAAAGATCTGAAAAATGGACGATCCCCAGGCCCGGAGGAAATACCAGCAGAGCTTATAAAAACGGTTCAGAAAAACTATTCGAGATACCCAATGAATGGAAGAATTCATATTTGACGTCTATTCACAAGAAAGGCAATAAATTAGAACTCACAAACTACAGCACACTATGTAGATTATACGGAAAAATTATCAGAGATCTAATAGAGGCTGAATACAAAACAGAGGAGGAGGAAGAACAATCAGGTTTTAGAGCGGGAAGATCCTGCAATGACAACATATTTTGTTTAAAACTACTGATAGAGAAAAAGTCGGCAGAAGATCAAGAAACCCACCTGATGTTCATTGATCTACATAAAGCATATGGTACTGTTCCGCTGAATAGACTGTGGAAGGTACTTCAAGAAACTAACTAAACTTCAACCAAACACTCATCAAAGCTTTGAAGAACATGTATGACGGGACAACATCACAGATAAAAATGGGCAAGAAACTCTCACAAAAATTTGCTGTTAATAAAAGACTCAGACAAGGCTGCTGCATATCACCAACCCTGTTTAAGATTTATATTGCAAAAGCACTTAATCAATGGTAACGTAAGTGCAGAGGAATGGGAGTGGATCTTGGTGAGATGTGTCTGTTTACACTTCAATCTGCAGATGACCAGGCCATCATGGCCAATGACAAAGACGATATACAGTAGAAATGGACGTTTTCAGGAGATCTTTAGGAATATCTCGGAGAGACAGAATTATGAATGAAGAAGTAAAGCTCCGAATGGGTATAGAGGGATCTCTGACAACCGACAAAAACAACTGATTTGGTACGGACACCTCCAGAGAATGCCGACTACAAGAATACCTAAGAGAACTATGGGAGTGGATACCGACAGGAAGAAGAAAGAGAGGGAGACCAAGGAAGAATTGGAAGGAAGGAATATCGAGGGCCATGAATGAGAGAAACATTTCTGAAGATCAATGCAATGATCGTCTGGCGTGGAAATTAGGCATCGGACAACGTCAGAAGACGTTTTGAAACCGACAATATATATATATATATATATATATATATATATATATATATATATATATATACTTTTTGCTGTGATAGCGACAGAAGAATCATCAGCGTATACATTTTCACTTCTGTTACCACGTATGCAGGCAGATCATTTATGAATGATATAAAGAGGAGAAGGCCTAAAACGGATCCTTGAGGGACACCCAAGTTGTTGGTGTACTCGTCAGATGTGATACCATTTAAACTCACAAATATTCTGCGATCAGTTAAAAAAGTCAAGAAACACGTCTCTGAATCACATCTGGTACATCTCATCCAAAATGAACTTGTGTTGAAGAGTGTCAAAAGCCTTCGACAGATCAAAAAATAAACCGACCACGTAGTAACCGCTGTCCAAGTGGTTGTAAACAAACTCGAGTTATTCTAAACTGACTTATTGTGTAGACCTACCAGGCCTGAAGCCGTGTTGATGATTTGATAGTATGCATTACTTCATCAAGTAATTGCACATTGTCTTCTTTAATAAATCTTTTTATAACAACTACCTGATGCGCTCATGGTGCGACCTCTTACCGTTGTCAGAAGCCATTGGCGCATTCACCGAACGTAACAGTTGTGGAACTGTTGCGGAATCGTCCGGTGGCGCATACGCTACAAACTCAACACGTTCTGGAGAAGCGGGCATTTTGGGAGCGCTTTCAATTTATGCTAGGTAGCGGTAACGGAGCGGTGGCAAAATCTTCGTTCGGCGAATGCACCCATTGTGACCTTGGCGTCGTGGTTAATTGTGAGCTAGATTGGTAAGAGCTTATCACGACAACTTGTTATAAGACCAGGAGGACCGCCTTTCTCATTCGGTGCTCTTTCGGTGGCTGCAATATCCGGACCGCCAATGTTGTATACAACATACATCAGGACAATTCTGGAATACGCTGGCCAGGCTTGGTGGGTGACTGAGATCCGACTTGCAACTACTTGATTCAGTGCAGAGGGGGTGCTCCCAAATTCCGTTTCCAACCGCCACTCGACCTGACTACCCCACAAGATTAGACTGTTTGGACTAACCAGCTTCGAGGATCGACGTGTCAGAGGAGATCTGATAGTGGCTTTCCGAGCGATGCATGGTTTCTTCGGCGTGGACCTTCGGCACTTGTTCGTTTTGAACCAAAACAACCTCCGAGGCCACGAGTTCAAGCTTGCCAAGGAACCGTTCCGCACTTCCTGGCGAATGAATTTCCTGTCCAACCGAATTTTTGAGAATTGGAATCGCCTTCCTGGTGAAGTCGTGAGTGCAGGTTCGGTGAACAATTTCAAGAACTCCTACGATAGACTGAGGTAAAGTGCTCATGTCATCATATTTTTCTTTTTCCTCTTTTGTTTATACTTTTTTTTATTGCAGAATACTATGTATTTATTTGCTGTAGTTGAGTGCATAAGTATTATATACCTCCACTCGAATCAATATTTAATAATAATAATAACAAAGTTGATCGCTCTTTGATTCTGATTTTTAAGTCAACAATGAGTTATGATAGAACCTTTATAAAATCATTGAATATAGTGACATGAATCATACCTCATCCACAGAAATCACGAAAAACTTTAATTAGAAAAACTTTCTGTAATCAGTGATATTTATTTCATAACTACTTACGAAAAAGTTCAAAATGCCGTAACTAGTTTCGGAATCGGGAGCCTTTCGTGACTCCTAAAGGTTACGAAGAGTATGTATGCATAGGGGGATATTAAATATTCATGGAATAAATGAATATATAATGGTAAAGCATATGCCATGGATAAATTTTGAAGGATAGAAATATATAAATGTAGAAATTTGACTGTGCCTATGGAAATTACTAGGCAGCAGGTAATTTAATAAAATGTTTATTGAGTAGATGAATAGAAGTAAAAACACACTGACAACAAGAACTCAGGATTTCAGTCACTGAACTCAATTCTATGATATTTTCGTATTATAAATCTTGTTTAACGACCTCTGGACTAGCTTCCGTCTATTCCGCTAAGTCTTAGAATAACGTTCCAAGATTTCGTCTAACGTTTAACTTTTCCGACTAGTGTCCGTCTAATCACTTCGTCGAAAAATTCGTCTAATCGGATCTTCTGAACCGCGTCAAATTAATTCTCCACGTTCTGACCGACCCTCTTGCCGTTCTCTGATCGACTCCCCAAATACTCTAATCGACTGTCCCTATTTTTCTCGAAGTACCCTTTGAACTCTCTTCCCCGCTAGACCAAGGAACCATCAACCATCTCGACTCTTCGAATTGACACCTGCTAACACTCAAGAAATCTAGCGTCTACCGCGTCAAGTGCCTCGAACCGTCTGGGAAGTACTTCACTTGAGTTCAGTGCCGTAGGTTGAAATTAAAAGCTACAATATTAACTAACCTAATAATAAGTAAAATCTCGGATCCCACATAAATATATTTTCCTTAATAATTCTTTTTAAAAGAATTATTGACGATTTACTTTACTTTTTCGGCACGCTGTATAGATCAGAACTTTGCCTATGGCAAGCTGAATCTGATGAATACGATGATTGAGCAAGTGAAAGGTCATGATTCATGTCTGAATATTTTTTGCACAATAAAGAGGAAAACAATAGTAATTTTTGGTACCTACCCTGGTTGAGCAAATAATTCTGTTGGTACCTCCCTTAACTCTTTTTATGTTATGTTTTAAGTTTATGTGTAAAGATAAACTTCGTTTCGTAGCCACTTCTTGCATCACTGGATACTACATTTAAATCTTCAACAGAAAAAAGATACTGGTATTTTGGGTGATGGTAGATATTACAGTAATTATTTCAGCCTCAGTATGTCAAATTCTAGGGAGAAAAGCCAAATTTTAGGACGACCTGGGCCATCTGCACTGAGAGATGTTTTCGCAAATGACCTTCACTCAATATTATATCACATTTATTTATAAATATTAACATTCAATAATACGAAATAAAGAAGTATTCGACTGAAATAAATATATTTAGTGATAATTAACAAAATGCATGAAAGTGGAGTATTTCGTTTAATTTTAATACTCCCTTATTAACTATTAATAAAGCTAGGCTAGTATTGTTCTGTTATACATATTAGGTTTTTATCGGATAATCATTAATAATTATCATATATTTTCATCTCTGTTGATTGAAAAATATATTTGAATTCATTTTTATAAATAATGAAACATCTTTAATAACGAATAATTTTCAGTACAGTATAGACATTCATTCAGTGAATGTTAATCTTGAATTAATAATAACTAATAAATTGAAATATAATTTTATCCCTTTATTTATTCAATATAAGCATACATTATTGATATTGAATTGCCTGGAATGAGTAAATTTGATATTATTTTTCATTAATTGATATTCACATTCCACTGGCAATACTTATCGAAATCGTAATATTACAAAATAGAGTTCCAAAAATGCAAATTTCATCTCAATATTAAAGGAATAAAAAAAAATACTTTGAATGGAATGAAACTTCACATAAAATGAAACCGTTGTTAGTTTTGTTCTGCAATTTGTCATCATCTGAAGTTCACAATATATTTCTGATTCCCTTCTCATCCATATGGATACTGCGTTGTTGATTCTTCCTGTATAACAGAATAACAATAAAAGTTGAGTTACAAATAAGTTGATGATAATGAGCATGAGACATTCTTGCATGGAGAAGTAACAAACGAGAAGTAAGAAATTACACTTACCCTTCAAGCTCCAGAGAATCCTTCTGAAATATTTGTATTTGATTTTTGATCAATAGTGGAAAGTTTGTCAGAATCCGCCTGATTATTCTGGAATATTCTCAGAACAGAATGATCGATTTCATTTAAGGACTGTAAAAGATATGAGAAACACAATAAGTAGGTAAGTTAGGTATAGAGTTCTTGCATCATACCATGAGTTTATTTTCTGCATGAATTGAACAACCAACATAATAGTCCAGTAAACGAAGGTCTGAAATCACTTTTTTGCGGAAAGAGCTGCATTTTGGATATAATGATTGTCACTAGAGTAGGAACTCATGGTCAAAAATGCAGGTTCCCAAATTTTCAGGAACCTTGGAAAATTCGTGAAAATATGGAAAAAATTACGTTTTCTCGAAAACTAGGAGGTTTATCGAAAAAAGTTTCAAACAAAAGTTGTAGAGCGGAAAATTTTAGTTGATATGATGGCTTTTCGCATTCTCGTGGTGTTTATATTGTCTATTTAGAGACGGATTTCTGTATTGGCATTCTCAGTTGCTAACTTCATTACGTACGAATTGCCGAAGAAGCGGAAAGGAAGCAGGTAGTTTTACCATTCTCATTTTATTACGTTCATGTTTGTAAACGAAAATAACAAGGCTCTTCTTATCCCGGACATGTCTCAAATTATTTGCAAGAGAATATGTTGGAAGAAATAATCATTTTTAGATGCATTTCAGCATTTCGCGTTTTGTGTTGTGTGCATTGAATTTGGCTATATCTGATTTATCTGTATTTTTTTAACGAAAGGTTGAAGTTTGCGAAATGCAAACCAGACCTCTCTCTTTGATCAGCGTTGATTCAAAATTTTGTAGAGCTTCCTAATCGAATGCTACCCAGAACTACTGAACTAAAGTTAAATTAATTGGAAATGTGAAATGAGTGAGAGACATGCTTGATTTTTCCTCTAAATTGAAGAACGACTCCCCATTGGAACTGTAGTATGAAAGTATGAAACTTAGCATAGCGATTATAGATTCGCTTTTGCAATCATTGTAATATTTCGTACAACTCGTCGAAAGAAACTCAGAACTTCCATAAGGATGGTCCAGAGATCGATTGTTCCCACCTCGAATAATTATTGGTTTGACCATTAAATGACAACAGCTAACATTTGACGAACGACTAGTTTTTCTATCGAAATCGATCAAAAAAATTTGATGAACTAACTGAACAATAATCAGAACTTTTCTGGCTTTCAAAAAGTTCTTCGAAGAGTAAATGAACGAGAATGATTGTTTTTTGTCATACTTGAAAATATTTTGTCGAAACACACTAAGCGGTTTTCAGAAATGTTTCTTAAATTGGTATAATTAATACATATTTCGAACTTTGAACATCAAAATAGCTAATCGAAGATTATTTTTTTCGGTTTATTCCCCATTCGTCTTTTGGTTGTGTAGGTCCGCAGAATGGAACTCAGTTCGATCTCTTATTTAGTCAAAAAATATTGTACTGACTCAAGGGCGGATATAGCTTTTTTTTTCGTGGGAGGGGTAATAATCATTGAGAACGAATAACTAGAGACTTACGGTTTTTTGAGCTTGAAAGGTATTTGCTTACCACAACAACAGACTGTATCTCAGTGAAAAATGGTCGTGAAAAAAATAAAAAACCAACTTCTGAAGCTTGAAGAATCTAGTTTCAGAAATTATTGATTAACAATAATTTTTCAGAGTACCGGTGGTCATACCGGTGGATAAAGCACGAAGAAAAAATTTTAAAAAGTTTTTAAATTTTTATTTTTTTGCTCTACGCTCACGGAGATTTTTTTCTTGCTAGACCGATGAAAATGTCGTATAACCTGATCATTCAGATCTAATTTGCTTTTTACAACTTTCGAAATATTCTGTTTTGAGTGTAAAAGGGTCCTTTTTCACCCAACTGCCGATATCTCCGGATTAACTGGTCGCCTAGCGAGTCGAAAGGCTTTCTCTTGTTCTACAGAACATTTTCTACGAAAATCTGTTCATCTTCAATATGAGGGCAAAGCTCAGGTTATAAAAAAATTTCGCAGCCGGATGTTCTCCAAAGTCACCCCAAATCGACCGGTTCAGCGGTTTTCTTGGACCTTTTGATGAAACATTTGAAAAAATTAAGAGAACAAGGTTTTTTTCCTTAAACTTGACAAAAATCTTGATCCCTTAATTTTTTCAAAATTTCAATCAATCGGTTCAAGAAAACCGCTGAACCGATCTATCTGCCGATTTAGGGGGGACTTCGGAGAACATCAGGCTATAAAATTTTTTCATGAACTAAGCTTTTCCGCCAATATGGAAGAAAGGATAAGGTATATATCACAATAGGTATATCACATTCAATTTAGGTAACGTTGAGTAGCATATTTTCTGTAGTAATGTAGAATGTTAATCTTCATTCACTGCTATATGAATAATGACATTTTCGATATATTTAGGAGGAGATTGAATTACTTCAAATATAAAAATATATTACTTCATCAAGGAGTTAAACAACTCAAACTTCTACAAAATGAGCGATCTTCTCACATCGGAATCATTATCTGACCTTTTTTTAATCAATCCGTTGAATGCAGAACTTTCAGACAAAAACTGCTCTGTTTAGAACAGAATATTCCTTTTGAATTTTTCCAAAAATTACTATTTTTCTCATTACAATGTTAAGCTTAGTGAAATGATGAGCTTCTTGGACTCACTTTTATTTATATTTCGAAAAAAAATTAGATTGAACTTCCGTGATTGTATGAGTTTTGTACATTGTGCATCATATTTCTGAAAAATTCTTGAGGGTGTGCCATCAACAATTTTTCTTTCATTTTCTTTATTATCTAAAATTCCAAATGACAGATATTTCGATGAAATTTTATGTTCTTGCATAGAATGCTAACATCTGATTACCCGGTAACATCCGATTAAAAAAAAATCAGGTGTAAAATCACAAGAGAAACAAATATAAGTGTAGTTTTCGGGCAGATTTGAAAGAAAATGCTGCTTAACGAAAGCTGTCTTCATTCTTGAACTCGTATAGCATTGGGTAAGGGTGCTGGCATTTCGCCCTGTAGTTCATAAACATATACATCATAAAAGGGAATAATAAAACCCTCGGCAAAACCACAAGCTCTCTTGGAGCGTCTTCGGCTCGGTCTTCGGCTATCCGAACGTAATGACTGAGAACGCCATTACATAAATGCACCTCTAATTAGTCAATATTGACACCACGAGAATGCGCAAAGCCATAATGTTACCTAGAATTTTCCGTTCTACAACTTTTGTTTTAAACTTTTTTCGATAAACCTTCTAGTTTCCGAGAAAACGTAACTTTTTCGACATTTTCACGAATTTTCCAAGGTTCCTGAAAATTTGGGAACCTGCATTTTTGACCATGAGTTCTGATATGGAATTTTTGTTATGGTTCTATATTTATATCTAAATTTTGAGTATTTCAAAAGGATACATAGTACGTTACCTGGTTGAAACTATATCACAACATAATTGCAAGTACATAAATCAAAATTCAAAAGTTTCAACATTTAAATTTATTGTTTACATTCCAGAGATAATTTCAATTCAAAATTATAGTCTTCGATTGTAGTATTCGATTTCTAAATTCATTGAATTAAATTGCTGATTTCTTGATGAGGCTAAAATTGAAAGATTTTGATAAGAAAAATGTAAATAAATTCTATGTTATTGTATTATGTATTAGTGTTAAGAAATCTAGAGACTAAGGACTTTTGAGGAGTGAAACCAAGGAGACGAGAAAAGATTGAAGGGGAAGGAGGATTAAAAATTTTGGGGATTGAGGAGAAGTGAAAAACAAAAAACGAGAATATACAGATACAGAAATTGATGAGTGTTAAATAATATGCAAATATAATAAAAAGTGATTTTGATATGAATGGAAATGGTAATACATACATGAAGAATGGTAACATCCGATATGGACTTATAGTAAAGAAGAAATGAAATAAAGACATTGGCCCAGTGAATAAATTTTCAAGAGTGTTCCTTTTAAAGCAGATTGTGAACTTAGAAACTGAGAAAAGTGAGTTGATTCATAAACAATAACCTAAAAATTAACCTATATTATGAACTCTGAACATTGAACTGAAAAATCTCAACCATAGAACTAGTGTGTTTTTTCTTTATTATTATTAGAATAGATTGATATTGAAATCAAATTTAATATTAATTAGTTATTGAGAGTTTATTGTATTTGATAAAATTTAAATTATAATATTTTAAAATTCAAATCAAAATCTTTCAATTTTAATTGAAATAAAATTTTTGAACCCTCAATTGAGATAGAGTCTAGGCCAGGTAAATTTTCAAAATTCAAAATTCTATAATTTTTTTATAATTTTGGTTCCTTAAAACTCAAATTAAATTCAAAAAATTTTAAAGATAAATAAAAGGAACCATAACAGTTCCTACTCTAGTGACAATCATTATATCAAAAATGCAGCTCTTTCCGCAAAAAAGTGATTTCAGACCTTCGTTTACTGGACTAATAATAAAAAATTCGAACAGTTGCAAGACCTTCTCTACTATGGTTATTGAATGCCATCTGTGTTACCGTTAAAATTCCTGAGCATCTGGCAACAGTTATTGGAACTTTCTAGTTTATTCCCAATTCCGATCCTTTTAAATTCGAACCGTTTCATTTGAACTGTTCATGACGGCAGCATTAATATTTAATAAATATTAGACTTCATCATGTGGCATTGAATAGTGCAAATGGATGATTTCATAAAGTGCAATTTTGAAGAAAGTGATCTGGTACATCTCGTTCTCAAGATATTTGAAGGTAAGGTGAAGAATGTGTCCGATTTCGAGAAAACATTGTTGGATTTTATTGCTGCATTAAATAGAAACCTTGTTATAATATTTGAATGAACAAAACTAGAATTCACCGATTTGAGGGATTTTTGTACAGTTCTGGACATAACCATTTGTAAATTCAATACCTGTTGCCAGATGCTCAAGAATTTTTACGGTAACACAGATGGCGTTCAATGACAATAGTAGAGAAGGTCTTGCAACAGTTCGAATTTTTTATTATGTTGGTTGTTCAATTTATGCAGAAAATAAACTCATGGTATGATGCAAGAACTCAATACCTAACTTACCTACTTATTGTGTTTCTCATATCTTTTACAGTCCTTAAATGAAATCGATCATTCTGTTCTGAGAATATTCCAAAATAATCAGGAAGATTCTGACAAACTTTCCACTATTGATCAAAAATTAAATACAAATATTTCAGAAGGATTCTCTGGAGCTTGAAGGGTAAGTGTAATTTCTTACTTCTCGTTTGTTACTTCCCCATGCCTCATGCTCATTATCCTAACTCAACTTTTATTGTTATTATGTTATACCTACAGGAAGAATCAACAACGCTGGGAATCAGAAATCAATTGTAAACTTCAGATAATGACAAATTGCAGAACAAAACTATCAACGATTTCATTTTATGTGAAGTTTCATTCCATTCAAAGTATTTTTTTTTATTCGTATAATATTAAGATGAAATATGCATTTTTGGAACTCTATTTTGTACTTGTTGAGTCTTGTCTTCTTCGAATTCATGAAGCTAAATGCCATAGACCTACGCGTAAACTAAGTCAACACCGGTGACTTCGCAACTCCAAATGGGAAACATACGCAGTTCTTCCCAGATTGATTGAATTTTCATCGAGATTCCGCTTTGTACTTCTGGGTAGGAAAGTTAACGCGCTTATACCTTTTAACAAAATTGTGCTATTTGTTTTGGATAATTCCACGCTTATTGATAATAAAAACCGCATACTTTTATTGTATAATTCCGCATCGCATTTTGATTGTGTTCCCAACACCGCATATTAAGAACCAAAAATTGGGGCAGATTTCCCGCAGCCAAGAGTCCCTGAGAAGAGCTGGAAGTTGAAGCAGAGCACTCCAAGTCATCACCCTTAGAGCATAGGTAAGTCATCATTGTTGACCGCTATTAATTTTTTTTACATCATCAAGTGTACATTTCGCTTTCGCTCCAGCTTCACCGCAAATTTAAAATACAGCCCTTCTCTCTTTTACCACAATTTTTTTACCGAGCTATCGGACGCTAACATTGGTCCTAACGAACCGGATATTGAATTCGCCTCCCTTATTTTGAGGGATTTCAAAATTCAATTCCAATTATTTATATTTCTTCATTATAGTTTTTGCGCCACCCGCACATCTGGTAACCCAGATTGCTAGATATTCCGCTTATCGGGAACGTCATATTCTCCGCTTCATAAGTTGAAACCGCATTGGGTGACATCGTTTACGCACAGATTTTTGGAGTCGCAAATTTATTTTCAGAATTCGTAACCATGACAGATTTCAAGTTGAAGCGAGCTAAATTTGTCAGGAATTCTTTCATTATTGAGTTGAATTCACTTATGGAACAGCGATTCTTTTGCAAGGTGAAGATATAGATCTGACTCCAGAGGAGTCAATTAGGCGTAAATTCCAAGATGATTTTTTCGCAATAAAAACGATTTATAGCCGTTTGTTCGATCTAAATGGTGAATCTCTTAATGTTTCTGCGCAAGCAGTATTGTCTCGAAAACAAAGTCTTGCTTCTAGTTCTTTCAATGCCTGTTATGTTCGTCTTCCTCAAATTGAAATTAAGAAATTTAAAGGAGATTACACTAATTTCGTAACTTACATTGATGTATTGATGCACTGGTTCATAATAACATAGCACTTACAGAAATTGAAATAGTACAACTATTTGATTTTACCTTAGAAGGGCCGTCTCTATCTTTAGTTCGGACACTACCAGTGACCGCTGATAACTATCAAATAGCGTATGAATCGCTTGTCAGTCGATTTTCTGATGAAAGATTGAGAGCTCAAGCTCATTGGAACGCCAGAGAGAACACATCTAAAATAAATTGCAATAATCGATCCGCCCTTCGAAATTTGCTAAATACGTTCACTGAAAATTTAGCCGCACTTAAAAATATGAATTTTCCAGTGAAATCTTGGGATTTCATTATTTTCATGCTTCTTATAAAACGCTTAGATAACGCAACAGTGGCTCGCTTTGAAATAGAAAACGGCTCTTCCTCCCTTCCAGAATTCAAAACCCTTCTTGAATTTCTGAATAAATATTGCATCGCAATGGACACGTTGGGCACGCCTCAGAGTTCTAATAATACCAAACCATCTAATCAGAAAAGATTTGGAAATGATGAAAAATATCACGTCGAAACTTCTCCAATAACGATAGTAGAAATTCACGTCCAAAGAACATTCCTGTTTGTACGATTTGTAAACAAGATCATTTGATACATTCCTGTTCGAAATTCTTAGAAAAGACTCCTCAAGAACGTCACTCTTTCGTAAAGCAAAAACATTTGTGTTTTAACTGTTTGAGTAACATTCATGATTTGCGATCGTGTAAAGGTGCGTATAGACATGCTCCGAATGGCGTATCGCACCACGTCGCGTACATCAACGCGATCAACAAAAGTTTGCCAATATCTACACTGTGATCGCGGCGATGTGCGCTACGCTGTTGCACCCCGCCGTCCACACTTAGGTACGCGACGTGGTGCGGTACGCCATTCGGAGCATGTCTGTACGCACTTTTAATCTACGAACACTTGTAGAAAATGTCATGAACGCCATCATACTCTTTTAAATCTGGAGCCCACTTCTGTTAAAACTCCTGCTGGTTCAGAGGAGCCTTCGACCTCCACTGATTGGACCGTTTTGTCTGCGTCCACTGGGGTCTCTAGAGGTTCGTCTGCAGTTCTCTTATCAACTGCCGTGATCGAGGTTAGAGATAACTTTGGAGAATTCCAACGATTTCGTTCTTTGATCGATAGTGGATTTATGTCCTCCTTCATAGGTCGCAAAGCTGCGAATCAGTTGGGTTTGCCCCGCCATAAAGTTGATGTAGAGGTTAAAGGTCTTAATTTAATGAAGACAAACACCACTCATAACTGTTTAACTTTAATGCTTCGCCCGTTCCAGGCAAAGAAACCGATCATATTAACAGACGCAATGGTGTTAGATAGAATATGTGATGAGCTTCCTCCACATCGTATTCCTGAATCTTCTTGGTCTCATTTGAAGCATTTGAATCTCGCCGATGAGAGTTTGATATTTTGTTGGGCGCAGATATTTTTTCTAAGATTTTGTTGCCCGAACAAATAATTGGAAAACCTGGTCAACTTGATGCTATAAACACTGTTCTAGGATATATTTTGATGGTAAAATTCAACTCTAAATCGAATACGCCAATAACTTCCCTTTTCATAACATGTTCAGAATTTTCTATTGACAGACAATCACAGAAATTTTGGGAACTTGATAGTGTGCCCTCTGTAGAACCACTGTCTGCAGATGACAAACTATGCGATCAAATATATTCTGATCAGCATTACCGCGATAGGGAGGGTCGATACGTGGTATCTGTTCCATTCCGAAATATTTTACCGCAATTTACCGGAATGCGAGAGCTGGCACTGAACCGTTTCACTTCTCTCGAACGTAGGCTCGTTAAGAATCCAGATCTGTATAAACTTTATATTGACTTCATGCGAGATTATCTAGAATCCAATCATATGTAATTGGTCCCCCGTGATCGTATTTCTCAAAATTCTTTTTATCTTCCTCATCATTGTGTGGTTAAAACTCAAAATGATCAAACCAAGATTCGAGTTGTATTTAACGCTTCCGCAAAATCGCCATATCAAGAGGAGGGTTCACTCAATGACTATCTCCTAACAGGAAAGAAATTACAGGAAAATATCACATCTATTTTATTACGCTTTCGTTTGCATGAATATGTTGTTTGCGCCGACATAAGACAAATGTATCGCATGATTCGCGTTAATCCAGAACATACCGATTACCAGCGCATCATTTGGAGATTTTCCGTCGATGAAGATCCACAAGATTATAGGTTGTTCACAGTAACGTATGGAGTTGATAGTGCTCCATACCTTGCGTTGCGTACCCTCATTCAGCTGGCTAAAGATGAAGGGATAGATTTTCCCTTGGCATCAAGGGCCTTGCTGGAGGATACCTATGTCGACGATATCGTCAGTGGAAGTTCCATGTTGACAGGAGCAGAACGATTGCTCAGCGAACTGATAGATGTTCTGGCGAAAGGTCATTTTGAGCTTAGAAAGTTTTCCTCTAATTGTCCTTCCATTTTATCAGGTTTACCGCCTTCTCATCTTTCAATTGATCCCCTATCTTTTGATCGACATGGAGAACCCGCTTTTCTCAAGATTTTGGGTTTGCAGTGGAATCCACCACAAGATTGCTTTTGTTTCAGCGTAGAGACGTCTGAAAACCTTTCTACAAAATGCCACTTACTTTCGCAAATAGCACGCATTTACGATCCGATTGGGTTTATGGTACCAGTTACATTTATACTCAAACACCTCATGCAAAGGGTGTGGTCCTCAGGTATTGGTTGGGATGAAGAACTTCCAAGGGAAGTCTCTGATATTTGGATGTCTTTCAAGAAAGAAATTTTCATTTTGTCGTCCATAAGTATTCCTCGCAAATTACTCACGCCTATGGCAAAATCCTATCAACTTCTGGGATTTTGCGACGCATCCCAGAAAGGTTATTGTGCGATGGTATATATACGCATAAGTGATGATCGAGATTGGGATCATAACAAATTCTTATGCGCCAAGAGTAAAGTTTCCCCACTCAAACGTATCATTATTCCACGACTTGAGCTCTGTGGTGCAGTTTTACTCTCCGATCTTCTTTCATTTTGTCTGGACACTTTCACGGATAAACTCACTTTCACTAAGGTTCTCGCCTTTACAGATTCTCAGATCACCTTAGATCGGATCAAAGGGGTAAAGCTAGTTCGCCTCCTCGTGGTGCACCCTGGGTAACGCTAAATGAACTAGCAAATTCATGTCATGTCATTTGTTTTACGCTTTGTAAACAACGTGAAAAGAGGAACTGAAAAACGCTCCGGAAACCTCACTCTAGCTGATACAAATGAAGCTTCACTTCGCTTAGTTAAAGCCACTCAACAAAACTCCTTTTTCGCCGAACTCAAAGGCAAAACCTTTCCAAAGCATTTTTAAAAATTAAGCGTCTTCAAGGATGAACAAGACATTGAGAGTGGGTGGCAGAATTCATTCTTCTGCATTGCCTTCTGATTCGAAGCATCCCATGCTTCTTCCCAAAAAAGGCCGTTTAACATCTCTCGTGATTAACATGTATCACAAAAAATACTTGCACGCCGGACTACGCACTATCCGATTCCTTATAGCTCAAAGATTTTGGATTTTGAGTAGTAAAAGAGCCATATCCTCAGAACTAAGTGAATGTTTAACTTGCTTCAAACTTTGACCGAAACCATACCAACCCCCCATGGGCGCACTATCTGCTTCACGAGTTTCTCAGGTAACACCATTTGGTAGTAGTGGAGTAGATTTCGCAGGCCCTTTCTCTGTTACATTGGGTCGTCGTCGAGGTATCAAAACAAGTAAAGCTTATATTTGTTTATTCGTGTGTTTCGCTACGAAAGCTGTTCACTTGGAATTAGCAACGGATCTCTCAACGGAAACCTTTTTGTCCGCTCTAAAACGCTTCATCGCACGTCGTGGTAGAGTCAGCCACATATACTCTGATTGTGGTACTAATTTCGTAGGTGCCGATCGAGAATTGAATAAACTTATGAAGAATGCCGCCGAAAGCGAACGAATTCACTGGCATTTCAATCCGCCTTCGGCTCCGCATATGGGAGGTTTGTGGGAAGCAGGCATCAAATCTGTAAAAACCCATCTTAATAGAGTGATGGGTTCGCAGATTCTCACTTATGAGGAGTTTCTAACAGTACTATGTCTCATAGAAGCTGTCCTGAATTCTAGACCTCTAGAAGCATTAACTTCGGACCCAGAGGACGTGTCTGCGCTATCGCCAGGTCATTTCCTTACACTTGAGCCACTCACTGCCCTACCATACCCCCAACTCGATCAAATTCCTATGAATCGTCCCAGTCGTTGGCAATGCTTACAACGCATTCAACAAGAATTTTGGAAGCGTTGGCATCACGAGTACCTGCACAATTTAACGCACGCCTGTCGAACCTTAAATTAGGTCCATTTAATTTAATTTTGCTATTTATATTTTAGAATAAGTTACTCAATGTACTTCGCATAACCTATCTTTGAGACCATTGTTATATTTCGCATTACGCGATTATTTGCGATTTTTTCGCGCCCGGAGAATGTTGAGTCTTGTCAATATTCTTCGAATTCATGAAGCTGAAGCGACGGCTAAATGCCATAGGCTAACGCGTAAACTAAGTCAACACTGGTGAATTCGCAACTCCAAATTGGAAACATAAGCAGTTCTTCCCAGATTGATTGAATTTTCATCGAGATTCCGCTTTGTACTTCTGGGTAGAAAAGTTAACGCGCTTATACCTCTTAACAAAATTGTGCTATTTGTTTTAGATAATTCCACGCTTATTAATAATAAAAACTGCATACTTTTATTGTTTAATTCCGCATCGCATTTTGATTGTGTTTCCAACACCGCATATTACCCAAGTAACACAATGTGCTTTGAAACTTCTTCGGCAACGTTGCGGCAGAAATAATAAATGCTATTTAGCATTCGCAGAAGTCTATATAGTGTCTGCTAAATAGCTGCCGGAATGTTGCGACAGAAGATTTGGAGCACTTTTTTTGTCTGTGACAACGTCATAGCAGCTATAATTCATTGCTGTAATCAACGAAAAATTGTTGCTTATAGCACTAATGTGTGTAAAAAATGCATTTCACAGCGCTGTTATCCTTCTTTTCATTGAACAATAATGCTATTTCGAAGCATCATAGCTTTCCAGTTCTGCCAACCAAGGTGGTGGTTGTGTTTTACGTTTTACATAGAAAATGTCAAACATTTATTATATTTAAGGTTAGATAAACTTTCAGCTGACACAATTTCGTGCCCTCAATGTCAATGTCAAATTTCCTATCATATGTGATCTATTTGTTTCATTATTACATTGAAGTTAGCAGAAATTATGATTGAAGATTTGTTGAATACTTCGCAACTATACCAAATTTTCTTGTGACAAAAGAGATTCATCGTGAAATCTACCCATCTGCCTCGAACAAAATAAGGGGCCTGCGAAATTCGTAAGATTGAAAAAAGTTATCAATTTCGAAAAAAAACAAAACTCCGAAACTTAAAAAAATTGGATTTTTCAGGCAACATTCGAATAATCAGTATCATTTACTAGGTTGAATTATGTTTCCATGTGATTCGTGTTGGTACACAGACCTGAACTCTTAAAATAGTTTTTTTCATTTGATATATTTTCAATGTTGACACGTTGATAAAAGAACAGCTAAAATAGAGAATTTGATATTTTTTATCTCTAATTGAATTATTTATGTAATTGTTTTGTTTCCATCAGATATTCGTGAGGGTAGCGACCATATTCGAAGAAGGATCGATAAATAGTCATTCGGAAGCGATATAGCAGTTACCTAGCATTTTTGTACGCATTGTAGTACAGTATTTCTGCGACAGCTCTATTGCTGCTAACGCAGCATTGATATTTCATGTAGGAGCCAACACACCAAAATGCCAGTTGTGCGCACGCGTCTACACTGTCCAGGTTGTCAGATGACAATCGAGGTACAAACTATATGATTAACAAAATGGATATTATCACAGAGGGAGTATTGTATTTTTATGTCAGTTCCTTCATTGATGAAAACTATCATAAAAAAATTATATCATCTCACGAAACTTCTTATTTTGTTTCTCTCTTCAGAGGTAACATTTTAATGAGGACATTTGGATAAGGTAAAGTTAGTTAAACTATAAGAATAAATGTGAATATATTATACCTACATATATATATGATCGTTTCATTTTCATCAAAACGTATAAGTAATATCAAAATCAAACATAACCTAAGTACTTAAAAGGTTTTGACATATACACACACAAGATAACAGTATTTAAGCTGTCGATGCAAACGCATAGTCATAATTTAAACATCACAGCGTACCAGAAAGCGATAAAGCTTTTGAAGCTATATGGCTATTTAAAGTGCATTAAAACTTGAACCGCAGACGAATATATATCTATAATGCTGTCGCAGCAAATAAGCTGTGTTCGTTACATTTATTAAAATAAAAATGCAATTATCATGAGCAAAGGTGCAGACAAAATAAAAATGCAATTATCATGAGCAAAGGTGCAGACAAAATGAAAATGCTGGTCTACAGCTAAGATGTAGCATTATTTTAAACAAAAAAGATTAGTTTTTGCTGTAAGAGCAATGCTGTCCATATTGTGGTACTTGGGTAAGAACCAAAAATTGGGGCAGATTTCCCGCAGCCAAGGGTCCCTGAGAAGAGCTGGGAGTTGAAGCAGAGCACTCCAAGTCATCACCCTTAGAGCATAGTTAAGTCATCATTGTTGACCGCTATTCATTTTTTTTTACATCAAGTGTACATTTCGCTTTCCCTCCAGCTTCACCGCAAATTAAAAATACAGTCCTTTTCTCTATTACCACAATTTTTTTACTGAGCTATCGGACGCTAACAGTACTATTACGAATTCGATAAGTATTGCCAGTGGAATATGAATATCAATTAGTAATAAATAATATCAAATGCACTCATTCCATGCAATTCAATATCAATAATGTATGCTTATATTGGATAAATAAAGGAATAAAATTTTATTGCAATTTATTAATTAATATTAATTCAAGATTAACATTCACTGAATGAATGTCTATACTGTACTGAAATTTATTCGTTATTAAAGATGTCTCATCATTTATAAATAAATTCAAATACCTTTTTCAATCAACAGAGTTAAAAATAAATGATAATTATTAATGATTATCCGATAAAAATCTAATATGTATAGCAGAAAGCTCAATATTAACCTAGCTTTATTAATAGTTAATAAGGGAGTATCAAAATTAAACGAAAAACTCCCAGGCCCCTCTTTCCCCTAGGGCACTTTAGGCAAGTTCCCAGGGCCCCGCGATCTATAGGACCCCGCTCAGATCAATTGTTCCGAACCGAGAGGATCGAAGATTTCCTTAATGACGTTTGGAAATTCCCTATTTCATAAAAAAAAGTTCTCGAAGGTTGCAATTTTTATGACCCTTGCCCATACTGGCATACACTAGATATGAGCAATTATTAACTTGTGATATTTGTTAGGGTGGTTAACCATAAAACATTTGTTCGAATCGTGTTGTTGATCACATTCTTGCATTATTATATTAATTGGGAATCTTGCAAGGAAATCCCCATTCAACTACATAATTTCAGACAGCGCTACAAGACAATAAATCAGTGGCGTATCAGAGGGCCCCGCAGAAATTGCGGTGCAGGGGGGCCCGGCACCAAATGGGGTCCCAATAATTTCATTCTATTGAACTTGCCGATTCGCGAGATTTTTCCCCTGATATGATGAACAAAACTCATATAATGAAGGTGCAATTATCATTTCTGAAAAATGGAGAAATACCACTTGATTATAAAAAAAAAACATATGAGTTTTCCAGTCATTCCATTCGAAATTTGAATTATCACTCAATTACTAGATGTGCTACCATGTTTTCAAGGGTTTTTTAATAAACTTTTTCGGGACTCTCCTTAAACGTGTCGCAAACACGTCTATCAGACTTTTGAGCTTACTCAGCTTTGGACAAGAAGTGGCCAGAATAGTGGACATCGACAAGTTGATAGATATGTTTGCACAAAAAAATTAAAAAAGGTGAATGCATTTTTGTTGAATGATTTTTACCACATTGATGTGTTTCAAGTTATTTTTATATCAGAATTTACATTATTTTGCTTAGAAATTTTTGTTTTTCAATATATAAATTATTTTCTTAAATTTTTTTTATTATTTTCCTTTGAAAACCGTCAGGGGAAACTTATCATGAATAACATAGACCTATAGAGGGAGCCACCGACGGGGGGACCCGAATTTGGCGCCATGACACGATTATCTTCCGTTTTCTTCCCAGTCTTTCTACATTGATAAAGTTTGTTCAAGTTATTTTTTGCCCTGTTCGAGTCCTTTTCGATTTTCAAATCGGGGTAGTTTCGTAGATTATCATTGAATCGTTGTGTTGCTTTGTCGCGGTTATCTGAACACTGTCCATAGGCGGCGAGACAATTTGTTCGATCATGTCTTCCTCCGGTGAAAATCAGTGTGGTCATTGTAGTAGGAAGGTTGTGCATTCGGTTAGCTGTGTGGTACCCATTTTCACCCTAACTGTTCCGCTAGAGCCGGAGCTGTAAGACCCGATGGGGTAATACTATGTTGTGGACCACCGCAGCCGAGTTCAGAAGCTGATCATTAGTTTGCGCGTCTGCAGCGGCTATTTCAGGAGCAGTTTGATGGCTTCAAGAGGGAGATTGAGGAAAAGTACCTTAGTCAGATGGTGGAACTCAAGAAGGAGGTCAATATTGCTCAAGTAACTCGTGTAGGCGGGAGAAAAGATGATGGCCTCTTATCCATCAAAGTATCTCTGCAGAATCCAGAAGATGCTCTTAAGATCCTCAGAAGCAAGGAAAGGTTTAGACCGGTCACAGTGAGAGCAGACTTCACATTGAAGCAGAGGGAGTATCTTTCACAGTTACGACAGGAGCTGGAAAAAAGAAAATCAAGAGGTGAAAAGCACATAACAATTCGTTATGTTCGCGGAAACCCCAAAATTGTAAGAACATCAAAAAATCGCTAGCCGCCGGCATACAGTCGGCAGGGCATGCTGATTTCATTCAGCATGTATCTATTTCGTTGAATGATGTAATCTTGACCACAGAAACATGGTTAGATGATTCAATTGCTGACCTGGAGCCTGGAGCTACAGATGAGAGACTTCAATTTATATAGGACTGATCGGTCTTCGTCGACCAGTGAGAAGACGAGGGGAGGTGGATCTTTCTTAGCTGTGAGAAAGATTTTCTCCGTTCGGTGTGTACCCCGTATTCGAGTGTCGGTCGAGGATGTTTCGGTTATTGTGACCATCGGATGCCAAAAGTTTCTCTTTGCGACAGCGTATATACCACCTCAGGCGCCAGCCTATATCTATGAATATCATAGCGAGAACATTGAAGCTGCTGTTGATCAGTTTGAACCTGATAGGATATTCATTGTGGGTGACTATAACCTTCCTAGTACTGTTTGGTCTAATAACCAGATGTGTCTCAATATTGATTCGGGTTTTTGTCAGCGCTCTCAGATTCTACTTGAATCTTTTAGTTTTCTCAATCTCTATCAGAACAATTCTGTTGTAAATGTAAATTGTAAAATGTTAAATTTAGTTTTTTCTAGTTCTGAATTCCTGAGAGTCGAGGCTGGTGTTGATGTCCTGTCAAAGTTGGATGTTCATCATCCAGCGCTTTCTTTCAGTATTCCCATCAGGCAATCCTTCAGAAAAAATGAAGATTTCTTAGCCCGGTCGTCCACTGCAAGCGTTTTCGAGCGTTTTATGGCTCTCGCGAAACGAGCGTATACGTGCGGCAAGATGCTACAGATCCCAAGCAATGTATTCCAATGCAACTGCGTCCAGTACAAGCGACTTCGAGCGGGCGTACACGAGCGGCTACGAGCTTCGCCGCTTGATCCGCCTGAAATGGGATCTGTAGCGCGTGTGTACGCTCGAACGCTAGAAGCTCTGGCTCTATTTACGAAGTAAAATCCTTTCCGCGTAGAGAAATTCGTTGGACATGGATCCTCCTCAAAACTATCTTTAATGAAATTAATTTCATTCTTTCTTTTTTCAGTTGTAGATGAATTAAATGATCCCAATCATAAAGTGTTTTCATAAAAGCTGTTTTGACACTCATTTGATATCGATGTGTGTTTTTTTTTTCTGAACACACTTGTCTCTTATATGAATGAAATTCAAGGAAATCTTGATGTCAAATTTTGTGTGATGAAAAGTTTGTGGTGCAATGCCTAAAGACTTGATGACGGTATGCCGATGATGTTTTCGTGATTTGACAATATGGCAAAGAAGAATCAAGTGGTTTCAAAAAAAAGTCACACAACAATCGATATCTAAATATATATTCAAATCAGTCAAATGAGTGGTATTAAAAAACACTTAACGGTGCGGCTCATTTTATTTCATCTACAAATGAAATAAGAAATAATTAAATTAATTTCATTAAAAGTATTCTTGAGGATAATAAATATCCAACGAATTTCATTTGAAAAATTATTTCAAATTTAGAGAGTATAATGATAATCAGGGACCAACAAGAAACCGTCAAGAATAAACAATGTCATTTGATTTGATTTCTCATGTTCATGGACTTTCAGGAAAAATTTAAAGAATTGGTTCTAAATTTAATATGAGAACCGTTTTCAAAACACGAAATGATTCAAGATCTAAACTTACAAAAACTAAATCTTCAAATAAGAAATTGTATTTACAATATTCCTTGTATTTATGAAAAAACCTATACCTACACGAGAAACATCAACACCTTTCGAAATTAGAAAATTAGAATAACATAAAATGTAGAGATATTGGTAGGTCGCGATCATGTGACTTCCAATAGGCGATCACATGATGGATTTGAATAACACGAAAAATCTAATGATGGAACCTGACAGTTATAAAAGAATGATAATCTGTTAAATTGTTCGGTGGGTGTGGATCGTATTTGGAATGATTTGTTGAAAATGGAACTGATTTCAGGGAATTTTGAAATGAAGTAGCAATTTCACCATCATAGTTATTAATATTAATCTATTATCATCATGGATTGGTGAATGTCAATTGGGAAATCAATAATTCTCAATATTACCTAAAGCTCATGTTGAGAAATTGTCTGAAAAGGAAGTCTGATATAAACTCCGGAACGTTACAAAGTTTGAGAGTTCGAAGTGTTGCCCCAATGAAGTTTTATCGTTTCTCAAATACATTCAGAAATATTCTTTGCTTCTTCCCATAGGAATTGAAAAATCGCTCAGGATATTTATCCAATTATTGATTTTGGAGATGTTTGAATTCTCCCAAGGATTTTTGGTTCTGAAAATTAGGTGCATCCAATAGGACCTCTGTGTTTCCGTCATCTTTTGACTAAATAACCTGACTCTAGAATGTACAAGTCCTCCGGATTCAAAGCATATTGCACTCAATGCTAAAAGAATACGAACGATGTCATTTTCGAAGACAAACTATGGTCTTTGTATCGGGCGATTAGTTATATCACTGAATGGAACGCAAGAAGCCGCAACCGTCGCCGCTGCCAGTGGACGAACCCTGAAGCCCATTGCCGCCTGTGTTGTAGCAGCTACGAACGCTTGTTTCGCGTGAGCGCGTTGCCGCCTGAATACGCTTGTAGTGGACGACCGGGCTTAGCCTTTAATTTCAAGTCAACCAATTATGACGGTTCCATTTATTGGACTTCAAGGCTTGGAGCTAAAGAGACGAGTGTCGACTCTCAGGTTGAAGTCTTTTATACCCTAATAAATGAGGCTATAGAACAATTTGTCCTCAAAATTAAAATAAAATTCTAAAATTTTCCCAAATGGTTTTCTAGTGAATAGAAAGATGTTATTTTCCGTAAGAAATTAGTACACAAGAAATATAAAATTTCAAATACGTGGGATGATTACCTGAAATTCTGTAGCCTCAGATCTCATTGTAGGAAATTAACTGAAGAATGTTATAAAAATTATCTTAGGGAAAGCGAAGAATCTATTCGTAGCAATCCTAAGAAGTTATGGAATTACATGAATGCTGGAAGGTCTGATACTGATATGCCTGATATAATGTTTTTTGATGGTGATTATTTTCGTGGTGAGCAGGATATAGCTGATGCTTTTGGTTCATTCTTTCAGTCAGTTTATAAGTCATGTGATATGAATATTCCTGACGACGCCACTGACAGTCCAATTCGTGATATAGAGGACATGATTTCTGTACCGGTGATTCATGTTGAACAGGTGTTGCAACGTATTGAATCTCTCGATGTAAATAAAGGTCCCGGACCCGATAATATTCCGTGTTGTTTTTAAAGAAATGTAAGGAATTTACTGCCCTGCCGCATCAAATTTTGTTCAACAAATCCTTGGAACAAGGGATTTTCCCTAGTTTTTGGAAATCTTGTTTCATTAAGCCTATTCACAAAGCTGGATCTAGGGAAGATATTTCTTATTATAGGCCAATTACTATACTTAGTGTCATTCCTAAGTTGTTCGAATCACTTATTCATGAGCAAATAAAGTCTCGAGTATATGATAAAATCGTTCCCGAACAACATGGATTTTTTTAGGGTAGAAGTGTTGAGACCAACCTACTTGTTTTTGTTTAATATGTTCTCAGGGCCTTGGAGAATCAAAATCAGGTCGAGGTTATTTACACCGATTTTGCTAAGGCATTCGATAGTGTTTCGCACACGATTCTGGGAAGAAAACTCGAGGCGTTTGGTTTTCACGGAGTATTTTACCGATGGTTGATTTCTTATCTCTCGAGAAGACTCCAATTTGTAAGGTTGGGTAGTACACTTTCATTTCCTGTTTCCGTAACTTTGGGTGTTCCTCAGGGAAGTCACCTTGGGCCATTATTATTTTTAATTTTCATCAATGATATAAAACTCGTTTTGTCAGATTCTTACTATTTGCTGATAATCTGAAGCTTTTCACTTTCGTGAAATCGTTGACTGACTTTGAGAGATTGGAGTCGGATTTGCGTGCGGTAGAGAAGTGTTGTACTCGTAATGGTATAACCATTAATGTCAATAAATGTCAGTTCATGACTATTTCTCGATCAGAATTACCTATGACAGCTCACTATTCTATTGGGGTTAAACCCATTGTGAGAGCATCGGTTATAAGGGACTTGGGTGTGTCATATGACGACAGATTATCCAGGCAATTTCCACATCTGCTCTTAAGACTTTGGGTTTTGTTCTGAGAAACACTTCCGCGGCGGACTTCCGCGGCGAGATACTACAGTTCCTTTATACTGCTCTCGTTAGAACAATCTTGGAGTTCCCCTCAGTCGTTTGGTCCCCTTACACATCCGTGGAAAGTCTCCTTATTGAGAGGGTGCAAAACAGATTCCTCAAATATATAGCCATTCGAATAGGCATATTCTCTTATGAGTCTTTCTCTGCGAGTCTTAGGCGGAACCGGCTTGGACTGTCTTCGTTGCGGACGAGAAGGTTCCATGCTGATGTCATCTTTGTCTCTAGACTCGTTCAGGGGCTTTTGTTTTGTCAGTTCAACTTATGTGTTTCTCCACGATCTATTCGAAATTTCGATCTGTTCAGGCCTACCTTTTCAAGAACAAACTATTCGTTTCATTCTCCGGTCTCACGAATGATGCGTAATACCAACGTCGTTAATTCTTTGGGTGTCGATATATTTTATCAATCCATTTCTCGATTTGAGGAATCTTATTACGCTTTGATTTTTTTGTATTTTTATATTTAGCTATAAGGAAATCTGGAAATCCGAATGGTATGCATGTTCTGTATCTAATAAAGATCTAATATCTGATCCATCGAATAAAGTTCCTGGTTTTAACCTTCCCAGGAGAATATGGTCCCTTCTTAATCGAATAAGAACAGGTCATGGTCGTACCAATAACATGCTTTTCAAGTGGAATTGAGTTGATAGTCCTATGTGACATGTTCTTTCGAGCATTTAGGCCGTCGTCGTAGATCCTGAAATATAACTCCTGAAGATGCCAGACACTCGAACTGGCGAAACGTCGAGAACTAATCTACGACGACGGCCTAAATGCTCGAAAGAACATGTCACATTGAACGATGGCCGTGAAAGCCTCAACCAATTCATTGATAGTCCTAATTGTCAATGTGGTGAATCAGAGGAAACGGTTGAACACCTAATTAATAATTGTTCGATTTATAAATTTCAAGATGGTATTAGAGCCATACATAAAGTATCAAATTCATTTTTGCAATGGGTTGAAAATTTTAAATCAATGTGAAATTGAAGTATAAATTGCATTCTCTTGCTGTTCTGTCTTTTTTTATTTTCAGGTTGGAGTATGTGTTTGGAAATCCTTCCTCCGAAGAGCCGTTCCGATAATCGTGATGTCCTTCAATATAAAATATTCAGATATAACAATTTTATTTTTTTTTTACGGGGAGACAGGTTTTTTCGGCTGAGGTTTTTTCCCCTGGCTCTATAGTATCATATGATACTAGTGATGATAGTATCGTTTGATACTATAGTATCATACGAAGAATGTTATGGTACCCCGTTCTTTTTTACCTCAGCTCAGGTACTTTTTGTTTCAACATTTATTGTATTACTTTAGCTCTCGAATTCATAACAATAAATAAATAAATGAATATATTTGATTTGCTTATCTGTGATGAGCGATCTGTGGTTGATGATTTATTTTAGTTTTTCTTTTATTGTAAAAAGGTTTTGTACCGTTTATTTAATAAATAAATATAAAAATAAATATATATCTATATATATTTATTTTAGTCGAATGCGTCTTTATTCAGTATTATTGAATGTTATGATTTATAAATAAATGTGATATAATATTGAGTGAAGGTGATTTGCGAAAACTTAAATAAATTCTTTATTTCCATGAAAGAAATATTTTTTTGTCCATTTGGCCAATAAATGATTTATTAACTATAATACATGATCTATAATATTAAGTGAATACTTCCCTCAGTGACGTATGGTCCGTGCTATTGTAAGGCACGGAAGGCAGGAAGACAGCGTATCTGGGACATGTACTACGCAACGAGAGGTACCATTTGCTCCAACTGTTAATTGAAGGAAAGATAGATGGAAAAAGGGGACTGGGCAGAAAGCGGATGTCGTGGCTCCGAAATATCAAACATTGGACAGGGATAAGGCAGATATGATCGCAAATATCCAATAATGGATAACAGCAGAAGAAGAAGAATGAGTTCATTACAGTACTAAAAATAGTGCTGTAAAGAACTCATTAAAGTTGTCAGTACTGACCTCCGATCCTATCATTTTTCAAATAGATTCAAACTCCGTAATCTATCGAAGGACCCCGCACACTTACGTAGGAATTGTTAATTTTCCCCATTTTTACATATTATATTTATGTCAATCTTATAGGAATAATATATCAGATTTTCAGGAAATTCTTACATCCTGTTTGTTATGTAGGGTGTTTCAAATCTCAGCTCCAAGAAAATTAATTCTTGAATTCTGATTATAGTTCTTCTGATTTTCAGAATTTTGTCATAATGCTTTGGGTTTTGAATATCAAGATATCACAGATATCCAAACATCTTCCACCACATTAAGTTTCGTTATACATGCTGTTTCATGAAGCTGTAAAAATAACTGAATGCAACTTTGTTAGTAACTTTGGGACCACCCTGAGTTTTTCAAAATATGATACCATGAAGTATGTCGACCCCTGTAGGAAGTTTCAGTAATGCACTAAGAGCAGCAACAAAATTATTCGGGTTTTAATTCGGATTGCATAGAATTTTTCTTCAAAACTTATCTGTAGTTAGCATTGCTATCAAGTAATAAAGGTTTTCGTTCAGTGAACATATTATGATAGGTATTGACGGTTGACCCAGAGGTGTTTTCATTTAGAAATGTGCAGGATGATTCAAATTGGTAACCCCAATTTTCTCAAAAACATCCAAATATTTTTTTCATTCTGTGAATGGCGTTTTGAACAAGTCAATGTTGTCTTGAGATGCGCGTAGAAATCTGCGAAAAAAATAGAGACGCCAAGCGTCGCAGCACTTTCAAATTTTTTTCCAGAAATATATCTTTTTTATCGTGTTATTTTAAAGATATTTTCATTCTGAAATTTTTTCTGAATTAAATTTTTTTCATTTCTAACCATCCTCGATCTGCCGCGTGTTTTATGTTAATTCTGTTTCATTAATTTTTTTCTGTGTTGCCCTATAGAACAAACCGGATTAGAAAATTTCGTGAAAATCTGATATATTGTTCCTAAGGTTGACATAAATATTATATGTAAAAATAGGGAAAATTCACTGGGTCCGCATTTCCTGAGTAAGTGTGCGGAGTCCTTTCGTAAGTCACAAAAACTGACAAGATACAATGCTGAAGTTACTAATCTGAATTTTCATTTGAATTTGGAGAGTATTTCACAAAACTTGACTGAAATAGAGAAAATATCGTCTAATAATCGTGGCAGGCGGCAATTTCAACACTCATGCATTCGCATTCGTGTTGGAATAGGAAACTATTCTTCAACTTGTTTCAGAATATACTATTCATCTCTAAATAACGTTCCTTATAAGTTAGGTATCTGCAGAGAAATAGTAGTAATCTTTCTCCTTTGAAATTTCATTGGTCGCAATCACAGCGGACGAAACCGTTGTGCAACTCTTGCAGAATCGTCAGGTTGCACATGCGCTTCAAACCCAACACAGACTAGATCGGTCGCCATTTTTGGGATCGCTTTTAATTTGTGCTAGGTAACGGCAGTAGAACTGAGCGGAAAGTAAGGTATGCATAGGTACCATACAGATAGTCGTTTAATATTCGAAGAAAAATTATTAGGTTATGCTTGAAGATGAGAATAATTCTTCTTTCGCTGCAAACTAATAATTCTTACAAAATAAAAAGGGGTTGACAGCGAACGTTCAACATGTTCCCGACCGATACCGATAGGAAGTAGTAGCGCTTTGTGCTTGTTCCGCTAAATGCGACCATTTACTCACCCCGAGCGTACATACTGGCATCCCTCAAGTAATTTCCAATCGATTCATTTTCATTACCATCTATTTCTCGAACAAATGTGAGAAGACCTTCCTTTTTCAAGCCGTGTTCCAAATTTTTGCCTGGAAATTGAAGAAAATTGCAAAATATCTAATCAAACTATTCACAAGATAGAAAATTATTGAGGAACAAAATATCGAAAGACCTTGTTGAAAAATTGGTGTTTCAAAACTTTGAATTATGGATTTAACCTCTCTTTTTTTGAAAACGGTTACAACGAATAAAAACACTTCTTCAATTAGTGTCGCTGAGAAATATGAAATGGTAGCAATCTCAATATTCTCAACCCAATAAATATTGATGTTCCAGTTGCACCGAAAGTGAGAAAGATAAGAATATTTGAGATCTTTTCAGCATTTCGGATGAAAATGTGAAAATGAAATTCATGATATAATCAGTTGTTTCATCTTTAGCTTTGGGTGCTTCGAGCAAGATCAAGAATGACAATTTCTATACGTCCTGTACGCCAAATGAGAACATATCGAGAAAAATTCCAGTTTTTACCTATGAACTCTTGAACAAACAATCAGAAAAATGATGGCACACAAAAAAAAGGAATGGTAAAAAACTCCAGCCAGTACCACTTCATAGTCGGGTTTATATCCATCTTTAACACGTTGACTTCGTTACATATATTTCAAGATTGTTTATCGGTCAATTTTCTACCTGAAAGAGTTGATCTTATATCGCATTCTTGAGCCTAGTCAAAACAGAAAAATCATTTTTTCCGGAGCAGTTGGATGACTAGTAAAGTCAGAAAAATTGTAATCGCAACCTCAAGATTAGCCCAGTTATTTATGATATGATTATGCAGAAGGTATTGATATTCTTACAGGAGTTCGAATTGAATCAACGAATGTTAGAATGAGCCTTCTGTAGGAGTATCATACATTATTTTCTCTAATTTGCTGAATTATTATCGAAATTTATGAAATATTGACGTAAATATAGTTTAGGGATTTTTGCATTGAAAAATATTTATTGGCAGAACTGTTTTTCATCTCATCAATTTCACAGATATCAAATAATTCCATGGAAGGAGGCCAACATGTCATCGATAAATATTAAACGAAATGCTAGAATGAAATATTCTAAATTTGTCTTGTTCTACGAGATGTAGCAGAATGAACTGATTTGACACATAATTAGAGAAAAGGTAGTTCTTAAACCATTTTCTAGGATGTATTCATAAATGTCATTCCACTGAATTTTTAATGTGCCAATATGTTTTGATTTATTCTCTTTCGATGTCATTAGGGTAAGATCCATAGAGATTATCCGCAGCCTGTAATATGACAAATGGCATCTTTCTGCGATGCCTTTTTAAAAAAAATCCCAAATATGTAGGTACCCATAAACGTTGCGTGATCATTTCTCCACCGTTCATCCACCCCTACATTCCGGCGCTCCCTAAAATTTGTCTGGCCTTCTAAGGTATGGGCTGGGGTCTGGTCATAAAATGAAAATGAATGTCAGTGGAATCTGAGTTCGTATAAGATTCACCATATCAATAAAAACATATACCTATTCTGAAAATCATTTCATTCGATGAAATATGTAGGCTCGTTCACTGATCTTTTTCATGTCATTAACCGGAAAAAGTAAATTTTGAGCTATGTCACTTTTGAAGCGATAGTGCGATATATTCAAGTCAAAGACTTACCCTCTATAATTGTATTTAGGGCATAATATAATTCTTAGGATTTTCTGTTGACCGACACCGACAGTTTCAGTGTAAAAACCTCTTTGCAAACAATGATTGAAATACATACTCATTAAGTACCCATTTAGCTGAACAACTCATTGAAGCATATCATGCACCATATAAAAAAAAAGAGAACACATCAACCAAAAAACTTATTCCCGTTCCAAAATCGTTGTATAGCAAGTATTATTTCTTTGAATTACTACTCCGGTTCAAGTACCAAGGCATACTCCGTTGAAACAAGGACGAGGTGGCCGAGTGGTTAAGGCGTTGGACTGCTAATCCAATGGGCTCTGCCCGCGTGGGTTCGAATCCCATCCTCGTCGAATTGTTTTTGTTTTGAGTTGACAATAAAAAACTGGAATTTCAAGGACCTATTGTGTTTAGAATCAGGTATGTTATACAATTTTAATATAATCAAATGGTTAAATTCAACTATGTAAGTCGATTCTATTCCGGAATGCCAACAATTAAGGCATTTTTCATCGTCATGAACATATGTACAGGTGGTCAATTATTTCAAAGAAAGTATTGATTTTAATTCATAACTGAGTAGGTCATAGAATTTTACAATAGTAAACTGTCAACATGATTTAAAAAACATTAGTCAGTCATTTTCTAAATAAGTGGAGAAATCATCGTAGAAGCAAAAAGTTTCAAGAAATACTCTTGGAGTGCATAATAATATTACTACATATAGAGAAGTCTTTTGAAAAATATCATAGCACATTATGGTTTCCATTCGAAAAATAAATTTTGAAATGCTCTGAAATTTGAAGTGACGAAAATATCGATAGAACCTGTAAAAACTACTGAAAAAACTGCCCTGAAGATGTTTTTATTTCGAGAACGTAGGTGCAATACTGGGGGAGTTTCAGCCATTTCTTATAAATGGCCAACTTCCAATATCATCCTGTAGCAGGGAAACTAGACACCGCAGCGACTTTCAATGTTCAGCACTTAACTTATGTTTCTCGAAAAAAAAAGAGAACACTACATGTATATTAGTTATTTTCTATCCTTTTCAATTTAGGAGATGTATTACTGAATCATCGGAATCTGACCACCCCGTACATTGTAATCGGTATTTTCGGAAGCAGAATATAGAAATCATATTATATATTCAATTCTTTCCCTTTCAACTCGAACTGCCAAAGGTACTCTTATGGTAGATATTTCTTTCTTTCATTATTCCTAATTCTTTTTCACATTCGCATAATAGGTATCAGATGATCAGTACAATTACATAAATGGTGCAGAGTGATAAGATCAATTTTTTGTACGAGTCTTTCAATATTTTGGGTAGGTTCTAATGAATACTTACCCACGGTGAGAGAAAAGAGATCCGAACGGTCCAATATGAGAGCAATGTGTTTCCATCCAAATTCCTTAAAGATACTCGAAAACACCAGTTTCAGCCGACATTGACAGTAGGACATTCGAGTCAGTGTTGGGTAATTACTCTTGTCTTTGAGAATACCCTGAAAGAGAAATCCAATTCCAAAGTGAAAAACAAAGTTATAAAGGCGGAAATTGAATTAATTTTGCCACTGAAGCGTTGGTTTCTTTGTTTCTTCATACCCTTCAGACTTTTTATACATAATCCGGACCGATTTTCCGCAGGAAATCAAATAATTCGAAGGATCAGAATCGCAAAAACATCTATCTAACTAATGAGAAATTAATTTTACCTATTGCTAAATTGGATTGTCATTCAGAGGTGACGATATCTGTGTCTCATTCTGAGGCTACTAAGATATTAAAGAGTTACAATTTTTTCATGAAATCATATTGGAAAATGGAAGTCAAACATATTGACGATTATGAAATAGCATTCAACCGAAAAGTTTCATGAAATTGATGTATTTCTGCATCAGCGTGTAGAATATAGTAAGAAAAAATAAATAAACACACTGGTTTTAATTATATCTTTAATCAGCTATCGATTTCGGCAAAATACTTATACCATCATCAGGCTGCCCTGAAATGACACTCATGTGGAAAAGAATAACAAACATTCAAAAATGACTTACTGTCATGAAACACAGAAACAAGCTGCAACTTATGAAATGTAGTACAAACATAAATGGATTCTCAATTCAACATGGAAAATCTCATTAGTCCAAGAACTAAAATTAAAATAGTAAATAACAATAATAACACTGGCTGGAGGACAGATGTAGACACACAACAGCCATGCGTCACACAGAAATTTATAAACATAGAGATAAAATAAATTATTTTTGGCTATCGTCTCTAAATGAACATTTTGAAAATATTTTGTAATGGAAACTCTTTTACATCGTCAACAAGGTTGCTGTCATGTTTTCTTCTCAAAATTTTAGAACAATTGGAAATTTTGAGAAGAAAACATGACAGCAACCTTGTTAACGATGTAAAAGAGTTTTCATTACAAAATATTTTCAAAATGTTCATTTAGAGACGATAGCCAAAAATAATTTATTTTATCTCTATGTTTATAAATTTCTGTGTGACGCATGGCTGTTGTGTGTCTACATCTGTCCTCCAGCCAGTGTTATTATTGTTATTTACTATTTTAATTTTAGTTCTTGGACTAATGAGATTTTCCATGTTAAATTGAGAATCCATTTATGTTTGTACTACATCTTATAAGTTGCAGCTTGTTTCTGTGTTTCATGACAGTAAGTCCTTTTTGAATGTTTGTTATTCTTTTGCACATGAGTGTCATTTCAGGACAGCCTGATGATGGTATAAGTATTTTGCCGAAATCGATAGCTGATTAAAGATATAATTGAAACCAGTGTGTTTATTTATTTTTTCTTACTTTTTCTTACGAAAAGTTTCAATTCCGTTCAACATTCCTTGTGAACTTCGTCGAAGATTTCCTACATAATTTCGAATTAATGGAGCTGGATGCAATGAAAACTATCAGAGCAAAGAAACACGAAAAGAAGAAGTGAGAAAATGGTATTTCAAAGAGTCAGATAATAATATAAGAAAGTGAAAATGCCATTAATTGCATTATTGATATATTATTGTTGAGATGCGCTAGACATAGAGTTGGGTTATTGAATAGATTATTGCGTACCTACTGCAACAGTTTTCATACCAATAATCAAATACTAACGGCCGTTTGCACCGCTCACCCTTAAAAGTTCCTCTTTGCTGGGTTCCACTTAGATTTAAGTTCGACCTAAAAATCTTGTCATTTGCACCGGTGCCACTTAACAGAAACTTAGCTAAGGGACACTGCCGTTTGGCAACACTGTAAAATAATTAAAATTTTGGTACACTCTACCTACAATGATGAAGTTCTATTTCCTTTTATATGACTTTAACCTCAAACAACAAACAACGGTCAGTTAGAGAGTGTCTAGTGAGACTTTGTAATAGTGAAGTGCTCAATTCCAGTTTAGTATGAATTCTATAGAAAAAAAAACAATGAGATCTCCAAATTTTTCATTCAATGAAAAAAAAATACTCTGCTAGATTTAGTGGAAAGTAACAAAGAATTAATTGAATGCAAAAAGACAAATTCTGTAACATGGAGGGATAAAGCCGAAGCATGGCATAAAATAGCAGAATCATTTAACAATCCCCTGATGGGCATATTAGAAGTAAAGAATCCCTGAAGAAGTTTTATGAAAATATAAAAAAAGATATTAGAAAATACATGGCTGCCGAAACAAGGGAGCTGTATCAGACCGATGGTGGTAAAACTCAGATACCCCCTGACGACCCAAATCTACATCTCGCTTTGGGGCTTATCAATAAGAAGATGATTGAAGGATTCAACATCATATTTGATTCTGACAACACACTGGTGTTGGAAAGCCCCACAGGCTCTCAAATGGTGAATGAGTTGAACGGAGATGAAGAGGTGTGTGCCAGAAGTGGCTCAAATGAGGTCCTTCAGGGGGAGTAAGGAATACTGAGGAGTTGAATAAACCTGCTGTAAGTATGAATCATAATCTGATGAATGTTTCTAGCATTTATGGTCTGCCTTTCCATAAGATATTGACTTCATTTTGTTTTATTTATAGATAAGATTTATCGAGGCAACTCCTCAGCCCCATGGACCTTCTACATGGACCTCGAGAAGGCAACCGGCCATCCAGAAGTCATCTGGACAGTTATCAGATGAATATACCAGACTGGCCAAATTGAAATTGGAAGTTTATGAAGAGGAAAAAAATATCAAATATCCCGGATGGCGAATTCTGATGTCGAAAAAGAAATATAGGAGGTGAAAAAGCAAATCGCGTATGAGGAACTCCGACACCTCGAAGAAAAAAACTAAGAGAGCAACTTAGAGGGGATTGAAGGAAGATGATTTTAGAAGATCAAAAAATAAAGCGGAATTAGAGATATTAGAAACCAACTCTCTAAAAGCAAAAATGGAATTGCTCGAATCAAAATGCCAATTTAAATAAATACTTATTTTTAAAATAATGTGTTTTCATTCAAATATCCTTTTGAACAATTCATAAATGCTGTTTTTGAATATTAATATTTTTGAAATATATTCTTAGGTAAAAACAGCGCAATATCTATATAACGAAGCTCAAGGAGATTTTAAAATAATTTCGTGGTGTTGGGGAAAAACGAGATACGTCCATTATTCAGGATGTTCAGGAAAATTACTTCAAATTTGATTACAAATCGTCCAGAATCAAGACATATCTCGTTTTGCTCAACAATAGACTTATCTCCTTTTTCCCCGGCACCACCTAATTGTCACATCAAGGGATGGTAACTGTGGTTGTAAGATTGTAATGAAAAAAAAGAACATTATGAAATAAAACAAAAATTATAGGCAATATTTGATTATGATAACATGTCAAAACTTAAAGTAGATCTGAAATAAATATCACTATTCGAAATATTCGAAAAATAAGTTTGTATAATTGAACTTCGCATATGTGCTCCTATGGTTCTATTATTCTGGTAGTTTGCTATTATGCTGGGAACTCGTGTTTCCTCAAGGGATCGGGCAAAAGATTGTTGATCCTCAGGTTCAGGATTATCCTCAGTATTATAGCTTCTGCATATATTATGTAACACAGCTGTTGCAATAGTCACCTCGAAAACTGTCTCTAACTTGAGGCGACATCCATAAGCCAAAATGGGAAATCGCCTTTTCCAAACACCAATTGTTCTTTCAACACAATTCCTGGTTTTTATGTGACTTGAACTGCATCTTCTTTCTCCTTCAGTTGTTGGATTTAAAATCGGTGTTAATAGATATAGTTTCAGATAATATCCAGAGTCGGCAAGTATAAAACTGTTCGGAAAGCAATTCCCCTCAAATCTTGACATCAGTCTCGAATTATTGAATATTGCGCAGTCGTGAGTAGAACCTGGCCATCGAGCTACAAGATCCGAAATTTTTGGGTCAGCGCTACGGACTATCTGGACATTGATAGAAAAATAGCCCTTTCTATTTCTGAAAATTTCGGCATCTTCACCTCCAGGGCATTGAATTTTTACATGTGTTCCATCTACAGCACCAATCACACGAGGAAATCTTCCAATTTCAAAGAATTTGAGCTGAATTTCATTGAATTCTCTCCTTTCTGGCATTTTCATATAATTTCTTGCTCTTCTCGCAATAGCACTCTTTACCTACTCTTTTCACAATCCTGGAAATTATTGACACATTAATTGTTCTTGGAATTCCATTTATCACTAACATCAACTCATCAAGATCGTCATCATCAGTAATCACATTAATCCTTCCATCACACATAAAAAAAATACCTACAAAAATAACAACAAACACAACTTTTTTCAATCTTGTCGGCGGCCGGAATATAACCTGAAGCTTTAATTCAACAATAACGAATTTGAGATATTTCAAAACTCCGCGCATAGCACAAGGATAAGGGATACTTAAGCCGTAGATTTCTTCGGTTTATCTTTTTCGTCCATTTAGGTGACACTCGAGATCTAAGTCGCAGCGGTGCAAAAGGAATAGGCGAGTTAGGTTAGACTTCAAGTTACACCTAAGGGCCGGTTGTTCAATTGAGGATTAATCCGCTGATTATTGGATCCAGGATTAACTTCTAACTCTGGATCAGAGAAGTCAGTCGTTGTTCAATGACAAACTAACAGCGGATTACCTGATCCAGTGTTAACCTCGGAATTCGCTGGTTTTCTCGAAAGCATGTTGGCTACACTGCTATTACCGATGAATCGAGCCGTCGTTAGAGAAGAATTTAAGTTCTATCATTTTAATTATCTATGTCGATAAGCCGACACGATGAAAATTTCGAATTCAAAATTTCATTCCTTCAAAATCTTGAGTGAGTATTTGAAAGTGAAAGCGGTGTTGAAAAAATTTAAATGGAAGGGATTAAGAAGAGAACTTCAAACTGAAGGGGAAGAGAAAGTGTTGATAGATCTTGTGAACAAATATCAGCATATAATAGAAAACAAGAAAACTGATGCTGTTACTAACGAGGAAAAATTAAACACGTGAAAAGAATTAAGCAGGGAATTTAATTCAATTTGTGGAAGTTGCAAATCGTACCAAACCCTGAAAACCAAATTTACAAATTTGATTGAACAATTCTTTTTCTGTTAATTCTTCCCAATAGTTACGGCGCTGCTTGAATACCGGACTCTTTCGCATTCGAAAAAGTGCATCAAACACTTCCAAAAAATCTTCATCGTCTGTGATATTTTCATTCTCCACATTCGACATTTTCAGTTTTCACCAAAAATACGTTGATCTCATATCAAAACAAAACAACAGATTGTAGAAGTGGAACTGTCAAATAAGTTAGGTTATAATCCGTGAATTATCTCCGTAATCCCTCGAATTCCATGGGTTAACTTAACCCTGAGTTAATCCGGTGTTTTCTCTTGATCCTTCATTTAAAAACGGCACCTCGTTCGTAACCCCGGATTACCAGTAATCGCGAGATGATCTCCTATTGAACAACTGGCCCTTAGTGTCACTGGTGCAAACGGCCGTTAAACTTTTGGAATCAGAATCTATAGCCAACATAGTCCAGTCATTTTGGGGTTTTCACCTCGGAATTCGAGATAACTGGCTGTAAACTTGGGAAAGCCTTCATTTTGACTTCTTAAAACTTGTCTCCAACCCTACCGACTGTAGGTTTTATCATTATTATTATAATAAATAGTTTAAAGTAGAGGTAAACCTATAAACTTAAAAAATGAATTAAAATAATACATACTTAAACTGATAGAATATTCGACAAGCTATATATGGGAAAAAAGAAAATTAGAAAAATTACATGAAATCACTGAAAAGTTCACAAACAGTTCGCAACTGATTCATATTGTCGCCTAGACCATCTATCTAATGAGTTCTTGAACGCATTCAATGTTCTTGATTCTATCACCTCATTGGGAAGTCGATTCCACTCCTCGAAGACTCTATTTGGGAGAAAATTGCTTCTTGGTCTAGTCCTGAAATTCTCCTTGGCAAGTTTGTAGGAGTGTCCCCTCAACGGGCGGCCTTGATTGAGAGGAAAGGGGAACGCCATGTCTATACCAAAAAGTGAGTGGAGCGCTCTATATGTGACAATCAAGTCGCCTCTCGCTCTCCGGACCGAAAAAGAAGGCAAATTGAACTGCCTCAATCTTGTTTCATAATCTGGGCGTATTCTGCCAAATGGAATGCGGGTGTTCCATCGCTGAACTGACTCCAACAGTTCTTGATCTCCTCTCAGGTTAGCCCACCAAACAGGGCCCGCATACTCTAAGACGCACGTAGGTGGTATAAAGTGTCCTGCTAGTAGCTATATCGCACCCAGAAAAAGTCTTCGAAAGCCGGTAGGTCAATTGGAACTGGTAGTTCCAAACTAATTATTACCTAAGTTTGCTTTGTTTTTGGGTCTCGTAAATGTGAGAAATGTCATTGGTACATAATTTATCGTCAAGTGACGAAGATCTTTAGGAAATATAAAGAGTTCCCGAAAATATAGCATATTTTGAAGAAGTACTCCTATAATTTATCAATACTCAATTATTCAACATTTTCGATTGATGAAAATAGATACACAGTCCTTTTTTAATTCCAAGAACGTTCGCAGTGAGACTAATTCAGAATCAGTTCGGAAATATAGCTCATTTTGTTGGTAACAAATCTGCTTGGAAGGGGATCTCCGAATAAAGCTATTGTTGCCATCACAATACAAATGGATTCAGTGTGGATGTTAACTTATTTAATGATATTTCTTCCAATGGCCACCTTATTATGAAAAAATGAATCCATTGAGCAATGAGCAAATTTACAGATTGCCAGAAAAATCCCACGAACAGAACGAACCAGGAACCGAAACCTCTTTCCTTGAGTTTCGAGCACTTCGATCATCCAGTTTTTTACCTTTCCGGGCCGAAATTGGGGTTGCTCTTTATGTCTGAAGGAATAGAGTGAGTAATGATCATTCATAACAAAAACAGGATATTGTCTTCAAGGAAACGATAAAAGAAGCAATTGCTCATTATTCTTTAACAGGATATTGTTGCAGATGCAAATTTCTTCTTATTGTACCAGCAAATAAGTTTCATTCTTTTGAAGGAATTGAATTATTGACTCTAGGGTCGTGATGCGATAATGAAACTACTCGTACAAAAGGGCTGGGTATAATAATTGAGTGAAACCATTGATTGAAATACTTCAAACAACGGTGAAACCCATAGAATGGATAACTCAGGTAAAATGGAAGCGGCGAAAGAAAGAGAAATATTATGCCAAGAGAAAGACAGAGCTCGAATAATGTCTTATTAAAATTAAATTATAAAAAAACCTACTTCATGACATTCAGTGCCACGTCCGTGGGTCAGCCAACTTTTAGTCAAATTTGTATTCATGATAATAACTCTTTGAATAAACATATATGTAGTTGCATGAGACTGCAAAGGGTTGAGAAAATTAAGTACCTTAGTGTTATGTTGGATCAACGTCTGAAATGGGAGGGACATGTTGGCATTGATATTCTTACACGAGTTCAAAATTCAAAAACGAGCCACGAATTGGCGAGTTTTGGAATGAACGAGTGTTAGAATGAGCCTTTTGTACGGGTATCATACATTATTTTCTCTAATTCGCTGAATTTCTATCGAAATTACTGAAATATTGCCGTTAATATTGTTTTGTGATTTTTGAATTGAAAAATATTGATTGGCGGAACTGCTTTCTATCTTATAGAATTTGACAGATGCTGAATAAATCCGTGTCAGGAGGCCAACAAGTCATCAATAAATATTACTAAAAACAGTGTTAAAATGAAATATTCCAACATTGTTTCGTTCCACGAGATGTGGTGGAACGGATTTGACACAATTTTGAATAAAATTAAATGATAGCACGCTCTCTGTCCATTGGTCAGATTTTCGAACTTATTTACTGTATCGCCTGCTCTTATTCAATCTCTTTTCTCTCATCACATTCTTCAACAACACTGATAATATAGGCCTCATTCATGTTTAGTAAATGTATGTAAATTTCGGATTAAATTGACATACTTATAACAAAGTCACAAAATATCACATCGACGTGGCTACTTCAAAAACAATAATTTGTTGGTTTAATGTCTGATCATTGACGGAATCATTTTCTAGGGTCGCTGCTCCCAAGCGGAAATAGTATTGATTGTTCAAGCACTGGCTTTAAGAACGATGTTTGATTTGAATTGATTTTGCTAGTTGGAGGAAAACTATTAATGAATTCAATGACAGGAAGCTTCATCTAAATATTCCTGTTCTTATATGTATTCATCATCTTTCATTCTTAATGGGAATGATTTTTAATCATCTCTGCATATGATGTGTTTTCCTTTCATTGTCCGTACGATGATACTTTCAAAAATGGGAGGATCATTTGATGAATCTCTGAAAATGAGGGTATTTTCGTTTAAGCTTTCAAATCCTACTGAGTGGGGGTAATCTTAGTGGAGGATGAATTACGCAATTACATTTCTACTACGAAATAGGCCCTCCAGAACGAATGACTCACTCTATTTGGAACCAACGTAATCATCCGACAATCGAAATAATCGAGTCATTTTCTCGAACAAAAATAATTACCAGTACAAATAGAATTCCCTGATGGTGAAGATTCACTTTTAATTGGAACTGTTAACTTGATTATCTTTGAAATATATTAGGGGTGAGAGTCATTATTACCTGGGTTATCTGATTGTTGGTCGAAATTGAACTAGGAAGAGGAATTATGTCAGTCTGGATTTATTTCAGGTTAAATTACAGTTCCCTCCAGGAAAACATACCTTTGGCTACAAGAATGAAATGCTGTCAGGTTGAGAATTATTAATTTGTTAATTTTTGGATCATATTTTACTGTTTTGGAAAAGTTAGAGAAAAGTGCTATCCTTCAAATTCGAAACAAAACTTTCCAGCCTGCTACAGGTACAGATACGTGGGGCGGTAATAATGTTTGGGAGCTAAGGAATCAGGTACACAACATTCATAGTTATTCATTTCGTGCACCACGTTGCGTACATTTTTTTCAGGTTTTATTATTCGCATGGGGAGGAAGGGTATCAAGCTGTGAACGTTTAACGAGTGTTCTCATTTTTCATGAAATAATGAATTCGTCAAGGTCCTTCAAACGACCATTGTATGCGTTCATTGGTGTCTTATCCGGAGTTTCTGATATTTTTCAGACAATTCGGAAAGTTGTTGCCTTCCTAGGGATATGCAAATTCACAGGCAACATTTTTGATATGGAGTTCTCTCACAGAAATTCGATTTGACGCAAAATCATGGTTTTCAACTTTTACAAATTACTGCCTGCATCTTCACATACAGGGTGTTTTATTAGTAAACAGAAACAGGGTCGTTCCGACCGGGGGTCTAGCGCGTGCCCCGCTCGCGGGCGGCAGTCAGTAGGGGCGGCAGCCAGGGTCGCCGCCAGACATTTTGCCGGCCCGGAAAAACAAAATTTCGCCGCCCCTGTCATTTCAATAATGCTAATTCCTGCTCTTGTAGGTAAGAAAAATTCAAAAAATCCGGATTACATGTAAATTTTTTTACTGTTCTCGTTTTTCGATTTGATATTTGGCCTAATAACATTTTTTCCCGGTGCGCAGGCCGGATTCTTGACTTGAACATTCAAACAAGCTAATGTAAGATTTCAATATAAATATTGAATCGAATGGGCTCATCAGATTTTGGGCCCATAGGGTCCTTATAAGAGAAATGAGGCCCAAATTTGAAATTTCATATGCAAACCCGTCTTTTTAAATCGTCAAATTTTTGAATGGAATTGGTTAAACCGAAAAATTTTCGCGACCATATTTGTACTCCATACAGCGTTTTCTGTTCAAGAATTCGCAGCGTTTATGCAGACCAGGATGCGAAAATTCATATTCTCATAGATCTTGGAATCCATGTGATTTATTTATTTATTTATTAACGGGATAAACAAAATTTTACAAATGAACAATAATAATACATTTTAACAATTAATGTACAATACATCCTAAAATAACCATTGAAAAATAATCCAAAATTTAACAGATCATAACAAATATCTATTGACATAACGCACAACGGAGGGGTAACTGAGGTAAAAGAAGTTAATGCCTGTTGTACTGGCAGTATTTACATGTTGCGAAATTCTTGGAATTGGCGAAGCCCTGGTATAATTGTACCTGTAGGTCCTGAGACATAGCAATATGGTACTTCTGACATTCCTAGATGGAGCGTGAAAGCTGAAAAGAGACAGAAGATCGGAAGAGGACAAAAGCCCCCCAACCAATCTAGCGAACAACAATATATCAGCTCCAATTCTACGAGTCCGCAAGGCAGGAAGGCGCAGAACCGATCTCATGTGCGTTGCGGAAAAGTTTAGTCTTGGGATTCCCATTCTGCAAGACACAGAGAGAAAAAACCTATTTTGCACTCGTTCTAACCTGTCACAGTCTTCATGAGTATATGGAGACCATACACAAGAGGCATACTCAAGATGCGGCCTTACCAGACTGACATAAAGATGTTTCAAGGTATTGACATCCCTAAACTGATACGAATGTCGCAAAATGAACCCCAGCATCTGGAGACCCTTATTGATTATATGGTCAAAGTGCTCTCTGAAACTCATCCTACTATCGTAAAATACACCCAGGTCTTTAACAGACTTCACAGTTTGTATCGCTTCGTTATTCAGACAGTAGTGTGATACAAAGTTTCGATCCCGCCTAACAACACTCATATGCTTTCACTTTCCGAGGTTAATGATGACTCTGTTATCAGACTGGAGATTCAACATATCAGTTGGAGTATTAACCATTAAATGAATTTTGAGGTCGTCGGCAAACAGAAGAAATAGTGCAAATCTGAAGCAAGTGGAGATGTCATTAATGTAAATCAGAAACAACAGAGGGCCCAAATTACTACCCTGAGGTACACCTGAATCTACAATGTACAATGGGGAGAAGGAATCATGAACTTTAACCGACTGAGTACGGTGGGTGAAATAAGAAATAAATCACTTCTTTAATATTCCAGTTATTCCAAAGGACGACAGTTTCTCGCTCAAAATGAAATGATCCACTTTATCAAAGGCCTTAGAAAAGTCGGTGTATACAACATCAACCTTACCTCCTCCTTCCAAACAATCGAAGACATACTGGACGAAAACTAATAGATTTGAGTCGACACTTTTACCCTTAGTGAAGCCATGTTGTTGCTCGATCAATCTAGACGATATATCTGATTGTATGCGATCCAATATTAATGTCTCCAGGATTTAAGGAATGGCGCTCATGATGCTTATAGGCCTATAATCGGCGATGTCATGCCTATTTCCAGACTTGAATAAAGGTTTCACCGTACTACACTTCCACCTGGTAGGAAAAACACCAGTTGACGAGGACCTGTTAAACAGTAGCTTAAGTGGAAGCGCCATTGAAGAACAATAGTTCTTCAAAAAGAATGCCGGCAGGGAATCAGGTCCCGGACCCTTTCTAATATTAAGATTTTCCAACTTCTTGACAACCTCGTCAAGAGAAAAAGATAAGCTGCCTTCCCCGAAGTGATCAGAATAGGTTGAATCATCAGAAAGAGTAGGACCCGAAACATAGGTAGATCGAAAATGTTCAGAAAAGAGGGCTGCTATATCAATGTCATCTTCAGCACATCTTCCATGCAGGTGCATACTTGTCGGTAAATCATTGTCATTTCTTTTAGAATTAGTGAAATTCCAAAATGCTCTTATATTATCCTTTATTGAATTCAATGTAAGTAGAATAACATGACTCTGCCATCCTAGTGCAAGCCGAGCGAATCTCAGAAAATGAAAGATAATCTTCCCATCGTTTATATCTCTTATATTAACGGTGAATTTCTTTCTTCTTGAAAACGAGATTTTTAAGCTCGGGAGTATACCAAGGAGAAAAAGTGGACTTTTTAATGAAAATTTTTGGGACAAATCTATCTATGGCACTGAAAACAACATCATAAAACACATCAACCATATCATCTATCCCATCAGCACTGTCATGGAATAGAGCTTCCCAATTGAGTTCTGAGAAGTGTTCATTCAATGCTTCGTAATTAGCTTTCTTAAAATTGTAAGAAGTTCTACCCACATCTGGAGAATGTACAATGCTGACCGGAATATTGGCGGAGGGCGGGGTGGTAAGCATCCAACCTAGAGAGAACATCAACGGCAGGCTCGACTGAGACATATCGATTCACAGAGAACACAAGATCTAACAAACCGCCATACAAGTTTCTTACTGAATTAATTTGAAACAGATCCCCAAAAGCAAGGGTATCGCCGAGAATTCGAGCACATGACTCAAAACACCCGCTCAAAGTCGCATCATACCAATCAATCCCTCCCAAGTTATAATCGCCTGCTATGAAAACAGTATCTGGTTAAATAGTATCCACCACATGCTCCAAATTCATACAATGGCTTTCATAGTGCTGAACTCTAGCAGAAGCGCATGAGTTAGGAGGTATATAAACAGTTCCCAACAATACATTCGTATCACACTTAAGTAAAACAAAAATATCCTCAGCATTGTTACGCAGAGTTGAAACCAAAGTTGATGAAAACTTCCTCTTCACCGCGATCAGTACTCCACCCCCAGCCTGTTTCTAACTATAAAAAATGGACCTGTCTTTCCTAAATATATTATAATTATGAAATTGTAACTCGGCATCAATAATGGATGGGTCCAGCTAAGTCTTAGTCAACACGATAACATCATAATCTGTGACATTTACACTCTTAACTAGCTCGTAAAGTTTAACTTTACTCCTAATACTACGAACATTCTGGTAATAGACACTCAAGCGATTAAAACTGTACTTATCCCCATTAATTAGTTTTTTCTAACCTTGACAATTTTCGGTGAACCACTTATATATCTAATAGTAATATTCAATTCCCCATTAGCTTTACGTTGTTCCAACTCTCGCCGAAGATCACCCAGATATTCACGCTGCCTGAGTGTCAAATCGGCCGATAATCTCACAGGAGGCTCACCAATCTTATGTTTGTTCTTCAAAATATTCAGAACCTCATCAGAACTTCCGAACATCAGCTTCAAGAGTGGTGGCCTGTTTCCCATCTTCTTACCCAAACGAAATGCCCTGATAATCTTCACATCTGGGACAACCTTAGATAACATTTCCCTCATAACTTCTACTTCATCGCTCATCGAACTCTGTGTCTCCATGTCATAGACAATAATATTTTTAGATCGCCTGCGACGTTCTTCAATCTCCATAATGAATTCGTCAGGAGTAGTTGAGCTTCTTGTGTTGGGTTGCGCCGAAGATGAACTCAGCGTAGCAACAGTGTCTTTAAGGGTTGAAATTTGAAATGTCCTCCGCCTGGGCAATCACTTGTGAAGACAAAGCCTCAATCTTCTCATTCATCTCTAATATTTGAAAAACGTAATTCTTTTTTATTTCTTCCTTGAAGTCTCTGAACTGGGTCTCGAATAGAAGGGTGAGTTGTTTTATTATTTCATCAGATTCCAAGGATAAAAGATTCTCATTCCCGTGCTGACAACACAGCAACCTTCCATCTTTCATCACAGCACACGCTTTCACGGAGCAACTTGGATGAGAGGATGCCTTACATTCAAAACAGCAAACGGTATTTGTTACCGGCTTTCTGCAATAAGAGCAATTCATCTCTGAACTGGGTACGCCACTGGTATAACAAGAATCACAACTAGTGATACGTTATCGGGTATCTCGTCAGCAGGTGTTCTAGCTGATAAGTTCTCCTTGATTTTATCCGATATAAAAATGAACTAATTATTGCCAAAACCAGGCCAAATATTCAAATATTTTAAAGTCTTAATGTACACACTGGAAAGGCTAATGTCTCAAGTTTACCCCAATATAATTTTTTTCGAGGTTCCACAATTTTTCACTATGAAAAAGACAATCATTCACGGAGCGAAAATAATAACGTGTTGATCTGAACGTATTATCAATACAATCCTATGAGAGATATGAGGATCAACTTCGAATTTTAACAAAAAACGCTGCAAATAGGGCCCAAAAATGGATGAAAAGTTTCGTTTCAAAACCAATTAGGATATCAAATCTCCTGCTGAATCCAAATCTGAAATTTAATAGGAATGTTTGTATTTAATATTTCAATGTAGGACCTCTCACCTCCTATAATCGAGAAGAATTATTAAGAATCTCAGTATCAGAATATGAATATTTGTATCCTGATCTGAATGAACGCCTCCAGATTTTTGGACAAATAACGTTGCTCTGGGCCCAAATATGAACGAAAAAAAATTTTTGGTTCAACCAATTCGGATAAAAAATGTCCTACGATTAGCCACCGGTGCCTACATAACAAGCCTATGTAGGGAAACCGGTGAACTACCTCTTTTTCTTCGAAGGCAGATGCTGAAACTAACATATGCTTCTAGAATTTCAGGGGATAAACAGAATCCAATCCGAGACCAGATTTATAATCAAAAATACAGACATCATAACATAAACCAACCAAGTAACAAATCTCCTCTGTACCGTCAAGTAAACCATCAACTTGTCGATTCAACCCTTATTTCCACTACAAACTTTGAACTTCCAACGCACCCACCATCAACTCTGTATGAAACAAGTATAAATACAGAGCTTGCTTTATCCAAAAAGTCTGATACCCATCCAATAGCATATCAACAAAAGTTCAACGAAATAATCTCTTGATATTACTGTCATGATGTCATATACTCAGATGCCTCCAAATCGCCTGAAGGTGTAGGATGTACCCTTATATCCCACATGGAAGTAGAATTATTGTTTAAACTACCCACCGATTGCAGCATATTCACAGCCGAACTAGTTGCCATCTCGCAAGGTCTCAAATATGGCATCAAGAAAAATCTTCAAAATTTCATCATATGCACTGACTCACTGAGTGCTATCCAAGCCATTCAGGATGTTTACAGTCGGAATCCAATCGTGAACCAAATCTCAGATCTCATATAGCCACTTTACAGCAACAACAAACCATCTGTCATTTGAGTTTTTCTTATACCCTTCAGTGATTTCGATCAAGCATTCCCGTTGATTCGAACATTTCGTTACGAGAAAATTAGTAAAATACTTCAGCATTGCGTATTCTTTGACTAGATGCTCATGTTCTCTCGATGAAACCATGACAACATATGACAGTTGATATAAGACGTTAGAATTTGGCTTCCCGTTAATTTTGAATGTTGTGATATCAAGTTTGCGAATTAAAATTTGCACTTTTGTCAGTTGGTGCATTTCTGCGATAGTGACTCGTGTTCTGAAAGGTGCGAATTCCTTCAGGATAACAAGCAAGTTTTTGAACAATTATTGTCATCAGAGTTGATATTTTATTTGTTTATACACTCATATCTGTGACACATCTGTCGCCAGCTCTCGCCGCTCCTCGTTAAGCGTCTCATACACGTTCCAACTTAACATCAACTATTAAATAATTTTCATATACGACATGCCATCCTGCCACAGCTGTTCGAAACAGATTTCCAAAGCTGGTGACTCAATTCAATGTTCGACCTGTTCATGCACTTTCCACCTGGTGTGTGGAAGTCTCACCCCTGCCGACAAGACGTCTCTGATCGAACTTGGAAAAAAGTGGTCTTGCAATTACTGCACCTCTTCAAGACGACTGAAAAGAGCTGAAGCGGTCGCTGTCTCTCAAAATCAGCAGCCCTCTCCATCCTCGGATGATGCCCCTGTTACCATGAGGGAGTTCAGGCTGCTTATGGAAAGGATCTCTTTCCAATGCAATGCTCTTGATCATCTCACCACTGCTGTAACTTCTATCAAGGATGACATCGTTGGAATAAAACTCTCTCAGGAGCAGCTTACCGCGCAGGTGTCCAGATGCACGTCCCGCCTTGATGAGCATGAATCAAAATTGACATCTCAGGGCGATAGTCTTAAAAGGCTGGGCACAGATATCTCCTCTCTTTCTTCGCATTTGTCTCAGATCGAAAACGAGGTCACCAGTTTCCAGGGTTTTGCAGAGAAATTGAAGAACGAAATCGTGAATGACCATCCAGTTCCCACTAGTGCAGTCGAATATCCCGAAATAATAGATAGAGTACGTCGTTCACATAATATTATTGCGCGTTTCGTTCCTGAGAATTCTGATGGAGCTTCCGACGAAATCATGGTAAAGGAAATAGTCGATCAAATCCTGCCTTCTTGTTCCCAGCATATTGTACACCACTCTCGGCTTGGGTCGTCTTCCCGCATGCCCAGACCTATTGCTATAACTTTTCCCAGTTCTATCTTCGTTCGAAAAATACTGCAAAATAAGGCAATACTATCAAGATCCCCACTTCTCCAAAAAATCAGACTTTCTGACGATTTAACTCCAGATCAGGTTAACTGTTTGAAGCGGGCACGAGAGGAGCTGCGGCGGCGTGAGTCAAACGGGGAGAAAAACTTGACCATTAAATTCATAAAGGGTATCCCGATGGTGGTTGATATTTCGACATCTTCCATTCCAAAAAATTGAATTTTTCTTCTGTTTCCCAGTGGATAGTACTCTACCTTAACGCTCGATCAATCAAAAATAAGTTTTGTGAATTATGCGTGAATGTTGAACTCCTGAAACCTGATATCATCTGTATTACTGAGACCTGGCTGCATGATGCTCTTCCGAATCAATTGTTCGATATCAAGGGTTTTTCTCTATTTCGATGTGACAGTCTTCTCAATGTTGGGTATAACGGTGTCTGTGTAAGTGATGTCATTTCCAAGTCTTTCACTTCTGAGACATTCTCTTATGACATTCCGCATGTTGACAATTTATTCGTGAGGATATCCTCGCCCTCCTTTTCTATCTGTGTTGGCTGTGTCTATAGACCCCATCCTTCCCCGTCAGATGAATTACTCCTGAACCATATTCGTTCAGTATCGGAGAACCACTCTAATGTCTTCATAGCTGGAGATTTTAATTTCAGAGAATTACAATGGCCAGTAAGTTCCTTCCCCTCCCCAAATTCCGTGGCCGGGCGTTTTCTTAACTTGCTTGAAGATACTGGCCTCCACCAGATCGTTGAGGAGCCTACACGGATTGTTCATGGTCCGACACCTTCCACACTTGATTTGCTGCTGACAAGTGATCCGGATTTGGTGTCTGACATGAAATATTTGGATCCCCTCGGTCGGTCTGATCACAGGATGGTTATTTCCACCCTGCAGTTCACCTCTTCCGCTGGCAACAAAACTTCAAGAAAACCCATCTCAATGACTGATTTTGATTCTCTCAATCGTCATCTGTCCTCCATTGACTGGAACCATTTGTTGGGTGATTTGGATGTGAACGGTGCCTGGGAATGTTTCTGTACTTGCCTCGAAGAGTCGGTGTCACGATTTACTAAAACTAAATTCGTTAGCTCTGTTGTGTCCAAGCCTTGGTTGAGTGACGAGATTCTCTCTATGCTGCGTCGGAAAAAGAAGTTATGGCGGTGTTATCATCGAGACAGGTTAGAACAGAGTTACAACATCCATCGCCGTTACTCTAATGCTCTAAGTCTGAAAATAAGAGATGCCAGAAAGTCGTTTTACGATTCCTTAGCTCAACCTAGTAACAGAAAAAAGTTCTATAAGCATATTCGGGACTCTCTGAATTCTAAGGTGTCAGTCCCTTGTGTGTGCTGATGTTTTTTCCGATGCATTATCTAATTCCTTCTCTGATGAACCGTGTGATCCTATGCCGCCGATCTCTGTACCACGTACTGTCAGTTCAATGCTATCCGCATTGATGTCCAGGCGGAGGAGATTTTGAGGATCATATCTCGGCTAGACATGTCTACTGCACCTGGTTTGGATAATATATCAGCACGTATACTGAAGAGGTGCTCCACAAATCTAACAACTCCTATAACCATGATCATCAGGTTATCTTTCCAAACATGTAAGCTACCATCTGCTTGGAAGAAATCTAGGATTACTCCAGTTTTCAAGAAAGGGGACAAACTGTGTCCCCACAATTACCGTCCTATCAGTCTACTTCCCTTAATTTCAAAGATCGCTGAGAAGGTTGTGTGTGATAGATTGCTACAGTTTCTGATCGCTAATGATATTATTCCTGATCAACAGCACGGTTTTCTACCGGGACGGTCAGTTATCACATGTCTTCTGGAATGTCTCCAGCATTGGACCAAGTCCATCGACGGTGGAATACCTGTGGACGTCATCTATCTGGATCTCTCTCGAGCCTTCGATCGTGTTCCTTTTCGGCGTTTACTTTTCAAGCTCGAACATCTAGGTGTAAGGGGGAGCGTTCTGAGATGGCTGCGTTCGTTTGTAGTTGGGAGATATTTTTCGGTTAGGGTTGGTGACTCATTTTCTGACTTCAAACCTGTTGTTAGTGGGGTACCGCAGGGTTCAGTTTTGGGTCCCATTCTATTTTTGGCGTATATATCTGACCTGCCGCGATTGTTCTTATCGTTCTGCTCCCAATATGCTGATGACATCAAGCTCTTTTATGATGCTCGTTCCCCTCAGGTTCTCCAGAATGACTTGATCCAAATTAGTCAATGGTGCCAAAGGTGGCTCCTTCCTTTGAATGTGAACAAGTGTAGGGTTGTTCACCTTGGGAGACTGAATCCACGGAATCAGTATCTGATTGATGGTAAATGTCTGGAGTCCGCTGCGCAACATATCGATCTCGGGCTGTTGATCACTGAGGATCTGTCCTGGTCACATGTAAGCAGTATATCCTCTAAGTGCAACAGAATATTGTACTTGATAAGAAAAGCCTTTCCTAGATACATGCAGTCGATACATGCAGGCAGCTTTACACCACCTACGTTCGACCAATATTGGAATACGCGGGTCCTGCATGGTTCCCCAATCTGATATCTGACCAGCAGCGCCTGGAGAGAGTGCAGCGGGCTGCGACGAGGATCCCTTTTGGAAGAATTCGCCCTTCTTATGAAGATAGACTAAAAATTTTTAATTTAGACTTGTTTAGTGATCGTAGGATGCGTGGTGATCTTATTTTGACCTATCGGATTCTGCATGGTTTTATAAAACCACCTATAGGTGGCAATCTAGACAATATATTTGCACTGAATAAAAATCACCTTCGTGGCCATCAATTCAAACTCTACCATGAAGTGTTCCGAACTCGTGCGAGACAGTTTTTTCTGCCGAATCGCGTGTTCGCGAAGTGGAACTCACTACCTGTCCGTGTTGTGTGCGCTGAGAGTGTAAACTCTTTCAAAAACCAATTAGACAAATTGTAGTTTTGTGTTTAGTATGCTGAATTCTTGTTTTTTTTTTTCTGTTATTTCATCCTCTGAAGTGTTATTTCTTTTCTCTTTTTATGAGATTTATAGGCTCCGGCCTCTTCTCTGTCTCATTTGCAATAATAATAATAATAATTTAATCTGGGTTTCAACCATAGAGATAGTATAGAAGGAGACGCTGTTGCATTCAACGATTTCCACATAAAACGGGTCCACTTGGCGGGGCAAAGTGTCGTACCAATGTGGCGGTTTCGGCCACAGAACCACAAATTGGACAGGGTCGGACTAAATAAATTACAGGCTAATTTATGGATGAAGCAGAATATACATCATGATTTTTAACATTCATAAAATAAAAATGAATTTCAACAGTTTATATACTAAAACAATACTTATTTTATTTTGAGAACATTTTTAATGGAGATTTAATTCTTCTGAGTTTTTCTAATGTTAAGGGAAATTTTGTCTTCTTTAATTAGCAGAAACAACTAGTGATATGCAATAACATCTTTGGAAGTTATATAAGGTGAAAAATTTATTTAAAATATAAATAATGAATATAAAAAATTATATAATATACATATATATATTAAAATATGTACACCTAGTTAAAAAAAATTTATATTTCCAATTCATATGATGACAGAAAACTTTCACATCAAATCTTAGAAATATTTGAATGCTCCAAACATTCTCTCATATTCAATAACTAAGTTTTCCTTTCACAAACAAAAATTTTACCCAATTAACAGTTTTACTATCCCTTAAACAGTACAATTTTGTTATTTTGGTGCCTAATACTGTTGATTTGTCAACTTTATACTTGAAGAGAGAAATCATTCTTATATTGTAATATTTCCTTATTATGCTTCTGATCAATAATAATCGATGATTATCCAAAAAACTGATCAAAATTGTGATCAATTAAAAATGAGAAGATGTTTGATGAAACAAATTCATCAAACATCCTATTATTAATAGTTGCAATTGAAACACAGTTTTGACCAGCCATAATGATTTCTCGCTCCATGATTTTTTCGGTCTTCAAGCAAATTTTGATGACATCCTCTGAAGGGTATTGAAGACCCTTTTTATTCTTCAAATCTCTAAATGAATATAAAAAGGAATTTCTAGTATCAGACATCAAATCTACTTAAACCGACCCTGTACATTGTTGATATTAACCTATGAAATGTAATTCCTGATGATTTCTTCTTATCCACGCCATCCCGGGTACAGCAACTTCGCACAGCACAAGAAACCATTTTGTTCAATTAGTTCTAGAAAGATTGTCCTTCAAATATAAATAATTTTCACAAAACTCACAACCGAACACGAAACATCAGGGTTAACGACCGCTTGACAAATGTGTCGTACCAATGTGGCGGACCTGGTCCCGTTTTAGTTACGAAATCGCTCCTCCTCTTATACTATCTCTATGGTTTCAACTCATTGTGGTATTGAAGAGAATGACAGGCCCGGATCTACGACTTTTTCTGACCGGGGCAAAAATTCATGGTGGCGCCGCCCCTCTTAAGTTTGGTATAGGAATTGAAAGCTTTTAAAATTTATATCTAAATAAATGGAATGAATTAAAAGATCAAAATGAAATCGAAATTTTCTAAGCAATTTTCAACAGGCCATAACTGCGAGAGGAATGGTCGTACAAGAAAAAAAAGAAGGAACTGTAGCTCCCAATACCTATCTTATTATTGGATTATTACTTTGAAATCTTGTAACGTCATAAGTTTTTGAGTAATATTAGAAAAACCAACAACAACAAAATTTTCAATGAAATTTTTTAGCCTATTTTTTTCAGATCTCGATACGTCTACGAATCATGGAGATATCGATATTTTTTCTTCAACTATCGATATCTCAGCAATCAATAATCACACAAAAAGTTAACGGCAAGTTTCGAGAACCTGAATGATTTCGCTTCAAAGGCTGTTCATTGCTTTTTCGAAAAAAAAATTTTCTACTTGTCACTTGAATTTGAAAATGCAACGAAAAGGGGGTTCCGGTTTTGAAAAATCAATCGCTGAATCATACAAAAACTAAAAATGTTAAGTGTGCCTTTATACTTCAATATGTTCACATAAACCCTACTAAAAGCCAAATCAATCCAGCCAGCCGTTTTTTTGTTTCACGTTTGTTTGGATCACGTTTGTTGCTCTGAAAAGCTCATTACCTTTTAAACATGAAAAAAAAAAAGTTTTTCAAAGCTTTTCCACAATTTTATTGTAGATGTTGCTCATTGTTGTTTCTGTCACTTTGCATTTTTTTTAAACTTCAGAAAATTTGAAAAACCACCGCCCAATCATTTCCAATGCATAAATTTTCAAACTGATCCTTTGTCAATTAAAATTTGAACAAAAGACAATACCCCTAACTGAATTTCGTCATTTTACTCGCTGTTCGCAGATAGCTTCTCTCTACTTTTCTTGAATACATATGAACTCGCATTTTAAACAGATTTTTTTTCAAAATCTCCATGCTTTCAACAAAAACACACACACAAACAATGAACCGAAAATCCGACCGCGCAACCTCGACGTGGTGGGCTTTGGATAACGCAAATTCCGGCGGATAATATTATCTTAAACTTTTGAAATTTTTTACTTTTTTGAAAATGAAAGCAATATCTCCAATCAAATTCTCGAAAAAATTCGGCAAAATTTTGTTTCACCAACAAGAAATTTTGAAACTGATTACAAGCTCACACAAATAACCAGAAAGACATACAAAGAGTTATCGTAGTTCGAATGAAACCGCAATTATTCCAACGCTTTTAGTTCCAGATGTGATTGGGAAGAGTCGGTAATTCCCCAGGCAGATAAATTACTGGGTCTATGCTTGCGTTGCATGGGTAACCGCAGAATGAATTTTTTTCTTAGGGGGTCAAAACAAAAATTTTCGAAAAACGATAAGGCGCAGGTGACATTAGTTTTTCCTTTCTTTCTATTCCTTTTTTTACAGACTTTGATCTCAGGTGGGAGACGGCAAATAAGTTTTCGACGGCAACTGTCTACGAAACAAATCACATTCCATGAAACAATATTAACAGAAAAATAAAATATAAATATTATGAAGAAAGGGTGAAATAAATATAATTATTGCAAATACATGAAGACAAATCAACGAGTAATAACAAAATAAAAACGAATATACACATACGCTTGATAAATGAAATTCATGAAAATAAAATATGAATAATAATAGACCTTGAAATCCGAATTCAAATGGGAATAAACATTAAAAGATTCTATATTTATTCCCTTCTCGAAAAAAATATCCTTGTTGGAGAATGGATAATAATTATTGAAATATGAGAGTACCCGCACTTGCCACAAGAAGAAACCCAAATCAAAGAAGCCTTCTAAAAAACCGCCAATAAAACGATCGTCTTTTAACGATTGAACAGAATTCCGACACGCATGGGGTATTTTATGAATTTACGATTCCTTCGGGGGCGCGTTGAGCACTTTTTGGGTGAACAAAATTTATGACATCATCGACTCCGAAAACTTTGGATGATTTTTGTTCAACCAGAAAGTGCTCAACGTGCCACAGAAAGTTTTAAATTCATAAAAAACCTCTGCCGATGATTACATAATAGCTAAGTCGATTCGAAAACTGCTAACGGACGAAAGTGCACCAATATGTACTATATGTAACACTGAACTGACATTACAACATATCTTGATGCAGTGTCAATCTTATCAGACCGAAAGGACTCAATTCAATGTGAGCAGATCAATACAAGAAGCTCTGAACATTAGCAAACCAGACTGTCTTAACACATTGGCATTTGTAAAATCAATGAATGTCAACATTTTATTTAATTTAATTTAATCCAGATAGAAACATGTATATTTTAAAATAATGATCAGTATTGTAAGTTCCACCACCGCTAATGACCTCGAAGTCGAAGCGGAATTATGTATAAATAAATATAATAAATAAAAATGTTCCTCTTAATCCCATTCTGCAATGAAAAGATGGGTTCGTATTTGAAATTTCAATTTGGCCTGATATCTCACATAAGGGTCTTTCGAGTAAGAATTTCGATTTTCCATCTGTGCGCAAAATGAATTCAAAATTTCCAGACTTTTGAACCACCAGGTTTATCCTTCTACTATGACTATTATCAAATTTCACTCAGGCATCCTTATAATACATGCAAAGGCTCGTTTTCGAATTGTTTAAACGACGGCGCTTTATCATCAACATGCCTACTGAGACGTTTGAAAAAAAAACAGAAAGAATCACCTACTTTCTTATCAATTAGCGAATAGAGCAATATACGGATCTTCGTTTGAATGTGAAATTCCGCGGTTGAAATTGAAAAGATTCAGATAACTCAGTTTAATAAAGTGACGACACTGACGAGTTCATAGTGTTGATACTCTTTTTTTCAACTTTTTTAAACCCTCCTAGAAATAATTTAATTCTGATTGGCATACTGGCAAAATGAAAATCATATCAGAATTTCAAAAAACTATACGTTCTCCTTCTGCCGGTATTACTCTATAGGTTTAATTTAATTTTTATTTAGTTATTCGACTACAAACGTGGTCGAGTTCAAAAAACCACGTCAAGCGGCGTCTTTTGGATTTCACCCTGAATCGCAGGTGATTTTTCGATTTTAAAGAAAAAAAATTTTGGAATGAAAAATTTGATATGCCGCTCCTACCACCTACCGGTGGTTTTCTCGGTATGCCGGCCTTAGTAGCGGTTCTTTTTCATACATAGTAAAAAAAGGCGGCAAAATCTCAAACTGACGCAAGCGGCATATACCCTAGGAACGGGTATACTTAACAGGCGGATAGGTGGTACCGAGGTGGTTCCGTAAATACCACATATTTATGAACTCTTACTGTCTTCGTCACCGAGATACAGGCTGTTTTATGAATTTTGCTTGTTTCTTCTCGAGGCTATATCAGACAAATCACCCGATATGTTTTCTTCATATTTGGCACACGTGTCTCTTATTCAAGGATCAAACGTATCATTCAATAAACGCAAGAAAAATTCAGGTCCGGGTACACAAAAAATTAAGAATTGTTTGAATCCACGGAACAACACGCTGTATATAAAAAGTTTGAAAATCTATTTCCATATTTGAGAAGACCACAAAAAACTCAACTGAGGCCTGTGTTTAGAAGTTTCGCGCAGACACTTTTACTGCACTGATTTTTATCGTAAAATAAGTGAAGATTTTAAGAACCGGGATACCTGAAAGTGGTTCGATGTGACTTTAATAATGAATTATCAAAACTATTACATACATAATTATTTGAATTTACTCAGTAATGACTTCATTACATTGGTTTCATTTTTATAGCTGCAGACCATTTCAGTTTGGAATTTTGAGATATTCATTTGTTAATTATCATTTCTGCAAACAATTTTTTTCTTGAAAGTGAAGTTTTTGAGAACTTCGATTCCCGAAAGTGGTTTGAAGAGTGTGGCAATCTTTATTGATTATGAATCTTTATAATTATCATCTGCAATTTCTATCGTCGTGGATTAGTTCCTGACGTTTCGCCAATTCAAATATCTGGCATCTTTAATAGTTATATTTCAGGAAACATTCTCGCTAAATTGAGCTGCCTGAGTATATAGCAGCTCAATTCAGCGGGAACATCTCCTGTAATATAACTCCTGAAGATATCAGACACTCGAACTGGCTAAACGTCGAGAACTAATCCATGACGACGGCCGAAATGCTCGAAAGAACAGGTTATATTGAACGTTGGCCATGAGAGCCTCAACCAACTCAATATTTATAATTATTCTCAGTGGTGAAAACAGCTTTAGTAGGAGGCACAATAGACTCTTAAACCATAATGGACTGTAACCTCTTAATAATTAACTAATTTATTCATCATTAAAAAACATTTCAAACCACTTTCAGGAATCCAAGTTCCCAAATACTTCACTTTCAATTAAAAAATGTTTGCAGTAATGATAATTGACAAATGAATATCTCAAAAATTCAAACTGAAATGGTCTGCAATGTAATGAAGTAAATACTGAGTGAATTCAAATAATTATGTATGTAATAGTTTTGATAATGCAACATTAAATGTCACTTCGAACCCAGTTCTTGAAATCTTCACTTTTACGATAAAAATCGGTGCAGTAAAATTGCGCGAAAATTCTGAATACATGCCCCAGTTAAGTTTTTGTGGTCTTGTCAAATATGGAAATAGATTTTCAAAATTTTGATATACAGGGTGTTGTTTCGAGGATTCAAATTATTCTAATTTTTTTGTTAATCCGGACCTGGATTTTTCTTGCGTTTATTGAATGATACGTTTGAGACTTGAATAAGAAACACGTGTGCCAAATATGAAGAAAATATATAGGGTGATTCGTCTGACATAGCCTCGAGAAGAAACGAGCAAAATTCATAAAACAGCCTGTATCTCGGTGACGAAGGCAGTAATGGCCAGTTGCACCGTTCACAGAATAATCATTGCCTGCATTCACCGAACGAAGAATGTTGACACCGCTCCGCTACCGCTACCTAGCATAAACAGAAAGCGCTCCCAAAATGCCCGCTTCTCCGGAACGTGTTGAGTTTGTAGCGTTTGTGTCACCGGACGATTCCGCAACAGTTCCACAACTGTTACATTCGGTGAATGCAAGCATTGTTTAACTAATCAATGTTTACTATTAATCAGTGTTTATAATTCTCTCTGGTTGTACCGTTTACGAATGAGCAGCGTTTAGTTAATCGGGAGATATATTTGGCAACATTGCAAAATTTCAACAGTATCAAGAATTTCTGTCAGTTTCAGTATTCGGTTGCCATGGTTACAAGTTTTGTATGTTTACTTTCACTCAGACTCAGAGTTGTCTCTGCATTCACTCCACGTTTTTTCTGAAGTGACTGAGTAGTGTGTAGTGCTATAATTTGTTTAACGTACAAGAATCAACATTAGAGATGTTCCTAGAAAATATACATATACAATATTAAATACAAGTATACATATATTTTATATTTTTATGATTCAGGGAGCTAAAATAACACAATTAATACAATACATATCGGAACAAAAAGTTACCTAGCTGAGGTTTGTGCAACACAAGGAAATCATTAAATACAAATATTACACATATTAAATAATAACCTACATACATACATTATAGAATTCCAATTAATGATCTATCAATTCCAGTAAATACAGAACAATAAATCCAATGAGGCGAAAACGTCTGAAGAAATTATAATTATCCATCTGGTTGAAGTGTTGTATCCTATGGTAGGCTTTTCGTGGAAACCCGAAAATTCAATCATCTCAACAATTTCAAGATCATCATCAATTAATAATTCGTCATCTGAATCCATATCTTATGGAGACCAACTTAAACACAAGTACTCAAAAAAAAAAAAAATTACACAAAACACTGTTCGATTGTTCCTTTTTGAATGTTAGGTTATCGTTAGAAATATTTATAAATATAAATACGTTGAGTTTGCGCGGATCCCTGTTTAACCTTAATCGGTTGGGTAAACGACGAAATTTGGCTGTTTAGTGTAATTGACGATTAGTCCACATAAAACGACGTTTAGCAGACGGTGCAAGAGGTACCGCAAAATAAACATCGTTTAAAATTTTAATCATCGTTTAGCTGAACGGTGCAACTGGCCATTAGAGCCTGTGGTATTTCCGGAATCACCTCGGTGCCACCTATCCGCCTGTTAAGTATTTCCGTTTAACAATGAAACACCCTGTATATTCGTGGAAACCTGAATCACAGACCTGAGCAGGAAATGAAAATTGTCAAAGCATCCATCTGAAAGATGAATAAGGATTGAAAGGCCAGCATCAGGGATGAAAACAAACATGTTTTGAACGCAGTCGCAAATACAGTTGTTTGTGATGGAAATTATCACGATACTCTGGGAGCAGGCGAAGCGGAGCAAGTTCCCCTCTGATTGCATTCACAGAAAAGTTGACCCAAAAGTATGTATTCTAAAAAAACTCTGATACTCACCGCGCTATCACTTTTATTCCATTTATGCAATCTACCAAGTATACCAGAAGTAACCGAGAGCTCTCCTTCAGATGGTGGCTATAAATAAAGGTTATATCAATTTCTATCTATGGTTGGTATTCTCTAACAAATGATTCTTTTCTCATAAATGTAAAACGCTGCGATTAATTCATATTCTTCAAGTGAGCACAGCTATTTTGGAAAATTTTAAAAAGGGCATAAATAACTAAATTGTGGATACTAGGAAAAATTTGTTTCTTCTTAATTTCATTATTTTGAAAAAAGCAGTTTCAGGATGTTGTCAAACTCATGGAATTTCTGATGATGCAGGTTACGGTAAGTCGAACATTGAAAAGAGTGGTTTTACCTGATCACCCATTCCTGTAATAATAGGGGTGTTCCAATAAGCTGCTAGTCGAGCAACTGGCTCCAAAGCAAACAGGCAAGCAGGTCCGATGAATGCGATTGCATCTGATAGAAAATGCATGTCTGCAGCTATACCAGGTGCCATAGCCCCACTGCACGATGGAAAACTGCAGAAAAAAATTATAATGATCAAATAGGAAATGCCAAGAGGCAATAATTTGTATTTTTAGCGAATGGTGATTCTACTTCATCTTTACAAAACACAAAAACTCAAGTAAAGTCACTTGGACTATAGATTTAATCGATTAACGGAAAATTAATAAATGAACAAAATTTTTCTAAGAAAATTACGACAATGGAATTGACAGTGGATAAACCAATAATTCCCGAAATTCCGTCTGAACCGGTATGTCCGAATAATCGGTAGATTATTCTACTTGTCCAGAGGTCTAAAAATAAAGTAAGTCGAATATAAATCAGATACCTATAGTCCAGTCAATGAGGGAGAAAATAGGGCCTCACCTCCGAATTCTTTCAAGATGTTTCAATTTTGATGAAATTTTGGGGATAAGCTCTACCCGTCTCCTACTCCAAATTCTACCCTATGCCGATATATGCTTATTATTTTTCAGGGGTGAAAAAAACCCATATAGCCAAAATTAGAAAAAAAGCTTGTTCTAACGTAAATAAAAGTAATTTTTGGGCTACAGTAGCGTTTTATGAAATTTAATGAAGGTTTTTACATACTTCAAGACTGCATAAACCACCCCTTTCAGCATAAAATGTTTGAAAATGGGGCTTTATTAATATTATCAATTAATTTCAATCAATTTTATAAGAGTATTTTGGACCAACGTTAGTTTTAGTTGTTTGTATTTTTCAACCACTAAAAGCATCCCCTTTCTGTTGAAAATAACAAAATAAAAATAACGTTCAAACATTTCATTTATTCATCACTTTATTCACGTGAAATTAATACTTTTTGGGTCAAAAATTGGATCTGAGTCACTGTCACCACTGTCAATTATTTCTTCATCTTTGCCAAAGTTTGGCCCACTGTTTTGGCAGTGCACATACCCCACATGTAGCATTACAAGAAAGAGTCGGTTTTCTGCAGTTACAAAAAATCATTTTCAATAATTCTTTTGGTGTAGGTGTTTTTGCAAATGTCCATTGGTAATATTCCAACCCCAATCAACTAAACTGAGAGCTTCATTATCTAGCCAAATTTGAATTTAGTTATAAGCTCTCTCAATGTGCTCGACAGATGCCAATTTTACAGCAGAACTTTTGGTTGTCGCTTTGATGAATGAATCGTACCGCATTGTCTCGAGAAACTCTTGTAAATCTGATATATTTTAATTTTTTTTTCGGTTCGTATCTTTAGGTGCTCCATATAAAATAACCGCAATACAGATGATAAAATTTTTTCCAGTTTGCTGGTGTTACTACTGAATGTCTGTGCTTGCTCTCGTTAATCTATTCTGAATGTCAAAACTCTAAATAGAAAGTCACTCTCTAGGCGACTTGATTCTATGCTACAGGTTTACCGACTTCTTAGGGAAGTAGGTAAGAGTGAAATACAGCAAATAAAACATAAAAACACCAATCAAAAATGAAATGCGTTCTCAGTTAGCAAAATATCCCAATGTGCATTCACATATGTGCCGAATTTCGTATTTGCTCCAAACTTAAAAAAACTGGTTCGGTTTTTCCACAACAAATCCCTTCATTTTTAAGATACCGTATCAGTTCAATCAAAAACCATTTTGAAGAACATTTCAAGGACTATAAACCATATTGATCACATCAATTCGAAATTCCTAGTTTCTGAACGGTTAAGGGTTAAAGGGCGCAAGAAAGAAGATACTTACAGTATCAACCTAACTTGAAGTACTGATATCTTTGGCAATTTTCATGGTACACGAAAAAAACGAAATATATCATTTTCATTGAGAAAAAAACCATACATTTTTGGGCTGGATTTTTTTCGTATCTCTTTTCATTTCCACTTATACGCAGATTTTCAAAAAAATTTAATAATGAGCTTATTTTTTTTTTACAAACTATGCATTTTAAACCAGTCAAACTTGTATATGTGTATAAAATGAAACGGCAACTGTTTTCGAAACAAATATCATTCCATGAAAAAATATTAACAGGAAAATCAGGAAAATGAAATATAAATAATATGCAGAGAGGAATAAAATAAATATTATAATTGCCAATGAATAAAGACGAGTAATAACAAAATAAAAACAAATATACATATACGCTCGATAAAACGATATTCATATAAATCATATATGAATATTAATGGACCATTAAATGAATCAAGCAATGACACTTCAAACAAGAAAATAAAATATTATCTGAAATGATACAAAACTTCTCAAGAAAACGAAAACAACAAATATATAATCAAAATTAACAAATAATAAAATAAAAGAGGAACAACACATATGAATATTTTCAATTCTGTAAACAAAATACTGAATCAGAATCGTAATTCCACAGAGTAGGCATGGCATATCTGTTAGTGTTAGTCTTACAGAATTCATACGCAGTTGTTGCACGGTCCGGATCGTTATATTCTTCTTATATTGTTTCTCTGTCTACATTTGTGTATGAAGCTAATTTTTTTTTGAAGAAGTTGATTTTCTTTTGAAAATTTTTCGAATATCCATATTTTTCAGAGGTGAATTTATCATAAAAAAATAAATATAGGTCAAGGTGACTCTCAGGGCGTTTCCGGGGGTGCAGCGCGTGCCCCGCACGCGGGCGGCAGTCAGCACGGGCGGCAGCCAGGGCCGCCGACAGACATTTTGCCGTCCCGGAAAAACAAAATTTCGCCGCCCCTGTTTTTTCATTATTACTAATTCCTGCTCTCGTATGTAAGAAAAATTCAAAACATCCGGATCACATGTACTGTTCTCGTTTTTCGATTTTATATTTGACCTAATAACATTTTTTCCCGGTACCGTGGCCGTATTCTTGACTCTAACAAGCTAATGAAAGATTTCAATATAAATATTTAATCGAATGGGCTCATCAGATTTCGGGCTCATAGGGTCCTTATACGAGAAATGGGGCCCAAATTTTAAATTTCATATGCAGATATTTTGCACCTACTGTTAAAATTTCAAGTAAATTGATGCATCTTGAAAGAATTCGGAGTAAATATTCTAATTGACTGGACTACTACTGCTTAAAAAATAATGAATCGACTAACTTTGAAGGAAGACATCAATTTTGATAACGTAGATAGAATTTGATTTTATGCGAATAGGTTTCACAAGCACAAGTAATCTTCCTTTTCTATTTCACAGAACATAATATGTGACCGTCTTTTCTTCTAAAGGAGCATTTATACCAGACGAGCATTGTTTTCGAATGTTCGAAAACGTTTGGAACATTAGAAAACAGTGGAAGGCGTTCACACTGTTCATGCTAGCCGGACCGGCAGTTTTTCTTGATAATTCAAAAAAGTCTCAAGAAAGTTTACACAATGCTAACATGATTAAAAAAACAAAGTAAATACTTGTGATATTGGAAAATTGATTGAGAGTGAGAGAACAGATAGTCAGATGAAAAAATGAACAAAATAGATGATTATAGACGATATTGGTCGATTTTAACTTTGAAAAGACGATAAGTAAAAAAAGTTGCATATCAATGACCTAAAAAATTCTACTCGTGAACAATACCTTTTAACGTAGAAAGGTCTTGTAACTATCATTGTAAAATTTCTGCATGAAACAGACAAAAAAACTAAAAAATACACGGACTTTCACATTAATCATATTATTAAATTATACTCAACTCATAATATAATATTTATCTAAAATCAGCTAGCGCATAACTGCAAGCTTGGAACTGTTGATAGTAGCGTGATAGGAGCCACATTAGTTTCAGTTTGGATCAAGACAACAATCAGGCTATCCGTAAATAAGATACTGCTCCATATGCAAATTTAGAAGCATCAGCAATCCCATATAACTTATATAAAGAAGCGTGAGGTGTCTATCTTGACCAACGTTTTATTTTTATATTTTTTAAAAATGAAAAATATTTATACTGGTCGTATTTTCTTTTATTTCTTGAATTTTTGATATCGGTAACACGAGCTTCCAATGAAAAAAAAAATAATTTTCTCGATGTATTTAAGCAAATTCAATTCTTTTCAGTTGTTGTAAACACTAACCAAGAAAATTTTCAGCACGAATAACGAAGCAGCATGAACAAAATGTCACTTTTTCAGCACTAGAAATTCTATCCCAATAAACACCAAACGGTTATATCTGGTGTAAAATGTTACATACATGTTAAATTTCCCAAAGTTGATTTCAAAACCCGAATGCAACCAAACGTCGACTCAACATATAATAAACGGTCACGGTGAAGACGCTGAAAATAAACTTAACAATGCTAACTGAAAATTACACTTCACTTCTGTTAAAATTATCATTTTTGTTTTTTTTTTTTTATTGTAGGTTACCCGATTGAAATCTATTGACGGTATTCGTCCTGAGATTTCCGCTCACTGACCATTTATCTTGTCTTTATCATTGAAAGGGCAGGGAAAAGGAACTTTTCAAAGATTGAGAGGTGATATAACTCATTCGTGGGTAGATTTCATATTCTAGATCTATTCTTTCAAAATATGTGATAAGGTGTAGGTATGGGTTGGTTCAGGGTAGTTGAGAATTAGAGCTGTGCCACAGCACTGTGCTTTGTGCTCGTGAAGGTCCTTTTGTGCTCCCGAGCACTGCATTCCGAAGCTCTTTAGCAGTGCTTAGTAATTGAAGAACCTCATCAAAAGGTTTAGTGTTTAGTAATCCCCTAAGTGCTCCCCAGCACTGATGCGGATTACTAAGCACTAAGCCCTTGTCTCATCTTGTCGTAACAAGAATATATGCGATCGAGGCCGACGCCTTGAAACCAAGGATCTAGATTTGATATTCAGTCGAGTGATTAACATCTCACGTATGTGTGTGACGTCAGTGCGCAGTTGTAAAGATCTAGTAAGTTTATTGAACGTGCTTTCGAATTTTGTGAAGATCTGTCTTGAATGATCAATACAGGGTGGTTCACTATAAAGTCCCGTGATTGCAAAGCTCATTACTTTTGACATGAGAGTAAAAGATTGTTCAAACCTTTTTCGTGATATTCCTTTCACTTTCAAGACTTTACTGAGATGAGGGTTGAGGCTCAGCTTTTGAGAAACTGATAGGAAAAGTAAAATTTTCGACCATAAAATAATTTTCATATGCTGAAGAAAAGTTAACAACTAGATAACAATCTTTCTAGAGAATAGACCATTGAAATAAAAGGTACCAGATATTCTAATTGATATGATCGCTTCGAGGGAGCCGATAATCGACTTTGAAGTACCTATCAAGCTCATCGAATATTTTTTCTGAGATTTTACGTGATTGCTAGCTGTTGTTTCAGAATCCATACATTCAACGTTTTTGAACTCTCCTGCAATCTCAACTTTTCATAGTTATTTTACAATCATTTTCTCTCATTTACATGTTATACAGTGGTCCAGTTGAGGTCATCACTAAAGATTTCCAACCGATTTCAACCGTACTTTCATCACTGGAAATAATACCGAGGTAATCTGTTTTTGAGAAATTTTCCATGTTTATGGAAAATTCATAGTCGATAGATCATCTTCTCTTAAGAGCAATAAAATCATGTATCTGAGGCCATTTGTCGAACGGTTGTCCTCCTAGAATCTGAATTTTTTTTATCTAGCCGTTTTTTTATACATATAGAAAAACCACTTTCTTGTCGAAACTTTGATTTTTGTCATGATTTTCTCAAAAAAAAGCTCATCTTTCAGAAAAAATTTGAGGAAATATGGAATATCATGCGCACTATTTGGATCTCCTAATAAAAGTTATAAATCACGGAAAAACCCTACACATCCATTCTGTCCTGCCAATAATCTCACATATTACAGCTTAGCTAAATAGTTACAATTTTTATTCCGATTGAAATAACTGCACATACCACACTTCCTGGAAAAGTGCTCAGGACTTAATGCTCGAAATATCGAATTAATTTCACGAAGTTCTTAGCAATCTGGAGCATTTTTTGGAAACCGGTGCTTAGTGCTCGCGATTCGGGCGCTTTTTTTTCTCAGTGCTTAGTGCTCGAAGCACTAATATTTAGTGCTCGACACAGCTCTATTGAGAATATGGGACAGCAATAGATCTACTAATAGCATCAGTCGATACCAAAGACGAGTTTCCTAAGAAGGGGCTTACTGAAGCTGTATTTAGCAGAAACAAAATATCGTATACCTAATGTTTCCCTTTCAGCAGAAAAATTTCTGTAGGATGACTAAGGAAGATTCAGTAAGGAGTACTGAAATGGGAGATATACCAATTAGTTTGGTATCATGCAATAGCAAGACCTTATCTGTCGCTTCAACATTCTGCGGAACACTTCCAAAAACGAATATAGAGAGGTATCTGACACAAATAAAAATGAGAGAATATAATAGGCATCTGGAGGGACAAGATCTTATGGAGTTTGATTTATCGAAATCATATAAAGGTGAAATCTAAACAATCGTATTTCCGCTTGTTTCAATCTGCTGTGCATGACCATTTTAGATTCCTGGCTTCAACGTAGAAGAGTAGAAGCTCAAAAGGGAAATCTAAAAACAATGCTTCTCTCTGATTTCCGATTGTAATTAGCGGAATCATTATTGGGAGTTCATCGTGACTTGAAAAGGCGAAGGTCAGATTTCAAGAAACCCCTGCAATGAAAATAGCGATCTCATCAATGTGTTATTCCATCTAAAGATTTACACTGGTATAGTGGCCTGTTTGGAAAGAAAAACGTATCCGAAGTAAACTCCTCAAATTTGCAGTTTTCATGTGAAAAGTACCAGGCTGCATAGTCTTTCAATAAGAACAAAAATTGATTTGTAGATTTTCACGAAGCTCGAATTTCAATAAATGATGAATTCTATTTCTTCTTGACTTCATTTTTATGAGCTTATTGATAATGTGTGGAAATATTGGATTTGTAATTTACATCACCAGAAACACTCATAACTTAGTACCAGTATTAGGACGCACTACATACGTTATTCTCGACAACTTTTTGGCAGCTGCATAATCTTTTCGAAAAAGTTGTTACCGTATCAATGAAACAAGAAATAACACATCGAAACTATTAAACTTTGTAACGTTTCGAAGTCTATATTAGACTTCTTCATCAGATATACTCATTGAATTCATAGAAATATTCAGAATCGTAAAAATTGATTCATAAATTGACGATCTTCAACTGCAATTGAGAAAAATCAAGACTTTCGTGAAAAATTACAAGCGTGGTACTGGAAAAACTGAACGCTGTTTCTGAATGGAAATTAACTTCACTATGTCTCTGCACTTTATGAATGAATTTTTTATCGGAGGATATTCGCTTTTCTCCTCCCGTACATTTCTCAATCTTAGATCAGAGGATTTTCTCCGAATTTATTGCTCATGAATTTTTATGAGTAGAAGCGGAAAGATCTTGGTTCTTCTTTCACTTCGAAAACCCAATATAAATATATATCGAATATTTGCTCATGAAAATCTGGTGTGAATGTATGTATCCATAAGTAAGAAGAAATATTCTATCCGTAGCGAAATGACAGAAAAAACTACTATCAGAATGATAGTAGTTCATAATGTGGGTAAATAACTTTTTTTATAATTATTATGAGAAAGGTTATTACAAGGCGTTTGGAGCTTCTTCCATCATATTTTCATTTCACTTAGTAATGCTAAAAAAATTTTCATTTTGGTTCTTGAGACATTTTTCTTTTTTCTCTCGGATTCATATAAGATTGAAAATTTTCACATGCTGAATCATAATATTGCAGGAATTGAAATCCAATTCAATATCTCCAGAATACTCTTATACAGGGTGTACCAAGTTCGACGGCCTATTAGGCGTTTCTGGAGAACTACACTTATTTGAAATCTGAAAATTGGGATTATGATATTGTTTGACATTATCTACCGAGCTAAAATATTCTTAGAGCCTGACAACTTTTAGTTATACAGGGAGCGAAAAAAAAAGTTTCAAAAATTTTTTTTTCTGTTTTTATGTTTTCGAATTTGACAGAGTATGCAATTCTGAATACATTCGTACTCAAATCGTTGCATTCGTCGAAATACTTTCCAAAATATCAGGAAAAACGTGAAGAAAAAGAGAGAAAAGAGTATTCGGTATTATGTTTGTTATTCCTAATCTAGATACCTTAAGCACAAACCGTTTTCACATTTTTGGAGTCAAAGACTGTGGAAATATTGTACATTTTTAGAATTTTGAAAAACTCATCACAGGGTATTCCAAATGTTGGGTCAAAAATTGGGATCAAAATTGGACCATAACTTTCGTTTTTCAAATTAGAACCCTATTTTTTTATGATTGCGTTGGATTGTACGAAGAAAAATGATGATAATGTTCCAACATGTTAATGCTACTAAAATTGATAATTCTTGAGTTATTTGGGATTTTATGTCGAACGTAGCGTCAAATTCATTAAATCTGTTTCATATCAACTATGACCTTGGTCATAGAAGATAAATTTTTCCAATAACTCACTAGTGACACACACTTGAATACAAACGTACTCAAATCGTTGCATTCGTAAAAATACTTTCCGAAATATCAAAAGAAAAAACTAAACAAAAAAGGTAGATAAGAGTATCCGGTATAATGTTTGCTATTTCAAATCTAGATATCTTAAGCACAAACCGTTTTCACGTTTTTGTAGTCGAAACGAGTGGAAATATTTTATTTATTTAGAATTTTGAAAAACTCGTCACAGGGTGTTCCAAATGTTCGGTCAAAAATTGGGATCAAGATTGACCTATAACTTTCGTTTTTCAAATTAGAACCCTATTTTTTTATGATTGCGTTGGATTCTGCGAAGAAAAATGATGATAAAGTTTCATCACGTTGATACTCCTAAAATTAATAATTCTTGAGTTATTTAGTATTTTCTGATTCCATGTCGTTCGTTGCGTCAAATGCATAAAATCTGTTTCATAACAACAATGATGAATGAATTTGAAAAAAAGGTGTGTCACTAGTGAGTTATTGGAATAATTCATCTTCTATGGTAAGATTGCCGAGAGGTTGGTCAGTTCGAGGCTATTATCGTTCTTTGAGCAAAACAACATTATTCCAGTCGATCAGCATGGGTTTCTCCCGAGGAGGTCAGTCATAACCGCTTTGCTGAAATGTATTGACGAGTGGACTAGATCAGTGGATCGAAATATTCCGATGGATGTTGCATATTTGGATTTCTCGCGTGCATTCGATCGTGTGCCGCATAAAAGACTTCTCCACAAGCTCGAACATTTTGGTGTCAGGGGTGAACTCCTACGTTGGATTGAGTCTTTTCTTCAGGATCGCCATTTTCAGGTGAGGGTGGCTGACGTTACCTCCCGTAGCTTCGCGGTTCTAAGTGGCGTGCCTCAGGGATCTGTCCTCGGCCCAATCCTATTCCTGGCCTACGTGGCTGATTTGCCGACGGGTTTGGTCTGCCGTCACTCTTCGTACGCCGATGACATTAAGATCTTCGCTGATGTATCTTCAAGTGTTGACTTGCAGCAGGATTTGGATCGCATATTCGAATGGTCGAAAAGGTGGCTCTTGCCATTGAATATCGAAAAATGTGCTATTATGCACTTGGGGAGAGGAAACCCTGGCCACCAGTACTTCATTGGTGGGCAATTGGTGCGAGTAACCAGTTCCCAAAGCGATCTTGGTGTTTTGGTTTCTGACGACCTCAGTTGGTCTCAACATATTGATGGTATAGTGAGGAAAGCTAATAAACTCTTATATCTTATCAAACGATCATTTCCTCGGTGCTCGGTGGAGACCTGTAAATTACTATACACAACCTATATTCGACCCATACTAGAGTATGCTGGTCCTGTCTGGGCGCCTGTGCTAGTTCGAGACCATGTAAATCTGGAGTCTGTCCAGCGAAGGGCTACCAGGATACCATTCGGTATCATGCGTCCGGCGTACGAGGAGAGGCTCAGTCTGTTTGGTCTGCCATCTTTCCCGGACCGTCGTGCGCGAGGTGATCTCATCGTTACTTATCGTGCCATCCATGGGCTTTTTGGCTGTGATATGAGCGGACTGTTTGTGCGTGATTGTGCGGGACGGCGTGGTCACCATCTTAAGCTCTACCGCGAAAATTTCAAGTGTACCGTTCGAGAGCATTTCTTCTCTAATCGTGTATTCCACGCTTGGAACGCTCTACCAAGTGAAGTTGTATGCGCTCCGTCAATAAACGCTTTCAAGAACCGTCTTGATCATCACTTGACTATATCGTAATTTCCAATGTTGATTCGTTTGCAATGTATTTCTTTGAGTTTATATTTACCTGAGATGTATACGTTTTTTGCCTCTTCTCTTATTTTCAATAAATAATAATAATAATAATAATAATGACCAAGGTCATAGTTGACATGAAACAGATTTAATGAATTTGACGCTACGTACGACATAACATCAGAAAATCCTAAATAACTCAAGAATTATCAATTTTAGGAGCATTAACATGTTTGAACATTATCATCATTTTTCTTCGTACAATCCAACGCAATCATAAAAAAATAGGGTTCTAATTTGAAAAAAAGTTATGGGCCAATCTTAATCCAAATTTTTGACCCAACATTTGGAACACCCTGTGATGAGTTTCTCAAAATTCTAAAAATGTACAATATTTCCACAGTCTTCGACTTCAAAGTTGTGAAAACGGTTCGTGCTTAAGGTGTCTAGATTAGGAATGACAAACATAATACCGAATACTCTTTTCTCTCTTTTTCTTCAGGTTTTTCTCGATATTTTGGAAAGTATCTCGAAGAATGCAACGATTCAACTAAGAATGTATTCAGAATTGAATACTCTATCAAATTCAAAAACAAGAAAACAGAAAAAAAAATTTTGAAAAATTTTTTTTCGCTCCCTGTATAACTAAAAGTGGTTAGGCTCCAAGAATATTTTAGCTCGGTAGATAATGTCAAACAATATCATAATCCAGATTTTCAGATTTCAAGTAAGTCTAGTTTTCCAGAAACGCCTAATAGGCCGTCGAACTTGGTACACCCTGTATAATGAATTCCTGACATTCAGGAAATAGCAAGACTAGGACTCTTGCAATAAAATCTGGTTGAGCCAGATTTAATGTTTCCGGACAAATAATAACTCTGAAAACTCCTTTTTTATGATATTAATAATAATGATTATAATGTTTGTTGTCATGTGACAGAACTACATTCAGAAGAGAAAATACGTCAAATACAGAACAAATAATACAAATTTGAATAAAGTGAAACAGGAAATCTACTTCAAAAACAAAAATGTTCAAACAGGAAAATAACAGCTAAAGTATTCATTCATAGAGTACGGTTCTAGTTCTATTAAGAGACTGGACACAGCATTTTTGAATTTTTTTATTTCTGTTACAACTCGTTATTTTTTTGGAATTTTATCAAACAATTTGAGAAACATGTACATATTCGACATTTCTCTGGGTTGAACTCAGAGAACATTGTGGGTAATAGAATAAGTGAATACGTCTCGTATTATTTGAATTAAAGAATTTTTTAAAATAGTGCACATTCTTATGTACAACAAGAAGACACCTAAATATATATAGTATGGACCAATCACTGTTAAAATTTTCTCTCTTTTGAAGAGACCACGACATGATGTTCTGGACGATAAACACAGCATAGTTCTCAACAGTCTCTTTTGAATTACAAATATCTCAGAAATATCGGAAATAACTCCATATGACATCTTAGACTGGAAGTTTGAGAAGTATACTGCTCTGAGTACATCGGAGTTTGCCTGGCGAACTAGGATTCGCAGATTATGAAGAACAGAATTTAGTTTGCTCCGAAATGAGATAATATGATTACCCCAACTCAAGTGATGGTCTACGACGATTCCAAAAAAGCCTATTCTCGATTTTAATTGGCAAGGTGCTGAATAATTTATTAACATAAAGGGCAAGATGATTCTGCCGACACGAGTTAGAAATAGCGGAGAAACCTCTCAGAATATTAGCATCCCCGCTCAGCTTGCTTTTGTACTGGGGCAATCTCAACTAACTGATTGGTTTCATCGGTCATCGGTCATAATGCTTTCCGGCAAGTCGTTGATATATAATAGAAAAAGTGGAGGTCCAGCGATACCACCCTGAGGCACACCAGTCCTCAATATTTCGTCCGCAAAGGTGTAGGTCACGGCATCTATAACCACACAAACCCTCTGAATTAGACCCCGCAGATAACTTCTCATCAAGTTCAACTGCTTATGCCTGATTCTGTAAAGGAACATTTTGTGTAGTAAAATTTCGTGGTTTACGCAGTCGAAGGTTTGAAAAAATTGACTGTCTGAGCTGCTGTATCCATGCTCTTCGCCTTTAGAATTCCATGTTGACACCCAGAAAACACGCCGCACTTTCCAAAAAAAACTCCGAAGCCTACACACCAAAACTTTCTCGATTATTTCAGAAAATGAGGTCAGCATCTATATTTCCTTTTTTACAACAGGATTAACAATTGCTATTTTCAGTACTATCTTCAGGTACTAACTTACTACTTTGTTGTTTTTGAGTTTTTTTCTGACTTATTCAATGGATGACGAAAAACTAATTATTGAGGAAAGAGAATTATCTATATTATTTGAAAATAATTGGTATGAATAGCACAATGCTTCAATTTGAAAAGTTCCCACCCCGAGTAATGAATAGCAGTTTTCAATAGGAAATAATGAACGGATTAAATCAATACATCCCTCGGACAGCTTGGAAATTGATCCTTGCATTTTATGAATAACGGATGATATGCAATCAAATTGAAATGAACAAACGTAACCGATTACCGAATCAAATTGAATTGCTATTCACAAGTCGGAGATATTTCAGAGTCAATAGTTTTCGGATCGAGTATATTGGTAGGTCAGACTTAGTTACTCCCTATTCAGTATCCTGAAGATATCAACCCTTCTACATCCTGAAAATGAATAATTCATAGAAAATTACAGTTCAATTCATTCTGGTTGTATTTAATGGGTTCTCAAACAGCTTTTGAAATGAAATCTATCAAACAAGATAGGATTGCATGAATTGGATGTATTTTCAATCATGCTCAACCAGCTTGACGCCTTCAAATTCGAACACACGGTGAAAATTGAATAGGGGATGGGGTTAAATTGTCAAATGGTTTCGGATACACGAGGTTGAACAACTTCTGAGTAATTATTCTTCTCCTTCACAGGACCTCCATAAAAAAATTAGATGAAACGGATTTGAAACTATTTATTCATATTAATAGATTAAAAGGATGGTCATACTATCAAATTATGATTATGACATCGAGTAGGTAAGTTACACTTCCTATCACCAACTTCTGAGTAATTATTCTTCTCCTTCACAGGACCTCCATAAAAAAATTAGATGAAACGGATTTGAAACTATTTATTCATATTAATAGATTAAAAGGATGGTCATACTATCAAATTATGATTATGACATCGAGTAGGTAAGTTACACTTCCTATCACGTTGAAAAGTTAAGAAATTGAAGAAGGAGAGTTGGAAAACTGATATTTCTTCACAAAAATCTCTGAAATCACCATCGACTTCTTTGATATTGAGTTGGAGTAAGAAAAATATCAGATTATGAAAGAAATAAGAGATGACATTAAAGGTAACTTTGAAGATTAGCCTCACAATTTTATCGACCATAAATTGAAATGTTATTTCTCTGAGCTGAACTGCACTTCGAAGAAACGTCTTCTTTTTCCTCGTCATCATAAGCCTATAGGCTTGTTTCACACAATTTTACCTGTCCTGGGAAGCCGAGGACCAGCTGTCTCATCATCTCTTGGGAGGACTACCTCGAGGTCGCCTGGATGCTGGTTTTTCGTTACTAGCGATTTTTGCTAGTTTGTGATATTCCATTCTTGACACATGTTCTTTCCAGGACCTTCTAGGGGCACGTATCCAACATCACCCACGTCGCATTCTTCGCGGATTTCCTCACTTCTCTTATGGTCCAGAAGAGACCTATTATGGATCGTAGTACTTTCATTTCAGATGTTTTAGCCATTCTTTTGGTTCCACTGGTATCCAGTCGTGTTTCCGCTGCTTAAGTCGTAATTAGCCTTACGCAGGTTTAATATATCCTCACCTTTGTTTTTGTCGACATTTGCTTGTTTCTTCACAAAATCGTTCTTAATGTCCCCCTGCAATCCTGTTTGCTTTATTTATTTGCTCACACTAGTCCTGAGGTGTCCGGAGCGCAACATGGTAGTTCTCAAGTAATTAACTGAAGACAATTATTTTTGCCTTCAGTTCAAGTTTACATCCACGTGGTTCTTTAGCGAATACCATACATTTGGTTTTAGTAGTCGAAATTTGCATATTTAGGTTTTCAGCCTTTTTGTTGAATGCTTGCAGGAGCAGGGACGGGCCCAAGGGGGGATGATCCCCCCCAATGTTGAAAGAAGTTGGCAAATTTTCAAAGAAGTTGGAAAAATTTCAAAGCGGTTGGAGAAATTTCGGAGCAGTTGGAAAAAATTTCAAAGCAATTGTAAAAATTTCCAAAGCACTTGGAAAAAGTTCAAAGCAGTTGGTAAAATTTCAAAGCAGTTTAAATACATAATTTCGAGAGAGTTATGAAATACGAAGGAATCTGAATTAGAAAAAACAAGTTTGCAATCAGTACTTAGCAATATATGTATAGCCGGCAATAAATGGTATTGAACCCAATATTTTTACCATCAAGTGTTAGAAGAGATGCGGCCTCAAGAAATAGGTACCTAGTTGCAAATTTTTCAATTACGTCATAAAAAATCCAGCTGGTATAATAAATTTAAGCTGTTACTTTCAGATGTACCAAGTGCGACGGCTTATTAGGCGTTTCTGGAGAACTGGACCTATTTCAATCTGAAAATGGGGATTATGATATTGTTCGACATTAGCTCTATTCGGGTTCACACAATTACTGTTCTAAGACTTGTTTTGCGTTCGGGTTTTTACGAATAATCCTGGGATAGTCCGAGAACAGTCCGAAAGCTGTCCCCGCTCTTGGGCAGGTACTGTTTTAGGATTATTCTGGGTGCATGCTTTTCAGGGCTTTACGTGATGGTTGTTGGCCGGAATCTTGATGACATCGGTTATCTTCAAAGAAGATATCGTTGACAAGATAAATTTCCCGTGCTGAAAACTGAAATGTTTTTTTTTTCTGTTTCTCATATTTGGATCGTTTGATGCATTCGAGTTTTTCCAAACTTGAACCAGTCCTAGAACGGTCCTAGGTATCGAAACGAGTGCGCATCTATTCGGCGCAGTTTTAGAACGATCCTAGGACTGTCCTGAAAATTGTAACCCGAATAAAGCTATTATCTACCGAGCTAGAATATTCTTGCAGCCTAACAACTGTCAGTTATACAGGGTGTGAAAACAAAATTTTCTTTCTATGTTTTTGTTTTCCATTTCGATAGAGTATTCAATTGTGAATACATTCGTATTCAAATCGTTGCATTTGTCATAATAATTTCCAAAATATCGAGAAAAAACTGAAGAAAAGAGGGAGATAAGATTATTCGGTATTATGTTTGTTTTTCCTAATCTAGATATCTTAAAAAGCAACCGTTTTCACATTTTTGAAGTCGAAGACTGTGAGAAAAACCAACATGTTGATGCTCCTAAAATTAATAATTCTTGAGGTAGGTATTCAGGAATCCCTGATTTCATGTCGTAGGTAGTGTCAAATTCATAAAATCTGTTTTATGTCAACAATGATCTTGGTCATAGAAGATAAATTATTCCAATAACTCACACCTTTTTTCTGAATTCATTTATCATTGTTGATATGGAACAGATTTGACATTAAGAGAGTCTTCCGGGCTTATTGGCCGTGGTCTATTAGGAATTATTTCACCTAACGTTTCGCCCACAACTGCGGTAGGCATCTTCAGAGGATTCTTGGTCTTAGATTGTAACTCGACCGCTGAATTTCCGAAAGTGATGCTGGATTCGATCCGTTGGCCCCACTTATACCCTGATCATTGGCGGGAGAAGGTAGTGGGTTTACGCGCGCGATGTTGATTGGTCCATCGCTTCCACTTCGTATTGGCTTGATTTTAGTCTTTTCCAACACCGGCAACCATGCGCTATGTACCAAAGGAGTTTCTTCCCTTCTGTTCATATTGTTCTTATGTTTATATATCTCAATGGCTTCCATGTTCATCCTAGGATAGAAACTTTTGATGTTTGAAATAGCTTCTGCCTTTGAGAAAACAATATTGTGTCCATCTGTCAGAGCATGTTCCGCTAGTGCGGATTTTTCTGTCTGATTGAGTCGACAGCATCGTTCATGCTCCTTGATTCTCGTATTGATACTTCTCTTCGTTGTACCAATGTAGACTTTGCCGCAGTCACAAGGTATCCTGTAAATACCGGGTTGAGAGAGTGGGTCGACTTTGTCTTTGGTAGTTCTGATCATTTGGCCAAGTTTTTGAGTTGGCTTATAGACAGTCTCTATATTGTGGCCCTTTAGTATTCTACCAATTCTATCGGTGACCTTGGGGATATATGGTAGGATAGCTCTTCCATTGGGGGTGAGTTGTGATGTGTTATCATCACGTGTGGAAAGTCTTGGTCTTATTGCCCTCTGAATTTCCTTAGCATTATATCCGTTAGCGACGAATGCATGCTGTAGATGTTCAAGTTCATCCTCCAGAAATTCCGGCTCGCACAATCGTCGGGCTCTATCTACGAGTGTTTTTATAACTCCTCGTTTCTGTTGAGGATGATGATTGGACTGCTTGTGTAGATATCTGTCAGTGTGGGTTGGTTTTCTATAAACCCTGTGTCCTAGCTTTCCATTAGGCTTTCTAGTAACCAAGACGTCTAGAAAGGGTAGAGCACCATCCTTTTCAATTTCCATAGTGAATTGAATATTTGGGTGCCTACTGTTAAGATGGGATAGGAAAGCATCCAATTCTTCAAGTCCATGACTCCAGACGACAAAAGTATCATCCACATAACGTAGCCATGTGGACGGTCTCTTAGTTGCCGCTTCAATTGCACTTTGTTCGAATTTCTCCATGAAGAAATTTGCAATTGCAGGACTTAGAGGGTTTCCCATGGCGCAGCCATCTATTTGCTCATAGAATTCGCCTTTCCACTGAAAATAGCTGGATGACAGGCAAAGTTCGAAGAGCTTTGTTATGTCATTCGGGAATAACTCAGACACGTAGTTAAGCGATTCCCTGATGGGAACTAGTGAGAACAAAGACACAACATCAAAACTAACGAGTCGGTCATTTGGTCCCAACTGAATGTTCTGCAGTTTTTCTACAAACTGGGTAGAGTCCTTGACGAAAGTGTCCGTGTTTCCCACATGAGGTCTCAACATAGTTGTTAAAACTTTGGCTAAGTCGTATGTTGGTGAATCGATGGTACTAACGATAGGTCTCAATGGGACATTATCCTTGTGAATTTTCGGAAGTCCGTATATACGCGGAGCCCTTGCTTCACTCTTACAAATCCTCTTTTTAAGTTCCTCATCGAGAGAAGAAACTTTTATAAGAGCCTTTGCTTGTCTGAGCCTGGACGAGGTAGGATCTCTTTTAAGTTTCCTGTAGTTTGAGGGGTCTAACAACGCCCTCATTTTGGAATCATAGTCAGAGGTGTCCATCACTACCGTCGCGTTTCCTTTGTCAGCTGGAAGGATCACAATGGATGTATCTTCATTGAGACTCTTTATGGCTTGGTGTTCCCTGAAATTTATATTATTTTTTGGAGGTTTAGCCTTCCTGATGATTCTTGAGGCTTCATTCCTCACTTCTTCAGCCGTAGCCTCAGGTAAGGATCGAATTGCTGCCTCAACATTGGCTATTATATTCTCTACAGGAATTTGTTTCGTTCGAATGGAGAAATTGTTTCCTTTTTCAAGGATGGATTTCTCCTCTTGTGTTAATATCCTCTTGGACAAGTTAACAACAGTTTCTTTCCTGTTCGGAACTGAAGAAACAGATAATTCCTGCAACCGTGAGAATTTATTTTTGAGGCGTATAGTATTAGTGTACATTCGCCCCTCCATGGATTTCTGGGTTATGTTATCGACAGAAGTCCAGTCTGTTGGTGTTAAGGTTCCTACTAGATCATTCTGTATTTGTCCGATTTCCTCATCGATACTGACAAGTTTCTGACGAGAATAACGGATCCTCTCCCTTAACAGAGCACACTCGACTCGATTATATATCCTATGTGCCTGAGCACTCAGAAAAAGCCGTCTAAAGCGTACGAAATTGGGCACAACATTCGAATCCCGACAACGTTTCAGAAATGTGAGGGTGCAAAGTTGGTCTGCCTTTCTCTTCCTCAACAAGTCCAATCGTCGAATGGAACTGTATGCTACCTCCCCGTAGAGGCGTTTAATAAATAGTTTCAGGCTTTCACGACCGGATATATTGACATTAAGAGAGCAAATTTCTTCATGGAGAAATTCGAACAAAGTGCAATTGAAGCGGCAACTAAGAGACCGTCCACATGGCTACGTTATGTGGATGATACTTTTGTCGTCTGGAGTCATGGACTTGAAGAATTGGATGCTTTCCTATCCCATCTTAACAGTAGGCACCCAAATATTCAATTCACTATGGAAATTGAAAAGGATGGTGCTCTACCCTTTCTAGACGTCTTGGTTACTAGAAAGCCTAATGGAAAGCTAGGACACAGGGTTTATAGAAAACCAACCCACACTGACAGATATCTACACAAGCAGTCCAATCATCATCCTCAACAGAAACGAGGAGTTATAAAAACACTCGTAGATAGAGCCCGACGATTGTGCGAGCCGGAATTTCTGGAGGATGAACTTGAACATCTACAGCATGCATTCGTCGCTAACGGATATAATGCTAAGGAAATTCAGAGGGCAATAAGACCAAGACTTTCCACACGTGATGATAACACATCACAACTCACCCCCAATGGAAGAGCTATCCTACCATATATCCCCAAGGTCACCGATAGAATTGGTAGAATACTAAAGGGCCACAATATAGAGACTGTCTATAAGCCAACTCAAAAACTTGGCCAAATGATCAGAACTACCAAAGACAAAGTCGACCCACTCTCTCAACCCGGTATTTACAGGATACCTTGTGACTGCGGCAAAGTCTACATTGGTACAACGAAGAGAAGTATCAATACGAGAATCAAGGAGCATGAACGATGCTGTCGACTCAATCAGACAGAAAAATCCGCACTAGCGGAACATGCTCTGACAGATGGACACAATATTGTTTTCTCAAAGGCAGAAGCTATTTCAAACATCAAAAGTTTCTATCCTAGGATGAACATGGAAGCCATTGAGATATATAAACATAAGAACAATATGAACAGAAGGGAAGAAACTCCTTTGGTACATAGCGCATGGTTGCCGGTGTTGGAAAAGACTAAAATCAAGCCAATACGAAGTGGAAGCGATGGACCAATCAACATCGCGCGCGTAAACCCACTACCTTCTCCCGCCAATGATCAGGGTATAAGTGGGGCCAACGGATCGAATCCAGCATCACTTTCGGAAATTCAGCGGTCGAGTTACAATCTAAGACCAAGAATCCTCTGAAGATGCCTACCGCAGTTGTGGGCGAAACGTTAGGTGAAATAATTCCTAATAGACCACGGCCAATAAGCCCGGAAGACTCTCTTAATGTCAATATATCCGGTCGTGAAAGCCTGAAACTATTTATTAAACGCCTCTACGGGGAGGTAGCATACAGTTCCATTCGACGATTGGACTTGTTGAGGAAGAGAAAGGCAGACCAACTTTGCACCCTCACATTTCTGAAACGTTGTCGGGATTCGAATGTTGTGCCCAATTTCGTACGCTTTAGACGGCTTTTTCTGAGTGCTCAGGCACATAGGATATATAATCGAGTCGAGTGTGCTCTGTTAAGGGAGAGGATCCGTTATTCTCGTCAGAAACTTGTCAGTATCGATGAGGAAATCGGACAAATACAGAATGATCTAGTAGGAACCTTAACACCAACAGACTGGACTTCTGTCGATAACATAACCCAGAAATCCATGGAGGGGCGAATGTACACTAATACTATACGCCTCAAAAATAAATTCTCACGGTTGCAGGAATTATCTGTTTCATCAGTTCCGAACAGGAAAGAAACTGTTGTTAACTTGTCCAAGAGGATATTAACACAAGAGGAGAAATCCATCCTTGAAAAAGGAAACAATTTCTCCATTCGAACGAAACAAATTCCTGTAGAGAATATAATAGCCAATGTTGAGGCAGCAATTCGATCCTTACCTGAGGCTACGGCTGAAGAAGTGAGGAATGAAGCCTCAAGAATCATCAGGAAGGCTAAACCTCCAAAAAATAATATAAATTTCAGGGAACACCAAGCCATAAAGAGTCTCAATGAAGATACATCCATTGTGATCCTTCCAGCTGACAAAGGAAACGCGACGGTAGTGATGGACACCTCTGACTATGATTCCAAAATGAGGGCGTTGTTAGACCCCTCAAACTACAGGAAACTTAAAAGAGATCCTACCTCGTCCAGGCTCAGACAAGCAAAGGCTCTTATAAAAGTTTCTTCTCTCGATGAGGAACTTAAAAAGAGGATTTGTAAGAGTGAAGCAAGGGCTCCGCGTATATACGGACTTCCGAAAATTCACAAGGATAATGTCCCATTGAGACCTATCGTTAGTACCATCGATTCACCAACATACGACTTAGCCAAAGTTTTAACAACTATGTTGAGACCTCATGTGGGAAACACGGACACTTTCGTCAAGGACTCTACCCAGTTTGTAGAAAAACTGCAGAACATTCAGTTGGGACCAAATGACCGACTCGTTAGTTTTGATGTTGTGTCTTTGTTCACACTAGTTCCCATCAGGGAATCGCTTAACTACGTGTCTGAGTTATTCCCGAATGACATAACAAAGCTCTTCGAACTTTGCCTGTCATCCAGCTATTTTCAGTGGAAAGGCGAATTCTATGAGCAAATAGATGGCTGCGCCATGGGAAACCCTCTAAGTCCTGCAATTGCAAATTTCTTCATGGAGAAATTCGAACAAAGTGCAATTGAAGCGGCAACTAAGAGACCGTCCACATGGCTACGTTATGTGGATGATACTTTTGTCGTCTGGAGTCATGGACTTGAAGAATTGGATGCTTTCCTATCCCATCTTAACAGTAGGCACCCAAATATTCAATTCACTATGGAAATTGAAAAGGATGGTGCTCTACCCTTTCTAGACGTCTTGGTTACTAGAAAGCCTAATGGAAAGCTAGGACACAGGGTTTATAGAAAACCAACCCACACTGACAGATATCTACACAAGCAGTCCAATCATCATCCTCAACAGAAACGAGGAGTTATAAAAACACTCGTAGATAGAGCCCGACGATTGTGCGAGCCGGAATTTCTGGAGGATGAACTTGAACATCTACAGCATGCATTCGTCGCTAACGGATATAATGCTAAGGAAATTCAGAGGGCAATAAGACCAAGACTTTCCACACGTGATGATAACACATCACAACTCACCCCCAATGGAAGAGCTATCCTACCATATATCCCCAAGGTCACCGATAGAATTGGTAGAATACTAAAGGGCCACAATATAGAGACTGTCTATAAGCCAACTCAAAAACTTGGCCAAATGATCAGAACTACCAAAGACAAAGTCGACCCACTCTCTCAACCCGGTATTTACAGGATACCTTGTGACTGCGGCAAAGTCTACATTGGTACAACGAAGAGAAGTATCAATACGAGAATCAAGGAGCATGAACGATGCTGTCGACTCAATCAGACAGAAAAATCCGCACTAGCGGAACATGCTCTGACAGATGGACACAATATTGTTTTCTCAAAGGCAGAAGCTATTTCAAACATCAAAAGTTTCTATTCTAGGATGAACATGGAAGCCATTGAGATATATAAACATAAGAACAATATGAACAGAAGGGAAGAAACTCCTTTGGTACATAGCGCATGGTTGCCGGTGTTGGAAAAGACTAAAATCAAGCCAATACGAAGTGGAAGCGATGGACCAATCAACATCGCGCGCGTAAACCCACTACCTTCTCCCGCCAATGATCAGGGTATAAGTGGGGCCAACGGATCGAATCCAGCATCACTTTCGGAAATTCAGCGGTCGAGTTACAATCTAAGACCAAGAATCCTCTGAAGATGCCTACCGCAGTTGTGGGCGAAACGTTAGGTGAAATAATTCCTAATAGACCACGGCCAATAAGCCGGAAGACTCTCTTAATGTCAATATATCCGGTCGTGAAAGCCTGAAACTATTTATGGAACAGATTTAATGAATTTGACGCTACGTACGACATATAATCAGAATTCCTAAATATCTCAAGAAATATTCAATTTAGGAGCATCAACATGATAGAACATTATCATAATTTTTCTTCGCACACGCCTACGCTATTTATAAAAAATAGGATTCCAATTTGAAAAAAGAAAGTTATGAGTCAATCTTGATCCCAATTTTTGGCCCAACATTTGGAACACCCTGTGACGAATTTTTCAAAATTCAGCAAAGAATAGGAATAACAAATAATATGATACCGAATACTCTTATCTCTTTTTTTTTCTTCAGTTTTTTCTCGATATTTTAAAAACTATTTCAACGAATGCAACTATACGAGTACGAAAGTATTTTGCATACTCTATCCAATTCATAAACAAAAAAAACAGAAAAAAAATTTTTGAATTTTTTTTTACTCCCTGCATACCTGAAAGTGGTCAGGCTCCAATAATCTTTTAGCTCGGTAGAGAATGTCAAACAATAACATAATCCCCACTTTCTGAGTCTCTTGTTCTACAGGCGGATGAACAATGGATCACCAGGCCTCGGTTCTGCCAGAAAAGGCACCGCAGATGAAGAAGAAGAAAAAGACCATAGAATATCGGAAGTCACAACAAAATTCGTTCAAAACACTAAATACATCCTCAATTCCAAACACTAATGTTGCAAAGAGATCGAAATCGCCAAATCAAATTAGGAAATTTTGTTCAAAATTGTTGCTTCAATATGACTAAATTCGGAATATGTTTTTTTTAAGAAGTATCTTTATGTTGCTTTTCTTTATTTCATGGAATCTGTAAGCAAAAGAAAGGCTCATTTTTCATCAAACGAAATAAATTTTCTGAAAATTTTGTTCCTTTTATTCTGTGAAATGAACCCATGTTAGGCATGAGCAGTTTCAATATTATGAATGTCATCAAAGTGGTCAGTAATTAACTTTGTTTTTTCATCTGCATCTGCCTAACATTCAATAATGTATATTTCTTTATTTTATGGAATCTACTTTTTTCGTGAAAAATATCTTGTTTTATGATGCTTGAAATTTTGAGATAGTCCAAAGAATGAAACTGAACTAAATTAAAGAATGAAACAAAAAGTGTGTCTCAAAGTTTCGAACATACTTCAAGGTATTCGTCACAAAAAAACGATTCCATAAAATAAAGAAACTCACATTATTGAATATTAGGTAATTGGAAAATTAACGTAAATTTCTCAAAACTTTGATTTCCAATATTTACTCCTTTCACGGAATAAAAACCAATAGATTTTTCAGAAAAAATATTTTCTCTGCTGAAAATGAGCCATGCCCTCGCTTACAGATTCCATGAAATAAAGAAAAGCTACAAAACTGAAGAAACAGACAAGTAGTGTTTCTCAAAGTTTCAAGCAACATCAAGATACTCTTCATGAAAAAAACAAACTCCATAAAATCTACTTAATTGAATGTTCTGTAGATGGAAAACAAGTTAATTACTGCTCACTCTGTCGAAATTCAACATTTTGAATTCTTTTTACCGAAACAAATATTATACCATAATATGTATAACGGTTTCCTATTAATTCAATGTTCAGTTGGAAAATTTTCGATGGATTTACCCCCCCCCCCCCCCAAAAATTTGGCTTCGGCCCGTCCCTGTGCAGGAGCCACTGTAGTCCATCCTCGGAGTCAGCTAACAATATTGCATCGTCGTCATAGCAAACAATTTTGATTTTATGTGTCCCCATCTCATATACCATCATATGGTCTTTGAGTAGGTGCACTCTGAGCTGCATCCAGTTTTTTTATATCGCTCTTTGGATTGTGACATATATGGGAATCAAGGGCAATATGAGGTACCTAACTTCAAGATACTGATTTTCGTATAAAACAGTAACTCAACATAGCCATTTTGAATTTCGCTGGCTAAATGAGTTTTCTTTTGACTTTAGCCAACTAAATAACGAACTCAAAATTTTTACGTAGTTTTTTATGTATATTTCCTCACTTCTCCTATGATCCAGAAGAGTATTACATTTTATGGATCGTAGTACTTTCATTTCAGATGCTCGAAACATTCTTTTGGTTTCACTGGTATCCAGTCGTGTTTCCGCTGCGTTGAGTCGTAATTAGCCTTACGCAGGTTTAATATATCCTCACCTTTGTTTTTGTCGACATTTGCTTGTTTCTCCACACAATTCGTTTTTAATGCCCCTGCAATTCTGCTTGCTTTGTTTATTTGCTGTCTCACACCAGTCTTGAGGTTTCCAGAGCGCAAAATGGTAGTTCTCAGGTAATTAATTGAAGACGATTGTTTTTGCCTCCAGTGCAAGTTTCCATCTACGTGGTTCTTTAGCGAATACCATAAATTTAGTTTTAGTAGTCAAAATTTGCATATTTAGGTTTTCAGCCTCTTTGTTGAATGCTTGCAGGAGCCACTCTAGTCCATCCTCCGAGTCAGCGAACAATATTGCATCGTCGGCATAGCAGACAATTTTGATTTTATGTGTCCCCTGAGCAGGGGGGACAAAAATGATCGCAAGTATTTGTGAAACTTTTTCACATCTCTCGAAGATGCAATCCGCGACTTGGGACACTTCTTAGCACGATCAATGGTTTTGGATCAAAGGTTGGAATACAATCCATGAGCAGCATAGTCATACGGTTTCCTATTTCTGGTAAACCTCCGCGAAAGTCGCTTGTGACAAATCATATCACATAGGCCGTCATCGATCCGAGGTTTAGTGGAACTGATGAAAATCTCCTTCACATAGCCTGTAGAGCCGAACACAAGATGTCAGAAAACACACTCCACATATCGTCAACTCTAGAGCATGGAAGAAGCTCCTTTCAATCTATGCCTGTTAAGATTGATGAAGTTGATTAACTTCCATAGTTCTTCGAGTCATTATCCCATTTGAAGGAACGCTGAACTGGATTTTTAGTATTGAGAGTGAGGTGGTCCGATTTACCGAGAGAAGGAAGATATTCGATCTCTGAGATTATGAGAGATGATATCTTCATGAACTAAGATGAGAACCAACAGTGAAGGGACCTGGGTGTCAATTCTCGATGAACGTATACACGTTCATTTCGAACGAATGGTAAATTTGGCATCATGCGTGGGCGCCCGCAGGATTTTTTCCCAGGGGGGGGAAAAATTTTCGAAAAACAATGAGCCTCAGGCGACGTCAGTGCTTCGTTTCTTTCTATTTCTTTTTTTATATTTATGCAGAAGATCCCGCAGAATGTTGTTATTAAGTGGGAGAGATGAAAGTAAGTAAGTACTTACTTTCAAAAATGTTTAAGTAAACATTTTTTTTAACGTCAAAAACATAAGGTTATGTGTATAAAATTAAACGGCAACTGTTTTCGAAGCAAATAACATTCCATGAGAAAATATTAACAGGAAAATAAAAAATAAATAATATGGAGAAAGTGACAAAATGAGTATTATAATTGCCAATGAATGAAGACGGGTAATAACGAAATAAAAATAAATATACTTAAACACTTGTTGAAACGATATTCATAAAAATCATAATGGACCATGACATGAATCAAGCAATGACTTTCGAAACAAGAAATTGAAATATTATCCGAAATAATACAAAACTGCTCCAGAAAATGAAATCAACAGATATATTATCAAAATTTACAAATTAAAAAATAAAAGAGACATACAAATCGTTTTCATTCTGAAGACAAAATACTGAATCATAATACCACAAAGTGGGCATATCTATTAGTCTTACAGAATGCATGCGCAATTGTTGCACCATCCGGTTGCAATATTCTTCTTGTATTGTTTCTCTGTCAACATTTGTGTATGAAGCTAAATTTTTTTGGAGGAGTTGATTTCCTTTTGAAAATTTTTCGAACATCCATATTTTCCAAAGGTGAATTTATCATAAAAATACAAAAAAAAAAAATCAGTCGTTCGGGATGCCAATAAAAGTGAAATTCAAGTAACATATCGTCGAACTATTCGATTATTATTTTCCAATTATTTTTGGTTTATAAATAAGTCATCAATTATTCCTTATAAATTAAAAATTATTCGGAAATAATAATCTAATAGCTCGACGCTCTACAATACAATTTACAAGTTACTTGTTTTCATTTCTATCGGCAGTTCCCGAAGATTACCACGTTTCTGTTTTCTTATAATTCGGATTTACTGAAATATCAAAACATAATACTAATTGAAACGTTATCATTTTTCTTCGCAGAATCCTACGCAAACATGAAAAATGGGGTTCTAATTCGAAAAACAAAAGTTGTGGTCCAATCTCAACCCAAAATTCGAAACACCCTGTGACGAATTTTTCGGAATTCAAGAAATTCAGAATATTTCCAGTCTTCGATTTCAAAAGTGTGAAAACGGTTTGTGCTTAAGATATTGAGAATTGAAATAATATGAGCCACACTTGATCCTAATTTTTGACCAACATTTGGAACACCCTGTGACGGGTTTTTAAAAATTCTAGAATTTTACAATATTTCCACTATCTTCGACTTCAAAAATGTGAAAACGATTCGTGCATAAGATATATAGAATAGGAATAACAAACATAATACCGAATACTCTACTCTGCCTCTTTTCTTCAGGGTTTTCTTCAAATTTTGAAAAGTATTTCGATGAATGCAACGATTTATAACAGGAAATAAAATTTTAACATTTTTTTTTCATACCCTGTAAAAATGAAAGTGGTCAGGCTTCAAGAATATTGTAGCTCGGTATCCTAATACCAATTTTCAAATTTCAAATTGGTACAGGACTCCAGAAACGTCTAATAGGCTTGGTACACCCTGTATTGTCATGATATGTTCCTATGTAATGATTTTATGACTTATATTTTTAATTTAATTTTTTGAAAGGCATAATTTTCCTGGGAGAGGGGGGTAATTACCCCCATTACTCCACAGAGTCGTTTCTATTAGAGCCGCTTGCCACTACGCTAAATTCGACACTAAATTGAGTCCTGAGTCAAAAATCAGATGTGCGCGCATGATAAGATCTTACAGTAATTAAGCGTGCGCATCTACGCGGTGCAAGATCTGATCCGTTAAGGCGAAGTGATTGAAGCCTTACTCAAAATTTAAGGGCGTCCTAGATAAGTCTGTGTTGAAAAATGTATACTTCTTCGGGATTTCGAATACTGAAATCTTGTTTTTATTCACTATGTGTTTACTGATGAAGCATTAACACGGATTGAATGATCGCATCAATTGAACAAAATTCAAAGAAACTAATGAATTTCTCATATCAAATAACTCACCTTCCTTGTACTTTGAGGAGGCGAATATTATGTTGAAGCAGAAATTTTTCATTAACTTCTTCTAGAGCCATATCGATTGCAGGTCCACATCTTTCCAAATCGAATGGTGAATCCAAATTAGATGCGATCAGGACGCCTATATTGAAAAACTTCAGTTCCTGTGTTGTTGAAACGGTTTGAATTCCGGATCCATAATATAATCCTTTAGAAGATATCCAAATCAGAAAAAACATAATGGCTTTACTTAGGATACAGTTGAAACTCATGTTATTATTACATTCCTGCAAAAAGAAGAAACATTGAGAATTCTTAATCCAAGGTTATTTTTACTATAGTAATTTTCACAAAATGATGTATGTTCATAGATGTGAAAATCTGGTAGTTATTCAAAAAAAAATCCACTTTCTTGAATTTCAACTACGATACGTCATTATTGGCCGCAGAAGAACAAATGTTCACATGACTGTGCCACCTTTGTGAAATCGTAAATACCAGGAGACCCGACGGTTTACTTTGAAATTTTGTAATGGTACAAAATGTAAACAAACAGCACAGAGAGAAGTTCAAGTTGTAGAGAACTGTTAGAGTACCAATATGATGACTATAATCTCTGTGAACATTGAAGGTAAATCCGAATGTAAGGAAGAACTACTTCAAGGCGGCGTTCGGAATCAACGTCGGACGTTGTCCGGTGTGCGCCCAAGCCAACCCGAGCCGTTCGGAATCGACGTCGGGTAAATTTTACCCCCGTTCGGAATCACTTGGGACGTTCGTCCGGATGTACAACTTTGCAACCAAGAAAATATGTAGGTAACAATTACTCGTCTTGCGCAGATATCGTTTATTTACACATTCGATTTTTAAAAGTTTGTTTTACGGAGAGATTTCTAGTATTTAGTTTCTTAAAGTAGTTTATTATTTTTATTTTTCAAGATGAGTGTAATTTCAAATTTTACACACGTGATAGTCTAGGATATATACTCAATGAAATAATTTATTCACAAGGAAAATGAAGCACACCTCCAAAATATTCAAGGTTTATTAAAAATGAATTATGTATATTTACCATTATCAATACAGGAGAAAAAGTGCCAAGAATTTGTCTGTGGTAAAAAAAATATTTTTGTATACATTGATAAATACATATGGTGGTGAGTTTATTATTCATCTGTTACAAATCCAAATTCAGTGTTGAAGGTAACTATTTAGAGAAGGCAAGTAAGTATTTTCAAAAACAAGTTAAAAATTATTATCAAATGAAATTATTTCTATTCCAGATACCAATCCAGAAGTTCCAGTGCTGGCGTTCTATTCAATTTATTATCTGTTGCTGAAGTTGGAATGCAACCGAATATGTTTCTCAAGTGTTCTGGAAGGCTGTTATAGAAGAGTGGAGCGAGGTATGGAAACGTAAATATCATTGAAAAATGATATGGTGGCCATTATATTCATTATTTTATGAAAGCACTCACATTCATTTATTTATCCTTAGATGAAGGCTTAATTCTCGCTGATTATGAATTATTCAATTTGCCAACTCTTTCATTTGTAAATACAGAAACCAAAGCAGCAAACTTGATCATGGTATGTACAACATGGCTTTTCGAATTCAAATTTTGCAACTTCCTTCATTATTTTAGAACAACAAACAGTCTAGAGATAAGAGTTTGCTCGGACCACTTCATTATTTCTTAATTATTTCTCTGATTATTTGAAATTCTGGTTTATGTGACGGCTATCTAGAAAATATTGATAACCCTGATTGAGTGCTTTTTTTTACAGTGAATAAAGCTCCTAAATAAAACAGTGTATCTTTTGAAGAACATTTAATAAATACTAAGTCACATTATTATATCGTGATGGAAACCTCAGTATGTGGTATCTCAAAAAAATCAAGCATTATTTTATTGCACCACTCTGGCCAACTTGTTAATCTACACAACATGCAATAGGTGTTATGTAATTGAATCATTCATTTTCAAAACAACTTGGAAAAAGTCTTGATCGATGAAAACAGAAAAAATTTGTATACAAAAAGTCATAATGTCAACAAGAATCATGAGGCAATGAATGTTCGAAAAACTATGGTATTATCATTCAGAGGTAAAATAAATATCAAGCGTATTGGAAAAATTTGCTGTCTCTCCTGAAAACTTGGAATGTTGGACATATGACATATTGCAGTTTCCACTATGATTCATGCATTATTATTATTTTCTCTTCTGAGGATAGCTGCTTCGTCATCATGACTGGTCTTGCTCCACAGAATGTTTTAGCAAAATTAATTTCTGTAACTGGTATGCATCAACCTAAAATCATTTTTATTACTGATAATACATATCTACTTCCAATATAAATACCATTTACCTTACTGATTTTGGGTACATTCCTCAATAAACGAATATCAGCACAAGTGCTGATCCTAGATTTTACAATAAATTTCGCTACAAACAAAATAGCATGAACAAGACTGCATACTTCCTCAAGATCGGCTAGACCAGTTCAATGGCCACAGTTGATACTTTTAGCTTCATCAGCAGTGCTGTATCTTATTTCCTTTGTGAATGCTCCACCTCAAAAAAATAGAAAGTCTATTTATCACATATATTACAGTAATGTAGTACGTTTACTTACATTTCCTTCAATTCAATATTTTCCTCCAAAAATTTAATTTATTTACAGGCTGCCAAGCGCTCTAGAAAACTTTCATTTGCTTATTGGTGTGAAATCTACTGATACTTTTGAATACAAAATACATTTGCAGCTTTCACAGGAGGAAAATCTGATGATGGAGTCATCTAATTTTTTTCAAAGTGGTGTAAATAAAAACCCTCAATCTTATTTATTTCCTGCGAATATCAACTAACTACTTCTGCATTCGTTGTAGAAATTTAAATAAAATAGCCACTTCAAGTATTCACTAATAGAAAATGGAATTAATTAAGATATCTTCATACTCTTGATATATCATTTGAAAAATATTATATTAACCTCACGTTGCAGTTAGAAAGAGAGGGAAGATAACACCCGACGTCGTTCGAAAACGATCGGCAACATTTCAAACAACTGAGTGCGCCCAGCGTTCGACACACGTACTTTATCCGACGTTGGTTCCGAACGCCGCCCAGGACCTGTACCAACAATACAATTTTGGTGTCCTATGTATACAGGAGATGCACAGAGATGGTAATAAAAAAACAGAGATTCCGAGGAATGCAACTTGCTGCCGAAAGGCCAGATAAATTATATGGAATCGCAATTATCATTAAGCCAGACATGCTCATACCCTCTACTAATGTAGCTGAAGGATATGAAATGGAGATATTAACAGTAGAACTGAATAACTGCACCGTCATCTCTGTGTACAAGCCACAAATAACAGAAATACGACAAAGTTGAAAAGTTTATATATCATATCGATCTAGTTCTTGTTCTGATGTTTTCATATATTTTATACTGTTGTCATTATTTATTTCATTATTCTGGGGAAATCAGTAAATAATTAGTTCAATTGTGAGCTTAATCAACCGTTGAATTTAAAAACTATAACATATTATGTGAGTGATATTTCTTTTTCTAGTGGGTACAAATTCTTGACCTAAAAAAGTAGATTTTTCATTATCATGGTTGAAAAATTTAGTTGAGATATTATGACAATTTGCAGGAACTTAATAAGGGTTGCTCAAGTAATCATTTTGAAGTACCTGAATCCATATCGTTCTAATTTCTCTGGAAGAAAATTCAATTTATGGGGGAGTTCGATAATACCAAGCCCCTAAGGACTGTTTTGCCTGAGTGCGCACTTAGGCAGAACAGTTCAGCAAGAACTGAAATATAACTCCTGAAGATGCCAGACACTCGAACTGGCGAAACGTCGAGAACTAATTCACGACGACTGACGAAATGTTCGAAAGAACGGGTTACATTTTCTCTACTTTTTTCAGAGAACTGTGGTTAGAATGATATTATATAGCGATAATATAGAATAAATAAAATTAAAGCAATTATTATGTTGAATTTTGTATCCCTACGAGATGCTCAATTCCTTTCAATTTTCAATCTGGAACATGAAAATGCATCAAATAAAATTGTTAATATTATGAATCAACAGAACAGCAGACTAGTTATGTTGATTAATTTTGGTATAAGGAGTGTCGGAAATTAAACAGACTTCGAGTTTTAACATTTCATTTTCGAATTCTTATCATTCAATGTAAAGCTACTGTGGAATATATTTCGCGATTGTCTATATTCGGTGCTATGATATAAAGGTTCGTGCATCATATAGAGGTGAGAACAGAAAATCTAAACTCTTCACTACGAAAAATAAAATAAAAAAATAGTCAAAATAAAAATTGAACATCAAAAAAATAATATTCATGTCACTTAAAATATCACGATGATATATATATTCGTATGAACTTTACACATTGCGTCAGAAAGAAACCAAAAAGAAAAATGATCTACTACAATCGGAGCGAAGTCTGCCGAAGCCAATCTTCTGCATGTTTTGTTAAGACATGAATGTCCTATATTGATCCGTGGACACGGGTGTGAGGACATTCTATGGCTAGATGGTGGATAGTTTGTTGGGCTGCTCCGCATTTGTCACAATGAGGGTTGTCTATGATACCCCATTGGTTTAATGTTTTATTGCATACTCCATGTCCCGTTCTAATTCTATTGAGGTTGACCCACTGTCTGCGGGGCAGATTGAAACCATTTGGTTTGGCTGTGGGATCCTGAATGAGGTAGGAGTTCCTGATATCTTTGCTCTCCCATTCAGCGGTCCAGTGCTGCTTGCTTGTGAAGTTCGTTAATTGACTTGCCGTTTTTATTGGTGGTTGTCTGGATTTCAATCTCTGTCTATTCCTCATTAATTCTTCAATATCAGCATTCATTGGTGATGTTGGATTGTTTTGACATTTTTCAACTTGCGCTTTTAATGCTGTCATTCTTCTGGTGTTTGGTGGAGCGATATTGCACAGAACTGGGAGCCACGTATTTGGTGTATGTTTAATGGTACCCGATATTTGCCGCATCGTGTGATTTAGTTGTATGTCTATGATCGAGGTATGATGACTATTTAACCATACTGGTGCGCAGTATTCTGCAGTGGAATAAACTAAAGATAGCGCACTAGTTCTAAGTACTTCGGCTGTTGCGCCCCAAGATTGTTTCTGGTTCTAATTTTAGATGCTAATTTATCACGATGATGAAAACTAAAAACAAACTCGAGTTATCAAAAAAATTCACAGAACTTTCCTCCATAAAACTCTACAGTTATTTCAAATCCCCTCGATTCAACTTCTCTCACTACCCTTTTCCAAATCTGAATGATCTTAGGTAGAACGTGCCTCGCCTTCAATAACATCGTGGTAGTACACGACAAAGCTTTCTTGTGCAATTTCTTGCCCAAATTCGTTTCCTCACTTACTTATTATATCTCGAGAAATATTGGTTAGAAAACTATTATGTAAACAGCATTTCTCATCAGGAATGGATGCCGCTGCGGAAATAACAGTCACACTAATATTTATATCAATTCATTCCATGCCAGTCAACTGCGGTCCTAAAATTGAACATAACTTTGGACTAAATTCGAGATGTTTAAATTGATTTTTATGGGTTATCCTCAGAAGTTGAACATATGCAGTCGAGGGCTTTCTTATGAAACGTTTCGAGCACTACTAAAATATCCTTGATCATGTTCCTCTTACTTTCATAGCTTACCCAGCGTCGGCCGTAAAGCCTGAAATCAACTGGTTCATTTAGGATTTTTTCATGGGAAGTGGATATATTTTTTCATTTCCTCATAATATGAAAATGTATTCTACATGACAATTTTCTCGGATGAATTCCCTACACTAGAAAAAAAATTTCATTAAAATCGGCCATGTGGTTCCCCAGTTCTGTGAAGAAAAATAAACACACGTACTTTCACTTTTATACAAATATTACTATGGATATGGATGCAGGAAAAATATTTGACGCTGCGAACTGAAATTCATTCGCAGACATGCGACCTAGTCGTACCGGTGTGCACACTTCCATATCCCGCCGTGTATTTTCGTCCAGCAAAAAATTCGCAGTCCCTCCCGCATACCTTTAACCTTCAATGCGTCAAGGCAGTATGCCCATCCCAAATACACAACACCAACCAATAATGTTTCAAGTTATGGCTATATCTCTACCTCAGAAAATCCCATTTAGACGCAAATATACCTTTCAAAAAGCCAAATGGACAAAATTTCAGGAACTTTCCGAATGTGCAGTGGATACACTTTCGCCCATCCCAAAGTTCTATGATAGCTTTGTGAATGAAGTGAAAAAATGTTCACGACTATCCATCCCTAGAGGCTGCAGAACTTATTATATACAAGGCCTAACAACAGCATCGAAAGCCCAATTAGAAAATTACTTAACCCTGTTCGAAGTAAACCCTTTCGGTGAAGACACAATAGAGGCGGTCAAACAACTCATCACCATTATATCTGAGACCAAGAGAAAAAACTTGACCAAGCTCTTCAGCCTGATATAGGCTTGAGTAGCCACAAAGCACGGAGATTTTTGAAGCGCGTAAACAACGACCCAACCCAGTCAAGAGCCTATTCCAACTAACAGCAGATCAAACAGCAACTCAACTCGTAAAAATGGCAAACCAGATCAGATGCCACCAAGAAAGCAACTAATATTAACAGAATAATAGATGAGGAAACGACCGTATTGTCCAGCATGGAAGATATAAACATCGCACTAAAGAAATGCACCACGAAAAGCCGTCCAGACGACATCCTGACTAAGCAGATTCAGCATTGTGGGCCGAAAGCAAAACAGAGGTTATTAGACATTTACAATGCCTGTCTACAATAGTGCAAGCTTCCCAGGATCTGGCGAAGGAACAAAGAGCTATATATATGCAGACGATAGGGCAATTACATCACAGGGGAAAACATTTGTAAAGGTGGAACAACATTGTGTTAAGATAGCCATATGAGTAGACGTACTGCCAGGTTCTCTTCAAGATTTGCCGAATTTATTAAGTCTGATCGATTTTAAATTGTATGAAAGTATCTCATTCTCAGTGCTCGATAAAGTACTGTGGGTCATTTAATCCGGGAGCATATACCTTGTTGGTTTTGTGTTTTTTTTTTTCGATTGTTTTGATTGAATTAATCCACGTATTATTTGTTGTCGGACGACCGCGCGTGACCTCGCACCATCTGCTCTGAAGAATCGAAAGTATAAAGTGTAGCATACACGTCAAGATATAGTCGCTGACGAAGAATGACTAACGGCGGAGAACTATCAAAACTTATAAGGGATGAATTTGCCAATCAAATGGTTGCAATAAGAGAGGAACTTCGGATGGTGAGGGAGGAAATAAAGCTGTTGGGAGAATCTACAACAGATCGAATAGAAACTTGTGAAAAACGGATCGCTAAAGTCGAGGGCGATATCCTAGAGATCAAACGAAGAACTTTGAAGAATAACATTGTCATCTTCGGACTTACACTGGACTCTTCTGATATATTACACTCTGTTATAACGCAACTGAATAGTTTGCTGGAAATTGATTTGCAGGAGGTGGAGATAAACAATATTTACAATATTGGCAAGAATAAGTCAATCATTAAAGTTGAATTTGTATCCTTTCTGTCAAAAACGAAGGTAACCAGCAATCGATTCAAGCTGAAAGGTTCCTGCATATTCGTAAACGACGATCTATGCAAGGAGGACCGAGAGAATCTCAAGCTCCTGAGACAACAACTCGCATCAGCAAAGGCAAACGACCATAAAGCTTACATTCGTAAAAATTGCTTGGTTGTGGATGGTGAGAAATCTTCCATTGAACAACTGAAGGAACGGAAAGACACGAACCTACCCGCAACACCTGCCCAAAAGAAAACTGAAAAATTGAGCTCTAAGGTAATAGTGGACCCTGAAACGACAACCAGCGCACCAAGCAACCCCGCTCCCTTTGCGCGACACAAACAGTTTTTGAACGAGCGTGACTATCTAGTTACGGAGGAGCAACTGGAAACCAATAAGGAAATCTCTTCAATTATCCAAGTGTCGGAAATAACCAAGGACTGGGAGGAACTGAGTAGGACCAGGTCACAATCCTCAGGAAGTATCAAAGGTGGACAGAAGACCGGTAGCGGTGGAAGTAAAGCGAGGAAGGGTGGCAAAGACATCCGAGCCTAGTTTGAGAGATCTGATTGCTTGTTGATGGATGATTTTGAGGAAATCGTTGGGGAGGAGACGGCTGTGTTTGATGATTGTGAGGTTGCTGCTAGAGAATTCAGGGAGGAGAGACTATTGAATGTGATTCATTTTAATATAAGAAGTGTACAAAAAAACTTCGATAATCTTTTGGTATGTTTGCAATCGTTGGGTTATGAGTGTCTAGATGTTGTTGTACTTTCTGAATGTTGGGGAATAAATAACTTGAATAATTTTTATATAGCTGGTTTTAATGTTTATTATAATGAGTCAAAGTTTAACAAAAATGATGGATTGATAGTTTATGTCAGGAAAGATCTTGTATCTGAATGTAATATTATTGAACTAACTGAGGTGAACCTCCTAAGGGTGCTGTTAAGAGTAGAAAGTAGAACATTCGGGTTAACTGCTACTTATAGACCTCCGGCGACACAGGAGAATGTCTTTATTGATGATTTGTCTGATTACTTGAAGAATCTGAAAAAGGGTGACGTGGAAATATTCATGGGTGATATTAATATAAATTTGAAGGATAGTACTAACATTTCCATCCTATATCAGAGTAGTTTGGGTCAACACGGTTTCATTTCGTTCATAAATAAAGAAACTAGGCAAACCGCTTTTTCATCTAGTATAATTGATCATATTTTTGTTCGAGGTAAATGTGGACTAATGCGAAAGTACTCGGTCAGTTCGGGGGTGTTGCACTCATCACTTACGGATCACCATGCGGTCTGTTTGTTCATAAGATCTTCGGATGGAAATGCAAGTACGCGGAATAAGCAACTAGAGAATAGAACACTTACCGAAATCAATTTTTCTAAACTAAAAAAAGGGCTGAAAGGGGAGAATTGGATTGACGTATTGGGTGAGGTACGAGATCCAGAAAAAGCATATCAATATTTCATTAATAAAATTAGGAATTATATACAATTGAGTCAGTATAACAAAGAACGTAAGGGCAGACTTAGAAAAATAAAACCGTGGATAACAGAAGGTTTGATAAAGGCAATGAGAATAAGAGATCGGTTAAAGAAGAAATGTCAACTAAGTGGAACAGAGGAGGACCGTGAACATTATAGATTATATCGAAATACTTTAAACACTCTAATACGCAGGACTAAAAACGATTATTTTTCGGATAAACTGGGAAAAGCAAAGGGAAATCCTAAAGAGACGTGGTCAGTAATAAACGAGTTAACAAACAGGTTGAAAGAGAAAATTTCTCCTCATTCTATTACTGATGAAATGGGAAATACTTACACCGACGACAAAATCAAATCCAACAAGTTCAATGAATTTTTTATAAATATTGGAAAGAGGATGGCATCACATATACCAAACACAAAAAATGATAGAATGTTCGAACCTCTTATAAATTCTGAATCTATATTTTTGAGACCAGTGATTCATAATGAAATAATACAGGTAATAGCCACTCTCAATAGTAACGCTGCCGCCGGATCGGATGGTATTAGTGTTAGGGTTATTAAGTCCATACATGAGCATCTTGTACAGCCTTTGGTGCATATCATAAATTTGATTTTCGAGACTTCTATTATACCATCTGAATGGAAGGAAGCTCTGGTAATATGCGTACATAAGTCAAACGAAAGGGACAAGCTAACAAATTATAGGCCGATATCGCTTATTAATAATTTCGCGAAGATATTCGAAAAATGCTTGAAATCGAGAATAACACAATTCCTTGAAAAATGTGCTATACTGAGCAGTAATCAATTCGGTTTTCGAGAAGGCAGATCCACTCAAGATGCCATGGAGCGGTTAATTTCTTCGTTAATTAAATCAATGAATAAAGACGAGAAATGTATGGCCGTGTTTTTGGATCTAGCCAAGGCATTCGATACCGTGTCGCATAAAATATTATTGGAAAGACTAGAAACAGTAGGTATAAGAGGTAATTGTTTACAACTAATAAAAAATTATCTATATGATAGAGTTCAGAGGGTCTCACTGAATGGGCAATTGAGCGATAGAGGAACTCTGAGCATGGGCATTCCACAAGGTACGGTACTAGGTCCGGTTCTTTTCCTCATCTACGTCAATCAGTTGCTGTTGTTGAATATCCCGAACTGTGTAATTTTGTCATATGCTGACGATACAATGTTGCTTTTTCGTGGGAATACATGGGACAAGGTGTATACAGAAGCCGAAAAAGGTATAGGAGTGATTAATGCTTGGTTTTCGATTAGCTTACTAAGTCTCAACATTGCCAAATCACGGTTCATTACGTTTTCTCTCATGAAGCACAAACAGCCTGACATGTCATTGTTAACTGTGCATGGAGCTGATTGTGATGTGTTAACTGCACCTGTCCAAGAATTGAGAGGGTTTCGAGTATTAAATACTTAGGTATTTTCCTGGACCAACATATGAGGTGGGACGTGCATGTGGAGTATTTGAGGACTCGTCTTAAAAACTTGGCGTACATTTTTTACAATCTTCGAGATGTAGCAAATACCTCCACTATGCTGAGAGTTTACGATTCCTTGGTTGAGTCAGTGTTGAGATATGCGGTAGTTATATGGGGAGGTTTATACGATAATGCTCTGGAGGGTTTGCAAATCATTCAGAAGTATATCTTGAAAATTATTATGAAGGTTGACAGGACGTATAGTACCGAATTATTATTCAGTGATTGCAACAAAATGACTATCAGACAATTATATATTTTTGAGTGTATAGTACATCAGATAAAGAATACTAGTGACTACGTTGACCACGACTTCCCTACCAGATATCGATGTGTGCAATCATTGCGTGTTCCCTTTGTTTGCAAAAGTCACTTACAGCGTTGTTGGGTATATTTGGGACCAAGGTTTTTCAATATTTTGCCTTCTGCTCTCAGAAATGTCAATTTAAAAAAGAAATACAATAAACAAGAATTAGCGGAGTATATAAAACTACACCATAGAGAATTCTTGGAAGTGTTGACATAGAATGCCTATGTGATTTTCACGTTCATTTATAGCTCTCCCCTTCCTGAATTGAAAATTTAGTGTGAATGTATATGGGATGTGTGATGTTATGGCTGGTTTAGATGTAACAGTTTTCGGTAATTGTGAAACTCTGTACAACACACAAGCTTCAGCTTAGGTTGTACAGTTTTCTGAAATTAAAATGTATTTACTTATTGTAACTTGGTGACCGAATAAAATTATTATTATTAAAATTATTATTATTATTAGAGTGCGGCACTAGAAGAGTCATATTATAGAAATACCCAGCTGAAACTAAATCCAACAAAAGCACAAGTATGTGCCTTCCATCTTGAGAACAAGCAAGCCAGGAGAAAACTGCAGATCGAATGGAAGGGGGTACCGTTAGAGCACTCTCCTAAACCTAGAAATCTTGGCGTTACACTAGATAGAGCCTTAAAATTCAAGAGTCACTGCTTCAACAATAAGCTGAAAGTCAGCGGAAGAAACAATTCAATCCGCAAGCTGACAAGCTCTAATTGGGGAGCCCAACCCAGGGTTCTCAGATCCTCAGCACTAGCTTACGAGTATGCATGCCCGGTTTGGTGTAGCGCAGCACATACAGAACAAGTTGATGTTGCCCTCAATGAGACAAGAAGAATCATCACTGGATGCTTTAAACTAACACTCCTGAACAAAATTCACCATCTAGTTGGAATCGCTACACCTGCCATCCTTAGGGAAGCAGCTGCATTCAAAGAACGATCAAAAGCAGCGGTATCTGAATGTCACCCTCTCCATGGTCTCCAGTATTGTTTTCTTTGTTAACCTGTGATGCTTCTGAGACAAATAAATATAGAGTACAAATCAGCATTAGTCGTATCTGAAATAGGTATTCAGAAAATATGCATACCTATACATTTCATAAATTCATTTATTTGATCGGAAAACTTTGGGCTTAGATATTCGTGGACGATAATTTTGATTATCAAAATAAATCAAGACTCAGGTCTTTTTGATTTTTTTGAATTTACAACCACCCCGAATTGAGTATATTATGTGTAGTAAAACTTCGGGGAGTCCCCAATCTTTAAACCTATTATATAGGTTCCTGGTGCAGAATTTCATGTTGTGTAATTTTTATTGCTTGACTTTTTCCGATTGAATTGACGGTTTTGGAGTTACAACTCTTCAAAATGCCAAAAATGGATTTTTCGGAAATTTTTTAAAAAATTTACAACAAGCGATTGCTCCTGAACGCCTGGGGCCTTATTCTCGAAATCATTCGCCATTCTTCGTATACGCATTTTTGCGAATAGCGATTTGCGTTTCAAAAACGGCATTCATGACAACTTCGGAATGTTTATGGCATAGAATTACAAATCGGCACTACTGTGTGCTCTAATTTCGAGCTATGCGGACAATATAGGTAAATATCGGTCAAATCGAACACCCTACATTCAAATTCAATATTAATGATATAATTCGAACTGTCAAATATTTGCTAGTACTCAAAACCACTCGCAATGAAATACGAACGGTCGAAGGCACAGATCATAGAAATGTACGGCGAAAGTCATGCGGACGGTCAAGAATACATGTTCGTGTGTCATTCTGAAAGGTAATAGATGCGAACGATCGCATGAACTGCGAATGGTCAAGAATAGGTCCCCTGGACCTATTTCGATGTTTCGTTTGTCATTTGACGCAAAATTCAATGCGCTTCAATTTAGGAGGAAATAATTTTTTCTATGCGATGCGCTCTCAATGACATATAAGCGAAACACTGGAAAAAGTCCAAAAATTTCGAGGTTTTTAGGCCCCCAAAAGTTTTCCCGATAAAAATTTTGTTGGATTCGCTTAGTTTCCTACTACTGGAGTGCTAAGACACCAATTAAATCTCAGACACATAACATCCGACCTTTTGTGTTCACCAAAGTCAAGATTGACTGGACTACTGCTCTTTGCCGACGATCTGAAAGTCTTTTACAGTCAAGTGTGAGAACGACTTTATTAGTTTTCAAACAGATCTAGACAGACTAGTCAAGTATTTCCACAACAATTTTCTTCACTTACGGCTAAGTTCACATGATCGCGCTACGTTTGTAGCTCGTTAACGCGCGTTGATGTATTCAGATGGTTGCGCGTTGATAGCGCGGCAGCCCGCGACTACTATCTTTTTTTGATTCCGAGCACAGAAAAAGTCAATGAAATATCCGTCAATATTTCAGCTTTGTATGTCTAATCGCGCGAATCATCTGAACACGTCTATGCCTGACAGTTCTTCAATACGCGCGACGTCAAGCGAAACAAGACACTGGCGACTGGCGACAGCGTAAAGGTACGGTTTCGCTTGTGCGTCGGACGCATGCAGAGACCGCCGAAAGTGGCTGCTGCGATTGTTGTATAGACTGTTCATAGGGAATAGCGAAGAAGCGGTTCCGCTTATGCAGTCAACGCAGCAGTTGCTGCAGCATCCAAACGGCCCACTGCTTGCGGTACCAGTCTGTGCGACGTCGCTGCAGCGTGAATTCGTTTATATAGAGGTTTAAATTGTTATTATTCATCGAAATTATAGAAAATGAGCGTTGAAAACTTTTCGACGGATGAAGAAATGAAACTAATTGAATTAGTTTCCACAAATATACTTCCCGTCTATAAATTCCGGACAGACAAAATTTTTGTCAAATTCAACACCCTGTATCTTTTTTCATGGTTCTCCGATTTTGTTGAAATTTTCACCACTAGTATTGGGTCTTGTTATATTAATCTGAAATTTACTTTGCGAAAATACCTGTAGTTCATCCATTATACAGGGTGAAACAAAACCTTGTTTCATATCTTTCATTTCTAAACACCCTGTGGTGAATTTGAGACGGAAAATTTGATATCATTCAGTTTTAATTTGAAGTGTGATCCTTTCTTATTTAGATTTTTTTTGATCTACGTCAGTATCTGCTTTAAAAAAAAGATACATATTTTCAAAGAAAGTGTTGCATTTTTTCAATTTTTATAACGATTCAAAACATTACAATACCTTATCGACTAGTAAACATAAACAAACGTCTGAAAATTAATAGCGTGTATATTCCCTCGCTTTCTCATCACTTTTATCATACGACGTGGCGTACTTTCAATGCATTTACGAATTGCTTCTGAGGAAAGCAACAATTTCTTTTAATGCAGAACAATGCTTGCTAGGCCTCACGTTGCACGGGTTGTAACAGAATACTTTGAAGAGGCGAATATTCAACGATTCATGTGGCCAGCCAGAAGTCCGGGTTTAAATCCAATTGAACATGTATGGGATATGCTAGGCAGACATGTTCGAAATCGGCAGCCCAACGCTTTGCCCGACTTACGAACAGCCCAAAACGGGAAAATATTCCCCCACAAGCAATTCGGAAATGCATTGAAAGTATGCCACGTCGTATGATAGAAGTGATGAGACAGCGGAGTGGAAATACACGCTATTAATTTTCAGATGTTTGTTTATCTTTACTAGTAGATAAAGTATTGTAATGTTTTAAATTGTTATAAAAATTGAAAAAATATAACACTTTCTTTGAAAATGAGTATCTTTTTTTTATACAGATACTGACGTAAATCACAAAATATTTTGTTAAGAAAGGGTCACACTTCAAATTAAAACTGAATGATATCAAATTTTCCGCCTCAAATTCACCATAGTGTGTTTAGAAATGAAGGGTATAGAACAAGGTTTTGTTTCACCCTGTATAACGGATGAATCACACGTATTTTCGCAAAGTAAATCTCATGTTAATATAACAAGACCCAATACTATACCTGGTGAAAATTTCAACAAAATCGGAGAACCACGAAAAAAGATATAGGGTGTTGAATTTGACAAAAATTTTGCCTTTCCGGAATATATTGACGGGGAGTGTAGATGTTTGTATGATGCATCTCATCCTGAAAGACAGTTTAAGGAGAAAGATCGCGACAGAAATAGAAGGAAAAACAAGTGAAAGGAATTTTTTTTTTTATCATTTATAATTTGAACTCCTGTGTATATAAAACAGTTTCATTTTCATACAATTGAATATTAATTATTCCGAACCCTAAGTTCCTGTAACTATTTTTTCTTGCCAGGCAATTTTACCCTCGGACTGCGAATCCATCTGCTCGCATACATCAAATGCACATCACGCCTTTTCTTATTTTTTCTTTTCATATATTTCAAAATAATTTCATTCTCCTCTTCTTCCAAAATATGAAGTGCAAGTAAAATCCATCTTCGAATTCTCACTGTCGACTGTCGGCCAAGTAGTTTGGCTGCAGATAAGGAAACCACTCCGACGTCACAGCGGACGCGAGCAGTAGCTGCTCGCATTCACTGCATGCGTCCGACGGACAAGCGAAACCGTACCTTAGTACTCTCAGGAAGTCTTGGGTGTCCGATGAGGTCAGGCAAGTTAGCGTGGACTAGAAGAACCTATATTGGTTGAAGGTGAACTTGAATTCGCCCAACATAGATTCGGTGTATAAGCAGGCAAAAGTCGACTATAGGCAGTTGCTTAGAAGAACTAAGTACTCATATATGAAGAATGGATTAGATTTAGCACAGAATAAAAATAAAACAGTTTGGAATATTGTCAGGGAGGAGCTCGGCAAATCCCCTTCTGGAAAAAAACAACTACGCATAAGCATTGATGGTGATATATGCACTAAACCTGAGAAGGTTGTAACGACGTTTGGAGAATACTTCTCGAAAATTAATAGAGTCAGTCTTTTGCATCATTTTGGTAGTACAATATCTTTAAAGATGAAAAATTGTAATTTCTTTTTCTATCCTATTGTGGAAGACGAGGTCATAAGTGCTATCAAGTTAATGAAAACAAAAAATAGTACTGGTATCGACCGTATCTCTTCCAAAGTTTTGAAGTGTATAGCAGTACCGATAGCTACTCATCTGACATTCTTATTTAATCACTCTATATCTACTAGTAAGTTTCCATCGGCATTAAAAATATCAACTGTCATACCTATCTATAAAAAGCAAGATCCTAGTGACATTGCCAACTACAGACCAATATCTATTCTCAGTGTGTTTTCTAAAATTTTCGAAAGAATTGTTCTCAATCGCTTTATGAGTTTTCTAAACAAGTTCAAGCTAGTGACAGACTGCCAACATGGTTTCCGGCATGGAAGATCTACACAATCGGTTGCTATTACATTTATGGAACGTGTCTATAAAAGCCTTGATAATGGCCTTTTTGTGGCGGGCCTGTTTTTTGACCTCTCAAGTGCATTTGATTGTCTCATGTTTGACTTCATATTAAATAAACTGTACAAACTCGGATTTAGAGGCATATATCTTGATTGGATAGAATGTTAAAATGAGATTATTCGAATATACACTCCTGCTTGTTTTATTAGTTACCTTATAAAACATTATGACAGTAGTAGATTTTTATATTGAATGTCAATCAGTCATAATTAAAAATACTTGTTCGAGTTGATTATTTCTTATGGAATAAACTGTGTACTCCATTTTGCTACTAGATAGAAAGTTACCTCTCAAATAGAACTTTTCGTGTAAAAGTTACAATAGGGGTTCCGCAGGGATTGGTATTGGGACCTTTACTATTCCTATTGTTCATTAATGACCTGCCTGAACATATTTCGGTGGCGACGATTATAATACTTGTCGATGATACGTCATTTTGTATCGAGGCAAAGAGTACTGAGGAGCTTTCCAGCTCATGTTCTAGCATAATTGAATATTTCAATACTTGGTGTCATAAAAATGCTCCCATTCTGAATGTGTCGAAGACAGATTTGATATACTTTGGTCTCAGGGGTACTGGTGACCGACAACTGACTGTTTGCGGTTCTTTAACATCAAAGTCCTGCACAAAATTCCTTGGCATTTATGTGGACAGTGGATTGTCATGGATTGAACATATTGATCATGTTTGTAAGAAATTGAACAAAGCTTTTTATGCCTTAAGCAAGGTGAAGAATTCCTTACCGGCCGCGACACTGATAAAGGTCTATTACAGTCTAGCTTATGCTCTTATAGTCTACACTTTGTTCTCTGGGGTAGTTCAGTGGAATTAAGCAGGGTACTCATTCTCCAAAAGCGCATTTTGAGAATGATGTTTAATGTTAAGCCTAGGGAATCATGTAAACCTGTATTCATGAGTTCAGGCATTGACTGTTCCATGTGTATATTTATATAGATGCTTGATTCACTTGAAGGATAATGAGATATGGATTCTTGTGAGCTAAAATTCATTGAAGGTTAGTCTATGATACATCAATATATTCAGAAAAAAAATGTAAAAATTTGATGTTAAAATATACAGGTAGTTCCATCTGCAAGATACTAAGTTTGTGATCAATCTCAAAAACAGAGTGCCCTCAAAACATTTTTCAACTACGCCACTGACTTTTACGTAAAAATATCTGTTATAAGCAGTTTTAATTTTTTTTTCTATCTCATACAGGGCCCGAGAAATAATAACATCTCCAAAAGTGTACATTTTTTGTTTCCGACCTGTTTTTCAGAAACAACAGAAGTTGGAATATTTCTGTTTGTGGATTTAAGACCTAACGCACACGAACGATTCTCGGTGACCGACTATTTTGTAGGAGGTTAACGCACACGGACGACAGTCTACGAATAAAACCAAATGGAGCGCGCTCCGACAGTTTTGTAGGTACGACTAAAAGTAGTTCGTGTGCGTTGGTGCATTCACATACGTGTTCTGCATTTCGACCGACAAAATTGTAGCTCACCGATTGTCGGTCGTGTGCGTTAGGTCTAAAAGTTTTACAAAAAAGCGATACAGGGTGGCGAAAACCGCATGTCTCTTTCTTCAATGATAGCTGAGATACACTGCAGTCTCAACTTATTTGGGACACAGTGTACATTGATGACCCAATAAGAAGGATTAGGAGATTGTAAATTTTTCAATCACCGATAAGGTCTAACGCACACGAACGATTGTCGGTGAACGACTTTTTTGTAGGAGGTTAACGCACACGGACGACAGTCTACGAATAAAATCAAATGGAGCGCGCTCCGACAGTTTTGTAGGTACGACTAAAAGTAGTTCGTGTGCGTTGGTGCATTCACATACGTGTTCTGTATTTCGACCGACAAAATTGTAGCTCACCGATTGTCGGTCGTGTGCGTTAGACCTTAGACATACTAATAAACCTATGAACTCTCCTATTCACATAATGCTCTTTGAATGTACACTGTGTCCTAAATTGGGTGAGACTGCGGTGTATTTCACCTATCATTGAAGATAGAGATATGCAGTTTTTGCGACCCCGTGTCCGAGTCTCTCTTTTGTAAAACTTTTAAATCCACAAACAGATATATTCCAACTACGTTTGTTTCTGAAATACAGGGAGAAAAAGAAAACGTGCACCTTTTGGAGATTTTATTATTTCTCAGGCCCTGTATAAGATATAGAAAAAATTAAAACTGATTTTGAATAGATATTTTTACGAAGCAGTCAGTGGTGTAGTTGAAATTTTTTTCAGAAAGTGTTTTTGAGATTGAGCACAAACTTTTGAATTTTCAGAAGGGACACTCTATATATTTTAAAGTCAAATTTTTGCAATTATATTTCTGAGTGCATTGATGTATCACAATCTAACTTTTGATAAATTTTGCTTCATAAATCAGAAGAATCCATATTTTGTTTGTTATTTCAATAGTAGGCCATGAATTGTTTCACACATTAAATTAATTGTGACTTGAACTTAGTTATTTTATCATATTCAAACATGAATTCAAAATGTCACTCTTCAACATGAACTTGAAAATGTTGGAAACAAAACAAAGTTTAATATTAATATTGAAATTTTTTTATGCATGTTTAACTTTTATGCATCTTTGGAAGAATTCATGTCTTAGGGCCGCTTGCCACTACGCTAAATTCGGAACTACGCTCTTAGTCCTGAATCAGATGCGTACGCATAATAATATCTCTCATTCATTATGCGAGCTTGAATTAGTTCAGAATTTAACGCAGTGACAAGCGGCCCTTACTATTGAAAAAAAAACAAACTTAAACATGGAAGTTTCTTATTTTTAAAATGCATTAAAGTTTTGGTTGTGATACATCCATGTATTCAGAAAAATCATAGTAAATTTTGACATTGAAATATGAAGGTGTTTTATTTGAAAATTAAAAAGTTTGTGCTCAATCTCAAAAACAGTGCTATGAAATTTTTTTCTAACTACGCAACTGACTTCTACTTAAAAATATCTATTGGAAGCAGTTCAAATTTTTTTTCTATCTTAAACAGGGCTCGAAAAATAATATCATCTTTAAAAATGCACCTTTTTCGTTTTCGCCCTGTATTTCAGCAACAAAAGTAGTCAGAATATTTCTATTTGTGGATTTAAAAGTTATATAAAAAAATGACACAGCTGAGATACAGTGCAGTCTCACCCACAATTATTTAATCTTTTTCACCCTCCTAGATGCACCTCATATCCTGTGGCTCATTGAGGCATTGTGATTCATGCCATAAAAAATACATTTTCGCAATTTTATAGATGCAGATGCAAAATGTCCTTCATAAGCTGAGTTCGAAAAACACCCCCTCCTGTCGTTCTTTTAAATTAATCTAATTATTCCTCTCAACTCGTTCGACACTGTGTTTTTTTTTTCAGATTAGAGTAGACAGATGTCATCTTCAGCATAATTCAGAATGAAAAGAGAAACACGTGAAATATTGATAGGTGGATGATAAGAAGTTCGAAATCAATTTGGACTTCGTTAAACACTTAGCTTTCATTCTTGCCCTATTACATTCTTCATCATTGCAATTTCGGATAGTTACTATGTGAAAATTTGTTTCCAGAATTGTCCCTTCTTTGACATAATAATCTTTGATTTCTTTCATATCACTGATTGTAAAAATTAGAGTTGATACGTCTTTTTTCGAAATTTTCTATTCAACGTTACCTTTGTTTCATGCCACATTACTCACTCTATGTCCGTTTTGGATTTCTACTTTCTTATTCCAGAAACACCTGATGTAATATCATGCACCACCCCTAACACTCCACTTATAATGTTGAACCTAGTAACCATAGGATACTGACGATCATTTGAAAAAAGAAAATAGTTGTACTTGATGGCATTTAATTTCCATTTATATACCTGATAGTGGATTAATATTTGTGTCAATTCACAAACTATATCAACTTCACAAAGAGATTGGATAATTCTTGAATAAAAGGAAGGCGAGGATCAAATAGAAATTGTCGTAAGAAAACAGCTGAACCGAAGAATTATTCCCACTATAACGACCCAATTAAAATTTCATATAAAATTATGTGAACAGACATACTAATTTCATAAAAGAAACGTAAAAAGTATCTAGTGGCATAAGCTTACTTATTTCCTGAGATAATTGGACGTAGGCATCAGTAATTGGATATTCTTCAGATATAAACGAATGAATTTCACTGTGAATGATATCAGAAATCTGCGAGAGAAGGAATGAAATGATACCTCAATGCGGAAAATGTGAGTCTTATCCAAAATTAAGAACTTTTAGGCCGATTCAATTGAAACAATTGCATAATTTTTATTTGAATTATATCAAGAAGGATAATCTTTCATAATTCATATATAATTAATATATAATAATAATAATGAAGATGAAGTTTTTGGAAGCATAATGGTCCTCCGTGTTTATTCCCTGAATCGAAAATAATAGTTTGCCATGAAACTCCAGAAAAATCCCACCGAGAAAATTTTCAGCTCAAATTATTATAATACTAGCTATCCCGCGTAACTTCGTCTGCATAAATCGGCTATTAAAACTTTTGTTATTATTATTATCCCACTATTATCTTCAAACACGAAAAACGTTGAAAAAGCCTAGATCGTGATCGTAATACCACCTACCATATCCAATTGTATTTCCCTACCTTTTCGTTAATATACCTCTAACCTATACCTAAATAACTGAAACTACAATTCTATTATCAAAAAATCAGACAACCCCCTCAAAGCATGGACCCTCCCGAGACGCGGAGGGTTAACGTTAAGCTACTGGTTATGGGATGAAACGCATAATGAAGGCAGTCACCAACGATGTCTCCTTTACGCCCCTCCGGTGAATTAGTGCTGAATTATTCCTTATTCAGATCAAACCTATATCGCGATAACTTTCAAACTATTCTTCCAAATTAATTTGTGTGAAAGACAAAGGTTATCTACATTGAATACTGAAAGCGATAAAAGTATCTATTCTGAAAGAGATTAGGTAACCTACTATAAATGTTCATTTGAAAAAGTCTATACAACTCAACAGTATTTATAGCTCATTACCTATTCTGGTTATGATCGCTCCCGTATTAAAAAGATAACTATGTTGTCGTAGATTTTTATCAAGAATTTTTTGAGAAATAAAATATCTCAAAGCATTGCAGTATTGACAAAAAGTGCTCAAAGTTCCTTAACCACCTCAGCAGAACTCACCTACGGCGAACCTATCAGATTACCCGGAGAATTCCTGACCGCTTACGAGGAACCAGCCACATCCGAGGACATCACCGAATTCGTCAAATATTTGAGAGAACAAATCAGGAGAATCAGACTGGTAAAAGGATCAAGACACGGCGAGAAGAGAAGTTTCTGTCAAAGACCTCGAAACAAACCAGTACGTATTTGTAAGAAATGTTGGACCAAAAACATGCTTACAATTACCGTACGACGGCCCATATCAAGTCAGCAAACGAGGCGAGAAAACTTTCACCGTGAAAAGGAACGGAAAAGACACGACGGTGACCATAGATAGACTGAAACCAGCCTACATCATTAGCAAAGAAGAAGATGATCAACAGCCCCAGCCGCAAACTCTACAATCCTCCCAAACCTAAGAGAAACCAGAAAAAAAGAGAAAACACCAGAACCAGAGAAGAGTTCGTTTTTCATCGAAACTCACGGATTTCGTGATTTACTGACGCAAATCACTGGCAGGGGAGTTTGCGGCTGAAACAAAGTCGACGAAAATCACCGTCTTCAAGTCCAGCTGAAACGAAAACCCTAATTCGTTAAAATCCGACTTGAGCAAATCTGACGAAGGCACGCCTTTTCATGGACGTTGAATTAGCTTCCCTAATAGGTGAAGACAAACAGGCATAAAAATCGCAAGAAAACAGATGCAGATTCATTCTTCGAGATACTTCGAAACCAGCAACTTCAACGATATTCGATACTTTCGCTCTCAACGCAGAACCATCTGTTTTACCGCTTCGACCAGATTTTTCAACAACGGCTACCTGCGTCGTCGAATACTTCGAACAACCGACATTCGCAGCCCCTTAAAACAACGACGATCCAGCCTGCGAAATTCAGTCTTTTGAGACTTTCAAAACAATTACGAATTATCGACTCGCCTTCGCCGTGTAGAATCCATATATTCTACGAAAATCAGTCTTTTCAGAATGACAATTCTCGTAATATGTCTTAGTTTTTGCTCCTGAAAAATATTCTGTTTTCTTGTGTTATAACATGCTTGGTTTACTATGGGAGATGATTGCCTTCCATTGGGGTCCCGTAGCGGTCTTCAAACATCTGAAGTGCCGAAAAATCATCACCTGGAAGGTCGTATCTGGTTTGAAAAAACCCTCACGACCAGAGAGCAACAATTTGTGGATTTTGAATTTGAATATCGAAGGAATTTCGAAAGGAAAGTGTGATTACATCTCCAAATTAGCTGATGAACATGGTATCAAAGAGATTCTTCTGCAAGAAACCCACACGGCAACAGAAAAAAAATCCTCGTAAAAGAGGACAGTTGAAAGGTTATGTATTAATTGATTTTTTACAAGTTTAGCTTGTTATGTTGAAAAATTATCAGTTTCGTAATTTTCAACAGATTCGGAAAGGGGAAATTGATGGGGTTTTTTTTCATTTCTTTCAAATTTTGTGACATTTCTGTCATAAATATTTATAAACCTCCGAACATTATTTGGCCAAGAAATCTTAATGTTGATGTTTTTTAAAGTAGCAAATGCATTTCCAAAATGCATTCGATTTATTCTGAATAATCGGTTTCTTTTCTACTTTTGTCTTTTTTCATTTCAGATTAAGAATTACGAGTCGTTTTGGGAAGAATCTGTGTATCCGAGCCCATCGACGGATAACATGAAGATGATCACACTGATGTCTTTCAAGATTTTCCTGATATTTGATATTTTATGTTATTTTGTTTACGGGGAGGCAGGTTTTTTCGGCTGAGGTTTTTTCACCTGGCTGTATAGTATCGTATGATACTAGTGTTGATAGTATCGTATGATTCTATAGTATCATACAAAGAATGTTATGATACCCCGTTATTTTTTTACCTCAGCTTAGGTACTTTTTGTTTCAACATTTAATGTATTATTTTAGCTCTCTTTTTCATAAGAAAATATATATATATATATATATATATATATATATATATATATATATACAGTAGAACCCGATTATCCGAGCCCGCTTTATCCGAGGTCGCGATTATCCGAGTCGCGTGGATAGCACAGGATAGTTCAATTTCACAAGGTCAACCTTTGCTCGCACTGCGAGATGTCTGTACTTGTCATTTGTTAAGGAACATATCTACATACTTGTGTATTATTTTTATATAATATATGTATTAACTTATCTATTTAGTAACTGTTTACGTAAATAAAACTCAATTTGATTAAAAATATCATATTTTTTCAGAGTTATTTTATAAAGTCCGTATTATCCGAGTTTTCGATTATCCGAGGTAGGCTCGGTCCACAATAGCTCGGATAATCGAGGTTCTACTGTATATATATATATATATATATATATATATATATATATATATATATATATATATATATATATATATATATATATCTATAATAAGTTTTACACCAACTTCAAATTTTGTTTTTGTTAAAATAAATTGTTAAACCGTTCTACGTCTTTTCCTGGAATCCTTTCCCATCCTCCACAGTAGCTTCTATCTGGTTGTATGTTGCCTGAAATCGATAGTACGGATTCTGGCCGAACGACAACAGATCTTGCTTGTGAATATCTCATTCGGTTTGTCTCGAATCGCTCCCTGCACTTATAGGTGAGCGTTATTTCACGAACTGTGATTTCAGCACTGATATTAAGAATTCAACGTATACATAGTTCCTTACCAGTAATTAAAAGTGTGATATCGTGATCAATTTTGTATTTTCCAAAAAAAACAGTGAAAAAGCAGCCAAGTAAGAATAATATCAACTGAAAAACTGATGTATGTGATGTTGGCTCATTACTTTCGAATTGTGGAAAATACTTTTGTTGGGCTGAACTCTGTCTTATGTCTTATTTACCGAAAAATCAAAATTGACGAAAAAAGATAGCCCACACTTTCATTTCTTCTTCTGAAAAATAAATGGGAAATTTTTGTGAATGAATATTTTGTGCCGTAAATATTTTAACAAAAATTCTTCAGATTTTCCGGCAAATTAAAATAATGAAAAAAGTCAGCTCAGCACTCTTTTCTTTTGCCGACGAAATTTGTTTTATATGATTGTGCTGCAACTGTGCCAACTTGTGTCAGTCAGTTTTTTAGAAAAACTTCACATACACTGTGGCCAGGTATACCGATTTTCCTACAATATACTGATTTTTGTTATTTCCTCCTTGTGAGGGAGAACTTGTTCATTTTTTCTAAAAACTGACCGCCCCAAGTTGACATAATCGTATAAAATAATTCTCGTTAGATGAAATGAACGTGCTGGGTGACTTATTTTCAATTTCTTAATATTCTTGGAAATCTGAAAAATTTTCGTAAAAATATTCATGGCACAAAACAGCACAACTGTAGCACAAATTCTCCTATTCATTAGTCAGAAGAAAACACGAATGTGCTCGGCTATCTTTTTATTTTCAATTTCAATTTTTCGAAAAATTAGACGGACTTTTGGAAAAAAGCACAACCGAATACAACTTTTTTTTAGTAATTGGTCTTTTCGGACTTTGAAATATCTTGTGGATCACATGGAAAAAAGAGAAAATCTCAACGGCACAAGGCAGCACGAATCAAGCAGAACAACAAAAGTATTTTCCACAATCTAAAAGGGCTAACTTGCATACATCAGTTTAACAACAGATAATAGTCTTTGTTTTTTCTGATTTCAAAGAAAGGAAGAGAATACCTTAATCAAGTGAGACCTTCCAAAAAATATTTCAATATCTGATAATAGTGATTCTTGATAATGGAATATTTGTATATATTTTTTTTTTTAATTTCACACCTGCTTGTGGTATAAACCGAAGCATCTCGGACAGACTACCAAGGCAGCGTTCACAAACTTACTCAGAGAGTAGAGTAAGAGTATGGACATATGATCAGAAATATACTTCGGTCTTTACTCCACACTCGTCGTTCACAAACTTACTCTGACAAATGTCATTCAAAATTCAAACATGTGTATAGGTTATGAATAATACTTTTGCTTCATATTTTTTATATATCATTTTTATATTGAATTGTTGCTATCATGAATGAATAATAGAAGTTTAAGAAAAAAATTCTCTCTAGTCGTACATATTCAGATGTGTCTTCGCAGTATAGTCAATTTTTCTTTTATTTGAAAAGCAAAGCACAAACGTGTTTTTTTTATGATTGGGAGAAAACTGATAAATGTTCTCAGGACTTTATTGAATTACTTTTAATGAGACAGAAAGAATGAAAAAGGATATTATTGTCAATAATCTTCTCTTGCAAGCAGAAAATTTAAAATGTTAATACATGTTTTGTTGTTTTATTGACTCTACGCCAGAAAAAAGTTAAATACTTCGTAACAAAAAATAGTTTCATTTGAGGAAGCTAACAAAAAGAAGTTAAAAAAATATTGTATGAAAGATAAAGCAAAATATGAATGAATCTTAACAGATCTAAACTCTCGAATATAAAAAAATATCAACGTAGATTCCAATTCAGGTACAAAAAACAGTTATTGTGGGACTTTTCATGTCTCGATTTATTTGAACTTGAACGGACCACTCTAGGTTCTGCAATACAGGAAAAAAATTCTTTTTTTCTTTACCATTATCTCTCGGTAAAGTTCACTTTGAGCTGCGTTAATTCACTGCTAGCAATTTCATTAAATTTATTAATCATTAAAGTAATTCTTTCCAATATTTCTTTATTTCACAGAATAGTTGTTTCACTTGGAAAATTTATTGTTTCGTATTTCGTTATTGAAATGAAACAAAACCAGAAATAAATACTTATTCGAATAATATTCAAGTTTCAAAAAGTCTGCGGGATCAGTACAGAATGAAAATAGTACTCATAACTGTCAGAGTATGTGTTTACTCTCCCAAATAGCAGAGTATGCAGAGCTTACTCAGAGGAAGTTTATGAACGCTCACAGAGTATACTCCGAGGAAGACAAAGCAAGTTTGTGAACGCTTCAGAGTAAGGGGAGCTTACTCTGAGTAAGTTTATGAACGCAACCCAAAAGAGACTCCGTTTCAATGCGGAGAGACGACTCGTCTTATTATGCCGACGGTGCCAAGTATAACCGCCTTCTGCATCCATCTTATTGTGCTATGAGGAAGTTGTAGTTCCTTCAGGTGTGTGATCGTTTTCTTTAGCATTAGTCCGTTCACGCTCATTATCAAGGGCATAATTTCAACCTTCTTTAACCCCTATAACTCCTTCATCTGCCATGCTAGCGGCGTGTATTTGCTCATCTTCTCCCCGTATGTCTTTATCATATTATAATCTTGGGGAACTGCGAAGTCTACTATGATTGCTGTCTTCTCTTCCTTATTCCAAACCACCATATCAGGTCTGTTATGCTCAAAATTGATTCCTCACATAACCCTTGGTGAAACATGATTGAATAATAAAAGAAGATAAAAACACTTGACAGAGTTTCACAGTTTTATTAAAATATTTGTTGACACGCGCGTTTCGGGTTTTATCCCATTTTCAAAACTGAATACATATCAATACAGAAAGAACACATTTGTACACATATCAGGTAACACATGTTAAAATCGGTGATAGGTGGAAATCTAATTGATCGTTTACAATTAGGAGATTTTGTTTTTGAGCTGAGGATATTTCTAACATTTCTAAAAGATCCAAACGTCTACCTTCATCACCCTTGTGTAGAATTTTTATATTATTGAAATCAATGAAGTGGTTGAGAGTAATACAGGTTTCTCCACTCACTGTATTACTCTCAACCACTTCATTGATTTCAATAATATAAAAATTCTACACAAGGGTGATGAAGGTAGACGTTTGGATCTTTTAGAAATGTTAGAAATATCCTCAGCTCAAAAACAAAATCTCCTAATTGTAAACGATCAATTAGATTTCCACCTATCACCGATTTTAACATGTGTTACCTGATATGTGTACGAATGTGTTCTTTCTGTATTGATATGTATTCAGTTTTGAAAATGGGATAAAACCCGAAACACGCGTGTGAACAAATATTTTAATAAAACTGTGAAACTCTGTCAAGTGTTTTTATCTTCTTTTACTGTTATGCTCAGCTCCCAAATCCGTTATTATCGAGATATCCCAGTAAATTTTTGTGTATTCATTTTCTATTATAGGTGCTGGGATATACATATGGTGTGGGGTGAAATGCTGGATAAGCTGTTTCTCGATGCACAGCATCTGGTGTACCTACCACTTTCCCCATATTATTGTGGCGGGATAAATATTGAGTCCCTACTAAGGAGGAGCATCCGGCTCATAAATGTTGGACTGTTTCTTCAGCTCCATTACACAGTCTGCATTTGGTGTTTTCCACTTGCTTCTTCATAATATGATGGGTATAGTTCCGTGTAGGCACCACCTGATCTTGGATGGCGAATATGGTTCCTTCTGTCTGTGGAAACAAGAAGCACTGTGTGAGGTAAGTATTTGATGCTGGCATGTCCACTTCTTCTTGGTGCAAGCTCGCCTAGAACCTCCCATGTAGCTGTTTCGAACGCCAGCTCTGCCTTAGTTCTTTCTGCACTTCTTCTTTTTTAGGTCCGTCATCACTGGCTAGCTCTACGTCGGTTGGGGCACCATCCTGATCTGCTATCCATTAGTGAACTGGTAAGTATGTTTTTTTAATACTGTTCTTGATGCTCTTTTCTTCTTTCAGGCTGGTCTCTTCCACGGATTTTAGGCCTCGTCCTCCTTCTTTTTGAGGTAAGTACACTCTTTCAATGGCCGAATTTGGATGGAGAAGACCAAATTGTGTCATTGCGCTTCTGATTTTTCTGTCTATCTGTTGTAGGTCCGTCTTTGACTATGAGAGTACCCCTGCAGTATAGGTAAACGAAGGAATAGCCCAGATATTGATAGCCATGATTTTGTTTTTTGATGAGAGATGGGATTTCAGTATAATATTTGTTCTTCTCATTAGTTCTATTTTTGCAAATTCTTTATTTTCTGATTGTATGATTTAAAATGTTCATTGTAATCCTAAATATTTATACCTTTTTTCTATGTTCAAGTATTTTATTTCTTCACCACCTCTCATCCTTATATTCTCCCTCTACATTAATTTCCCTCTCTTGATATTAACTGAAGCACATTTCTCTAGGCCAAATGTCATTCTTATATCGTCGCTGAATGTCCTTGCCACTTCCAGGAGCCCTTTCAGTTGCGCCCTTCCCCTTGCAAAGAGCTTCAAATCATCCATATAAAATAAATGAGGGAGCCTCGCTCGGTCTGTGATCGAATAACCGTATGCTGATCTGTTCAACATGTTACTAAGTATGTTGAGAGCCAAGCAGAACCATGATGGGCTTAGGCAGTCTCCCTGAAATATGCCTCTCCTTATCTCGATGTCAGCTGTTTCATACTTCGCTGATTTCCCTAGCATGAGTGTTGTTCTCCATGTTGCCTTCAGAACCCTGAGCATCTCGATCACGCGCGGCTCCACCTTGTAGATCTCCAAGACTTCGATCAACCACGAGTGTGGTACTGAGTCATTTGCCTTTTGATAATCAATCCAAGTCATGGTTAAGTTTTTGTGGCGTCTTTTCGCTTGCCTGGTTACTGAATTGTCGATCACCAGAAGTTCCTTGCAACCGCGGCTTTTTCTTTTACATCCATTCTGCTCCCATGCCATGATGTTATTGACATTGCGGTGGGAGTTAATTTTATGGGCCAGTATGGATGGATGTAAGGGTCTTATATGCAGATGACAGGCATGTTATTGGTCTATAGTTTTCAGGTTTCGAAAGATCTCCCTTTTTTGGTAACAAGATGGTAGTCCCCTTCGTGAGGTATTTGGGTATTGTATGGGGGTTCTCAGAGCGTTTTCTATCAGAGTGGCCATTATCTTGTGAGTAGAGGTCAGCGATTGCCACCAGTAGTTGTGGATGCCATCAATACCAGGCGAAGCCCAATTTTTCATCCCCTTTACGCTGTTCCTGATGGTGACCGAGACAGCTTGCATTTTCTGTAGATTTTGATGGGCTTGCCTTTCCACTTCAATCCATCGTGCATCCTTGTCTTGTTGGACTGTTTTAGACTATACTAACGACCAGTATTGTTTCATTATTTCCATGTTTGGAGGAGCACTATCGTCTGCATTTGCTTGTTGGTCTAGCTTCCTGAAAAACATTTTCTGATTATTTGCAAAGAGGTTGTTCTGTTGATATCTCATGCTTCTTTTGTGATATCTTCTTAGACTATTTCCCATGGGTGCGATTTTCTGTTTCAGTTTTTCCACATGTATTTGCAGTTTAAGTTCGTATTGATGATCACTTTCCTTGAGTTTTATTCTTTGCAAATATGTCTTCAGTTTGTTCCGTACTCTCACACTCATTTGCTGGTTCAAGGCCACATGGATAATTCCTATCTCCTTCCCCAGGGTTATGATCTTCGTTTCTATCCTTTTCTCCCACGGCGGTTTTTGATTTTGATGGTGGTTCATTTCTTTTTTAGGTGTTTGTAAGACGAGATTTGCTACTGCTTCGGCATAGTTGACTTTGTGACAGAGTTCTTCCAAGTCCTCTGATTTAGTAATGGTCTCCTTCAGGGATCTGTCAATGGCATTCATCATGTTCTTCGTTTCAGGATTCTGTTTCAGGCGAGTAATTCTTGGTCTTCTGTCTATGGCGATTCCGGTCCATTTCAAGCTTGCTTCCTCAAATACTGTAAGTATCTCTCTAGCAGCATCGTCAAAGGTTGTTATTGGTTCTACCCGTTCAGTCTCCTCCGTTAGCGATCTCATTCTTGGTCGCGGGGTGTTCATCGACCCTCGAATACTTCTTCTGATATTAGTTAGTCTGGCCGTTGGAGATTGGGCTAATACTTCGGATTTCAATCTATCTATTTCATCGGGGGCTAATAGTTTCCTATTTTTGATGTTTTTATTAATCTGAGCCAGTAGGTGTTTTCCCGTGAACGGTTTATCCGGATACAGTTGACTCCATTGCTCTGCAAGCTCTGCCGCGTATTTTGTCTTCATTCTCTCTGCCTCCTTTACTTTGAAGTAAGCACTGATAAGACTCAGGTTCATCTCTCTGGTCCAGCGCTGCCTACCTCGAGTGCGGGCTTGAGCGGGGGCCGACAGATCCGATTGAATATCGTTATCCGATGGCTCCAAGCTGAGTCCCTGTGGATTCCTCTTTGAGGTGCTCGGCCTTGTGGCTCCACTTCGCGGGGAGACGCCACTCGCCCCATCTTCCACCGCTAGAGACTGTACCGATCTTCCTCCAGTAGCAGTCCCTACTCCGGAGGCGTTTTCCGAGGCTTTCCTCGATTTGAGAGCTATATCTTATACACAGTGTGAGGGCTGCTAACCCATCACACCGGTTGACTCGGGTATGCTGGGTCCCTGATAGTCCATCTGACTAATCTGCGTATATGTATATATATATATATATATATATATATATAGATATAGATATAGATATATATATATATATATATATATATATTGACGATTTACCATCATTTCGACTTCCGCTTGCAATCTGACGACCGATATACGGACGTCGGATTGTCTCGAGAAATTTTCAGTGTTTTTCGACTCTATGGAACGTCCTGAGTCGTTATGCCAAATTTCGTCGATGACGTCAGATACTCTCATTTTGTACAAAACCGTATATTTCAGTTCAACCAAGGCACGATAGTGGCGCTGACTACCACTACTTATATGATATATACGGTTTCTCTATTTCACATTAAGAGCATAAGACGACATGAGGTTTGACGACATGAGGTTTAGTCTCATAATCATTTTTATACGGTGCGATTACTAGACGTCTCTTATACTTGTTCATCTAAAAAAACTCTTGTTTTCTTTGCATGACCTCGGTTTTCGGTTCCTTCATTTGTGAATACAGATATCTTCGTCTCATGATCGTCAAGCATGAAAGCATATTAGGATGTATTTACTGGCTTGCTTGGAGGCGAACTTCATGAAGCCTCAAGTTATGAAATATTGAAAAACTTTTTTTCATTCAACTTTCCGTTTTGCATACAAATTGTTGTTAGGGAATATTTTATCGAATATAATGATCGAAAATGAGGAATCGTTCGTGGGGAGAAATTCATTGCTGAAATACGGATGAAGCGGTTCAGACGTCTGAACCGCATCATCCGTCGATAGAAACAAAGAACACTAGTATTGATCATCTCAATTGCATGTATTTTTCTGACATAATCAACATATTCATTCTTGATTGTCCAGAAGAAATACTTTTTTTATCGTGCAGTATCAAAACTGGGAAATAATTTTTGCTAGGAAATATGGCTCACGAACTATTCTACCTACCAAATAATCAAAATAGTTTCATGTAACACTATCACCGTTACACGAGGATTATTCATTTGAAATTTTTCATTTCGATGTTTTAAACTTCAATAATACATAAGAGAGAGAGAGAGTGGTGGAACTGTGTGGGATGGAACCAGTGTTTGAAAACACTGCTATATTTCTCACATTTAAAATCCAAGCCCTGATTTCTACAGGGTGATTCATAACTATTAGGACATAGGCTAAGGGTAGATTTTTTGGACCTAAGTATATCGATAGGAACAAATATACCTCAATTAAATATAGCTGTGGAAAAAGATAGAGGGAGTTAAAGTTGAATTTTTTGTCTGTTTTTGTTAATAATTTCACTGTATATTTTTCCATTCGTTTTTGAAAAAAAAAACACAATTGAACAAGTTCAGAGCAGCGGAAGGAGATTTGAAGTAACGAGTTATTTATTTTATTCATCTATTTCGACGATAAAACATTATTAAAAACGATGTTACCCAAAAAAGGAATGAACTTAAATTAAATGTTCTACGTGGCCTCCTCCGACTTCTATGCCTCTTCTTATTTTTTTGTTAAAGGACTTTCGAACTTCAAAGGAAATATTATTCTGTTCCCTTACACAGTTAGCCGCATTTTGTATTTCCCCCCTAGAGTTCGTCTTTCGAGTTAATTTCATTGGCATAAACTATAAGGACGTCATATGTCTCCAAATACGAAAATCAAGCGGGTTATAATCAGGACTTCGTGGTGACCATTCAAAATTACTTCCTCTGCTAATCCATCGTTGAGGAAATATGTCTCTGAGATGATTTCTGACAACTGAAGGAAAATGAGGTGGAGCTTCATTCTGCATGACCCACATTTTACTTCTTACAGATTATCCTAAATATCACTTAAAGCAGTGTTTTTCAACCTGTTGGTCGCGTAGCCTTTGTTGGGGGGTCTCGAGTGGTCGAGCTAACTAGGTACCTACTTCATTAAAAAACATTCTAAAAGGATAGATATATCAAAAAAATGATTATCAAAGATATACTGATATGTCATTCATTCAAATAAATTTAAAGAAAAACACCTCAACTACTAGTTTATCTTCATGTATTTTAATGCTTGTTTTTGTTTACTGAAAAGTAATGAGACAATTTATTTTTTCTTCACATTATATGATAACATTTTCATTTCAAATATACCTACCTGGTGGTTCAGACGTCTGAAAACGGTGATTTTATTCCGTAACAGGTGAAAATTTTGAAACTGGGGTCTCCGGTACCTAATTCCGCCCAAAAAAGCCTTATACGAGGTATGAGGTCCAACTTTGAAATTTCAAATGCAAGCCCATTTTATTTATTGCAGATTCGGATGAAGTGGGAAATTTTCCATCCGAATTGTATAAAATCAATCTTTTTTTTGTCCATATTTGGGCCCCATGCAGCACTTCTTATTGAAAAATCAAAGTTGGACCTCATATCTCGCATAAGGCCCCATCGGGCTCTGAATCTGATGGGCCCAATCGTTTCTCCGCGTAAAATTAATATTAGAATATGAATTGCCGCATACTGGTCTGAATGAACGCCGCAGATTTTACAACAAAAAAACGCTGCATCCGTCCCTAATGAGGATGAAAATATTTTTGGTTCCAACCAATTCGGATGAAAACTTTTCCGCAGAATCCAAATCTCCTCGGTTTGCGTTTGAATTTTCAAAGTTGGGCCTCATATCTCGATAAGGCACTTTTGAGCCCAAAATCCCATGGGTCCATTCCACCTTTTCCAGATTTTTGAAACACACGATATGTCAATTGATGTAATGTCACTTCTCATTTCTTCAATGAAAGACGAGGACCACAATTAAATTTTTCCAGTAAAGCCTGGAAGTTTTTCTTTTGCATCCTGCCGTTGTGGACATTCAGGTCAGAAACAAAAAATATTTTCGAGAGGAGAATATCAAAAATGAATTCCAAGTTAACTAACTTGGCTTGTTGTGGAAATAAAGTATTTTGTTTGTTTTTGTGTTTTTACTAAAAGTTCAGCGCAAAGTTCCATAAGTCTAGTCAGCCTCTTGAAAACCACTTTACCTCTCCATGGAAAAGCAAATTTCGATTGAGTAAACCCATACTCGTATATTCACAAATGGAAATGATTTGAAACAGTCGAGTCTCCAAGGATTTCTTGCAAATTTACAATTTATACATATCAAATAGAAGAGAGAAGTAAAGACACACTTAATAAAATAATTATATTCTCTGACGATCGATTTCGGCTCTAGGCCATCATCAGGTCAGCTGAAAATAGTAGTCAAGTTATAAAATATGATGACAAAAACAGGTACAAATTAAAATTTCTTTCACATAATAATCTTTAGAATAACAATAAAAGTGAACAAGCGTGACAGACTTTGTTATTATTCACTCACCGTCAAAGGAATATGTACCTTCAACTTTCATGAATTTTAGTTTTCTTTTTAAAGTTTCAGTATTCAAGTTTTGTTACGATGTTACGAATTTGGTCGTATTTATTTTTGGGTGGTCAGTGTCGATATTTATCAATCGAGTTATCTGTCTTGCGTGGAAATATTTGCGTCAGCTGTCAGTCATCTTAGGAACAATTTACACGAGTACAGGGGTCATCGGAAAGTTGAAATTATGTTGTTAGGGGGCGAATCGACTTGAACAGATTAGGCGTCGGGAAATCTTTTATATCGTTAAGGAGATAGTCATTGTTCTTGTTCTTCAAAATTTCAAATTGTTCTAATAGTGTCAGCTTATAAAAATCATTATTTTGATGAAGTAGAGTTAGATTGGCAAGTGAGGTGGAATGTTTACTGTCAATCAAATGATTTTCCATGGCAGAAGTGGGCCTATTTTTAATATGTTCGTTAAATCTGATTTTTGCTGCTCTGGTCGTCATCCCGATATAGAAGGCAGGACAGTTCTCGCAGGTAATCTTATATATTCCGCTTTTTTGATTGTTATCTTTTCTGGGTTTGTTGTTGAGTAGTATTCCCCCTAGTGTTCTATGAGAAACATTGACGAGGTTTAACTCATATTTCGATAGCATTGTTTGTAGTCTGCTGTTTAGGTTGGAAAAGTAGGGAATAGCTATGTAGGTTTTTTTGACTGTGGTATGAGGATATATTTTCTTCAAAATTTTTCTTTTTATTATGGAGGTCAAGATATTGTCGACATACTGTTTTGTATAATGATTTTCTGCTGCTATTTTATAGATATTATTAAGTTCTATGTGATAATTCATTTCAGAAAGCGGTATATTATTTAAACGGTTAAGAAGGTAATAGAAGGCGGTCTTTTTGATTAAAGGAGAGTGATATGAGTAACTCGGAATAATTACGTCAGTTTGTGTAGGCTTTCGATAGATATCAAACTCGAATGAATTATCCGGATTTAAGGTGATGTTGAAATCCAAGAAATTTATTTTATTATGTTTTGAAATTTCTAGAGTGAACTTAATTTTATATATATACATATCAATATTTTCAACCTACATACCTGGAAAAAACGAGGATTTGGGGGGTCGCGAAATTTCTCGCGATACTATAGGGGGGTCCTGCCATGAAAAAGGTTGAAAAACACTGACTTAAAGTATTTTGCAAAAAAAAAATAAATAAGAATCTCTATTTAAATTCGAGAGCAGTACATATGGCCCTATATCTATTCAATTTAAACTTATGCTGGAAATGTCTTTCTTTCAGAGCATGCGGATTTTCTTCTTTCCAATAATGGCTGTTTCGCCAATTAAACACCCCTCGTCGGCTAAAATTCGCTTCATCGGTGGACATAATATTCTTAATAAGATTTCGGTCCTCATTGTGCTTGTTGAAAATACGTTGGTAGAACTGTTACCGTCGTGAGAGATCTCTTGGAATCAAATTTCGAAAAGGAGTGATGTGATAAGGGTGAAACTTTTTTTTTAGAATTCTAATAATAGACGACTATCTCACGCCTGTTGCTAATGATAAATAACGTGAAATTACTGTAGGATTTTCTTCTATTCGAACCAAAATTTCATCATCAGGTAAAATTTGTTTCGGACGACCACCTTGATTTTTATTGTGAAATGACTCAGTTTCACCACGACGTTGAAATAGATTTGAAAAAAGTTTTGTGATTTGGTTGACTTCTGACTGGATATAAGAATTCATACTTTCTGGCTGCAGAGCGCCTGCAAAAATGTTCTTGTTCGTATACACAAATCGATATCCCGCATTTCTTCATTCGAAAAATGATTATGACGGAGCATTACAATCGAAAAATTATATGGTAATTTAAAAAAAATACAACAGCCAACTATAAACTCGCAGAAAAAATATTCACTGATAAGAAATGTCATTTGACAGCAACAATTATGCGACATTCTAAAGAACACATATCAATACGGATGAAAAAATATACAGTGAAATTATAAACAAAAAAAATTCAACTTTAACGCCCTCTATATACAGGGTGTTTCATCATAAACTGGACAAACTCATATGACGTATAGAGAACATCGGGAGAATCATTTTTTTCTTATGACATATTTCCCGTTTTCGAAGCATAAGGGAGATACACGGTGTTTAATGTCATTTTCGAGCGTTATTATATTGAGTGTGGTCGGTTATGTATAAGACTGGGAGTAATGGTTTCTTGTCATATCGTAGTATTTCTGGATGCTTCATTCAGAAATGGTGTAGAGCTCCGAAAAAAAAATTACAAAATGGCGGAAAACCTGCAATGTTCGTGATTTTTTTTTTCGGTTGCCAAACTGATTTTCATATCCTAAATAAGCACAATTTTTAAAAGATATCTGTGACAAAATTTTTTTCAAAAATCGAACACAACTTTTTTTTTACATGTCTACAGCGAAAAAAAAATTTCACTCGAAATTGATGAAATTTTTCACGATTGTACTTACTTTTATACCTAACACGAATATGAAAACAGAATCGAAAAATATCAAACGGTTTCGTTTTTACAGCCATTCAAATGTCCCGTTCGAATATCTGAAATAATAAAAAAACATGACACAGCTTGTGTTCTTAGGCCCATAATTTTTGAATTTGTATGTCGAAACATTCCAGATTGCAAAATGAATTTAAAAAAAATCAGTGAAACTTTATTGAGAGTTGAACTCCCTACTCTGAGTTAAGTACCTATTAAAATAAATGTGGAATCTGAATTGAGACTGTTCAAAGGTTTTTAATTTTCGTTGCCAAGCAATGGCAGCTCATAGAATTTGACAGAGTATTTGAATTTAACTGAATATAATAATGCAAGTATCTTGAAACCAATTTATGCAGTTTGAGTAGAAATTGGCGGTTAATACTTCCCAGATATTAATGGCATGACATTATTGCGGAAATTTCTACGAATAATTCGACAATTTCACAAACGCAACAAAAAAACCTATTAGTATAAAATTTATTCATAATTCGTTCTCAAAAATATTGCCATTTCTCCGGATACACTCTCTCGACCTTTTCGCCACACTATCCACCGCTGAACGAACCATTTCCGGGTTTCGGCGAATCTCTTCGGCGGCTGATTCGATTCTTTGAATCAGTTCTTCTCTCGAAGTCACTGGAGCTCGCTTATCATAAACAAGACTCTTCATATGACCCCAGAAATAAAAATCCATAGGTGTAAGATCTGGAGAACGAGGAGGCCATGCGACAGGTCCCAATCGGCCGATCCATCGGCGAGGGTATTGAGAGTCTAAAAATTCTCGTACACTCCTCACTGTGTGAGCAGGGCAACCATCATGCTGGTACCATATTCCTTGAAAGTGACTCAAAGGAATATCTTCCAATAGATCGGGCAGAGTTTCCCTCAAAAATTGATTATAGCCATTTCCAGTCAATGTTTCAGGAAGAATGTACGGTCCCACAATGAATCCATCCTTCATTCCCGCCCAAACATTGACAGAAAATCTCTTCTGGCTTATTTGTAGAAGAAACCATCTGTGTGGAATGTTGCTTCATCCGTAAACAGTATGAGACGTAGGAAATTCCTATTCTCACGTGTCCTTCTTAAAATAAATTCACAGAATTCTTTCCTCTTCTCAAAATCATCTTCTTCTAAGGTTTGACATGAACGGAAATGGTACGGATGGTAGCTATTTCTTTTCAAAACTCTCCATACAGTGGATTTACTCTTATTCACACTTGGATGATTTGCTAGAGTTCTCGTTGATACCATCGGATTTTCACTCACTAAATCCAGGATACGTTCTTCGTTATTTCGGATTGTTTCCTTTTTCTTGCGGTGAAGAATACCTTCTTCACGTAATTTACGCACTGTTTCTATGAAAGTTTTAACGGGACATTTGAATGGCTGTAAAAACCAAACCGTTTGATATTTTTCGATTCTGTTAGGTATAAAAGTAAGTACAATCGTGAAAAATTTCATCAATTTCGAGTGAAATTTTTTTTTCGCTGTAGACATGTAAAAAAAAAGTTGTGTTCGATTTTTGAAAAAATTTTTTCACATCTATCCTTCAAAAATTGTGCTTATTTAGGATATGAAAATCAATTTGGCAACCGAAAAAAAAAATCACGAACATTGCAGGTTTTCCGCCATTTTGTAATTTTTTTTTCGGAGCTCCACACCATTTCTGAATGAAGCATCCAAAAATACTACGATATGACAAGAAACCATTACTTCCAGTCTTATACATAACCGACCACACTCAATATAATAACGCTCGAAAATGACATTAAACACCGTGTATCTCCCTTATGCTTCGAAAACGGGAAATATGTCATAAGAAAAAAATGATTCTCCCGATGTTCTCTATACGTCATATGAGTTTGTCCAGTTTATGATGAAACACCCTGTATAACTACCCTGTATATCATCTGTTATGAATTATAATAGAATCCATTATTCTCAAATAATTACATTTTCAAGAAGAAGAAGGTACATATTATCAGTTAATTCACTTAATTCGTAGAAAAAAAATTTAGACACAATAAAGGAGCCAATGACAATCCAATAAATATAAAGTGTGATTCCGGAGGAGATCGTCATATTTTAGATGAAGTTTGGGAAAGTCATTTTATTAAATTTTCAATTAACATTCTACTAAGAGTTTGATTTGGCTTCATGATATACATTCGCCGGAAATTTCATTACTTCTTTCATAAGTTTTGCATTACAACTTAATCTTTCGATATGTATGTCATATTGTCTGATGAAAAACTCATTACATATTTTTATTATGACCAGTCAAAAACTAGTGGTCGTTTAATTTGAACAATGAGCTAAGTTTTGAAAAATGTCAACAAGAGAAGCATGAAAAAATATTTTGAATAAAGTGAGAGATTTTCTTTAAAGGGCGAACATATAGATCAAATTATATTATGATCCTAGCAGTTATTTCTGAATATCTCGAAAATTGTTCATTTTAGATTTAGGGAACTCTGGAAACACTCCGCCTATTCTCACCTCAAAAATTGATATGTTAGTGAAGAAACTACGGTTTTCATTTGCAAAACTCGAATTTTCGGCATTTTTGAAATTGCAAATTTGATACTCTCATTTTAGCCCTCCGGTATATCAAAACGTTACTTTCTCTACAGATTGATGTCGAATATTTTTTCGGTAATTCATTTCAAAAAACAGATCTGAGATTTTGCCTTGCCTTTTTATTGAATTATCCATGCTCTACAAGCCTAAATTTGTAATTTTTTTCAAAGTGAGTGATTAACACAAAATCGGCTCCTTATGGGCATAGGGAATGATACATAAAATGAACGTGGCATTCGGAGATCTATCCGAAAAAGTCAAAATTTACAGGGTGTTCCATTCGAAAAAAGTTGATACACTTTTCGTTTAAAGCGAAAATCAAGATCTTGATATTTGAAAATATATTATAAATGAAGGTCTACACGGCTTATATTTCCACATAAAATTCTGAATTTAGCGAATCTGGGGGCACGGTAGTGCCTCCGCCAAGACGAGCCAAGAGAAGCGCCGCGCCGGGCACTATCTATATTTTCTCGAAGTGTTTCGTCGTATTTTTGAACCCTCATAACTTGAGTTAGGAAAATGGTAGATGAACAAAATTTTCAGGATATAATGCCAGTAGTGAACTCATCAAACTTGCAGAGTTTCAAGTGCATAGCTCGTACTTTATGGATATCTGAAAACCCCGATTTCGTCACTCTTTCACTGATGATCATAAAAACTGGGGTACTTCCCCATGTCTTATCAAGTGGAAATTTGGTATGTCAGCTAGTTTCAGTACACAAACAACGGAAAAATTCCTAAACTTGAAACTTTGACCCCCCAACTCTTAGAACCAGGGGATGTTAAAGTTTGTATGAGACTTCCTCCAATTTTGATGCTAGTGGTCTGAAAATTGATATAGGATATGGGAGGACTGCTTGTAATGAATTGAAAAAAAATATTCAAGAATTCTCAGGGAAAATTGCCCCCACATTTTGAATAAGGGGATAAAATGAAGCGCTCCTAAAACGCCTCAGGTGTATTTACACCAAATACAATTTCCCTGTAATAATATCAGTTTCCATTGTGCACTTTCCTGTTGTGATCATTATATAATGATAGGATTCTTCATACAATTGTTTAGATGGCAGCTCTCAATTACATCGCCATCGCAGCTTGAACCTAGGTTGGTAAAGGTGTATGTCTATGCTTCGTACATTGTTGATTTTGAACATGAGTTGTGAATTAGTTTGACTAGATTTGAAATAGATTTTGCATTAATTATTTCTTATTCAGTTATAATTGGGAAAAATTTACAAAATGGAAGGATTTTGTCGCAAGCAACCTACAAAAAGAATTGAAATCTAACCAAAAACATTTTCATGTAAAATATTGCCAAGACGAGGCCGTATTTCTAACATCGTCAAAAAGTTATCAGATTTCATGTAGAGCCAAGCTGCTAACTCTACACTCTTCATCTTCACAAGTCCCTATTTCACATACTCTATGCCTTGGTAAAAATAAGTGACTTGGCCGTTTCGTAACCATAAAAAGTATTGTATAACAAAAAAGTTATGAAGAGCGAATGAATTTTTCACTTAACTCACAAGTGGCGAAAAAGAAACGGCCAAGTCACTTATTTTTACCAAGCCATAGAGTTTGTGAAATAAGGACTTGTGAAGATGAAGAGAGTAAAGGCAATATTTTACATGAGAATGTTTTGGATTGGATCATTATTTCTCCACAAACTTCTAATGGGCAGCCAGGCCCGGATTTAGGGGGAGGCAAGCGGGTTGCTTGCCCCGGGCGCCAGCTTAAGGGGGCGCCAAAATCAACCAGCGGTTAACTGTTTTGATTTTTTCGTAAGAAATTAATTTTATAGTGTTAAAATCGAAACTTTAGAATTGAAACATGATAAACCACCACTATGCCAAAAATCTTCTAAATTAATTAGTGTTTATAGTTTATAGGTTCGTCCTCAACTCGAATCAATTTTGTAATAAATAAATAAATAAATAATTAATGCTCCCCCTGACATAACAGTCCTGCCTTCAGCACAACACCTTCAATGTAACTTTTGTAGTTCAAAATTAAAAGTTTCTAATCGACTTAGCTATTATGTTATCATCGGCAGAGGTTTTTCATGAATTGATAACTTTCTGTGGCACGTTGAGCACTTTCTGGTTGAACGAAAATCATCCAAAGTTTTCGGAGACGATGATGTCATGAATTTTGTTCACCCAAAAAGTGCTCAACGCGCCCCTAAAAGGAGTCGTTAATTCATAAAATACCCCATGCGTGTCGGCATTCTGTTCAATCGTTACAAGACGATCGTTTTATTGGCGGTTTTTTTTAGGAGGCTTTTTTGATTTGGGTCCTTCATGTGGCAAGTGCGGGTACTCTCATATTTCAAAAATTATTATCCATTCTCCAACAAGGATATTTTTTCGAGAAGGGGATGAATATAGAATCTTCTAATGTTTATTACCATTCTAGAGATAGAAGTACTTGAATTCGGATTTCAAGGTCTATTATTATTCATATTATATTTTCATGAATTTCATTTATCAAGCATATGTGTATATTCGTTTTTATTCTGTTATGACTCGTTGATTCGTTCTCATGTATTTGCAATAATTATATTTATTTCACCCCTTTCTTCATAATATTTATATTTTATTTTTCTGTTAATATTGTTTCATGGAATGTGGTTTGTTTCGAAGACAGTTGCCGTGGAAAACTTACTTTGCCCTCTCCCACCTGAGAAAAGAGTCTTTGAAAAAAGGAATAGAAAGAAAGGAAAAACTTACGTCGCCTGCCCCTTATCTTTTCTCGAAAATTTTTGTTTTGCCCCCTGAGAAAAAAGTCATTCTGCGGGTACCCATACAACGCAAGCATAGACCCAGTTATTTCTTTGCCTACGGAATTCCCGACTCTTCCTAATCACATCTGGAACTAAGAGCGTTGGCAATAATTGCGGTTTCATTCGAACTACGATAACTCTTTGTATGTCTTTCTGGTTATTTGTGTGAACTTGTAATCAGTTTCAAAATTTCTTGTTGGTGAAAAAAATTTTGCCGAATTTTTTTGAGAATTTGATTGGAGATATTGCTTTCATTTTCAATTTCTGAAAAAAAGGCTAAAAAATTGAATTGAAAATTTTGTTGTTGTTGGTTTTTCTAATGTTACTCAAAAACTTATGACGTTACAAGATTTCAAAGTAATATTTCAATAATAAGATAGGTATTGGGAGCTACAATTCCTCCTTTTTTTTTCTTGTACGACCATTCCTCTCGAAGTTATGGCCTGTTGAAAATTGCCCGAAAAATTTTGATTTCATTTTGACCCTTTAATCTTTAATTTATTCCATTTTTGTAGATATAAATTTCAAAAGCTTTCTTATACCAAACTTAAGAGGGGGGGCGCCACCATGAATTTTTGCCCCGGTCAGAAAAAGTCGTAGATCCGGGCTTGCCACAATAAACGTTTAATCTACGTGTGTGTGTTTATTTGGAAATTGGTAGGTTTGGGGAAATATGATCAGAAAACATAGATCCTACAAGTTTCATGACGAATACTCAGAAATCTGTTGAGAACAACAACTTTTGAAAAGCATATACCTAAATATCATATATTTTTGTCGATTTTCCGTATGATTTTTCACGGATGATCATGATTGATATAGCTCATGGGTCAGTTTAATTGCATTTTCTCTGGGTCTTAAAACGTTGGTCGCCTCAGCGAATGCTTCATCAAGTGATTCTATGCCTCCAATTTCGAAAATTCTAAATAACATTTCTCCATTTGACGACACGTTTTTCAAATTATTCTGTAAATGAAACCCACCATCAGTCTCAGATTTTATGATTCAAAGAAAAGTTGAGGTATCCAATATCAATAAATGAAAAAGAGTCATCCTGAATTAAATGAAAACTGTAATTGAAAAAACTATAATATTTAAGTTTTATATAATAATATAATAACATTTTCAACAATATCAGGTATATTGAAGATTCAATATATCAGAAATATTCTCTCAACTAAAATTTTCTTGAATTCAAATAACAATGAATTATGAAAAATTAATAGCGTACAGACGGAATGTTCAATTCCGAAAATAAAACCCACCGGTGCAGGGTCGGGAAAGTCCCTTTTTAAAAAACTGAACATTCCGTCTGCACGCCATGTAATTTCATAATTCATATTATTTTCAGAGGTTAAAAACACTTGTAAATAACAATAAGAGTAGCACAAAATAATAATTCTCGTCTGTCGATACGTTTTAAGTTTGAATCGGAATTTTCGAAATTTCCTGCATTCTTCTTTTCTTGGAGTATTTTTGATTTTTAATACAGGGTTCTTGAAGTAGGTCAAAAATTTCTTTTTTCTCTTCTGGGTCCATGTACAACTTTGTTATTTCTTTATATCAAACATTTTCTTTCATCATTTTCAGCTTGTATTGAACATTGTCAAAATTTTCATCATCCTCTTGATGCTTTGGTTTAGTTTCTTCCAGGTCAATTCTCCCGCGCTTTCATAAATCTAATCGGAATTGTCGCAACTCGTCACTTCCGCTGGAGTAGAACTGGTAAATCGTATTCATCGATGTAATATATCATCTGAATCATATGAAAATTGTGTCTTTCCAAAATGGTGAATTTGACAAGGAAAACATTTTTCCTTTTATTGTACTACAATTTTTTTCCACGTCAAAATGTTGGCGCAATCTAAAAACACTCTAATGAACAATTAATGCCAACCGAAGAATATTTCATTTGTCAATGAAATGGCGATAACCGTAACCGTCCAATTTCACACAAAAAAAGTTAGACGATTTCATATGACGTCGACGAAATGTGGGATTGCAAAGTTGGTGCAATGCAAGATTCACTTTCAATTCCGCTTCTGAGGAACACCCTTAATATTGAAAATTATAATAAGGTCTGTCGATTCTTAAAGTAAATTACGTTTGAATGAATATATTTCGCAAAATTATTTTAGGTATTCAGGGTGTTGTAGTTTTACAGTAACTCGTTGCAAGCTCAGAGCACCCCAAGTTGTCAAAAGAATAATTTATAATTCTTGCAATTGTTTATTTCCATTCCAGACAATCGAGTTTTGTCAAAGGAATGACCGATATCCAACTTCAGACACAGGGTGGCATCGTGTTTCACGAATTGAGGAATAGCTTGTAGAGTAAAAAATCATGTGAGCTTATTCGTCGAGTACGTACTGTCTATTTCGTCATTATTTGAATCATATTTCTAGCACAAAAGTTCTACCTAAGATCTTTATTCGGGTTACAATTTTCAGAACAGTCCTAATAAGATCGTTCTAAAACTGCGCCGAACAGATGTGCAAACGATCCAAGTTGGAAAGAGATAAAATATAGTCCGTTTCAAAATGATTGGCATCTCGGGCGGCTGTGGAATCTCGAAAATATGTTGGTAATATCCCATCAGTAACTTTTGAGTTCTGGGATTTAGGTTGGTGTTGATTGAAAACACTAAGTTTTGACATTTCAGAGTTTGAATTAACCTCCTGAATATATTTTGAATTTATTTCTGTATGCTTATGTTCTTGATTAAATCGACAAATTAGTTTTGGATTTGAATATTTATCAAGTATTACCGAATTGAAAATGGCTAGAATTCATCAAGATACCCCTCGCCTCGGCTAACTACAAGGCAACGTGAAGTAGTTTATCGGCGGGACTGAGAGTTTTTCTCAACAATTCAGCAGGTATTTCTGCCAGTATTAATCGCGTTTTGCTAGTTATTCAGGTAACAATCATTTACTTTTTCGGGGTGTTTTCTGATAAATAAATGAGTCTCAAAATTTCAGTTTTTACCTAATCCTGTCTGATGAATTTTGGAGAAAAAAGAAGGCAAGACAAGTCATTACAATCAGGAGTGAGTAGTGGATGGAAACCTATTCCACATTATACCTTCAAAGAGACATTATACGACGTTATTTTTTCTAAAATCAAAAACAATGAATAAATCAGTTTGTACATCTTTTTTGAACTGTCTGAAGAGTAACTGAATTTTAATCAAAATCAACCTTTGGTATATTATTTAATGAATCATGAAATGGACAGTACATATCAATAAATACAAATAATAAGTGATCTATTTTATAGCATTTCACACTTCAAATGATTCACAAATTGTCAACAAATATTTTCTATTCGTTTCAACAACTTTGCTATGAAAGTGTAAAGTCAGGTCAGCTTTATACTTTTTGTTCCACAATACTCAGAAAAAAAAACACAGGGCGAGAACTTGGCTGAATTTTCGGTAGTAAACAAGAATGCAAAGATTGCCGAAGGGTCTTCATGAAGAACGAACTTTTAGTTATCTTTGATGTAGTCTTAATTATTTAAAGAATGATATCTCTACATTGGAGTTCCTCGAAAACCTGCAAGATTTCATGTTGAAGCATTCCACGCTATTTTTATTATCAATCCTGAATTTCCAATTCTCATGCTTGGTCTACAGCGAAATTGTATGGTTGTGTATAATTTAGTCATCATCTATCTCAGCTTGTTTCTCTTTTGCAATTGAAGCTAAGTTTGAATATTTTTCAATACAACAATGATGAAAATAATATAATTTCACAAAAAATTCTTCAAATTTATTTGCCTTGAAAAATCATTTAATAGGTTATATTGATATATTTCAATCTTCAATCTATGATGAACACAGAAATTTTTAGTAACTTTTTGTAACTAGAAATTAAGCCCCGGCTGGAATTCCATGGCTTGCTCTGATGACAATCATTTTGAAACGGACTATAAAAGCATTTCAGTTTTCTGCAAGAGAAATATATTTTGTCAACGATAACTTCATTGAAGATCATCGATGGTTTTAAGATTTCGGCCAACAACCGTCAAGTCAAGCGCTAAAAAGCATGCACCCAGAATAATCCTAAAACAGTAGGTACCTGCCCAAGAGTGGGGACAGATTGTGGACTGTTTTCGGACTATGCCAGGATAGTTCGTAAAAACCCGAACGCTAAACAAGTAAATCCTGAAACAGTCCCCAAAAAACCCGAACGCGAAACACTTACTGCGCAAAATCCTGACAGTCCTAGGGTCGGTTTCATAAAACTTTAATTGTGTGATTAAAAAACCTTTCGTAAATTCGAACCAATCCGATTACTCGTTCTGAAATTTCAACGAATCTTAGTGGTTCCAATTAATTTAACGGTACAAACAAAGTTTTATGAAACCGACTACTAGAACTGTAATTGTGTGAGCCCGAATAGAGCTTATAGACCGATCGAGCACTACTGACAAATCCTGTATATACCGATAACAATGATGGACAATACTAAGGGCCAGTTTCATAATAAATTTTAAAGCTCCTTTAGGTTCAACATTTCGGTTTCATAACACATTTCAGGTTCTTAAAGCCACTTTATATTTAAAGGCCTAATCTCGGGACTTTTGCAGCTAAAGTATCCTTTAGCTTAAAGAAATATTTGTATATCTATGCCTTCAGCCCTGAATATATAAATAAATTCCTAACCTCTCGAGTCCAAACTGTCAACTCATTTGAGGTTAGTTACATGTTATTTATATTGTGTTTTTTTTTCGAAATCAACTTTCTTTTTTCCATTTCTGAATCTAATGATGTTAATCAAAGGCAATGCTCCCTTATTGTCCTTCTGTCAGCCGCAATCATCATTTTTTTTTTGTAATATTCAGTTTGGGATTGGCCTTTTCCCCTAAATTTCTAGGTGTATATTTTAAATGTGAACCTGAACGTTATATCCACAGGACATAAAAGAAACATAACCTCCTTCAATTTCAAGATGGCTGTGGTTAAATACATCTGCAACTGTCTATTTTAGGTCAAATGAAACGATTTCATGAATAGTTTAAGGCTTTCACGACCGGATATACTGGTATGAAAAGAGTCTTCCGGGCTTATTGGCCGTGGTCTATTAGGAATAATTTCACCTAACGTTTCGCCTACAACTTCGGTAGGCATCTTCAGAGGATTCTCGGTCTAAGGTTGTACCTCGAACGCTGAATTTCTGACACTGGCGCGTTCGAACCGGAAACGTCATCTGCGCGCCAGTTTATGGCGGGAAAAAGTGGCGCGTCTACGTGCGCGATGCTGATTGGTCCATCGCTCCCGCTTCGTGTCGGCTTGATCTTTGTTTTTTCTAAGGTCGGTAACCAGGCGCTATGCAAGAAAGGGGTCTCCTCTTTTCTATTTATGTTATTTTTGTGTTTATAAATTTCAATTGCTTCCATGTTCAGCCTGGGATAGTAACTTCTAATATTGGAAATAATCTCCGCTTTTGAGAAATCTATGTTGTGTCCATCTATTAGCGCATGTTCTGCTAGTGCGGATTTTTCTGTCTGATTCAGTCGACAGCACCGTTCGTGTTCCTTAATTCTTGTGTTAATACTTCGCTTTGTTGTGCCAATATAGACTTTGCCGCAGTCACAAGGTATTCTGTAAATACCAGCTTGTGAAAGTGGGTCAACTTTGTCTTTGGTTGTTTTGATCATTTGCCCAAGTTTTTTGTGTCGGCTTATAAATGGTCTCGATGTTGTGCCTTTTCAGTATTTTTCCAATTCTATCTGTGACCTTGGGGATGTATGGTAAGATGGCTCTCCCGTTAGGTGTGATTTGTGATGTGTTATCATCACGGGTGGAAGTTTTTGTTCTTATTGCCCTCTGAATTTCTTTGGTATTATAGCCATTGGCGATGAATGCATTCTGTAAATGTTCAAGTTCATCCTCCAGAAATTCCGGCTCGCATAATCGTCGGGCTCTTTCTACGAGTGTTTTGATAACTCCTCGTTTCTGTTTGGGGTGATGATTAGACTCCTTATGTAGATATCTGTCAGTGTGGGTTGGTTTTCTATAAACCCTGTGTCCTAGTTTCCCATTAGGCTTTCTAGTTACCAAGACGTCTAGAAATGGTAGTGCACCATCCTTTTCAACTTCCATTGTGAATTGAATATTTGGGTGCCTACTGTTGAGATGGGTTAAGAAAGCTTGCAATTCTTCATCTCCGTGACCCCAAATGACGAAAGTATCGTCTACATAACGTAGCCACGTAGATGGTTTCTTCGATGTCGATTCGATGGCACTTTGTTCGAATTTTTCCATGAAGAAATTCGCAATTGCAGGACTTAGAGGGTTTCCCATGGCGACACCGTCTATTTGTTCATAGAACTCGCCTTTCCACTGAAAATAGCTGGATGTTAGGCAAAGTTCAAAGAGCTTTGCTATGTCATTCGGGAATATCTCCGAAACGTAGTTTAGCGATTCTCTGATGGGAACTAATGTGAACAGAGACACAACATCAAAACTAACGAGTCGGTCATTTGGACCCAACTGGATGTTCTGCAGCTTTTCTACAAAGTGAGTAGAGTCCTTGACAAAGGTTTCCGTGTTTCCCACATAAGGTCTCAACATCGTCGTTAAGACTTTGGCTAAATCGTATGTTGGCGAGTCAATGGTACTAACAATTGGTCTCAATGGGACATTATCCTTGTGAATTTTCGGAAGTCCGTATATGCGCGGAGCCCTTGCTTCACTCTTACAGATTCTCTTTTTAGTTTCTTCATCTAGAGAAGAAACTTTTATGAGAGCCTTTGCTTGTTTGATTTTGGATGAGGTAGGATCTCTTCTGAGTTTAGTGTAGTTTGAAGGCTCTAACAACTCCCTCATTTTGAAATCATAGTCTGACGAATTCATTACTACCGTTGCATTTCCTTTATCAGCTGGAAGGATCACAATGGATGTGTCCTCATTGAGATTCTTTATGGCTTTGTATTCCTTGAAATTTATATTACTTTTTGATGGTTTAGCCTTCCTGATAATTCTGGAGGCTTCAGTCCTCACTTCCTCAGCTGTAGCCTCAGGTAAAGACCGAATTGCTGCCTCAACATTAGCTACTATATTCTCCACCGGAATTTGTTTTGTTCGAATGGAGAAATTGTTTCCTTTTTCAAGGACAGATTTCTCCTCCTGTGTTAATGTCCTCTTGGACAAGTTAATCACAGTTTCTTTTCTGTTCGGAACTGAAGGAACAGATGATTCCTGCAAGCGCGAGAATTTATTTTTGAGGCGTTTAGTATTACTGAACATTCGACCCTCCATGGATTTCTGGGTTATGTTACTGATAGAGGTCCAGTCTGCTGGTGTTAAGGTCATTATTAGATTATTTTCTAAAAGCCTGATATTCTCATCGATATTGACAAGTTTTTGGCGGGAATAACGAATCCTTTCCCTTAGTAAGGCGCACTCAGCGCGATTATATATTCTATGTGCTTGAGCACTGACAAAAAGCCGTCTGAAGCGTACGAAGTTTGGAATGACATTTGTATCTCGACAACGTTTCAGAAACGTGAGGGTGCAAAGTTGGTCTGCTTTCCTCTTCTTCAACAAGTCCAATCGTCGAATGGAATTGTATGTAACCTCCCCGTAGAGGCGTTTAATGAATAGTTTAAGGCTTTCACGACCGGATATACTGGTATGAAAAGAGTCTTCCGGGCTTATTGGCCGTGGTCTATTAGGAATAATTTCACCTAACGTTTCGCCTACAACTTCGGTAGGCATCTTCAGAGGATTCTCGGTCTAAGGTTGTACCTCGAACGCTGAATTTCTGACACTGGCGCGTTCGAACCGGAAACGTCATCTGCGCGCCAGTTTATGGCGGGAAAAAGTGGCGCGTCTACGTGCGCGATGCTGATTGGTCCATCGCTCCCGCTTCGTGTCGGCTTGATCTTTGTTTTTTCTAAGGTCGGTAACCAGGCGCTATGCAAGAAAGGGGTCTCCTCTTTTCTATTTATGTTATTTTTGTGTTTATAAATTTCAATTGCTTCCATGTTCAGCCTGGGATAGTAACTTCTAATATTGGAAATAATCTCCGCTTTTGGATGGACACAACATAGATTTCTCAAAAGCGGAGATTATTTCCAATATTAGAACCAGGCGCTTGCATAGCGCCTGGTTACCGACCTTAAAAAAACAAAGATCAAGCCGACACGAAGCGGGAGCGATGGACCAATCAGCATCGCGCACGTAGACGCGCCACTTTTTCCCGCCATAAACTGGCGCGCAGATGACGTTTCCGTTCGTCGAACGCGCCGTGTCAGAAATTCAGCGTTCGAGGTACAACCTTAGACCGAGAATCCTCTGAAGATGCCTACCGAAGTTGTAGGCGAAACGTTAGGTGAAATTATTCCTAATAGACCACGGCCAATAAGCCCGGAAGACTCTTTTCATACCAGTATATCCGGTCGTGAAAGCCTTAAACTATTCATTAAACGCCTCTACGGGGAGGTTACATACAATTCCATTCGACGATTGGACTTGTTGAAGAAGAGGAAAGCAGACCAACTTTGCACCCTCACGTTTCTGAAACGTTGTCGAGATACAAATGTCATTCCAAACTTCGTACGCTTCAGACGGCTTTTTGTCAGTGCTCAAGCACATAGAATATATAATCGCGCTGAGTGCGCCTTACTAAGGGAAAGGATTCGTTATTCCCGCCAAAAACTTGTCAATATCGATGAGAATATCAGGCTTTTAGAAAATAATCTAATAATGACCTTAACACCAGCAGACTGGACCTCTATCAGTAACATAACCCAGAAATCCATGGAGGGTCGAATGTTCAGTAATACTAAACGCCTCAAAAATAAATTCTCGCGCTTGCAGGAATCATCTGTTCCTTCAGTTCCGAACAGAAAAGAAACTGTGATTAACTTGTCCAAGAGGACATTAACACGGGAGGAGAAATCTGTCCTTGAAAAAGGAAACAATTTCTCCATTCGAACAAAACAAATTCCGGTGGAGAATATAGTAGCTAATGTTGAGGCAGCAATTCGGTCTTTACCTGAGGCTACAGCTGAGGAAGTGAGGACTGAAGCCTCCAGAATTATCAGGAAGGCTAAACCATCAAAAAGTAATATAAATTTCAAGGAATACAAAGCCATAAAGAATCTCAATGAGGACACATCCATTGTGATCCTTCCAGCTGATAAAGGAAATGCAACGGTAGTAATGAATTCGTCAGACTATGATTTCAAAATGAGGGAGTTGTTAGAGCCTTCAAACTACACTAAACTCAGAAGAGATCCTACCTCATCCAAAATCAAACAAGCAAAGGCTCTCATAAAAGTTTCTTCTCTAGATGAAGAAACTAAAAAGAGAATCTGTAAGAGTGAAGCAAGGGCTCCGCGCATATACGGACTTCCGAAAATTCACAAGGATAATGTCCCATTGAGACCAATTGTTAGTACCATTGACTCGCCAACATACGATTTAGCCAAAGTCTTAACGACGATGTTGAGACCTTATGTGGGAAACACGGAAACCTTTGTCAAGGACTCTACTCACTTTGTAGAAAAGCTGCAGAACATCCAGTTGGGTCCAAATGACCGACTCGTTAGTTTTGATGTTGTGTCTCTGTTCACATTAGTTCCCATCAGAGAATCGCTAAACTACGTTTCGGAGATATTCCCGAATGACATAGCAAAGCTCTTTGAACTTTGCCTAACATCCAGCTATTTTCAGTGGAAAGGCGAGTTCTATGAACAAATAGACGGTGTCGCCATGGGAAACCCTCTAAGTCCTGCAATTGCGAATTTCTTCATGGAAAAATTCGAACAAAGTGCCATCGAATCGACATCGAAGAAACCATCTACGTGGCTACGTTATGTAGACGATACTTTCGTCATTTGGGGTCACGGAGATGAAGAATTGCAAGCTTTCTTAACCCATCTCAACAGTAGGCACCCAAATATTCAATTCACAATGGAAGTTGAAAAGGATGGTGCACTACCATTTCTAGACGTCTTGGTAACTAGAAAGCCTAATGGGAAACTAGGACACAGGGTTTATAGAAAACCAACCCACACTGACAGATATCTACATAAGGAGTCTAATCATCACCCCAAACAGAAACGAGGAGTTATCAAAACACTCGTAGAAAGAGCCCGACGATTATGCGAGCCGGAATTTCTGGAGGATGAACTTGAACATTTACAGAATGCATTCATCGCCAATGGCTATAATACCAAAGAAATTCAGAGGGCAATAAGAACAAAAACTTCCACCCGTGATGATAACACATCACAAATCACACCTAACGGGAGAGCCATCTTACCATACATCCCCAAGGTCACAGATAGAATTGGAAAAATACTGAAAAGGCACAACATCGAGACCATTTATAAGCCGACACAAAAACTTGGGCAAATGATCAAAACAACCAAAGACAAAGTTGACCCACTTTCACAAGCTGGTATTTACAGAATACCTTGTGACTGCGGCAAAGTCTATATTGGCACAACAAAGCGAAGTATTAACACAAGAATTAAGGAACACGAACGGTGCTGTCGACTGAATCAGACAGAAAAATCCGCACTAGCAGAACATGCGCTAATAGATGGACACAACATAGATTTCTCAAAAGCGGAGATTATTTCCAATATTAGAAGTTACTATCCCAGGCTGAACATGGAAGCAATTGAAATTTATAAACACAAAAATAACATAAATAGAAAAGAGGAGACCCCTTTCTTGCATAGCGCCTGGTTACCGACCTTAGAAAAAACAAAGATCAAGCCGACACGAAGCGGGAGCGATGGACCAATCAGCATCGCGCACGTAGACGCGCCACTTTTTCCCGCCATAAACTGGCGCGCAGATGACGTTTCCGGTTCGAACGCGCCAGTGTCAGAAATTCAGCGTTCGAGGTACAACCTTAGACCGAGAATCCTCTGAAGATGCCTACCGAAGTTGTAGGCGAAACGTTAGGTGAAATTATTCCTAATAGACCACGGCCAATAAGCCCGGAAGACTCTTTTCATACCAGTATATCCGGTCGTGAAAGCCTTAAACTATTCATTAAACGCCTCTACGGGGAGGTTACATACAATTCCATTCGACGATTGGACTTGTTGAAGAAGAGGAAAGCAGACCAACTTTGCACCCTCACGTTTCTGAAACGTTGTCGAGATACAAATGTCATTCCAAACTTCGTACGCTTCAGACGGCTTTTTGTCAGTGCTCAAGCACATAGAATATATAATCGCGCTGAGTGCGCCTTACTAAGGGAAAGGATTCGTTATTCCCGCCAAAAATGTCAATATCGATGAGAATATCAGGCTTTTAGAAAATAATCTAATAATGACCTTAACACCAGCAGACTGGACCTCTATCAGTAACATAACCCAGAAATCCATGGAGGGTCGAATGTTCAGTAATACTAAACGCCTCAAAAATAAATTCTCGCGCTTGCAGGAATCATCTGTTCCTTCAGTTCCGAACAGAAAAGAAACTGTGATTAACTTGTCCAAGAGGACATTAACACAGGAGGAGAAATCTGTCCTTGAAAAAGGAAACAATTTCTCCATTCGAACAAAACAAATTCCGGTGGAGAATATAGTAGCTAATGTTGAGGCAGCAATTCGGTCTTTACCTGAGGCTACAGCTGAGGAAGTGAGGACTGAAGCCTCCAGAATTATCAGGAAGGCTAAACCATCAAAAAGTAATATAAATTTCAAGGAATACAAAGCCATAAAGAATCTCAATGAGGACACATCCATTGTGATCCTTCCAGCTGATAAAGGAAATGCAACGGTAGTAATGAATTCGTCAGACTATGATTTCAAAATGAGGGAGTTGTTAGAGCCTTCAAACTACACTAAACTCAGAAGAGATCCTACCTCATCCAAAATCAAACAAGCAAAGGCTCTCATAAAAGTTTCTTCTCTAGATGAAGAAACTAAAAAGAGAATCTGTAAGAGTGAAGCAAGGGCTCCGCGCATATACGGACTTCCGAAAATTCACAAGGATAATGTCCCATTGAGACCAATTGTTAGTACCATTGACTCGCCAACATACGATTTAGCCAAAGTCTTAACGACGATGTTGAGACCTTATGTGGGAAACACGGAAACCTTTGTCAAGGACTCTACTCACTTTGTAGAAAAGCTGCAGAACATCCAGTTGGGTCCAAATGACCGACTCGTTAGTTTTGATGTTGTGTCTCTGTTCACATTAGTTCCCATCAGAGAATCGCTAAACTACGTTTCGGAGATATTCCCGAATGACATAGCAAAGCTCTTTGAACTTTGCCTAACATCCAGCTATTTTCAGTGGAAAGGCGAGTTCTATGAACAAATAGACGGTGTCGCCATGGGAAACCCTCTAAGTCCTGCAATTGCGAATTTCTTCATGGAAAAATTCGAACAAAGTGCCATCGAATCGACATCGAAGAAACCATCTACGTGGCTACGTTATGTAGACGATACTTTCGTCATTTGGGGTCACGGAGATGAAGAATTGCAAGCTTTCTTAACCCATCTCAACAGTAGGCACCCAAATATTCAATTCACAATGGAAGTTGAAAAGGATGGTGCACTACCATTTCTAGACGTCTTGGTAACTAGAAAGCCTAATGGGAAACTAGGACACAGGGTTTATAGAAAACCAACCCACACTGACAGATATCTACATAAGGAGTCTAATCATCACCCCAAACAGAAACGAGGAGTTATCAAAACACTCGTAGAAAGAGCCCGACGATTATGCGAGCCGGAATTTCTGGAGGATGAACTTGAACATTTACAGAATGCATTCATCGCCAATGGCTATAATACCAAAGAAATTCAGAGGGCAATAAGAACAAAAACTTCCACCCGTGATGATAACACATCACAAATCACACCTAACGGGAGAGCCATCTTACCATACATCCCCAAGGTCACAGATAGAATTGGAAAAATACTGAAAAGGCACAACATCGAGACCATTTATAAGCCGACACAAAAACTTGGGCAAATGATCAAAACAACCAAAGACAAAGTTGACCCACTTTCACAAGCTGGTATTTACAGAATACCTTGTGACTGCGGCAAAGTCTATATTGGCACAACAAAGCGAAGTATTAACACAAGAATTAAGGAACACGAACGGTGCTGTCGACTGAATCAGACAGAAAAATCCGCACTAGCAGAACATGCGCTAATAGATGGACACAACATAGATTTCTCAAAAGCGGAGATTATTTCCAATATTAGAAGTTACTATCCCAGGCTGAACATGGAAGCAATTGAAATTTATAAACACAAAAATAACATAAATAGAAAAGAGGAGACCCCTTTCTTGCATAGCGCCTGGTTACCGACCTTAGAAAAAACAAAGATCAAGCCGACACGAAGCGGGAGCGATGGACCAATCAGCATCGCGCACGTAGACGCGCCACTTTTTCCCGCCATAAACTGGCGCGCAGATGACGTTTCCGGTTCGAACGCGCCAGTGTCAGAAATTCAGCGTTCGAGGTACAACCTTAGACCGAGAATCCTCTGAAGATGCCTACCGAAGTTGTAGGCGAAACGTTAGGTGAAATTATTCCTAATAGACCACGGCCAATAAGCCCGGAAGACTCTTTTCATACCAGAAACGATTTCAGTTATGCTAACATACAACATTTCACCTAAAGTCTCCTTGACGTAAAGTCCCATTTAATTTCATTGTGAAATTGGATGGATTTTTAAAGTGAGCTTTAGCTTTAAGTGCACTTTAACTAAAGTATCCTTTAGGGGTTTATATATGAAACTGGCCCTAAGAACTAGTTCTCTCCATTAAGGTAATATTTGAATCGTTCTTCATTTCCAAGAGTTACCGAGCACCATTGACTTTGTACAGGTATATTTCAATAAAGGCACTCATTACGATTGTCACCAAATAATATATGACTATGATGTATCTTCAGGGAATGACACAAATGTGTGGAAGATATTCACAAAATTGAAAAAAATTTAAAATGGATGCAAACTCTTACTTTGACAAAAAATCATGAAAAGACTTCATCTGAGTAGAATAACTACATGACAAAAAAATCTTAAAAGAAATTGGTAATGAAATGCAGCGACAAAATAATATAAATAAATTTATTATTTTTGGATTGAGTGTTTTTTTCAAAGTATGTAACGAAAGTTAAGCATCACTTGATGTATTCACAACTTCTTTCATTCTGCAATAAATAATCACACCTAATATACGCTTAGTTTGGCACTTCGACTTGTGGCAAATAATGTTAGGTTTTTTTTTAGGTTTCTGTTTCAGATTGAAGTAAATTTTCATAACTTAAATTTTTTTCTATTTGAATTCCGGCTGTTTTCTAATTTGGTCGTTTTCATTCATGTTGAGATTTATTTCATGCTTTTTATTGGTTTCATATTTCATTAAATGACTTCCATTTTCGTTGTGGATTTTTTCATTAATAGATGTTTCCCATTATATGAAAAAATTGTGCCTCATATTTCAAAGCATGAAATAGTAGTTCCGGGAGAGTGATATAAAGTATCAAGCATAGAGATCACCTTCTTATTTTTAAACATAATTCCCTTTCCGAATAAAATTTAAAAACCATTTGATATATCGAAGTTATGGACACAATACAAATGAAATCCATTTCAATTATCATTCGAGTTCTACGAGGATCCAATTCTGTTCAATTCTCATACTTACTCAACGAAATAAATCACGAATGCACTATCAACAGGTTGCAGCTATCAGAGGAGGCAATATACCAACTTCTCACATGGACCGTTCGAGTTCAACTGATCCTGTTTATTGGCTTGTTGCTTGCTCTCCATCTCGATGCACCTCCAGCTCCTCTCCAAGTTTGTTTTGTTCCTGTGCTTCCAGATAAGCCATCTGAATGCGTTTGAGTTGTCAATTTTCTGGCTGGAATGTTAGATTCACTTAATATAAAAAAATGTTCTCATTAGGAGAGGAAGTCAATTCAATTGAGGAACTCTTGAAGCTCGCTCAAAGAGATGTTAGTTTAAACCTTTACTGTCAATGCCTAGTTGAAAAATTTGAGTCTTTTCGAAAGTTTACGAGTGTTTTCAGCGTCAACGAATGTGTTTTGAAAATGGCGGTGGACGTTTCCCTAAATTTTCATATTTTCAATTTCACAGTATTTTCAGATTCCTGGGATGGTTGGCATTTACGGTACAAATTTTGACTTTCTGAATATTTTTCACAGTCGTAATCTCCACGTCAGGAACAAAATCGGATCAGCCTGAAAATCCCTTTTGAATTTTATTTTCACAATATTAATTGAAGAGAACTCAATTACAAATATAGCATCTTACAAAAAACAATAAAATTAGACATCATTACAAGATATTATTACAATTAATGAACTTGTGTCATAAAGCGACAGGCTATCTCAATATTGTAGGGCTAAATTTTCAATATAATTTGATGATTTATCTCTTGAATGAAGGTATAACCATAAAATAAAATCTATCTTGGAGCATGTTGAATATTTTGATGGCCATATACATACAACTCTCTTCTGTTCTAATGGACTTAACTTATGTACAGGATGAAAGTAGGGAAACTTTTGACTTGTATTATTTTGATCCAGAAACTCAACTAAATAAGACTTATGTTGTTCTGTCTAAAAATTCCCCTACAACACTGTCTAACCCAATTTAAAAATGGCCCTTATTGCCTATTTCTGTATGATGAATATACGTTGCAGACGAACATCCTCCCCAATCCTAATCCATAACTGAGAAATGATTGAAAACTAGAATAATAAACACCCTTAAGGATTTCTTGATCTACATTATCTCACAGTGTACTTAAAGTATTAACAACAGAACATTACTTCCCAGCAATATAATTAATATGGTACTTCCACTTCATGAAGCAATCTATTATATACATCCTAAGAAACTTCACCGTTGCAGAAAATTTGTTGACCTGACCACCGTAGCTGAAATGTTGAAGATATTGTAACGATGACTTATCTATTGTGAAAATCATCTATTCAGTTTTCTTTGTTCTTAAGATTAAAGCGTTTCTAATACACCAGTCATTCACTACGTTTATACAGGGTGTACCAAGTTCGACGGCCTATTAGGCGTTTATGGAGAACTAGACTTATTTGAAATCTGAAAATTGGGATTATGATATTGTTTGATATTATCTACCGAGCTAAAATATTCTTGGAGCCTGACCACTTTCAGTTATACAGGGAGCAAAAAAAAGTTTTCAACAAATTTTTTTTCTGTTTTTTTCTTTCTGAATTTGATAGAGTATGCAATTCTGAATACATTCGTACTCAAATCGTTGCATTCGTCGAAATACTTTCAAAAATATCGAGAAAAACCTGAAGAAAAAGAGAGAAAAGAGTATTCGGTATTATGTTTGTTATTCCTAATCTAGATACCTTAAGCACAAACCGTTTTCACATTTTTGAAGTCAAAGACTGTGGAAATATTGTACATTTTTAAAATTTTGAAAAACTCATCACAGGGTGTTCCAAATGTTGGGTCAAAAATTGGGATCAAGATTAGCCCATAACTTTCGTTTTTCAAATTAGAACCCTATTTTTTTATGATTGCGTTAGATTGTATGAAGAAAAATGATGATATTTTTTCTAACATGTTGATGCTCCTAAAATTGATAATTCTTGAGTTATTCAGGATTTTCTGATTTTGTGTGGAACGTAGCATCAAATACATTTAATCTGTTTCATATCAACTATGACCTTGGTCACAGAAGATGAATTACTCCACTTGGACACATCCGTACTCAAATCGTTGCATTCGTCAAAATACTTTCCGAAATATAAAAAAAAAACTGAACAAAAAAGGTAGATAAGAGTATTCGGTATAATGTTTGCTATTTCTGATCTAGATATCTTAATCACAAACCGTTTTCACGTTTTAGTAGTCGAAGACAGTGGAAATATTTTACATATTTAGAATTTTGAAAAACTCGTCACAGGGTGTTCCAAATGTTCGGTCAAAAATTGGGATCTAGATTGGCCCATAACTTTCGTTTTCCAAATTGGAACTCTATTTTGTTATGATTGCGTTGGATTCTGCGAAGAAAAATGATGATAATGTTCTATAATGTTGATACTTCTAAAATTAATAATTCTTGAGTGGTTGGTATGTTCAACGAGTGAACACTGTTGAATATAGCGCTCTCTGAATTATTGTTGATTCGGTGAAAACTTTTTCGAGTTAGCTCTACTTTACATATTGAAAAAGATCAGTAAGTTTACTTTTCATTCACCATAGTATTTGTAGTTTGATTAAGACCGAAACTTTTTCAATTCTTGCTGGTTTCGATTTACGTTTCATTTATTTCCGACAATCAGTGTCGGTCGCTCCTATCAACATATGTGGCGTAGATAAACTTCCTAATAAAATATAAATAAACAATACAGATTCTTGCACGGGAATTACCGGGGGATTCCTCTGTTCTTTCCATCTGTTTTTCCTATCTTATTCTCGGCCTCCTGTGTCTGTGAATAAAGCCTCTCTGACTGGCCACAGTAGAGTGAAGTATTGTAATCCCTGTGTCTCATACTTATTCCTTACTTGCAAATATTGTTTGAATTCACAATACGAGAAAGTCTTCGAATAATAATCAGGTTTTGAAGCAGATAGCGTGAGAAATGACTTCGAAAAATAAAAAAGCATTATCATGCCAAGGATGTAAAAAAGCACTGGGAAAGAAATACAAGAGGGTGAAATGTGGCGGAAAATGTGGATTTTGGTTTCATGGAACAGAAATCTGCACTGAACTCACCCAGAGAGATCTCAAAAAAGTAATTGATAAGAAACAAGAGTTTGTATGTAATAGCTGTGGCGGGGGAGTGAATTTGGGTGCATCGGAGGGGGAGGATGGATCTTCATTCGGGGACACGTCTGACTCTGAGGATGAAATAAGCGATTCCAGGAAGTGTGAGGAAGGCTCAAGCAGGCGGAGCAGTGCGGGTAGGGAATACTCATTGCGAGATGTTATGATGAAACTAGAAAATATGCAGGAGGAAAATCGAAGATTGTTTCAAAAATTGGAAAAAACAAGAACAAGAAACGAAACAGATAAAAAAGAAAATGGAAGAAATGAAACAGGAACAAGCAAAAATGCGTCAGGAAATTGATTCACTCAAAAACGATAAACAGCGAAACATAGAAAATAGTTTAAAAAATAATATAGTTATTAGTGGACTACCAATTAATGGGGAAAAAAACGAACAGCTGAAATCGAAGTTCCAAAAAATTGCTGAAAAGCTTGAAGTTTCCTTAGAAAATGAGGAATTTCAATGTGTGGCAATCGGTAAAGAAAATAAGAAACATTTGAAGGTAATATTCGAAAGTGGCAAGAAGAAAGAAGAGATTATGAAAGCAAAAAAAAATATTTCTATTAGACTCAATGACATAGGTTACAATGAAAGAACAAATGTATATATAAATCATGATATGAGTTATGAAAATCAGGAATTATTTAAAAAAGTACGTGATTTCAAAAAGGAAAATAATTTCAAATACGCATGGTATGCACATGGAAACATTTACCTAAAGGAACTGGAAAATAGCAAGGCCATTCATGTCAAGTCACTGAAAACTCTTGAAGGTTTAAAAAACTAAATGAAGAAAACAAAATGGGGGGCTCTCTTGTTTGTACATTAATGTTAGGTCAATTCGAAAGAAATTCAAATTAGATTATATCAGTTTATATGTGAAGGAATACAATTATCCAGACTTGTTGGTTTTATCTGAAACTTGGTTGTATGAAAATGAAACTAAATTTTACGCTTTACTAAATTATGAAGCTTACCATAATTGCAGGCAAACTAGGGGAGGAGGTGTCAGCCTATACATCAGAAAAAATATTGAACACGACGAATTGATAATAACTGTACCTGATAAAGTAAACGCAGTAGGAATAAAACTAAAGGATATAAATTGTAGTATCTATGGCATCTATAGGGCCCCTAAAAATAATCTGAAATTGTTTGAAAATTTTCTGGAGCAGTCAGTGTACGACAATAAAAAAATCATAATTATAGGTGACATTAATTTAAATCTTCTAGAAAATAGTAGACAATTAGATAATTATAAAGATATTCTTTATATGAATAATTGTGTCTTACAAAATATCAAAAATAATTTGAAATTTACCCGAAAAACTTCAGTAATCACAGGAACTGTTATAGACCATATTATTACCTCGAATCAAATAAATTGCAAAATGAAAACAATTGATGTACCTATATCCGATCACAAAATGATCCACTGCTCATTCAAAACACCCAAAACAAACACAAAAAATAGACAAGTAAGGACATATAGATATATTGATCATAACAAACTCAACAAATATTTGAAGGACAGGTTGGGGGGTATAGAGGATTTCTCTGACTTAATGGAAATTATTAAAAGAGGGAAACAAATATGCACTTCAACAAAACACATGAATATTATAGAAAATAAAAACTGGTTCAGTCAAAGAATTCTCAATAAAATGAAGAAGAGAGATAAATCCTACAAAAAAATTATTAAACATCCTAATAACCACGCCCTGAAAGAAAAGTTCAAATCTTTGAAAAACGAAACAAATGCGCTAATTAAAAAAGAAAAGAAGAAATACTTTCATAACAATCTAATTAAAGCTGGGAACAATATAAGAAATATATGGAAAACTATTAAAAACACAATGAATGTAGAGAGCAACAAAAATGAGATAAAAATAACAAATTTGTTCATAAATGGAGAAACAATCACTTCGAAAGAAATGATAGCAAATCATATGAACAACTACTTTACGGGGATGGCTAATGAATTGCATAAAAAAATAGACCATACTATCAACATCAGAAATAAAATAACATACAGAAATACATCTATTTACCTAAAGGAATGTACGGAGCTGGAGCTGAAAGAATTAATTTTTTCCTGTAACAAGAAATATAGTCAAGGTGACGACAGCATTACGATAGAGGACTTTCAGAATATCTATGAAACAATTAAGATCAAATTGTTAGAGTTGATAAACAGAATGCTTAAGGAGGGCAAGTTTCCTGATTGTGCAAAAACATCAAAAGTGATCCCTATCTACAAAAAAGGAAGAAGAGGTGAACCAGGAAATTATCGTCCCATAACAATCACGAATACCCTATCGAAAATTCTAGAGAAAATAATAAAAAACAGATTTGTAGATTTCTTCCCAATCCATGAAAATCAATATGGATTTCAAAAAGGTAGTGCAACCCTGGGTGCTGCTTGTGACCTGGTGGAAGCTGTAATAAAGAACATGGAAGGAGGAAGACATGTAGTGGCCCTGTTCGCTGACTTACAAAAGGCATTTGATACAGTTGACCATCAAACACTGTTGGAGAAAATTTACAGTATGGGTGCACGGGGACCTGCACTTAACCTCATCAGGACATATCTTGAGGGAAGGTATCAATATACTGTTGTAAATGGGCAAAAAAGCCATAAGAGAAGTGTGAAGTTTGGTGTTCCACAAGGGTCGGTCCTGGGACCATTGCTGTATCTTTTATACGTAGAGAATATTTCGGATTTACACCTGGGCACTCAGTACTTCATGTTTGCTGATGACACTGTATTATTATTCGCTAGCAGATCCGAAGCAGAACTTGAAAATAACATTAACAATACATTGATTAAATTCTATGAGTGGCTGTGCACAAACAAACTAGTACTGAACGAAGACAAAACAGTATATATGAGATTTGAAGCGAAAAACAAAAAAACAAGGGAAATAATTGTAAAATTAAATAATAAGACCATACGAAAAGTCAAAACATATAGGTACCTGGGTTTGGTGGTTGACGAGGAATTAAATTGGGGCGCACACATCGAGGGAATGATTAAGAAGCTCTCTGGTCTAATTAGTGCATCAAAGCATGCCAGTCCGTATATGACAAAAAACACCAAATTGATCTTTTACAATGCATGTGTACACTCTATCTTCACATATCTGGCATCAATTTGGGGAAATACGACGAAGATGAATTTGAGTAGACTTCAAAGACTCCAAAATAGAGCGATTAAAAATATTTATAATCTTCCGTATGAGACCAGGACCAGCTACTTGTATGAAAGATTTCCTGTGCTGCCGATCTCCGAGGTGGTGAAACAAGAACAGTGTAAACTCATTTATAGAATTGATAGGGGGCTATTAAAATCTATGGTTAAGCTAAAGAGGCATGCTGATGAACACGAATATTCTACAAGAAATGCCAATCATCTCTACAGTGACTGCATATTTAGGACAACGAGAGGGTTAAAACTTCCATCATATTCAGCAATAAAATCATACAATGGGTTACCTAACCACTTGAAAAATGAAGAAAAATATACAAAGTTTAAAAAAGAATTGAAAAAATTATTCAAAGGAAATCTAATAGTTTAAGTTAAGAAATTGTACTCTGTGTTATCAAACTCTGTTTGATTTACAGTTTTATACCGTAATAAATAAATAAAATTTAGTATTTTCTGATTCCATGTCGTACGTTGCGTCAAATGCATGAAATCTGTTTCATAACAACAATGATGAATGAATTAAAAAAAAAGGTGTGTCACTTGTGAGTTATTGGAATAATTTATCATCTATGACCAAGATCATAGTTGATATGAAACAGATTTAATGAATTTGACGCTACGTACGACATAAAATCAGAAAATTCTAAATAACTCAAGAATTATCAATTTTAGGAGCATTACCTATAAGAACATTATCATCACTTCTCTTCGTACAATCCAACGCAATCATAAAAAAATAGGGTTCTAATTTGAAAAACGAAAGTTATGGGTCAATCTTGATCCCAATTTTTGACCCAACATTTGGAACACCCTGTGATGAGTTTTTCAAAATTCTAAAAATGTACAATATTTCCACAGTCTTCGACTTCAAAAATGTGAAAACGGTTTGTGCTTAAGGTATCTAGATTAAGAATAACAAACATGATACCAAATACTCTTTTCCCTCTTTTTCTTGAGGTTTTTCTCGATATTTTGGAAACTATTTCGAAGAATGAGTACGAATGTATTCAGAATTGTATACTCTATCAAATTCGAAAACAAAAAAACAGAAAAAAATCATTTTGAGAATTTTTTTTTTCTCTCCCTGTATAACTGAAAGTGGTCAGGCTCCAAGAATATTTTAGCTCGGTAGATAACGTCAAGCAATATCATAATCCCAATTTTCAGATTTCAAATAAGTCTAGTTTTCTAGAAACGCCTAATAGGCTGTCGAACTTGGTACACCCTGTATATGAATTAATTTTATGCCAGTCAAGAACACCCTTCAAATTGAACATTATTATGTATTTGAAAATGGAAGTTGATCATCTTCCGTTTATATATGAATTAATTTTATGCCAGTCAAGAACACCCTGCAAATTGAACATTATTATGTATTTGAAAATGGAAGTTGATCATCTTCCGTTGGAAAAATTTTAAAGAACTTTTGGAGCACTACAAAAAATTCCACCCTGCGTCAACCGTAACAGCCTGAATTCAACTGTTTTATTAACGCATGACAACCTACTTAAATAAATCTTCACACTATAGTGAAATTTTCATCAAAATGAGTCATCTGGTTCCTGAGTTTTGTGAGGACAAACTTACACACGGACTTTCACATTTATAATATGGATTGGATGTATGATGTAAATACAGACTGTAACCACTGTATGTTCTTACATTCCGTAACGGAAAATACAAACGATCAATTATTTTAGGTAATGCAATCATAAACACCATTCGACTTAAATATTAATTCATTTTTGAGCCATATAAAACTGCATCTTCATGTCTGTGTACACGCCAAAGGTAAGATGATTTTTTGTCTGGCTTACCCCAGACGGTACTTTTGTGTACTCGTATTCGTGGAGATTTCATTACAGAACATACATACAGCGGCAGCTACAAGAATGTTCATATTTGAAACCTATAAATTTCTACCGAAACAATCATTTTGTGAACCTTTGGAAAAAATTTAAGAAGTTTATGAAATTTTTATGTTTTGTTGTCCAATCGCGAAAAAAGAGTTTCTCTAATTTTGCCACATCTTATAGAACAAAATCGCGCGCGAGTATCTCCTTCTCGCACAGTTTTCATGGTTATATTTATTGATTACATTTTAGCCACCAATGATGCCAGAATGATCTGTCAAATTTATTATGCAAAAACGCAAATATATATATATATATATATATATATATATAAATTGATTTCTATAGTGGGTTGGCAGCAGATGATAAATAAAACTCTTTTTTCTTTCTCAAGTTTTATTTATCATCTGCTGCCAACCCACTATAAAAATCAATTCATATATATATATATGAAATAGGGTAGTTGACTGGATTAAATAGAGAGAAACTTATTTGGGATAGCAGTCTAATTCAATAAGTGTACTCTTTTTTCCTTTACTTTCTCAAGCTTTCAGGATTTATTTATCCCTTCTTCAGGAGATGCTACAATAATTAATGATATAATTTGATTAGGTACAATAGAAAATGTAACTTACGAAATATGAGATTCTGAATATAGATGTTGAAAATAAATATAAATTTTGGAACAGATTGTGAAAATATGAATAATTTGAGGAACTTTCAGAATTTGATTGAATCGTGACATCCTTCATTAGATTATATACCATAGAATTTGTTGGAAAATTATTGAAATGCGATGTGATGATAAGAGGACTTCCGTTGTGTTTTTTTATACTGTGAGGTTGGTTAAATTGTTATGATTCGATTTTTTGTCTATTTCAATTAATAGGGAGTACATGGAGCTTAGTTGATCTATATCTTTCCTATAGTTCAATGCATCATCATTAATTATTGTAGCATCTCCTGAAGAAGGGATAAATAAATCCTGAAAGCTTGAGAAAGTAAAGGAAAAAAGAGTACACTTATTGAATTAGACTGCTATCCCAAATAAGTTTCTCTATATATATATATATATATATATAGATATATATATATATGGCATCCTCTATACGTTGCGATGATAATTGGCTGGACGCCAAATTTTACCATTTCTGAACGTCCTGTATGTCAGAGGTTCCGCGCGATCGAGTGTGGTGGCGCTCTCGTCACACTCGTGTATATTATATTCACGGATATGTATATTCTCGGTTTTACATGTAGCGGTTGAAGTGGCATCCGGAACAAGCGGCATCACTGGAATGTCGTTCACGGGACGAATTTTATGGCTTTATAGACGTTTTTTCCATCGTAAAGAGATAAACATAACATTGCAGCTGGCGGGAGAAGATATTCTGCCGGGATTTTAATATGGTGCGCGAAATCTGAAATTGAACTATTTCTGCTTCTGCATTTGTGCAAGAATAATCATGATCAATTATTAGAAAGATTCATCCTGAAATATATTCATTGAAATGATGAATTATAATATTTCAATCGTGAGATTTTATTCTTCACGAATTATTATAGGAAAAATATTGAAAGGCCAGTCGACTTGAATTATGTGAAAATTAGATGAATGGAAACTTTGTTTGGTTAAATTAGTTTGAGGAAGAAATTTTCATTAATTTTCTAGTATACAGGGTGACACAGACTCATGGTACACCCCCATTTTCTTCCTTATTTCTGTAGCTATATTTCTGAAATTTCGAACATTGAATATACTTTTTGACATATTCAAGAAAAAAATCCAATTTTCGGTTTTTCCGGAAATGACATCAACTTTGGATTTTCAAATAGGAAACCCGGTATATTATTACATTTTTGAAGTCTCCATAATTTTCTTCATCTAATGATACATCATAGAATTGAAAAATTGAGCTGTGCATCGATTTTCTGAACATGAACACTATTGAGCCAAACAGGGCAACAATATTCAGCGGTGGAAAAAACCAGGGCAAGTGCTGCTGTGCGAAGAGTAGTCGGGTCAGCACCCCATGACGTACCAGCAAGTTTCTGTAGAATGTTATTTCTCGTTTTCAGCTTCATTCGTAAGTCATCCAAATGTGCTTTGTAACTCAGAGAGGAATCTAATTTAACATTTTATTTGGGAGTAAAATTATGTTTCAAAGGAAAGTTCCCGAAAAGGACATTAAATTTTCTAAATTTGTGATGGTTATTCAAATGAAATTTTCAGATCAGAAGTTAAATTTTCTTCAATACTTTGAAAATCAGAATGACGGAAAGCGAGTGCAATATCGTCAGCGTAAATGAATTTTTCAGATTAACCTCCTCAGACCCCCGGCTTCATTTAGCCGCACGTACTCGATGGTATCATATATGATACACTACTAGATATAAAGGTAAGTAATTGTTTTTCAGTGTTTTATTGATACATATTTGTTATACGCGTACCACAGAACATATGGAAAATATGGGTTCTGTTTCAAATATCACGAATATTTTGCAATGGGGGATTCGGTTAAGGTATCATGGGTGATACCTTGGGTCTTACTGGCTACAAAATTTCATTTCAATGTGAAAATCAAAATTTAGGGATTCTCACGAGGAAACAAATATAGTTTACTTTTATTTGAAATATTAATTTTTTAGGGCCTCTGACCGCGTTGGAGCTTGGAAAGTTAGATCTCAACTTAGGCTTCGATTGGTCGGAATTCGATGATCTTTCTTGGGACAAGGATGAGGTTGATCAATGTTTGATTTTAACTGAAAAACGTTCTGAACAAATTGAAGGAAATTTGAATGTGAATTGTACCTTCGACAGGAATTGTTTTTTCATCAATAAAATGTTTTTATAGATTTATTATTTTTGTATGTCACAAGACCCAAACGTATCATATAAGATACCTTATTTTTTTTACAAAAAAATAGAAATAATTTTTTTTCCAACCATAAGGTGTTATTTGCAACCAGTCTTCAATAAAAAAGTAGGTTTCCTAAACAAATAAATTCACCCTGAACCTTGGGTCTGAGGAGGTTAAGTACAAGGAATATCGCATAAATATAAATTGAATAGAAGGGGTTCTAGAACAGATCCTTGTGGAAGACCATTGTTCAAAGTTTTGAAGTTACTACTATTATCATCAACAAAAACACGAAATCTTCTATTCGACAACATATTCTCTAATAGACGAATCATCTATCCACATTTAAGATGTGTATAAAGTTCATAGATCAAACCATCTTTCCATACCGTGTCGTAGGCAGACGATAAATCTATGAAAGCTGAACCTGTTTTTAATTTGTTATCGAATAAATATCGGTATAAATAACACCTCCGGATTGAACCTGGTATCAGTGTAAGGAATTCAGCATTCAAAATACCACCTCAGTTCAAGAATTCTCTGAAAATGTCTACCGAAGATGTAGGCAAAACGTTAGGTCAAAAATTTTCCTGATAGACCAATAAGCCCGAAAGTCTCTCGCAATGTCAATATATCCGGTGAGATAGACGTAAACTATTTATTATTCAAGTCTGATCCAATTTATCTCAATATGAAATACTTTTTTATATGAAATAGCATTTATTTTTCACTGTGTACGGATGCTCCCCACTATGTACGAAGCTACACTATTTTGGTAAAACCCTCGTAGTTCAGTCATTTTACTTCATATCAACATTGAACTATATTTTAATTGAAGCCAGATATGTTGGCAATTTATCAACGCTAAACTTGTCTCCACAAACTTATTAGTGTTTCGTTTACAAGCTTCTAAGTAAAACGTGTACAAATTCTACCGGCTTTCCCTACCATGAAACTTTTCGCTAACCCATTGTCCAGCGGCTGTTTCAACTCAGATTCTGATTAACTTTTGTTTCCTTGTTTTGTTCCACCAGAAAAGTGGATACGGTATCGAATGAAAAATATAACTAACAACGAACCATATGACAATAGGTACCTTTACATTAACGATCTTTCACGCGCGATTCATCGCTCGGTCCATTGACTTATTATACATGGACGTCTTTCTAGAGAGAGAAAGTGGACTTCTGAATGAGATGGAGTAATTTAGGGCACTGTCAAACACATAAACATAACCAAGTTATGTTGGATTTGTGTTGATTAGAATTTTTATTCTGAAGGTTGAAGATAATTCTTTCAAAGTTCTTTTAAGAACTATTAATAATAATGCCGGGCCGGATAGTTGTGTTGCATATAACTGCACTGCCAAATATAAAAAAGGAACCAATTTGAAATTTCATGCGTAAGTATAGGAACGCATTCTCTTTTTATATTTCGATTAGTAGCCTCCATGAATTTATTGAAATTACAGGTTCCCAAAACTCGAGAGCTTGAGGAAAAAATGGATTGATGCTGTAGGAAGGGCTGATTACGAACCTTCTTCAATATCGAAAATTTGAGAAATCATTTACGAGAAGAAGATCACTATGTGAACCCCAATGGGACTGTAATTCTCAAAAAAGATGCTGTTCCTTCTTTGTTTTGCTTCATATATCCTACAACATCTGAGAGAAAGGAAAGAAAGAAAGAAATAATTTCAACAACTGCAGATGGTAGGACAGGTTCATATTTATAGAATTCGTGGAACTTCTTTGTGATAAATTCAGTAGTAATTCGCAGATTAATTATAATGAACAATGTTGTATCATTCAGTTGCTTGTTAATTTTTTTTTTGCAGTAGTTCCGTTTTTGGAAAGCCCCAACATTTTCATGGATAAAGGAGAAAAAGAATCGCTCTGTCTCTCACCAGTAGACATAAAACCTAATTCACACGAGATTCAGGATGTGCAGCCCCAGGTAGAAGAAACCTATATCAGGAAAAGGTAAATGAGAAATTTTGCCTTCATACTAGATAAAAATTTTATAAAAGAATCATTACCTTACATAATTTTTCTCCAACTTCTTTCATTCCTTCTTTAGAAAAAGATCAGTTACTGTGTATGTAGGAGATTTTATAGAAGCTGACCTATAAGACACATATCTGAAAAGTATGTTGAAGTTATCTCTCAACTTTCTTATGACATTTCATTGTCATTATGAATATCTCCAGGGAATAGGACAGCTGAACCATCCCTTGAAGGATAACATTGAGCACCATTAGAGAAGAGGACCAGAGGCAAGAGAGATCAATCCAATTTTCATATACATACTGGACGAGAGGAGGTTCTTCTCAGTGGTGAGTGTGAAAGCAGACTGTGAAAAAAGGTTTTTACACATTGACATTGAATTTCGAGAATCTTGGAGAAGTCTTACTGTTTTTTTTTTCAACAGATGTTTATGACAAGAAGAGATGTCCTGCATTGTTGGAATGTAGCAGCTCATTAGTCTGGACAGACACAACATTCTACTGGGGTCTAGGGTTTTTTTTTGCTGAGGTTTTTTCCCTATCTTTTATATAATATTTATAGTACCCCAAACCTCAGCTAACACTTTTTCTAACACATGCTACATGCTGTATTCTTTGGATTATTGTGTTGTATTATTTTGTGTATTATTATTTATATCAAAAGAATGAATATATGTATATTAAAGTGTTTTCTTTTTATCAAGTGATTTATTTTCTAAAATGTGTTATTTATTATAATGTCTATATGTAGATATATCTCATCGAATAAAGGAAGGATAAACCTCATATTTATTTTTCTAAATTCTATGAAATTCATTTTATGGAATAGTTCAATCCCACAGAGGTAGTTGATTCGAAATTTAAAGATTCAATTTACTAATTTCACAAATATTTACCATGATTAATGATCTCAGCCCTGGAATTTCAAAACCTTCGAATAATATCCAAATGATCAAATTCAATCAATAAAACATGCTGACCAAAGTTGAGGGGGTCGGTCAATCCAATTTACATATACATACTGGATGAGAGAAAGTTCTCCTTAGTGGTGAGTGTGAAAGCCGACTGAGAAATGAATAATTGCAGTGATAAACTACAACACCAAAAGTGTTTTCTTTCATCAAATTCGACAATGGTATAGAATTCCCCTTTTGAATACTTACTCCGAATTCGAACACCATGGAAATTCCTGCATTTACAAATTTCATAAGAAAACCTAGCATGATTATTCTCTTTTCTGACACTTAAACAAATATTTACTCTAACGGATTGGGAACCAGTGAAAAAATCAACATTCCTCAATAAGACTCCTGTGACTTTTAAACATTTCCGAGATCAAACTCAACTTCAGAAATATTTAACGGAATTCGCCCAAACTTTATATTTTTAATCTAGGATATCTGCTGAAATAATTTTTGAAAAAAAATAAACTAGTTTCATTCAGTATTAATCACAAAACTATGACAATATCATGGTGTTTATATAACAACATTGTTTTGTTTCCAACACGTGCTTTTGACAGCGCCCTAAGTTGGATCCTCTCTGTTCGTTTAATGGGAACTGTATGAGTCTTTCTTTCTCTTATGGAGATTGCCTCGGATTTCTTCTAAAAAGTCACGTGACAAGGAGTCCATAGTATAATAGGTCAATGGCTCGGTCTGGAGTGGAATGGCGTGTAAACTGTATCAGCTACATGTAAACCAGTGTTTTTCAACCTGTGGGTCGCGACCCCCCAGGGGTCGCGAAGCATTTGTTGGGAGGTCGCGAGTAGTCTAGATGACTAGGTACTTACTTCATTGAAAAAAATTTGTGGAAATAAAGTATTTTGTTTGGTTTTGTGTTTATACTAAAAGTTCAGAGCGAAGTTCCATAAGTCTGGTCAGTCTATTGAAAACCAGTTTACCCATATACTTGTATCTGTACAAATGGAAATGATTAGAAACAGTCGAGTCTCCAACGATTTCTCTCGAATTTACAACATACAATTCAATAATTTCAACATACATGGAAAAAATCAGGATTGGGGGGTCGCGAAATTTTTTGCGATACTATGGGGGTCATGTCATAAAAAAGGTTGAAAAACACTGATGTAGACTAACAATCTTTCCTGCGCGACTGGAACGTCACGTGCCAATCGCGTTATTAGCAAACATTAATAATCTCAGCGTGCCGTCCAATCAGAAGTACGAGCATTCGTGTGAAATCGCCGTTCAGTTCGAACGTCAACGGTCAACTGGATTTGGGCGCCCTTCGCCCTTATCTCCCTTCTTTCTCACTTCTCATCATTTTGATACAACTGAGAATTTTCGAGGAATTTCATTGCAAATTTTTGAAGAGACTTCTGAAAAAGCAATTCTTATTGCTAGTTTCCTTTATTTTACTAATCATTTTCAGTGAACGATGCAAGCTATTCGAAATTATTGTGAGGTATGGCATCGATTGTGATGTAAGTACCTGAGAGCAATTTTGGTGTGTATTCAAATATTTATTATGTATATGGTTCATACGAGTTTTTAGTAAATGCTGAATTTTTTTGCAGATCAAATTCTCTGATATATGGAATTTACCAAAAGGAGTTCAGCAGTGTTTCAGTAAAAATAGGCACCTTCGAAAAATCCATAATGAAGACATCCAAATGGACAAGAATCAAGATATATTGTGTTGTCTTTATCCTGCTGATAGTAGGTAGAAACTAAATGTCTAGATATGAAAATTATGAAATTCATTTGAAAACAATTCATAATATATTGGTCAAAGAAAATAATTTTCATTTTAGGAGTACTGAAGAGTTTGAGGCTTGGAGAAGACAAGAAAACAGATAAGTGGATTATGCTATTGTGAGGGGTCATAATTCAACAAGCAGATATACAATTGTATATTACAATTCCAATAGAAGTAATTATAGAGGTGAAATATTTTTGTAAAGCCTATAAAGATACTACAATTCTTAATTTCAGGATACAAAACTGTGTGTGAGAAACGGAAGAGAAAGGTTGGAGGCAGTATAGGTATCCATATTCAGGGAATACATGTGTCCTTTAAAAATTAAATTAGAGCTTCATTTTTTAAATTTTCTGTATTTTAGTTAGTTGAACTTTTTCATTGGAGGATTTCAAAATGTGTCTAGCGCTGTGATGCGCCTTCTTGCACTTGGTTAGTTTGCATGGACAGGAATTTGTTCGGTGAGATCCCAGGCAATTGTAGCATCTTTTAGTTTGGATGATATAATCGATCCTTTCCTTAACAGTCATTGCCAGATAGTTTTGGCACGTTCGTAAGGCATGATCTGCATGGCAAAGTGGACATTTTACTGTTCGCATACGAGCGGTGTTACTAGTCCACGTGTTCTTTGTTTCAGAAAAGTGGTGTTTTCTGTTGGGTTCCCATTTTTTCGTGTTTGGTTTTCCTCCCTCTAATGCTTGGAAACAGCGCTCCAGGAATGAAAGGATATCCTCCAATTTTTGTATTTTCTTTGGATACGGCAGGATTCTGGGTCCATTTTGGATTCTAATATGTGAGTTATTCTAGGACCCCATTCTTGAACCCTGATATTCATGTTGCTGATTGCGTTCAGATTTTCTTTTGTCCCATCGTGAAATAATCTTAGCCCATGTGCGGATTCTTAATAAAGGGCGGGTTGAAGTAATATAGCGTCTATGCTTTTTCGGAACAATATTCTTTCGTTTTTATACCGTTACTGAATAATCTTCTACGCCCCCGAATAATTTGCCGCGATGTTAGAGAGATGCTGAATAAGCTTGCCAGCTTCACCGTGTACGTTGGATTTCAGGAATTGGATCTTCTCGGCATCACCTATTGTATTGTTGTTGTGGATGATTTCCAGAAATATATCTCTGAACACTGGCCAGGCTTCGTAGTTTCCGTGAAATTTTGGAATGGAAACGCTTGGCAACGCTGCATGGTCGGGCCGCCCTTGAGTTGGATATCTGTCAGTGCGTTCGTCGTCCTTAAATTTCTTCATAAGCGTTATATAGTCGTCCTGGACCGTTGCAAAATTTTCGTCCAAGTTATCTTCTGGATTGGTTATAGTTGGTATCAGCTTCATTTGATGGTATGTCTTGTATTGTTTCCAAATATCACCACGGAGGCAACTTTAGCCACCTCCGTGGTGATGTGGATGTTGCCCTGGAATGCAGGGTCTTCCAACCGAAATCGCAAATGTGCGGCTGGCTCCCTTGTGTTGACTCCGTTATGCGTTTTCGAATAACAACTTCGCACCGTACTGATGAGGGCCGAAAGCCCGAAACAGCTGTCTACGGTTCATTTCAGTTTCAGAGGGTTATGTCCAATAAATCTTATCCATGTATTTTACCGATTCCTCAATATTCATATCTTTCTCATATATATATATATATATATATATATATATATATATATATATATATATATATATATATATATATATAATAATAATAATAATAATAATTTTATTCAATCCCCTTCGACATATACATATGTATGGGCACGTCAAAAAACAAAAATTGCTTAATCTAAGGAATATAAAAAAAGTAAAGAATAATTATTTCACCGCAATTGGTGAGATTACATAAACAACAACGACATTTATTTATTTCATTTTTATTATAAACATATATTATTTATTTTAATCCTATAAACCAGCATCGCATAGATACTCATCGACACTGTAATATGCCTTGCTTAATAGTATTTGTCTGAGTCTACCCCTGAACAAAGTAAGTCCAAGCTCTCTAATTGCTGATGGTAGATGGTTGTATAACCTAACACCTTGGAAGTAGGGTGAATACTCATACTTGGAAGTCCTATGAACAGGAACAGAAAGAGTCGACGTATTCCTAGTATTATAACTGTGACACTCAGAAAGATGTGGCACAGTGCCAATTTTTTCTTTCAGATGTATTAAACATCTATAAACGTACATTGAAGGCACAGTCATTATATTGTTTTCAATAAAGTAATCCCTACATGAAGTACGAGCGCTCAACCCAAACATAAGACGTATAACTCTTTTTTGTGCTATTAATATTCTTTCTACAGAAACCGAGTTACCCCAAAGTAAAATATTGTAATTTAGATGAGAGTGAAACAGACCATAATACACATTAACCAGTGACTCAATAGGAAGAGATCCTTTGAGCCTGCTAAGAGCATAATAAGCTTTATTCAAATTACCACACAAGTAATCGACATGATCACACCATCGCAATTGCTCATCTACGATCAAGCCAAGAAATTTGATAGATGACCTCGATTTAATAGTTATATCACCGTAGTTTAGTGTAATAGAATCAGTTCTGGCTTTGAGGCAGAATGATACCAACTCAGTCTTATCGATGTTTACTATAACAGAGTTAGCCTTGCACCAATTCATAAAGCTTTGAATCAGAGTTAAACATCTTGAGATTAGCTCTTCTTTAGTTTTAGCAGAAATTGCAAAAGAGGTATCGTCAGCAAACATAATTATATATATATATATATATATATATATATATATATATAATATATATATATATCAAAGGTATCACCTTCTGTAGGTGTAGCTTTGAAAAATACTTTCTTTAAATGATAATCAATTTGACATAAGCAGATAATTAAAATTATTATTGTAACAATAAAATAAATTATGAATCTTGAAGGTTGTATACTCCAGGGGTGGATTTCTTCCAACTCTATATCTGGGATGTCTTCCGTCTTGACGGATTCTTCTTTTTCTTGACTTCGGGATGATGGCTCCATTTTCGGAAGGATGATGAATTTTTCTTCATCAGTTGAAACAGTAGCAGATATTTCTTTTTTGTAATTACTCAAAGTACATTTAGATTTCAGGATTGCGATTGGAGGAGCGAAATGATGTTTCACTTGATTTGGACATATTTCCTTTACTTTTGGGTTATGAATGGATAGAGCATTTCCATCTTCTAACATTTTTATATCTGGAGGATGAGTGCTTTTGGATTTTGGACAGTTTTCTGTTTGGTTTCTCAAAATATTCTTTATACAATTTGATGCTTCTGTCAGAGAGTCTTGGTTCAATAGAAAGTCATCTTCCACTGGGTGGCATTGTTGCGTTGACCGTTTAAGAACTTCTTCTTGAGTGAGCCAGTAAGGATCGGAATAAGGAAGGGTTAAATTGTTTTGTAGTAAATAGTAGAACTTTACAGATCATAACTTTTCATATTTACTAAAGGAATCGATATGAGAAATAGTAATATTCTATTTTTGAATACAACTTTAGTGTAACATAATTGATAATAATCTTTTAGATGATATAGGGGTGTAATAGTATTGTTTTTAATTAATTCCGAAAATTTGGAATAAGGTAAAATGGACTCATGTAATAGATATAACCTTGCGCAGCTTACTGCTGTTTGAATTTCATCAAGGGTATTTTTGATCTCTCTGAGTTGAAAAGTAAATAAATGCATTTGTTGTACTTCTTGGAGTAATGGTACAACTTGAAGTGATTTAAAGTTTTCCCACATTTTATTGAATTCATCAATGTGTTTATTTTTGATTTCATTAACAATAGTTGCAATTTTTTTCTGGTTCTTTATTATAATATCCTCAGTTTTGGAAATACTATCGAAGTAATTCTTATACAATTTTTCATCATCAGAATCCAGTGTTCCAAATAGAATCTTAGAAATTTTTCCTCCTATATTAATCAATCCTCTTTTGATTCTAAGTTTTTCATTCAGTAATTCTTCTAAGGTATTGAAATTAATTTTATTTGAATGTTTCAAGTACTTATAGTTTGAACAGACGGTTCAGTAACGGCACAAACGGCTTAAAAATTCACAAACTTTTTTTTTTTTGATATTCAATATTGAATCTGCTATTATGTTCAAATCTATGTGATAAATAAATCGTAATTTCCTATTATTCACATATGATTTTCCAAGTAATATTAGTTCTTCATTTTATCAATACATCAAACTCTACAAAAGCTTGCCTCATTCTGAGAGAGCTATGAGTTGAATAAGTTTCAAGAATATTGTTAAATCTCTAATGATTTGGAAGGCATATTATAGTGTTAAAGAGTATTTGCATTATAAAAATCTGTGGTGATTTGAAATTAATATGACTTGTCCTATACCCAACATTGGGTCCATTGCTATCATCAAGCATGAAAATAAGAATGCAATGGCTCAGACAAAATCGAACAACCACAAAATCATGACAACATCAATATTCACAAGTAAGCTTATGATAAAATTCTGAGGTATTTAATTGAAAGGTTTATTACCAATAGGGTTTGGTTTAAATTATAGTTGAATTAGGGTGCGTTCGTATTTATTCTCTAAACAAATTTCTTATGTATTAACGTAATTGTGAAGGTCGATATTTCTTCATGTGATAATTAGGCAATATCGAATTTGGCAAAATGATTTGAAAATGTAATTTGATATTTGTGGTAATCCTCGGCGCGGTTTCTATACATCTTATCAAATAAATAAGAGCTGTGTGATAAACTAAAAAAAATCCTAAGGGTTAAAATCGTGATTGAATTTTTCTTGATACTTGTAAAATTGTAAGGAAATTCAGCTTCTATAACCAGAAGTTGATCCCTATAGTATAAAATGTAGAAAATCGCTTTGTATTTCGGTCTGTGATAAAATTTATGAAAGTCATGTAGCGTATAATTCTTGAATAACCTCCCATACAAATGAGGCAGGTCATTTTAACAGTGTGAAAGGAATTTGATGAATCGCACTTTTTCTGCGATCAAACTTCTAGGTGCATCTGGCTTATCAGAATGAGCGTTACCTTGGGATATGATATGAATTATTATGAATCCAGGTTCGTCCTTAGTAAAATATCTATAATTCATTTCGTCACTTGGATCAACTAGAAAATTAGTACTTTGATTAAATTCTTCAGATTCGTCTTCATCACGATTATTCATTGAATATTCATTGAAACCATAAAAATTAATATTAAAATTATTTTCTTCATTTACTGATGAAACTTTTTCAGTCTTAATACCATTAAACTCAATATTATTATCATTGGTTTCATTACGTAAAAAATCATTCGTTGACTCTAGTCTAATTATATTCAAAGTATTGGCATTATTCATCGAACCTTTTTTATACTTAATTTCATTCTTAAATTCTTCTAGTTTCGATATAAGATTATTATTTTCCTTAATAACACGTTTATATTTTGAACTTATTTGTTCATTATTTTCCAGTAAAGCGTCATTTTTTCCGCCTTGATTTCATTTATTTTATTATGCAACTTATCAAATTCTGATTTGAGCTGCTTATATTTCCTATTTACTTTATTTATTCTAGCGTTAGATTTTTGTAGACTTTGTTTTTCCCTATTTAGTATGTTTATCGTTTTCTTCAGATTTGAAATTTCTTCTTTCATTTCGTAAATTTAATGAAATTTTCAAGTGTTTTATTAGATATTTCAATTTTGAAAAGTTTGGATTTCAATTCTTCCATTTCAGATTTCATATCTTGATTTATCTTGTTAGTTTTATCGATTTCTCGCAAACTATTTTTTAATTTCAAGAAGAGCTCATGTTTTTCCTGTTCAAGTACTGATATTTTCTGGATTGAATCATCTTTTTCAAAAGAGACTTTTTCATATCTAAATGGAATTCTACAATATTCATAATATAGTAATTGATTTTCGAAATCTAAGTTCAATCCATACTTATTTAAGAAATCTGCTCCTATAAGGCCATCATAATTTTTATAGAATTTCTAAAGAATAAAAGGATGCATATCATTAATGCGAAATTCATCAAAAAGTGGTAATAATACTTCTTCATTTGAGTTTTCCGTTCTCATACAAGCTGTTAAAGAAGTCTTTTCTTCAAAGATATTATCTGGAAAATTATTATATGCGAATTTAGGATCGATTAAGCAAACTGAAGAACCACTATCAATTAATAATTTACAATAAGGGTTTCGAAATTGGATATAAGGTAACTGATTTTTATTATCTAAGGCATGATTCAGGTCAATTCGTTGCTTCGGCCTGCCTTCGGAAAATTTCGACTTGGTTCATTTGAATTAACATTCGTTAGTTCCTCAACAATGAAGTCATTGTTCGTATTATTTTGATAATTCGTATTTCGATAATTATAAAAATTTCTCTGGGGATTCGGATTAAATTGAGTTGATTACTCGTTTCGTTTTTTAGGATAATTTCTTGTTTGGATAGACATTTTTTCTGGAGGGGTAGTAGTTTTTTGATTGGGATTTGGTTTAAATACATTACTTGAATGATCAGGTTTGAAATTATTACTATGAATTGGATATTGATAATTGGTATTTCTTTGAGTAAACTGAATAGGCTTCGAAGGGAATTGTTGATTGAAATTTGGTCTTGGATCATAGGAATAGTGAGGTGTTCTGAAATGATTGTTTTGATACTGGGAAACATTATTTGGATTTCTAAATATGGAATTAGTTTTCGATTTATTAATATTATAATTATTCGTGGGCGGATTTCTCCACGACCGCATCATTTCTATTTGCGATTTTTGTGAGACATAATTTTCAACAATTTGTATGGCTCGATCGAAAGTTGAATCAGGTGTAGTAATCAGAGTTGTCTGTAATTCGAAGGGACTGTTACTTATTAATACATTTTTCGCTAAGTCGTTAGTCGAATCTTTGTGTAAAATTTTCATTTGTGCATTCATAACATCTGCGTCTATTCTATAATTTATTCTGATTTTAAGAGCTTTTATTTCTTCAATAAAATTTAAAATATCTTCTTTGGGATTCTTCCTTAGAAATTGCAATTGATTTTTAAGTACATCGAGGTTTGCGTGATCACCAAATTTACATATGAGGAAATTTCTTATATTGATACATGTATTTGGAACATTGGAAGTGTGGAATTCTGCTTCCGCATTCCCAATAAATTTACTTTTTATTAGATTAAGACAATAAGTTTTGACGATTGCTTCAGCATTTTGAAATTGTGCGATATAGTCGTCACATGCAGCTAAAAATGAATTTAGTTTCGTTCTATCTCCGTCAAATTTCGGTAAAAGATTTCCAAATTCTTTAGGAAAGGTTAAATCTGCCATAATTGTGTCTTCTAGTTTTAATTCAGATATTGAGATATTGAATTTATTCGTTCAATGCGATTGATATTCCTGAATCTATTTCACCTATTTTGAAATATTTAGATTAATTATCAATTATACAATAATATTTGAGTAAAATACTTAGTTTGTATATCAGAAAAACTTTAAAAAACTGTACAAGTTTTACACATAAAACTTGGGGAAAAGAGTGATTGACTTTGGGCCAGGTCAATTAAAAACTGGGAAGAATATTGTCAGGAAAATTGTCAGGATGATTGCTCAGATTGTTCTCTGGTGGGTGTCGTCGCAGTTGCTAACCTGTCGATCGGACTCTCCGTCGTCTTCTTCCTCACGTTCGGTTGTACCTTAGCAGTTGAAACTGCAGCCTTCTGAAGTCGCCAATTGGTTCTGGTTCACTTTTAAGAAGACCGGCACAATCCCATCCTCGTCGCCAATTATGTATTTTGAGTTGAAGTCACCGTTTTTAAAAACAGTTTTAATTTAGGAACAATGAGATGATACAACCATGATACAATTATTCTTGAATGACTAATTATTCTTTAGAGGCAGATTATTCTCATGCCTATTTATACCTTCGGTATTTACGATGCATTCAGAATAAGATAAGGGACACGTGTGCTGAGTCAGCTAAAGTTAGTATGGACATATTCAATAACGAATGGGGTTACAATGTATCGAGTATTTCAGAATACAGGGGGTGTTTTATGTATATATATATATATATATATATGGATAAGATTTATTGGACAAATCCCTCTGAAACTGAAATGAACCGTAGACAGCTGTTTCGGGCTTTCGGCCCTCATCAGTACGGTGAGGAGTTGGAATTCGAAAACGCATAACGGAGTCAACACAAGGGAGCCAGCCGCACATTTGCGATTTCGGTTGGAAGACCCTGCATTCCAGGGCAACATCCAACGTCACCACGGAGGCAACTTTAGCCACCTGCGTGACATCCGAGTCCAGGAATATTAATATAAGAAAGATATGAATATTCAGTTTCAGAGGGATTTGTCCAATAAATCTTATCCATGTATTTAACCGATCCCTCAATATCCATATCTTTCTTATATTATATATATATATATATATATATATATATATATATATATATATATATATATATATATATATATATGTATATATATAAATATTGTCTATTCTGCAATCAAGATGTTTTTTTTTCTGAGAAGGGGAAAAGTATATAATCTTTTCATTCATATTCCCATTCTAGAAAAAGGTTATTTGAATTGGAAATCCGTTGGGACTGTTTTCAGGGAGTATTTTTCGTTTTTAGTTTCTTTGCCTCAAATTGTGTTATTGAAGGTAAATTCTATAATTAATCAAGTAGCTGATTTTTCCGTAAGGAGCTTTTCGTATGTTATATTCTACTTTTTGCTTTCAATACAAATTTTCTAATAGATGATGAAGGTCAGTACAGTATAAAATTTTTTGCTCCTGGGGAAAAATTCTGCGGGCGCCCATGATTGTAAGTTTCGAATATCTGAAATTATGTAGTTGTGTTCCATTTCAGAGCCCTGATGAAGATTTTAAAATTGAATAGAAACTAGTCGGCCTTTCTTCCGAAACGTTGGTTTTGTGAATTTAATTTTGACCTCAAACCTGTCAAAAACCACCCGAATTCGCATTCATAGGTCTCATCAACATTCATCGTTCTGTATTTATACAAAAATGTATGATAACGCTGTTTGCTGATGATACCTAAGTTGCGATTAAGGCTCAAAGCTTCGAAGAGTTTCATGATTTGTGCGTGATTCTAAAACAGAGCTTTGTGCAGTGCTGCCAAGCAAATTCGCTTATAATAAATATCGGTAAAACAGAGTGTGTTCATTTTCCAATACATTACCACTAACATTTTAGTAGTAGAAAACTGATCGTTCACTATTCATACAACATTAACATCCAAGGAAAGTACAAAATTCCTGGGAGTTCATATGGACCTCAATTTTAAATGTAATACCCATATCCATGCTATTTGTAAACAACTAAACAGGTCTTATTACGCAATTAGTAGGGTCAAAAAATTACTTCCCTTACAATCCTTGTTGAATATCTAATAAAGTTTGGTCCTCAGCCACCTATCATACAATATACTGCTGTGGAGAAACTCCTCAGATGCAGGTAGAGTTTTCATCCTACAAAAGAGGATCGTGCTCATGATTTTCAATATTGCTCCCAGGTCTTCATGTAGGATTATATTTCTTGAACATGGGATTTTGACACTTGCCTCAATTTTATTTTCAGAGGTTCAATTTATGCGAAAGAGAATGAAAATAGATTGTTGAAATTATCTAGTTTTCATGACTATAGTACGAGAAATAAGAGAATATTAGCCTTTCCAAAACATAAAACTGCCGAATTTGAATTATCTCCTATTTATCATATCATTTGTCATAAACGCTCAAAAATTTTATGACAACTTTCTCAAGCTTGTTGCTTCAAGGCAACATTTTTGGAGAAAGAGCCCTTCACCTTCTGTGTCGGGCTCTGTCTTCAAAAATGCAATTCTGGGAAATATTCACCCGAATTACGATAAGTTAACATGATCGCGCGACAACGCACGTTTGTAGCTCGTTAACGCGCGTTGATGTATTCAGATAGTCGCACGTTTATAGCGCGGCAGCCTGCGACTACTGTCATTTTTTTATTCAGAGCACAAAAGTTCAGGCGATTCCCAAACTCGCGACTAGAGATACTGAGTAGTCATATAGAAATGTTCATATGGTAGCGCGTCATCGCGCATATATTGGCGATCACGCGCTATCGACTTTGCTCTGCCGCCAGTATCTTGTTTCGCGCGACGTCACGCGTATTGAAGTACAACTGTCAGGAATAGACGTGTTCAGATGATTCGCGCGATTAGACATACAAGGCTGAAATATTGACGGATATTTAAATGACTTTTTCTGTGCTCGGATTCAAAAAATGACAGTTATTGCACGCACGACCATCTCAATACATCAGCGCTCGTTAAAGAAGAGCTACAAACGTGCGTTGTAGCGCTATCATGTGAACTGTGATGGCGTTTTTCTCCGGGTTGCGATTTGCACCTACCACTCTTTTTCCAAGCTTACTCGGGCGCCAATTGGGATAGGTTTTATAAGGTCGCAATTCCTTACGTCGCTCACAGTTGTCCACCTGGGTAGCTATTCTACAGTTGGGGACAAGGTTCGACTCAATCTGGGGTGGTAGCGATTGATGTGATTCTGTTTCTTCCACTGAAGAGGAGAGACTTTTAGCTAGATAAATAAAATACAGTTCGACGAGACACTATATTGTTAAATACAAACAGTTTAATACCACACGCAATGCTGCAATCTACTGTCGGTGCTAAAATGAAATGAACGAGGTAGAAAGCAGCAAAGTTAACAATACACAGAAAACAGCTACAAAGCAAACATAACGGAAATGACGGACGGAAGAGAATGAAACGAGGTGAGCAGGCGGCGTATGTAAAGCGGCTAAAATGCGTGAGTTGAAAACAGTTTAATATGGGAGCGACAGCCAGTAACTTAATTACATTTATTACCATTGAAAAGCATACAAAGTGACGGGTGAAAAGAGGTACACAGCGTCTACCTGCCAACAAATTATCCTGTCCTGCGCGCGCACGAGATCTACTCTCCCCTCCCCTCTCGACTCGAAGAGTCCTGTCCAATATCCCCTGACAGGCGCGAAAAAACCAGGACTGCGCACGTCGGCGCGCCTGCCAAAATGGAGTTCGAACAAACGTAGTGAAATGCGCTGGCCAGGTGACAGCTACATTGGGAAATATAGGACAATTCACACCTTTCAAGGTTGCAAGGTCCTTTCAGTGTTCCCGCGAAGGTGAAACCACAAGCAAGGAACCTGAGAGCGACTCTGTTGAGGGATGGAAGAGTATCAACTCAATGATACCTCTACCACCAGGGCCTAAGCGTTATCTAGGTTTAAATTGTATTGGCGCACCCGCCAAACTGAGTTGGGGAACAGAAAATGTGTATATCTGGCAAGACGGTAACAGTACCAGGAAATTAAGGCACTAGCCCCTCTTTCCTCAAGATTGAAGAGTCTGTCCAGAGGTCCCGCGAAGGCGTTCCACAAGCAAGGACCCTGAGACCGACTCTACCTGAGGGGAGGAAGACTATCACCTCAATGATAACTCTACCACCGGCGCCTAAACGTAGACTACGCGAAGAAATACCGAAAAACGATGATGAGGGATATAAATTATAGATCTCGCCCCTCTATCGCACAGTACAGGAAAACTTGCCGGTCACGTAGACAGGTGAATAAAATGGGTCTTACTAATCCTGTGGATTTCTTGTCTCAACACACCACTCGAGTCTTATTTCACTCGTCGGAAACACCGAAATTGTCGTCTGAATGAGGAAGAATGCGAATTCTAGCGCGTGCCGGTGATTAGAATTTTATGTTCGAAATACTCGGAATTAAAACAGAACGAAACTCTGAGACAAATCCTGAAACTCTCGGAGAACTAAGAAACTCGGAAAACTCGAAAAATCGAAAAGACTTCGGAGAACCCAAAATCTGACGCTCCGCTTGAAAACCGCCGAATTTATATGTTCGGTTGGAGGGGGAATATTTCGAGTCTCTGATATCGCCAAAACAATTGCCGTCCTGCACAAAAAAAGAAATGTGGGATAGATAACGTCGCCGACTACGGCGAATATAACTTTTTCCACATAGGCAGGATTTTGAAATTGGCTTCTTAGATTCTCACGCTATGAAACGATATGAAACTCGAAATAATTTTCTGATTGAATTCAAAATTGCTGTAAAATATTCAGGATGATTACACTAACGAAGTTCACCTCGTCACAATACGAAATTAGAAATAATTTTGTGTTTGAATTCGGAAATAGTTGGAAAATATAAAGGTGTTCTTAGTGACGAAGTTCGCTTCATTACAGAACTTTGCCTTACATTCGTGCATCAAAATGACCTGATAATTCTGCATTCCAACGTGTAGTCTCTGAAATACTGCATTCTGTCATTTTAATTTATGAAGAAACAAAAAATTTTGTAGTTTTTTAGACAACAAGCTGTCATGCAAAATTATTGGTAGTTCTGATGCACTTTTTTTTTTAATTTAATTTAATTTCAATTCATTACATTATAACCATAACAAAGATAATAATACAGAATAGACTAAATATAATTGAATTGCAATTACAATATGTCTAAACCACGTGGCATCACCATTAAGTAACTTTCACAAAAATAACAAAGATAACATTCATATAAATTCTTCAACAACCGGTTCGAGAGCAGAGTTACCTAGGCACGAATGCCTGTGTTGTAAATCTACCCTCTCGCGGCTATACCTAAATTAAACAAATAGGAGTGAAAACATGAGGAGTATAAAAATACAATTATTCACACATACATAATAATAATTTGAAAGAACCAACGGAATCAAAGAAAGAGGTATCGACATCATATGTAAGTTTCTTTTCTTCTTTGATCTATTCAATTTTAACCTTTCTTCATTATTATTATTATTATTATTTATTTGGGATAAGAAAGGAGGCACTAAGCCTATAAACTTTCAAACAATATAAAAAATCAAAGAGAATACATGTGTGATACAGACTAGAAAAAGAAAAATTACATAAAATCAAGATAAACTTCAAGAATACCCATCAAAAGAACGTGAAAAAAAAATCAACAGACAACAGACACTGTAGTTACTATCAGAACAAATAACAGTCTCTTCGCTACATCACACTCAGAAATATCTGTCCAAACGATTTTTGAAGGTATTTACCGACGGTGCACCAACTACCTCAGCAGGAAGGGAGTTCCACGTATTAAAAACACGGTTACACAAAAAATCTTGTCTTGCATTAGACCGGAACACTTCACGCTTCAATCTGTACTGATGGCCACGCAGGTTGTTAGTGTTCATAGAAAACATATCGCGAAGATCACTACCGAATAGGTCATGTATCACTCGAAACGTGACAATCAAGTCTCCACGTTCACGACGCTTCATAAACGGAGTTAGGCCAAAAATGCGTAGTCTATCATCATAGGATGGACGTCGGTAGCCATAGGGTATTCTTGTGGCTCTGCGCTGAACACTCTCCAAAAGTTGACGGTCTCTAGCCAGCGAGGGATACCAGACAGGTCCAGCGTACTCCAGATGGGGCCGAACATAAGTGGTGTATAGCAACTTACAGGTCTCAACTGAACACCGTGAGAATGATCTCCGTATGAGGTAGATTGCTTTATTGGCCCGGGCACATACATTCCGAATATGGGCCGACCAGCTCAAATCATGGGATATGACCACGCCGAGATCGCAATGTTGCGTCACAGATTCAATCTCCACACCATCCAAGAGATATTGATGTCGAGGATTATTTCGGCCAAGGTGGAGCACCTTACATTTATTGACGTTCAAAGGCAGCAACCATTCACGCGACCACCGGCACACCGCCTCCAGATCACTCCGCAACTGATCAACGTTCGACGCATCTGAATAAAATTTAATGTCGTCAGCGTAACACGAACACGCACTCCTCAAAGTTGATGGAAGGTCAGAGACAAATATAAGAAATAGTAGTGGTCCCAGCACAGAACCCTGGGGCACACCACTGGTCACATCTATGAGAGAAGATAAGGAGTTGCCAACTCTAACACGAAAATGACGAGCGCTGAGAAATGACTCAATCCATCTCAACAGACCCCCTCGAATACCAAAATGTTCGAGCTTATGAAGCAAACGTCTCTTGGGAACACGGTCAAAAGCGCTAGCAAAGTCTAAATAAATTACGTCAACTGGCACCTTGGCATCGACCCGCTTAGTCCAATCATCAACACATCTCAAGAGACAAGTGATGACAGACCGGCCCCTCAAAAATCCGTGCTGCTCATCTGGAAGTGTTCCATTACTGCAGAGGAAGGGCAACATCTTCCCGGAGATGATCCTCTCGGCAACCCTTGAAATAATTGGCAACACACTTATAGGTCGGTAGTTGGCTGGTGAAGTTCTATCGCCCTTCTTGAATATGGGAGTAACATTAGCTACTTTCCACAATCTAGGGACTACAGATGTCCTCAAGGATAGTTTTATGACCTGCATCAAAGGATAAGCCAGCAAATCCGCGCACCGACGGAGCACCTCAGCAGGAATTTTATCTGGACCAGGAGAAGTTGAGGGGTCCAAGCGTCTCAACAGAAAAACCAACTCCTCCTCCGTGAACTCCACTTCCTCCAAGCTCGATGAAGAACGTGGGCCATGAACTATCGGGAGGATATTTTCAGGTTCAGAAGTGAATGCACCCGAAAATACATCGCCCAGCAAGGAAGCCGCTTCACCATCATCGCCGCACCACTGCCCAGCAGGACCTCTGATCGCAGGTTTACAAACCTTAGAGTTGAGAGTGGATCGTATGTATCTATAGAATCTTTTTCGGTTTCCCGAGGATACGAGTGATTCCTCATATGTCTTCTTGGCATGGTGAATTGTAGCGGATAATCTGTTGGAGAAAGAACGATGGGCTCTGTAGTTGATATCTGACCTATGACGCAAGTAGCGTTGCCAAAGACATCGCTTTCTTTTAAGCATGGACAAAATATTTCTTGACAACCAGGGCTTTCCTGGAATTGTCTTCACTATCATGTGCCGTGAACAATGTGATATATCTGCATTCAACCTCGCATGAAATCGGTCCCAGGCAGCATCGACATCACTAATGGAACCTAGCATTGACTCCCAATCTACACTGGATAACCGAGTTCTGAGTAAGTTGTAGTCCAAGATGGTCTTTGACTTAGTAGACAACGGAGACTGTGGAATGGAAGTGACCTGAAGAGTGGTCACGATAACCGAATGATCTGACTTACCAATTGGGTCAAGATGACGAACTTCAGAAATGAGATCAGGGTCGCTAATCAGGAGTAAATCCAGTAATGAGGGACTTTGGTTAGGTCCGAACCTGGTAGGCCGATCAATAATCTGAGACAAACCAGCCTCATCCAAAGCAGCCAAGAACTGGGATGCCACAGAACCCTCAGATGGGTGAGACGTTACAGGCCACTGAATCTCCCTGAAGTTGAAGTCACCTGTAATCAAGATGTTCTGACTACGTTGAGATATGGAAACTAAAAAATCGAACAACAGGCGATCGCTGTTTGAAGGTCGCGGTCGATATATACAACCTATCACAGCTGAAAAACCAGCAGAAGAAAGTTCAAGAAACAAGTTGTCAATTCCAGGGATGTTCTGAATGATTACATCGATTTTAAAGGTTGAAGATATCGCCTCCCGTACCCAGATGCACACACCATTATAGCCAACGTTACATGGACTGTCGCAACGATATATATCGTATCCCGGAATAGTAACGAAATGATCAGGAATGTCCGCATGCAACCAGGTTTCGGCAACGCATACCAGATCCGGGCCCAGGTCCACAACAGTGGCGCACAACTCCTGAAATTTATTCCTAATTGAGCGTGTGTTCGTATAGAGTATCGACCACTGTTTGAAATTTCGAATTAGTTTTTTGCAGATCCAGCGGGTCGACCATCAACCACCGTCGGGGTTCCCCTCACATACCTTATGGTCAGGTTTGACTCACCGCGCGTTTGTCTGAGGTTCAACTCCTCACGCGCATCCCGCAGCAGCCTCGCCTGCAATGGCGTTACATCATCCGAAACACCAACCTCCCTGAACCTGCTCGAAGTGCACAGAAGTTTCCTATTCCTAAGTATACTGCGAACAATTGAAGGATTCGAAAAATTAGCGAGAATAGGTTTAGGGCTCTGTCTAGCCTGCGAGCCAATTCTCGAGCATGAAATGAGGTGGCTCGAGCTACCGGGTGATATGTGATCAACAACATCTTTTACAACACTCACAATATCCACACCATCAGGGACCTCGGGCAACCGACGAATCATAATATTATGTGATCTGCGCACACGTTCCATTATCTCGAAAGAATCCGCAGCCGAAGGACCAGGAGTAACCTCCTCAAGCCGACCCATCCGAGAGCCAAGAGCAATGATGTCTCCCTTGGCAGTAGACATTTCTTCAGATAAATTTTCTAAGGATGCTCTCTGTCTGTCCAGCTCCACAGTATGGTCATTTAGCACCTCCTCATGTCTCCTAAGATCACTCGCAATCTTATCAACTTTCGAATCGATCGCCGCAATATCTTTAACCGCCATCGATACAGCTCCAGCAAGGGAATCAAGCTTTTTCATCATTAAGTTGAACTCGCGCATTGTCAGCGGAGCGCTATCGTCCTCCGATGTTGAGGGTTGGATCGGATCAATGACCACAGCAAGGTTTTCAGCTTTTCTCGTTCTTCTGGAAGAGGTGCAGTAAGAACAGGACCATTTTGTTCCGAGTTCCTCCATGGCCTTCCTATCATTCAGTGTCAAGTTAGCACACTGCAGGTGAAATCGTTTGGAGCATGAGCAACATTCGATACTTTCCCCATTTCGAGCAATAGACTTGGAGCAGCCCAAGCAAGAAGGCATCGTTAACACAAGAATTAATTGAATCGCACAAATCCTATATGGTATGAACGCCTTAGATTGCAGACTCGAATCTTATCGCGCTCCGTTTCAAGAGATAAGATATCTCGATTCAAAAACTGATGAATTAAAAACAATGTCTATATATCTGCTTACGTTACCCGTTTCGTAAAAACTTCGGGTTTCTCGTAGTGAGGGAGATTCCGTCCTTGGAGAATGAACGAGACCGAATCGAGAATTTTTTGTCTTCAACTTCCCACTAATTAGAGCAAAAATATCAGAGCACTCACTAATGACAACCAATCAGCTAAAGTATTCACACATCAACATCATGTTTCAGAATGAATTCTTTCACCTTCAACTTAAATCTTTTTGGGTTATTTTCTTCTCTCAGATTAGTTGGAATGAGATTAAAAAGTTTCGGACCATAGTACAAGAACGATCTTCTTGATACAGACTTTCTAAAAAAATCAAGATGTAAATTTTTTTGGTGAGTATATCTATTTGTTCTCGTATTTTTAATATTGAACTTAGCTTGTTTATGAAACACTCTCAATATGCACTGATAAGTGAAAATGGTTCTGACGTTGAGGAGCCCCGAATCTTCGTAGAGTAATTTCGTGGAGAATAGCTTATTTTTTTTTTAATTATTTTAAGAAGTGTATTTTGGGCCGTTTGTAGCGATTTTATGGTAGAAGAGAAGGCACCACCCACCACGACACAATATCTGATCAGAGATTCAGCGAGACTATTATATAAAATGACCAAATTCTTTCTTGACACCATCTCTCTCAATATATAAAATTTATGCATAAGTGCTCTCATTCTTCTAGTTACTTGGTTTATCTGTTGTTTCCAACGTAAATGCTGGTCTATTATTATACCCAAGTATTTCACAGAAGAAGACTTACTCAGATCAGGACAATGACAGGCACTGACGTGGCAGTTAAGGGAATGAAATTTGAGCGAAAACTGTTGCGGTTGATCCACTACCGAGGGAGAAAAAGTCAGGTATTTAGTTTTTCCAATATTTATACTCAACAAATTGTGATTGAACCATAATTGAATTTTTTTTTCAAATCAGATTCAGCTGTAGACTTTACTTCACTCCAGTTATTACCAGTGAATACCACAGCTGTATCGTCCGCATAGCACACTATATGCCCAACGAATTCTTTTATTTTTGTTATATTGTTCATATATACAAGAAACAGTATTGGACCCAACACCGTTCCCTGTGGTACTCCCATTCTCACTGCCAACCTCGAGCTCATTTCCCCCCCCAATCCTCACCGACTGATATCTGTCGAATAGATATTCATGAAGGAGGTTCAGTGCTTTACCACGAATACCCAACTGTGACAATTTATGGAGCAATTTTTCGTGCGATACAGTATCGAATGCCTTAGCGACATCAAGAAAAACTGCAAGGCACTTGGATACAATAGCGTCCTCAGTATTTGACCCTCGAACAAATCCGTATTATCTGTCAGTAATCAGGTTGTCATCTTCAACTCCATACGGTACTCCGTCCACAATGAGTTTACTTCCCCTAATATAAAATTCTTTGTATCGACCCTCCTGTTTCACGAATAAGAGGTGTTTCCTCAATATCTTTTTCTCACTTCTTTGTATCGGAGTGAGATCGTGGGCGATGGAAATATTTGTTCCTTTCAACCTTCTACAATTTTTCAGGATTTCGTTCTTCTTCAGGTTTGATACTAGTTCAATTTTTATGGGACAGTTATCGGATCTGCCTAACGGGTATACGTCGGCGAGATCTCCTCTTTCCAGGCTCACACCAAGCAATCCCTTAAGGTCCTCGCACAAGGTTTCCGCCGCCAATCTCCTCCCTCTTCTTCTCTAGACCGAATACTAATATGTTTTTTCTATTCTGTGTTCTCCTGATCTCCTCTAGTTCAGCTCTAAGTTCACTGTTTTCTTGTTCCAAGTATGCGACACTGCCTTTCAAATCCTCAATTTTCAAGAGAAGTCGTGCTTCGCTAGCTGCGATGCAGTTCTCTATGTCTGTACGGCTCTTCAATATCTCCTCACGAATGATTTTTATCGCATTCTGCAAATCTGACATCTTACGGTACGGAAGTGTATTCTATGGCCCCCTTTATAACAATCTGTTACTATTCACGGAACAATGTTGACGGTGTGTTTATAATTCTGATTAGCACTATCAGCAGTTGTTCACGCGTCGAACGATTGTTTTTTACGATGAATCAATATAATGATCTCGTTTACCGTCAAAAAACTTCGAATAATCGGAAGAAATCAATCACTCCGGGAAAACAATTCTATACGATTATGATCCCCCGAGCTAGAATTCACTCTCGATTAATTTTCTAACAAAAATTCTAACTGGTAGCTCAAAAAACTCGCGGAACTTATGTAGAGCACCGAAAACACGTCTATTCGTTAACCAAACACAATTGCAATTACTTCCGATAATTCAAGAACTATAATTCATAAGTAGATACACTCACGAGAAAAATGAAATTCCACTGCCTTTTGTTTACCTTCGTTTGTGTACAATAATATGCCGAATAAGCCTTTACCATAGTGAAAAATCAAAGGTCAAAAATAATTCCAGCACAATAACAATAGTAACACATACAAATATATAGAAAAACCCAAATGAAACTAAAAAATTCACCGACTCACGTATAGACTCGAGAGAACTTTTCCAATGTTTCGCCCCTAATCAGCTGATTATCTTCTATCTCTCTACGCCTTCCATGTGTTATTTATTAGTTCACTGATGGAGACATTGTGAAACCAAGACAATAGAGCAGACCACAGAGAATATCGGGCCAGAAATAGACGAATGTGGAAGACCATGGAGGAAGCTTCATTCAGAAGAGGATGATAATAAGTTGAAGAAGAGAGAAATGGAGAGGATCTTTCAGGCTTATGATTTCCAAATTAAAAAAAAAAAACTAGCGGCTTTGACGCACGCTGGACCAAAAATTATTATGATACTCAAACTTTTAAAACAGAGAAACAAACAAAGTTGTATACTCCCCTGAATGTTATGAATATTTGTCAATGATTGTAAAAAATTTAATATTACCTTTTGCTTGAAATTTTAAGATCTTCTATATGTTACGAAATCAAAATTTTTGTTACTGCAAATAATTCGAAAAAAGAACAATCCGCCTCATACGGATATGATTCTGGGAATTTTCGAGTCCTAGCAAGATTACTATATTAGGGCTAGATGGTCTCGATTTTGTCTTCATATTATCATGTACACTTTTCTATTTTGACGTACTGATAAATTTGTAAAAATATTTTCAAATTCATTTGCGAAATCCACATCACAGGGAGACCGAAATAGACTAGACAGACAAAAATTCTAAAAATGCTCAAGTTCTATTCGTTTATAATGACCCTACCCGAAACTTTTAGTAAAGATTTTTGATACGTTGAACAAGGACTCGATTGAGGACTAAATGAGAAGAGCTCAACAGATTTCTGACAAGACTATTTGATTCAACACGTACAACTGACGTTTTTATACAACTGATCATGAACTAAAAGGTTTGTTCGCTTGGCAGTTCCGAACAGTAATTTACTGTAACTTTTGCTCCCACCCGTTCGTTTCGGACGGAATGACAAGTCCCCTGTTGTTCGCGTCGTCAAAATATTCGAGTTCCGAACGGTTCCTACCTATTCCGATAGTTCTTGATCCGTAGATGGTACAATAAGGAATTAACCTCAAAAGTGGAGGTAGCTTAATTGACACGTGTCTTGATCAAATTTATGTTATTTGCAATTGCAACTATGAAGGATCTTTTACAATAATAGATCTAGAGGAAATAATGCTAGTTATTGATGAAAGTACGTAGGTATATTAAAAATTTGTTTCAACTTGAGTCACATTCGTGATTTATGCAAATCTCATGCCTTCCTCAGATAGTTCCTGCCAAAACATAACTGTTGAAACATCATTTTCTTCTAATATGCATGTGCATTTGCGTCTGTTAAATCATCATGCTCAGGAGAATCAAAAAGAAAATACCTATAGGTATTTTTTTTCTGGACTGATATCTCCCATTCCACCATATCCGAATAGTGGAAAACCAGGGCCGCTGCTAGACATTTTGCCGCCCCGGCTCTGAGTAGAGGTTAAATGAATTAATTCCGTTTCAGAGAGAATTAGCGCGTCCTGGATTTTTATTATTACTAATTTCTGCTCCCAAGGCAACATAGCTCTCTCATGTAAGAAAAAATTAACATAATGTTATCCGCATTACATGTACAGTTTTTTTTACTGTTTTCGATTTGATATTCGACCTCATAACATTTTTTTCACGGGAGCAATCGAATGAGCCCATCAGATTTTCGAATCAAAAGGGCCTCATACTAGATATGAGGCCTATTTTTGACATTTCGAATGCAAACTAGTCTTTTTCATTGCAGATTTTGATTTAGCGGGAAATATTTCAAACAAAATCGGTTGAAACCAAAAAATTTTCTCGACCATAATTAGGCCCTATAAAGCATTTTTGTTCAAAAATCTGCGGGATCATTCATACCAGGATGCGGAAATTTATATTCTAATAGTGAATTAGTCAGTAATTTTTCTCAAGGAATCGATTGGGCATATCATATTTTGGCCCCTATGGGGCTTATGCGTGATGAGAGGACAAACTTTGAATTGTCAAGGATAATGTCTACGAAAAAATATTTGTTCAAACAATTCGGATGTAAATTCTCCCACTATATCCAAATTTGAAATTAAAAAGGAAGGTTTGCATTTGAAATTGCAATGTTGGACTTCTCATCTCGAATAAGCCTTTCTAGACCCAAAATCTGATGGGTTCAAAAATCACTAAGAACCTCAGTATCGAAATATGAATTTTTGCATCCTGATCAGAATAAACGTCTCCAGAGTTTTGAACAAATAATGCTGTATATAGTGCCCAAATATGGACTAAAACTTTTTTTTACCAATTCGGATGAAAAATTTTCCGCTTAATCCGAATCGGCAATGAATAAGATGGATTTGCATTTTTTTAAATTCGAAGCTCGGCCTCATTTCTCATATAAGGACTTTTTGGTCCGGAAATCTGATCTGATCAGCCCATTCCGATTCCACGAGCGAAATCACTCAGTATCGAAATTTCGATTTTTCACCTGTTGGCGAAATAAATTCACTGTTTTCAGACTTTTGAACCACCATATCCTTCTGCTATGAGTATTATCAAGTAAATAAAGAACACTAATCTGCCTCAAATTTCAGTCAGGCTTCCTTTTAACTCATAAAAGGCGCCTTTTCTAATTTTGAAACGACGGCGCCTTATTATCAATATGCAATACTTGAGACGATCGATAAAAAATTTAAAAAGAATCGCCTACATTTCGTATCAATTAGCGGAGAGAGCAAAATATACGTATCGTCGTTTGAATGTAAAATCCGATGGTTGAAATTTTTTGAACCCCTCCTAGAAATAAAAAATTTGAATCCTGATAGGCAATCTGAAAATAAAAAGCACTTCAGAATTATCTCGGAAACCGTTCCAAAAACTATACGTTTTTCTTCTGCCGGTGTAACTCTGAGTTTAATTAAATTTTTATTCAGTTGTTCGGGTACTATTATAAATGAATTGGTCTAGCAAAGTCAAAAAGCCGCCTCGAAGTCTTGGCATCTTTTGGATTTCATACTCTATAATAGGCGACTTTCCGATTTTTAAGAAGAATAATGTCAGTATGAAAAAGCTGATTTGCCACCCCTAAAATTTGCCGCCCCGACAGGTTGCCCGGTTTGCCGGCCCTGGCGGCGGCCCTGTAGAAAACACTTTTTCGTTTGATGAAAAATCAACGAGAGCATTAATTGTACCTATGTTCTAGATCAAATGAAATGATATACCATTTATATTTATATCCTCGATGTTATCTTTGGTGCACATTTATTGGATCTTGGATGTTTCAGAATGACGAAAAAATTTTGACATTAGTGAAATCTATTGTTCCCGACCGTTAGCCTGACGGAACAATTTGTGACAGTTCTCTGAATTCTAGAACCCGGTTCTCTCTGAACCCAGGTTACAAAGAGAACTCCCCAGCGAACAGACCTAATGATTAGAAAACCATAACAATATAGGAAATATTATTCATAGAACATAATATCAACTTAACCCAGATATTGCCACTGTCCTTTTAAAAGCGATACATCCTATTTTGCCAAAACAAAAAAATCGATGAAATATTTGTTTAAGTATGGAATAGTTATTTCTCTATTTCAGTATATAAATGAGTTCATTACAGTACTAAAAGTAGTGCTGTAATGAAACTCATCACAGCATTGTTTTCAGTTATATTTTTTGTTTTATGGTTGTCAGTATTGACCTCCGATCGAATCAAGTTTCGAATCAAATCAATTCAAATTCCGTTATCTGTCAAATTTCGTATGTCACACCAACTGCCAAGATATAATACAAAAGTCACTAATCTGAATTTTCATTTGAATTTCGAGAGTATTTCACAAAAATTGACTGAAATAGAGAAAATACCGTCTAATACTCGTTGCAGAAAGCAATTTCAACACTCATTCGCATTCGGGTTGGTATAGGAGCTGAATTTTCATTTGAATTTCGGGAATTAGAAATAGAGAAATATGTTTATTTCATGTCTTCAGGTACGAAAATAATTAAAGAAGTAATTCCTAGCCCTTTATTTCTTTGAATTGCAATGTTCTTTTAAAAGGACAGTGGAAAAATAAAAAACTTTTTTTTTGTGAGAATGTTTTTTTTTTTAATTCTAAATTATAATTAATACATACAAAAAAACCTTTTCAAACTAACCTAACAAAACATAACAGTTATTTGGTGTGTTACAACAAAAAACAATGTTTAGGGTGGAGTGCTACATCACATTTTCGACACACACATAATTGCACTTTTTGTGACAAAACGCACAACGAGTTTGTTTATCTTTGTATATGGTCTATGCCATCATATCTTGAATATGAGTGTGCATCTCTAGGAAGTTTTCCGGATCCTGATAATGATTGCCTTTTTTGAACGAGTATCCCCACAGCTAGAATTCTCCTAAAAGCAAGGGGATCCAATTTTCCTCGATTTATTTTTAAATACGCCAGGTATTTTGTTCTGCCATGTTCACAAAATGGCACAGTAGGGGAAAATACCATTTTTTGCCGCGAACGGATACCCGGGATAAGCTGATGTTTTGATCAGCCCGGTCAACTCCCCCCATATTCTCATTATATGTTTTTATTAATTTGGTTGAGGTCTATAAATAACCGTCTTCTCCTTTTTTGAAAACCTCTTAACCCTTTCCAGCCCGAATTATCAATTAAAAAAAAAAATAATTACCCAAGGAAATAAGTTCAGATAAGCTCCAAAAACACAAATATATGAGTAATTTATGTTAAGAAGTGTCCTGATCCTTGCAGAACTCGTATGGCATCATTGGGACTTACACAAACATCGAAGAAATTAAAAAATTTTTATATTCCAACAGTATAAACATTCATTTGACAAAAAAAAATTACATTTTCATTTTGCCTGCTCTGGCAAACATTTTTATTTCCCATTTATGAAGTTTATTTTTCATGAATTGTTTCAAAGATGATCGCCCATTGAAGGGGATCATAAGTTTTTTGATTGAATTGAACTCTTCTGGTTCCAGCTTCGCCAAGTTAGACCTTGTCCCATCTATCACCGGCCTAATCTTGAACAATTTGTCATAATCTGGACTATCCCTAGGCTTCATTTGGGAATTATCATTGAAATAAACCATAATTCTGAAATTATCGAATCTATTACGCGACATCACATCTGCGGTTGAGGGATATTTGTACCTTCCGCCCAATACATTCGGTAACTTGGCATTTTGATAATTCTACTCTGAATGTGAATTCCCATTTCTTTTTCTATTGTGTTCATAGATGTTTGAATTTGTTGAACAGAATAAAGGTTTGTTCGATAAGCAATATTTGATATTATATCATTTTACAAATGATAATCAGCGGAAAAATAGAGGCACGAAGGGCTGTTGGAAGAAGGCAAGCCTCCTGACTCAAGAATATTCGAGAGTGGACCGGAATAAGAAATACAGGACAGATTTTGCATTTAGCTCAAGATCGAGAAGCCTTCTCAATGGTAATCGCCAACGTCGGAGAAAACTGACATGGCACATGAAGAAGAAGAATTTTAGAGGAGTCATTTCAGTAGAATGGGTTTGAAAAAAGAATTATTGCTAATTTTTTCTAGTTGTCGCATATCTTTCTTTCGCCATCGATAAGTTGGATCATTTTTCAGGAGATTAGGTGATCGGGCAAGTGGAATATCATCCGACCAACTATAATCTTCTGAGTCCCCAACATTCCCTCCCACTTCACAATCAATACAACCAGCAGCTTCTCATATCTGTATTTGACTTTCTATTCGAGGAGAAATGTCTTCTTTGTCTTCTACATCAACCTCTACATTTTCATCAGAGTTTTATAACTGAATGTCTGAAATATCTCCTTTCAGAATTAGAAGTAGATGCTTTTCTTCTTTTTCCATCAACCCAACACACGTCATTTCAACCTGAATTGATAAAAAAATATTTCTACAAATACAATATTATTTCTACAAATATGATATTATTATTATGAATATTTCATTCAAATATATATTCAATACGGAAGACAATATCTGTATAGTATGAAGCCCAATGATTCCAAATGGAATCATAACTTTTTGGGGGTGGTGGGGTGAATTATGATGCTAATTTCTGTAAACAAAAACTATTATTGAATAAACTAAAGCATGATTACTCACCTCGATTTTTCTCAATTCTGTATATAGCGCAATTTGAAAGTAGTAGTACTAGAAAGTTCACTGTTCACTAATTTATGTCAGCAGTAGGAAATGCAAACTTGCAAATGTGCATAAATATAAATACAGAACTCTATACTAGAAACTTTTGATGTCCATACAACTGATGCCCTTTCTAGGAATAAGAAATATCAACAAGAAGGTTTTCAGTATATCTAGGGATTAGAAAAAGCACTTATTTCTGATGATGCCAAATGGCATCACTGGGCTGGAAAGGGTTAACTTGTACAGTTGGTAGAACTTTCGTATTGTTTGAGATATACTTACAATGTTGTTGTCATGCCACTTGCACACCAAAGGGGCATATCTGGCATGAAATCATTTTTTGTCCATATAACTTCCTCTGTGCTGGTTTTTTTTTGGCCTGGATACTTTTTGTCGCTCGAAATGTGATAAGGGTAAATCGTCCTCGCTATCATAATCGGGAAGATTTTCAGTAATGTGTAACACCGCTTCACCTTCAGTTCTGAGCTGGACCCAGATAAATTATTTATAAAATCATTATCTTCTTCAGCACTGTCTTCGTCTGTTACTTCGCCATCGTCTGGTGGGAAAATTATTATTTCATTTGGAATAAGTTCTTGTTCAAGATTGAGATTTTCTGCCTCTTCCATAAGCTCATTGAGAGTTAAAGGTCTTTTCCAATGATTTCTGAAAATATAAATTTGTTCAATACTGCATTTTTCCACTGGCCTTTTAAAAGGACACCTTCAAAGAATATATTATAAAACCAAAACCATAATCTATATTGACACATAAGGAGCTTTTTAGTCACGTATATTAGCGTTAGTCTAAGATAAATTACCCCAATATTGATAGATAAAAATGTTTGTAGAAATATCTTACCTTGAATTGGCCATATTTTTTACCGCACTGGACTGTGAAACTAAAAGCACGTGGTAATCGTATGTCTTAACCAAAACAAATGCGAAACCATTCAAATATTAAAGTATTTATACAGGGTCTTTCACGAGGAACCTCACCCATATTTATACGGGAAACTACTGAACGTATTTTCATGAAATTCAGCACTTATAAGTATTTCACGATGCTGATGAAATCTAAAATATTTTCAAGGCATGAGCACTTCCGGTTTTTCCGGAAATGACGTCAACTTCCGTTTTTCAAATTAGAACACCATTTTTTTATTGCAGAAATAGATTCCTTAGAAAATTTCAAGTTATTTTGATGTAACATTTTTCAGTTTTGGTTGGAAAATTCTCTCTGAGCGGGAAAATTCGAAAAAAAAATCGAAAATAGAGCTCCGCTGAAACAAGAATAACTTCGAGGTTTTTGGATGGAAAATTTTCATTTTTGGGATTTTCCAAGATGTAATATTGATGTATCCACTTTGAAAATCGAAGTCGCGATTCATGATACAGGGGGTGAAAAAATCGCTTTCGAAGTTAGGGATGACAAAATCGTGAAAAATCAATTTTTTCAAATTAGAACCCCATTTTTTTATGGCAGATATTGAATCTACGTTAGAAAATAATGTGAGTGTATGCATCACACCCTTGCCCTAAAGTGGATATTTTCTGAGTTATTCACAAAAAACTGTTTTTCGTCTTGAATTTTCAGCTATTCCTTTTCCCTTCACGCCAAAAAGATGAAATTTTCAGGAACTGTTACTTAAACCATGTTTTAGATTTTACTACCCTAATATGCAAGAGAAAAAAGTTACAGGTTGTTCCTAAATAGATGGCGAATTTTGAGTCGAATTTGTATCGGAAACCTCTTTATTTCAACTAATCGGCCATCGGTTTTCTCTCCAGTGATAAATAAATAATTCTTTATGAACCATATGCAAAAACTTACCATGTTTTACATTCTTTTTTTTTAATGATAGATATCATTAATTACATCTGCCAAATTCCTCTTTATTCAGTAGCATTTTGTGTTTACTATTAATTTGGTGATAATTCGTATTAAGTTATAAAATCGATCACTATGCCTAATTTTACCAATGAAGATTATTTAAGTCTCATTCTACTTCATGGAGAAGGTAATAAAGTTGTAGATAGAACGATTCGACTGTTCATTGAGAGGTTTCCTGACCGACCCAGACCAACGAGAGATACCATTAACAGAACCATGACAAACTTGAGAAATGTCGGATCTTTCGTTAAGAAAACTATACACAGAGAAAAAAGTGTAGTAGAAGATGAGAACAACGAAATTACAGTTCTTGCATATTTTCGTGTGAATCCTCAAAATTCTCTCAAAGATGCCGAGATTGATCTGGGATTATCTCAATCGAGTGTTTGGAGAATATTAAAAAAACATAAAATGCACCCATATAAATTCAATAGGGTACAGCATTTGAAGGAAACTGATTTCGTCAGGAGAACAGAGTTTTGCGAAGAAGGGGTGAAAAATCTACAGCATGGTTCAAATAACAGTTCCAGAAAATTTCATCTTTTTGGCGTGAAGGGAAAAGAAATAGCTAAAAATTCAAGACGAAAAACAGTTTTTTGTGAATAACTCAGAAAATATCCACTTTAGGGCAAGGGTGTGATGCATACACTCACATTATTTTTTAACGTAGATTCAATATCTGCCATAAAAAATGGGGTTCTAATTTGAAAAAATTGATTTTTCACGATTTTGTCATTCCTAACTTTGAAAGCGATTTTTTCACCCCCTGTATCATGAATCGCGATTTCGATTTTTAAGTTGGATACATCAATCTTACATCTTGAAAAATCCTAAAAATGAAAATTTTCCATCCAAAAACCTTGAAGTTATTCTTGTTTCAGCGGAGCTCTATTTTCGATTTTTTTTTCGAATTTTCCCGCTCAGAGAGAATTTTCCAACCAAAACTGAAAAATGTTACATCAAAATAACTTGAAATTTTCTAAGGAATCTATTTCTGCAATAAAAAAATGGTGTTCTAATTTGAAAAACGGAAGTTGACGTCATTTCCGGAAAAACCGGAGGTGCTCATGCCTTGAAAATATTTTAGATTTCATCAGCATCGTGAAATACTTATAAGTGCTGAATTTCATGAAAATACGTTCAGTAGTTTCCCGTATAAATATGGGTGAGGTTCCTCGTGAAAGACCCTGTATACAGGAATTACTACGAGTTGTGCTATCTATCAATCAGTAGCGAAAGCAAGACTTTATGGGAATCTTTAACGCAAACTTTTAAAAGGACAGTGGAATAATATGATATACAATTTTTCGTTGACTTTCGCTTTATCTGGGTTAAAATCGATGCTGCAAATCATTTGCCCAACAGCATCTGGTACTTTTATCAATGTTCTTATTGGATAAGATGTCATTGTCATCTTGACATATGAATCGTCATAATTTTAGCTCAGAGTATAATGGTGAAATATGGATATTTTGAACACTTCTGCGACTTATCCATAGTTTCTGACAATGTTATTTTAGATAATCCCCCATATTTACCCAAACCCCAAAAATGGATACGTTCATTTCGTAAATACATCCTACTGAATGAAAATAGCAGAAGAACCAAAGATTTTTTTCGCAGTTATACTGCAGTAAGGGCAGAAAAGAGAAGACATGCCTTGAATTATCCTACAACAATTCACCCTTTCAGCACTGTTGCAATCTATAGGGAAAGGATATTGTGTATAATGTGGTTACTTTGCTATGTTACAGATCCTATAATATGGTCTTTTTCTGTAGTTAGAACTATTTATCACCCACTTTTCATATTTCAGTTAATGTTGGATTGCTTATTTTTGATCAATGCTTTCATCACTTGCTTCATTGGCCATATTGTGCCCTTAACAAAGGAAATAATTCTATCTCCTAGAGAAACATTCAAATACAAGATATGGACATATTTGATACCGGAAATCTTTGCTTGTTTACCTTTTTCTCTAATCATAAAAAAGGTGTTTCATGTTAATGCCAAAAAATCTCGCTGGATAGCTTTGAGCACTGTCAAAATATTGAGATGCTTGAGGGTATGTGATTTTTTTAAATATCTGAATAATTTTTTCAATGAATTTAACATGCGCGAATGGGTTTATACTTGGTTCGTTATCTTCCTCACAAACTTGTACTTGATTTTTTGGTCTACATGTGCTTTATTCTTTTTGAGTGTGTTCTACTATACATACGATGAGTTACCGAAAGAATCTTTCTTGAAAAACAGAGAACCACATGGTACTAAGCCTGGTACTAATATCATAAAACCAGAAAATTCTTTTCACAATTCCTTCATTACCTTACTCACAACTGCTACTTGTCACTTCTTTGGAGCCAGTGAAGGTTATGTACCTATCGATTTGAACATAGAAAAACTTTTGTGTTCATTTATAATGGTGTTCGGATACTTAGTATGTAATTTTGGAGCGGCAAAGCTATTAGAAATATTTGGAGCTTCGAGTATATCAGAAACAAAGTACGAAGAATGGATTTATCAAGTGGTAGAATACGCTAAGTCCAAAAACTTGCCAGAAAATCTTAAACAGCGCTTGAAAATCTTCCACGATTATAAATTTCATAGGAGGTTTTTCGATGAAGATGTTATCCTCTCAACACTTTCTGAACATTTGCGTAATGAAGTTATTTTATATGGATGTCGAAATGTAATGGAAAAAGTTCCTCTATTTCAAGGGATGTCAAAAGGCGTTGTTGGAAGTATAATAGGATACATGAAGAGAGAAATATATCTCCCGAATGATGTTGTCTTAAAGTATGGTGAACCATTAACAAAAATGTTTTGGGTGTCTCACGGAACACTGTCCGTTCATTACGGACCAACTGCAATAGAAATTCTTCATTTCGAAGATGGGGACCATTTTGGTGATTTATCGATAACTAAAACAGGTGGATCGGCAAAATTGACTGTTGTTTCTCTTGAAATTTCGGAAATTTTTACTCTATCTAGAAAAGATGTGAAACATTGTACAGCCTTCTTGAAAGAAATGGGAGATAGGATACTGAGAATTTCCAAAGAAAAAAAAGAACTTTATCCTACTATGGCAAAAATGATGACCAACGAAGAGACTCACAACGCTATTGTTGCTGATTTGAGGCGAGGCAGAATTTTGGAGAATGATAACTGGAGAGGAAACCTATGATCCACAATTATTTCAAAAATGTTTATATGTAATTTGATGAATCCTTGAATAAATGTTGGAAATTTATAAAAAGCGTGTAGAAGTACCTACTGCAATTGTGATTCATGAAACATAATGTGGAAGATAATAATCACCAGAATTATTACACAGTTGTTACTAGCGATGCCCTCTTCTTTCGAAGGTTGGCGATCAATATAGCTAACACTGTTCTGGACGCAGCAACTCGAAAGATCTCAATGGGGGTGGAGGTGCACCCAAACCATCTTCTGGGGTCCCTCAACCAGGAGTTCTGATGACAACCAATAGATCTTTTTCCCTGAATCTTCCTTCAATTATCAGTCTCAGCAGTTCATATTTGTTGCTTCTCATAATGCGACCTATGTATTGTCAGGGTTGCTAATTTTAATTAGTCTTTTGTTTCTCTCAATGCACTGCCACTGGAACGTACACGTTATGGGGCCCACATACTCAGTGCATTTTCATCCGTTCGAATCGCCACGATTCAAAAACCGTCGTCGGTAATACCTGTCGGCGCATGATATTTGGAACGGCGATTCGAACGGATGAAAAGGCACGAAGTCTATGGGCCCCATTATAGGTATAGATCGGATTCAACAAACACGATAATTTTTTACGTCCGTGATAGACGACATATATGGGTGAGGAAGTTTTTCGATTTTTCATTCTTGGCGTAGTTACTTTTGAGGTTAAATTATTATATTGAAGACGTTTTTGTAACGGTTCATAATTTCAAAAGTACTTGGAGTATACTGATGATGTGAAGAAACCAGTCTCTGAGAAGGAAAAATCTCAGATGAAATACAAGAGGACCAAATCTTGGGATGATTATCTGTTGTTCAGTAACTTCATATCTCACTGTAAGAGTCTGTCAAACACTTGTTCGAGACATCGAAGATTACATTAAAAACAATGTAAATGCGTTTTGGAATTTTGTAAATTCTAAGAGACATGATAATGAAATTTCATCTATGATGGTTCTTGATGGCACCATACTTGAGGATGACCGCGATATAGAAAACGGATTTGCTGGATATTATAAATCTACTTATGTAGGTACCTCTTGCTGCTTGTAGCTCCGGTTCACTTTCTGATCAAATCTATTACAATATTTTGAACATTTCCGAGGTCACCAATGTATTGACCTCACCCGATGTAAACTAGGGTCCTGGACCTTACGGTGTCCCTTTATAATGCTGAGAAAAAGTACTTTGTTGGCCCTGCCACTGATGTTATTGTTTAATTAATCTCTAGCCTCAGGTATTTTCCATTCTGCATGGAAGAGAAGCCTCATTAGACCTATTTTCAAAGCGGGAGCGAAGGAAAATGTTTGTAATTACAGACCGATAAGTGTTCTCAGGGCGATACCTGTCAGGTGGTAAATATAATGGTGGAAGCATCGAAACTAATCTTCTACTTTTTGTTCAGTACACCATAGACTCCATCGAGAATGGTAGGCAGGCCGAAGTCGTTTATACGGATTTTTTCAAAACTTTTGACTCTGTTGACCACTCAATTCTGGGAAGATAACTATATCGCCTTCGTATAACTGGTCCATTCCTCGATTGGTTCGTTTCTTATTTTTCTTTTCGAGAACAAATTGTTAAAGTCAGAAATAGTAGTTCATCGGAATTTGAGGTGTCATCCGGAGTCCCAAAAGGAAGCCACTTGGGGCCATTACTTTTTCTGATACTTATCGATGACAAAACACGGTTGATGATATTAGCTCTTTTCAGGACTAGTTGGATACTTTATTGAGTTGGTGTGAGTTAAATGAAATAAAATTGAATGTTAGTAAATGTAAACACTTAACAGTCTCCAGACATCTGGGTTGGAATGCAACTTCACTATCGGCAACCACCCTCTTGAAAGAGTGACGTGCATTCGTGACTTAGGTGTGTTTTATGATCACAGTATGAGTTTCAAACCTCATCTTGCACACATTACCAATAAAGGTACTAAGTTTCATTATTAGGCACTCTCGAGATTTCATCAACATTGACATTATTAAGCGTTTGTACATAGCACTGGTGAAGCCGAGACTAGAGTTTGCATCCGTTGTTTGGTCCTCTTATATACATATTCACACAGCACTTTGATTGAAATGGTTCAGAATAGATTTCTTCTTCATATATCCTATAGATTGGGCATTACACGTGTGAATTATTCGGCAACTGAAATCCGAACAAGGCTGGATTTACCACTTTTATCTGTAAGGAGGAGGCTAGGTGATGTCATTCTATTCTCCAAATTGGTATCTGGTCTTTCAATTTGTCCGACCTGCCCCATGTTTTCAATTTTTTGTGTTCCGCTTAGAGGAAAAAGAAATAATAATTTCCTTTATATAGGAATCAGCAGCAATGTAAACATTGTTGCATCCGCTGGCTTGGACTTTTTTAATATTTCTTTTCCTGTTTTAAGGAGGGGGATATATCAGGCTATTGTTGGATGATGTTAGCTGTTTTTTAATTGATTAAAGTTTTTGTATCTTTGTTAATTTTTGGGGAATTGCAATAATCGAAAATACAGTCATAATGTTTTTTCTACTCTTAAAGCTATTGTAATTTGTCTATAGGATGTGTTTTCTGCCACACATGATCAGATATTTTAAAAAATTTTTGTAAAAAGGGTATTCCACCTGTGTATTAAATTAAATAATGAATACTGGTTTGAACTTGCTGGGACTTCAGTTTCAAAAGACAAGAGTTACTAAAGGAAATTTAGAATACTCATTTCTGGGTTCATCTCTGAAAGAATTCGTCAGATAAAATTCAGCAATTGTTTCGACAGTGACCTAGCAGATGCTACATCGTTGAATCAGAAAGATCACGGAAAGCGCCATTCAATGGCGAAGCCGGGTGTCGTTGATTTTGGAAGCGAATTCTTTAGAGTCCGCAACCTGGAATTCGTTGTATTCTCTGAAGGAGATCTTCAATATATCGGCAACGAACTTGCTCAGGTTGTTAACACCATTTTGTCTCCCACCTCCAACCTGAGCAAGTTCGTTGCCGATATATTGAAGATCTCCTTCAGAGAATACAACGAATTCCAGGTTGCGGACTCTAAAGAATTCGCTTCCAAAATCAACGACACCCGGCTTCCTGAGGACCATGAAATCGCATCTCTGGACGCTATATCACTTTTTACTAATGTCTCTCTAGAATTGACCGTGGACATAATTGACAGAAACTGGGAACTAATCATGCCATATACAGAAATACACAAAGAAGATTTCATTCAGATTGTAGAGTTTATCTTTCATTCAAACTATTTTCTTTATAACGGATCCTTTTACAAACAAAAGTTCGGATGCCCAATGGGAGGCTCTCTGAGCTCAATCCTGGCTGAGATAACTATGTCAACCTTACTTAAGACCCAAGTCAGGAAGCTATCTTTCACCCCACATTTCATATTTCAATATGTCGATGACTTAATAATGACCATGCCTGCCGACTGCGAAGAAGAAGTTCTCGAAGTTTTCCAAAACTTTGACGAACACATTAGGTTCACTATAGAAAGAGAAAATGATAGAAGCGTACCGTTTCTTGACACACAATTAATCAGAGGAGATGATAACACCATAAAACTAGACTGGTACCGAAAACCCAGTAGCTCGGGCAGATATATCGACGCATCCTCCTACCATGACATCAAAATCAAAATAAACACCATTTTAGGACTTAAAAAAAGAATAGAGGACATCTCCCATAGTACATTGACAGAAAAAGCCCTTCGAAAGCTGTTCCACCTTATGAAGGATAATGGATATTCCACCATTCTTCTGAAAAAACTTCTATATAGTGCACCACGACCATCTGAACCTGACATAACACCCGAAAGCAGACACACAGACGATAACATACAGGACCAAATCATTTTTGCTAAGCTGCCATACATTAAGGGCCTTACCTACGAGCTCACAAAACTTTTCAAAAAGTACACCAACATAAAGATAGGAAAATACACTCTAGTAGACACAAAATTGCTATTCAACAATACAAAAGATAAAATAGAAAATTCAAAGAAAAGAAATGTGGTCTATCAACTGAAATGCACACATTGCCCGTTAGTCTACATAGGTCAAACCTCACAAGCCCTAGCTAGAAGAATGTCCTTACACAAAAGTGATTCCGCCATAAGACCCGAAAGATGTGCGTTGGGTCAACACATAAAAATTACAGGTCATACTATCGATTTTAAGAATGTCACGATTTTAGAACAAGAAGACAATTACAGAAAACGCCTTTTTTTAGAAATGTGCCATATACAACAGAACGAAACGATGAACTCAAAATCTGATACCAACAACCTGAGCAGCATATATAGTTTCCTTCTTAAATGCGATAACAACAAGTATACATCACGAAATAGTCCAAATACTCACATTACATGACCAACCAAAAACAAGAACAAAAAGAAGTTATGGCATCACAATATAATTCTATGTCCGCCAGACCTTCATTTTCGTTCCACTGTCATGTAAATTTTCCATGTTTTGAAACATCCAAGAAATAATAAATAAAGTATTGTTCGATTATATTAGGAGGATATATGCGGAAGATGTTCTTTTTCACAAAGCTGTTATGCCCCTTAATGTCTTTGTATTGTAAGTGACCGTAAATGTAAACAAATATAGATGTTAAATTATGTTTTTTTACAGTAAGCTCCTGAAGATGTCTACAAAGTTTGACGAAATATATAGAGCTATTAGTACAAATTGACATTATCTACTCAATTAGTCGAAACACCCGTATCCTTTTCGTATATATATATATATATATATATATATATATATATATATTAGACTGATTCAAAAAAATCGCCAATTTTTGTTTTCACGAAACCCCCCCCCTGATTATCTTCAGGGTATCGGAAAAAGACCTCTGTGAAAATATCAGCTTCAGACAATAATATTTAGAGGTCGCTCATCAATTATTTCTATTTTCCCTAGTAAAAGAAGGGGAAAATTTTCTTTTTTCAATAAAAAATTCCTAGAGCACAAACCAATAGACGGATTTCATGGTGTAATACATTTTCCTGTAGGCAATCAGATACTCTACAAAATTGTCTGTCAAGATATTTCGATATATATATATATATATATATATATTCGTATGAATTTATACATTGCAATAATCTATGTAGAAACAAGTACAAAAAGAAGAAAGCAGTTAAAGCAATAAACACATTTAAAAAAAATCACGGTTGGTACTCAACCAGGCCAGTGCGGTAAGATAGTAAATATCTGGGAGGTATCTCTGCATTCTCTGCCTGTAGGTTTCCTTCAAGACGGGTTTCAGGATCAGGACATTCGAGTACCAATATGGCAATGTGTTCACCAGAGCAGCGTTCACAAACTTACTCAGAGAGTAGAGTAAGAGTATGGCCATATGATCAGAAATATACTTCGGTCTTTACTCCACACTCGTCGTTCACAAACTTACTCTGACAAATGTCATTCAAAATTCAAACATGTGTATAGGTTATGAATAATACTTTTGCATCATATACATTTTTTATATATCATTTTTATATTGAATTGTTGCTATCATGAATGAATAATAGAAGTTTAAGAAAAAAATTCTCTCTAGTCGTACATTTTCAGTTGTGTCTTCGCAGTATAGTCAATCTTTCTTTTATTTGAAAAGCAGAGCACAAACGTGTTTTTTTGATGATTGTGAGGAAACTGATAAATGTTCTCAGGACTTTGAATTACTTTTAATGAGACAGAAAGAATGAAAAAGGATATTATTGTCTATAATCTTCTCTTGCAAGCAGAAAATTAAAAATGTTATTACATGTTTTGTTGTTTTATTGACTCTACGCCAGAAAAAAATTAAATACTTCGTAACAAAAAATAGTTTCATTTGAGGAAGCTAACAAAAAGAAGTTAAAAAAAGATTGTATGAAAGATAAAGCAAAATGTAAATGAATCTTGACAGATCTAAACTCTCGAATATAACAAAATATCAACGTAGATTCCAAATCAGGTATAAAAAACAGTTATTGTGGGACTTTTCATGTCTCGATTTATTTGAACTTGAACGGACCACTCTAGGTTCTGCAATACAGGGAAGAACTCTTTTTTTCTTTACCATTATCTCTTGGTGAAGTTCACTTTGAGCTTCGTTAATTCACTGCTAGCAATTTCATTAAATTTATTAATCATTAAAGTAATTCTTTCCAATATTTCTTTATTTCACAGAATAGTTGTTTCACTTGAAAAATTAATTTTTTCGTATTTCGTTATTGAAATGAAACAAAACCAGAAATAAATACTCATTCGAATAATATTCAAGTTTCAAAAAGTCTGCGGGAGCAGGACAGAATGAAAATCGTACTTTTAAACTGTCAGAGTATGTGTTTACTCTCCCAAATAGCAGAGTATGCAGAGCTTACTCAGAGGAAGTTTATGAACGCTCACAGAGTATACTCCGAGGAAGACAAAGCAAGTTTGTGAACGCTTCAGAGTAAGGGGAGCTTACTCTGAGTAAGTTTATGAACGCAACCCAGGAGATCCGAAGACAGTCTGGTATTCGTTGGTGCTGTTCATTCAGAATTACCCCGGAGGCACGTGTGAAATTCTATCACGGACGCGAACAGCTTTACCCCCATTAAAACTGATAAAAAAGAAAAAAAGAGACTGATTTGAAATATTTGTCACTTTGACACCTTAAAAAGTTATACGATTCGATGCTAATATTGAGGTATTTTTGAAGAAATAGTTATTTTCCTATCAAGTGCAGAAAGTTTTACTTTTCCGTACGAGATTGCTGTTGCCCGAACGACGCGGAGCGGAGTTCGGGAAAGCAATCGAGTACGGGAAAGATACTTTCTTCACAAGATAGAAACATTATTTTTTCTACGACCCCACATTGAAAATATATATTTTATTTCAACATACCAAACATTCCAAGAAAATCCGTAATACACATGAATTCTACATGTCGTTTCCATGGTACTCTCATCGTTGACGTTCGATGCACAGAGACATATCATAATTCAGTTTATTCTTTAATGAAAGTCTGCGGAAAAAACCCCTGCTAATACTTTACCGCACTAGTGGGGAAAAGTGACACTTTCTAAACTGAAATGAGTACCGGAAAGTGGGTGAAAACGCACGATCGTATAAAAAAAATTATTCAGAAAAATCGACTTCGATTGTTTTCACGAAACGCGCCTTCTAATCATCTTCAGATTATCGAAAGAAAGCGCCTGTGAAAATATTTGCTTTAAATATTAATATTTAGAGGTTGCTTACCGATGATTTCTATTTTCGCTGCTGATGACTGGAAAAAAATTTCTTTTTTCAATAAAAGGTTTTTTGTTCACGAACCAATAGACGGATTCCATTGTATGATACATTATGGTGTAGGGAAATAGATACTCTACGAAAATGTGCCATACGATATTTCGATAAAACCACTCGTTCAAAACTTATTCGAACTTTTTTTTCAAAAATACCTCAATATAAGGTATTGATATTGAGGTATTTGTGACGAAAATGTTCGAATAACTTTAAAACGGGAGGTTTTATCGAAATATCGTATATGACATTTTTGTAGAATATCTAGTTCCCTACACGAAACTGTATCACACAGTGGAATCCGTCAATTGGTTCGTGGACAAAAGACTTTTTATTGAAAAAAGAAAATTTTTTCGTGCTATCAGCAGCGAAAATAGAAATCATCGATGAGCGACCTCTAAATATTAATATTAATTTTTCAATAAAAAATTTTTTGTTCACGAACCAATAGACGGATTTCACTGTATGATACATTTTGAACCGATATCAAGCGAATAACCAGTAATGACCGCGGATCTACGGTCCTGCCTGCGGTTATCTACGGTTATAGCCTTCAGGGATATTCCTTGTAAAATGATTTTAACCTACAATGACCGAAGTCGCTTGAATGCAGTTGGTCCTAGTTGGTAACTTTTTTTTCCAAAATACCTCAATACAAGGTATTGATATAGAGGTATTTTTGAAGAAAAAGTTCGAATAACTTTTGAACGAGCCGTTTTATCGAAATATCGTATGAGACATTTTCGTAGAGCATCTAGTTCCCTACACGAAAATGTATCACAGAGTCGAATCCGCCAAATGGTTCGTGAAGAAAAAATTTTTGTATTGGAAAAAGAAATTTTTTCCTGCTATCAACAGCGGAAATAGAAATCATCGCTGAGCGACCTCTAAATATTAATATTCAAAGCTAATATCTTCACAGACGCTTTTTTTCGATACCCTGAAGATAATTAGAAATAGTTTCGTGAAAACGAACAGAATCGATTTTTTTGAATAATTTTTTTCTTCAAAATTACCTCAATATTAGCATCGAATCGAATAACTTTTGAAGGGACCGTTTTATCGAAATATCGTAAGAGTCATTTTTGTAGAGTATCTGATTGTCTACACGAAAATGTATCACACAATGAAATCAGTCTATTGGTTTCTGCTCTAGGAATTTTTTATTGAAAAAATAAATTTTTTCCCTGCTATTAGTAGGGAAAATAGAAATAATTGATGAGCGACCACTTAATATAATTATTTGAGGCTCATATTTTCATAGAGGTCTCTTTTCGATACCCTGAAGATAATTAGAGGGGGGTTTCGTGAAAACAAAAAAAGTCGATTTTTTTGAATCAGTCTAATATATTTATATACAGGGTGATTTTTTTAAGTGTTTCATTAGAAGTTTTCGGAGAAGGAATTGTAATGCAAATTCCAGATTTTGCATTGTTGTTTTAGCAACTACATGATCTTGAGTTGTAAAATATTTTCAAGCAAAATCTACTTCCGGTTCTACCGGAAACGAATGTGGACTTCGGTATTTCAAATATAACACCCTGTATCTTTAGACATATTTCAATTCCTCGTTCAATTCTATACTAATTTCATGTATTAGTTACGCAACCTCACAAGCGATTATTGGGTTATAGCCTGATTATCATATTATTGGTCAGAAAGATTGTCACAAATTAGTTTTTATATCTTCAAAATTTCTCATCGTAAAATGTTTTTTTTTTCGCAACAGTGAAATAAAATAAAGTACTCTGATGCTGTTGCTGATATAACTTATGAGGAAATTTCATACAGGGTGTCTAACACAAAAGGGATTTTTCCTCGAGCTTGCCACACCAAACCAAAGCATACCATAGTTAACTACACGAATTTCTTCGCGGCGTAGTTAGAACCATGACGTCACAGTTAACTACGCCAGTAAACCAATAGATCAATCTAGTTTGTTGTGTAGTTACTTGAAAATGGAAAGAGAGGGACTGACACTTTCCTTTGCACGCATCCGCCATAACTTACCACACAGGGCACGAAGATAACCATGACGTCATGAAGTTGACTAACTACACTGTTGTAGTTAGCTCGAGGAAAAATCCCTAAAGCTTCAAAGTGAGCCTTAATAAAACTATGAAATCTCCTTTTTTTCAATGGCAACCATATAATTTTGTTCTTCTAATCGATTGCTCGTCAAAAACTAGTTAGAGTATGTCTAACATTTCATGCCTTTAAATACAGTAGTTTTGCCGTTATTGAATAAAATTCGAATTTCAGGAATAAAGTCAGGTTTCGCTCAGACGAATTCATTGGTATGCTCGTTTTTTTAGTAGGCTATGGTAGGAACTGTCATTCTTAATTTTTTTCATAATGATCAAATAAACAAAAAAAAAATCAGTTCAAAACTTTCACATCAATTCTCTCAACAACAAACGAAAATTAAATAAATGCTATTCAAATAAATTTTCAAATTTATTAGTTCTTCTACGAACTCCACCTACTGTAAGGTGTTCAGGTGATAATTCCCGCAGTGCAACCCACACCCTAACTTCAATTTTGTTCCTTAAATGAATGCTATTTTTATAACCTCCCATTTTATAGTACCCCATAGATAAAAATGAAAGAGCGTCAGGTCTGAGGGCTAATCTGATGGTCTATTCAGTCTGATATTTTAATACATTCACCTTGAATGAAGAACATATTTTATACATCACTGTTAACGTAATTCCGATTCAGCATAGTCCCCGATTAATCAAATAAGTATTATGAAGGATAATTCTTAACAATGCATTATAAATGAATTGATGTATTTACTTTTGACAAAGCCTACTTGAAAATTATCTGAACAAATCCATTATTGACTAAGAAACCTGACTTTATTCCTGAAATTCGAATTTTATTCAATAACGGCAAAACAACTGTATTTAAAGGCATGAAATGTTAGACAAACTCTAACTAGTTTTTGACGAGCAATCGATTAGAAGAACAAAATTATATGGTTGGAGATTTCATAGTTTTATTAAGGTTCACTATGAAGTCTTGTTTTAGACACCCTGTATGAAATTTCGTCATAAGTTATATCAGCAACAGCATCAGAGTACTTTATTTTATTTCACTGTTGCGAAAAAAACATTTTACGATGACAAATTTTGAAGATATAAAAACTAATTTGTGACAATCTTTCTGACAAATTATTTGACAATTAGGCTATAACTCAACAATCGCTTGGGGGGTTGCGCATATTATACATTAAATTAGTGTAGAATTGAGCGAAGAATTGAAATATGTCTAAATATACAAGGTGTTACATTTGAATTACCGAAGTTCACATTCGTTTCCGGTAGAACCGGAAGTAGATTTTGCTTGAAAATATTTTACATCTCAAGATCATGTAGTCTAAAACAACAATGCAAAATCTGGAATTTGTATTACAATTCCTTGTCCGAAAACTTCTAATGAAACACTTAAAAAAATCACTGTGTATATACAGGGTGTACCAAGTTCGACGGCCTATTAGGCGTTTCTGAAGAACTATACTTATTTGAAATCTGAAAATTGGGATTATGATATTGTTTGACATTATCTACCGAGCTAAAATATTCTTGGTGCCTGACCACTTTCAGTTACACAGGGAGCGGAAAAAAAATTTTCAAAATTTTTTTTTTCTGTTTTTTTGTTTTCGAATTTGATAGAGTATGCAATTCTGAATACATTCGTACTCAAATCGTTGCATTCGTCGAAATACTTTCCAAAATATCGAAAAAAACCTGAAGAAAAAGAGAGAAAAGAGTATTCGGTAATATATGTTTGTTATTCCTAATCTAGATACCTTAAGCACATACCGTTTTCACATTGTTGAAGTCGAAGACTGTGTCAATATTGTACATTTCTAGAATTTTGAAAAACTCATCACAGGGTGTTCCAAATGTTGGGTCAAAAATTGGGATCAAGATTGGCCCATAACTTTCGTGTTTCAAATTAGAACCCTATTTTTTTATGATTGCGTTGGATTGTACGAAGAAAAATGATGATAATGTTCTGAAATGGTAATGTTCCTAAAATTGATAATTCTTGAGTTATTTAGGATTTTCTGATTTTATGTTGTACGTAGCGTCAAATTCATCGAATCTGTTTCATATCAACTTTGACCTTGGTCATAGAAGATAAATTATTCCAATAACTCACTAGTGACACACCTTTTTTTTAATTCATTCATCATTGTTGTTATGAAACAGATTTTATGAATTTGACGCAACGTACGACATGGAATCAGAAAATACTAAATAACTCAAGAATTATTAATTTTTGGAGTATCAATATGATAGAACATTATCATCATTTTTCTTTGCAGAATCCAACGCAATCATAAAAAAATAGGGTTCTAATTTGAAAAACGAAAGTTATAGGCCAATCTTGATACCAATTTTTGACCGAACATTGGGAACACCCTGTGACGAGTTTTTCAAAACTCTAAATATGTAAAATATTTCCACTGTTTTCGACTACAAAAACGTGAAAACGGTTTGTGCTTAAGATATCTAGATTAGAAATAGCAAACATTATACCGAATACTCTTATCTAACCTTTTTGTTTAGTTTTTTTTTGATATTTCGGAAAGTATGCTGACGAATGCAACGATTTGAGTACGAATGTATTCAAGTGTGTGTCACTAGTGAGTTATTGGAATAATTTATCTCTTATGACCAAGGTCATAGTTGATATGGAACAGATTTTATGAATTTGACGCTACGTACGACATAAAATCAGAAAATTCTAAATAAGTCAAGAGTTATCAATTTTAGGAGCATTACCATGTTGGAACATTATCATCATTTTTCTTCGTACAATCCAACGCAATCATGAAAAAATAGGGTTCTAATTTGAAAAACGAAAGTTATGGGCCCATCTCGATCCCAATTTTTGACCCAACATTTGGAACACCTGTGATGAGTTTTTCAAAATTCTAAAAATGTACAATATTTCCACAATCTTTGGCGTCAAAAATGTGAAAACGGTTCGTGCTTAAGGTATCTAGATTAGGAATAACAATCGTAATACCGAATACTCTTTCTTCTCTTTTTCTTCAGGTTTTTCTCGATATTTTCGAAAGTATTTCGACGAATGCAACGATTTGAGTATGAATGTATTCAGAATTGCATACTTCGTCAAATTCGAAAACAAAAAACCAGAAAAAAAAATATTTGAAAATTTTTTTTTCACTCCCTGTATAACTGAAAGTGGTCAGGCTCCAAGAACATTTTAGCTCGGTAGATAATGTCAAACAACATCATAATCCCAATTTTCAGATTCCAAATAAGTCTAGTTCTCCAGAAACGCCTAATAGGCCGTCGAACTTGGTACACCCTGTATATATATATATATATATAATATAAGGATAAATAATGAGGGATCGGTGAAGTACATGGAAAAGATTCAACGGACATAACCCTCTGAAACGAAAATGAACCGTAGACAGCTGTTTCAGGCTTTCGGCCCTCATCAGTACGGTGAAAAGTTGGAAATTGAAATCACATAACGGAGTCAACACAAGGGAGCCAACCGTTTCATTTTCGTTTCAGAGGGTTATGGGCCGGTTTCATAAAACTTTGATTGTACCGTTAAATTGATTAGAGCCACCGCGATTCGTTGAAATTTCAAAACGAGTGATTCAATTGGTTCGAATTTACGTGAGGATTTTTAATCGTACAATTAAAGCTTTGTGAAACCCGCCCTATGTCCGTTAAATCTTTTCCATGTATATATATATATATATATATATATATAAATGATTTAAGTAATCATTACAGTTCTCTGAAAGCTAACTGTACCACAACTACTCCTTTTCCAACTATAATCTTCCATTGTCTTCAACAAACCTTCACTTTTTACAACAAAAGAAGTTTTCTCAATTTTTAATCTTTTTCAAAATAGTTAAATTTCCAATTTTTTTCTATTTAACGAAAAAAATTTGTATAAAAACACATTAAAAATGCACATAGAGTACTACAAAATGTATTATAAATAATAGACGTATACAAATTGTTCATATGAAAAGAAGACAGCATATATTCTATTGAGTATTATATCTGTAAATTAGAAGGTATCCTTCTGTAAACATCAAGATTTTTTTAAGAAATAAGGAATGCTTTCAATTCAGATATATGTACAAGAACATGTCTCATGGTTCAAATGAATAGTATTTGTGGATCAATGAAATTTATCACATATAAGAGTTAACAATTAAAAATGCAAAATCTCAAGAAAGAAAGGAACAAAAATTCGAATTATTCGAGAAATATAAAAAATAAACAGCCTTATTTTCACATCAGTCAAAGAAATAAACATCAAGTGTAAATTTCCTTATTAGAAATGGAACATACATGTTGAACTTGTAGTCCCTTATTCCCATCTAAAAACTGGAAAAATTATTTTTAATACTGGTCATACATTTGAGGTGATTTAAGAATACAGTCTCCACAAATTACAGTCTTGAAATTCAGAATTTGAAAAATTTGGCACTTGCAAGAAACTACGAATAAAAACACAACTGACAAAAGAAACACAAAACACTTTATATTTCCTTGAACCAACTCAATGGAAAAATAAACATGTTTGAAACAAAAGACTCAACGACACTCTAACCTAAGTAACTTAAGTAATAGAAATAAATAATGATAATCAAAAATTTCAGAACATAAATTTCATAAGTTAGTTTATATTTAAGCTTCAACACTAACAGCTGCACTCTCAACATTTTCTCCAATTTTCTTCATCTTGATTTCTTCCTCGTTTTGCTCTAATGCACCATTCTTCTGCTCACTAACTTCACCATTAGGAACTTCACTTCCCTTGCCATTTGCGAGCTGGCTCTTATTCTCTTTTTCTTTTTCAGATGTTTCATTTTGAACACCATTCTCTTTAGAAGCAGTAGATGCTGCATTTTCTTGAACATTATTTTTTTCAACTGCATCTTTTTTCTCCTCATCACAATTATCTTTTTTATCTACTTTTTCTTCAGTATTACTTTGATCATCATGTTTCTTACATAAATTACCATTTTCTTTTGTTTCATTGTTGTCTCCTTTCGATCCTTCTACTTTGTCAGTTTCTTTCTCAGTTTCCACAATTTCATCTTTACTTTGAGCCTCTTCTATTTCTTTTTGAGTATCATTTTTGTCTTCAATTTTATGCTCAATTACTTCTGTATTTATTTTCTCTACATTTTCGGATTTTTCTACCTCACCTACTATACTCCTATCAACTTCTTCTATTGATTCTATTGTTTTTTTATCATCTTTATTTTCCCCCTTCACTGCATCTGACTCCACAGTTGCACCTGTTTTAGTTTCCATCAATTTATCCTGTACTTCTTCAATTGGTAATTCATCAACAGCGGCAATTGATATAGTGGTTTGTGTTTCACATTCATTAGTCACAGCACATTTAGTTTGTGTCCCTATTTCAATTTCTGCTTTGATCGAATGTTCTTCAGAACTTGGTTTTTCTTCTGTTGCTTTGTTGGTTTCCCTTGTTTCGGTGTTATCCTTTTTCAATTCAGTCTCTTTCGAATCAACCTCCATTGCTTCAGGTTTATTTTCAGTTGCAGTTTCTTTTGGTTGGGCTTCTATTTTTATATCTTCTTTTTCTTCTTTTTCAACAGGCTTTACAGAAACAGATGAGTCTTCCACAGGCATGTTTTCTGCTTCAACTGAAAAATTAAAGTGAAAAATATAAGTATTGAGTTTCACTGAAGCCAAAGAGGTTAAAACCTAATTATTCTTAATATTAATTTATGTTTATCGATATGATATCTGAATTACAATAATTTATTCATATAAATGAATAAGGTAATTTAATATTTACACAATCAATGAATAGAGGGCAGAGAATGATAGACAGAGCTGCATGATCAGCCTGTCCTGCCATGCTCTACCCACATTTCAGTGAATTTGTAGATAACACACTTAGTAGGAATTCCGGATGAAAACATTTAGCATAATTTGTGGGATAACATATACAGAGTGTATGGGAAAACATGAAAAATACAATTTGAATAGGAGACAGATAATCAGGACAATATTTTGAGACACTTTGGTAGTATTTGAAGAATATAAAAGAAAAGTACAGTAAACCTTGATTTAGCAAAATGCTAGTTTATACAAACCTTTATAGATTTTTAATTGAAAAAACCTAAAATTAAATACCGATTCGTGAATGCACACATATTTTTTTATTGAACACAAAAGAGTTGTAGAGTTCTTAATATATGATTGAAGTTCAGTTTTAAACCTTTTTTGCAGTATCTTAAAAACTTCAGACTTAAAAAGAAAGAGAACCTCTGCATAACCAACTTGCCCCTCTTTCTCTGTGTTTTTCTACTTAATTCAAATGAATAAAATTTAATTTTCGATTTCCAACAACAACAATTTTAGTCTTCATCAAGTACATATTTGCAAAACATAGGAGGTTTTGTCGAATTGAGTATTATTCTATCATTATAAACATCAACAAATTTACAGTATAATTTGCTGTTGGGTACCCACAAAAAAAATTTCCACTAAAATTCATCTGTTGTGATGATCACAGGTGTAGAATTTTCACTAGTCGAAAACGAGGGATCATTTTTTATAAATATGCTTTCGGAACTAGTTCAGTCAATTTAGACTTTGGTGAACACAAAAGGTCGGATGTTATTTCTAACTTTTAACTGGTGTTTTGGCACCTCAGTAATGGGGAACAAAGTCAATCCAACAAAATTTTTATCAGGAAAACTTCTGGGGGCCTAAAAACCTCGAAATTTTCGGACTGTTTTCAGTTTTTTGCTTATCTCATTAGGGTAGCTTCGCACAGAGAAAATTATTCTCTCCTAAATTGAAGTTCTGCGACGAATGACATGAAATATCAGAATCGATCTAGCCATTTAGGAGCAATCACCAGTCGAAAAACGGTATTTCTTCAAAATTTTTCGAAGAATCCACTTTTGACATTTTGAAGAGCTGAAACGTCAAAATGAACACTCCAATGGAAAAAAGTCTTTGAGTGTGGAAAGACTCTCTCCCCTCTCAAGTCCATTAGGGCATACCCACTAAAAACTCCTCTGTTCCCTCCCCCCACAGGGGAAAGCGCGGTTTAATTACCTGCAACCGAATTGAGATGGAATGGGCGCAGGTTGTCCTGGGGGTAGTTTGCCCCCGCAAAAACACCCTACCTGACACCAATCGTCAGCTTTGGAACTCTAGTTGTCATTTGGTTCCATCGGTTCCAGTTTGTTGAGGAACCTTGCATCCTCATGACAGGCCTTTGCGTTAACCAGCCCTTAACCAGAAATCTGTATTTTTTTGAAGCCAGGAACAGATAAGATTGGTGACGTCTACTATGGCGTCTCATCATTAAGATTCGACCCAGCAATCATTTTGTTCACATACGCCTTCAGTGGGTGTGACAAAACATCGGCAATGTTTGGTCACGGGAAGCTGAAGGTGTGCTGTACTCTCCGCAACAATAACTTGTTTTTAACATATTACCAACCAATTGGCCATAATCCATTTTTGACATAATATAATAAGAAACAGATTGTGCGTAAGTGGATTTTTATTTTCAATATCTGCTCTGCATGTTTCACCTTCTCAGGGCATCTTCAGGAGCTCTGTAATTTGGGAAATTAATCCTAACATTACAATTTCTTTGGAATTAACTTATTCGTCCAAATATACAGAATAAAATATGCAACATCCAATTTCTGACTCCGCAGAATTGAAATAAATACGGTTTACCAGGATGTAAAAACGAGAACAATACAACATAAAATCACGCGAATATCTAATACCAAAGAATTTATTTTGATAGCGTCGAGTTTAAAAAACAATAAACACATATACTGACGTTGAAAATCATTACAACTAGCTAACGTATGTTACATGGTGGGTGCGTTCCGAATCTCGTGAGTTACTCTAAACTAAAACAAACATTTAAAAATAGGATGGTAGCTCAGATGTGACTCAACTTGAGTGTTTAAACAATTGTTCTGATTAATGAGAACAGTACAGTAAACCTAGATTAATCAATCAGACGAATGTTTAAACACTCAAGTCGAGTCACATCTAAGCTGCTATCCTATTTTTAAATGTTTCCATTTCATGCTCTACAACTTACAATCTATTACTTTCTCCGACTGGGGTGACTGTTTTTGAGTTATAGGTTTCCAATTTGACAAAAATGGATTTTTTGAAAGGTTGGGAAAAAATTGCTGCATTTTGATGGGCTTATAAACTGCTGGACCGACTTTAATGTCCCATATGCCATTAGACGAAGAATTCAATGCACTTTAATTTGGGAGGGAATAATATTACCATATGTGAAGGGGTTATCCGAGAAAATAAGAAGAATTGGTAACAGATACGTGAGAACAGCATTCAAGACAAAGGATACTGTCAGGGGAAAACTCACGAAGGTGAAACTTGACAACGAGAATCAGAGAACCAAAGATTTCATCTATGAAATACCATGTGAATAGGGCAGATCCTACATTGGGGAAACTAAGCGCCCCCTGAAAGTCAGAATCAAAGAGCACCAAAAACTAGCTAACCGGGAGATAAATCCAGGCTAGTCCAACACCCTTGGAACGAGGACCACAATGTCAAATGGGATGAAGCTTCCATAATATCAAAGGAAGAAGGATGGAGAAGAAGGAAATTGAAAGAAGCAGCTTTCTTGGCAATAACTCCTAACCCAATCAGCACACCTTCTCTGGAAATAAAGAATGTCTGGGTGCCCATACTAAGATCTGAATTGAGGAGGACGAACTCAGCCCAAGGAAGCAATTAATCCTAACATGAACCAGACCTGACCTAACCTACTGTGCATATCAACTGCGCAGGTAGATAAAGTCAAGGTGACCTTTACCACAAAAAGTATTATCAATATATAACTTAAATTGTATAATAATTCCCTGCTTCGTTAGACTAGTGGTTAGAGCAGGGTTCGACCATATCATGATATTTATATAAATATTAAAATATCGGATATATATCGATATATATCCGATATATATCAACTTTCTGATATTTATTTTTATGAACAATTGTTCAAGTTTTTTTTTTTTAGTCAATAAATGTGAAATAAAGGAGTACAGGAAAGAATTACTTTAATAATTATTATCACACATCTGAATTGAAAAAATTTCTAGCAGTGAATTAACGAAGCTCAAAGAGTTTCGCAAATATTTTCTCCTTGTATTGCAGAGTGGTCTCTTCAGTTCAAAATAAAGAGATACATAAAAAACCCCACAATTACCTCAATAACTGTTTTTTGAACCCGATTAGAAATCTTGGTTGATATTTTGTTATATTCAAGAGTTTAGATCTGTTCATTTATATTTTGATTTATCGTTCATACAATATTTGTTATCTTCTTTTTGGGAGCTTTCTTAAATGAAACTATTTCTTGTTACAAAGTAGTTAATTTTTTCTGGCACAGAGTCAATAAAACAATAGAACTTTTAATGACATTTTTTAATTTTTTTCTTACCAGAAAAGATTAGAGCCGATAATATTCTTGTTCATTGTTTCTGTCTCATTAGAAGTATTTCAATGTCCTGAACATTTATCAGTTTCCTCACAATTCTCAAGAAAACACGGTTTTGCTCGGTTTCAAAAATAAGAGAAAAATAGTCTATGCTTCGAAGACACAACTAAAAATGTACGACTAGGGACTTCTATTAATCATTTACGAGAGCAACAATTCAATATTAAAATTATATAGGTATAATTGTACATACACAAGTATTATTCATAAGCTATACCTTTGTTTGTTGTTGTTTGAAAGACATTTGTCAGAGTAAGATTGTGAACGACGAGTGTTGAGTAAGGACCTAAGTATGTTTCTGATCATATGGCCATACTCTTACTATACTCTCTGAGTAAGTTTGTGAACGCAGCCCTGAAGATATTCTGAAACGAAGTATGGGATACGTTACTTCGTTGATCGTACAAATGGTCGATATGTCAGTATACATTGGTGTGCTCTTAAATCGCGATTGATTATGAAATTCTCACACACAGTCACAAATTTTAGTAAATTTATGAATATCCTTGATATATATCAATCCGTATAAATATCGATATATATCATGATATATATCAGGATAAATATTGGCGATATATATCGGTCGAACCCTGGGTTAGAGTGAATGGAATTTCGGAAATTGCACCTCGGATAACTCGCGTTGGAATCCCCACACTGTAATTGCGAAATTGAGAAAGTATGGAGCACACAAGTCCAGACACAACAAGTTTGGCAAAAACCGGTCCTACTCAGGACCAACACCCTGAAAACGGCAGGCGAATGCTTGCCGAAACGTCGGTAACAACCAACCACATAGATATTGGAAACAGCCCAAATAATGTTTCAATTGAGCTGGAATGCCACCGAAGTCGAATTATACCATGATATTGAACCTAGAACGGACCGCAGAACATGAAGAGAACTATGTACCACAGCGGTTGCATACAACTGCCACAACATCTCAGGAAGAAAGCTACACTGTTAAATATGCCCTCTCTGGCAGTCAACCTGTTAAAAAAGGAAATATTCATTTCACCTTTTTCTGTAGCAGGAGGATCGACTTCCATGGTTTCTGTACCAGGTTCAACCTCTTTCTTTTCTTCTGCCTCCTTTACTTTGCTCGTTTTTCCGGTAGCATCGTTATTATCAGCGATCTCATTAACCTCAACCTTGGCAATTTTTGATGGGGGTTCCTACAAGAAGTGAGATGTTATTTTATTACAATAAAAATTATTCATTTCTGTAAATATTTATTTTTTATTTTCATATCCGAAATTTAATTTCCTTTAAGTTCTTAATCTTAATTGTCCAACACTAACTACTCATCTATCTGTCAAGTCTCTACTGTACTCGTCTGAATGACACTTGAGGTGTTAATCAAACTTCACAAATGACTCCCACAAGATTCGTCAATATACAATATACAATGTACATTTAACAATCTCAAAGGTTTAATATATTCAGGGTATAATAATATAGAGATTCTCCTCTATTTTGTTGGTTATAATCAACAATTCAATATTTAATGAAACTTTTTTCAATATATAATTCTATGTATCAATATCACACACATCACAAAACCAACTTAAATTAACCACAGAAACATCTTAAATGAGCATTTCTTTCACCAAAAGAATTTGTGCAACTATGTTAACAATTGTGTAAATTATGACAATATAATTTGTATTTACTTATGAACTAGAATAAATTTATTATTATCATTATCATTATTATTTTGTAATCAGACTAAAAAAAGTATTCCTTAATGAGAGAATCTTGAAATTCAAAAATATAAATGAAATGTTTCAAGCAACACTCACCTCTACAGAGGCTTCAACAAGTTTTCTTTTCATTTTTTCGACTGAGATATCTGCTAACGACTTCACTGTTGAAAAATTAGCACGAGACTCTTCTGTTAATGCAGTGTTTCCTTCGCGCTCAACAAGCACAACATTGACATCTGCGGACTTGGCAGCTTCTGCTTCTGAAATAGAAATAGGTACTAGAGTGACAAACATCCTACTAATATTATAAAAGCATTTGTGAGAATGGATATGTGGATGTTTGTTATTCTTTTATGTAAACTGGACGGATTCAGATGAAACTGCACAGTAATTTAGCTTATCTATCAGAATAACACAGGATACAGCTAAAAGAGATTTTGTGTATTTTGGCCATAATGCAACGACAAATTAATAAGAGGCGAAAGAAAAACTGTTCTGTGAGATATTTGGGCGGTCGCTGCCTAAATCGTTGAAGGTACTCGAACATGGGTTTGTTTGTCCCCAAAAATTCTAAATAAAAGATACCCTGTTATTACTTTTGTTGCTTTAATGTAGATAAGATTGATCTTAACCCATTAAAGGCCAGCGTCCTCGTTTGAGAACGCAGCATATTCATTACAACTGAGAACAGATGGGGTTGTTTTTTTTCATAATCACGGGTTTAACAGTTGAATTGAATATTTTTTCAGTTCCTCAGAGGTATTTGTACTGAACAGTGGGTTCATTCTTCGAAATTGAGACCCTTCAAAAATTACACTATCGTCTGATCATTTCTGATCAGTATCGAAATTGCCAGTGTATTATTTTCATTGAACTTTGTTGGTTATATATTTGTAAATATTTCTTTCAAGGTAGAAGAAGTCGTAGATATAACTTCAGTAGTCCGGGCAGATATCGTTCCGGTACCTGCCCGGATTATTGAGGCGCCCGGATTACTGGAGTGATTTTAATTCATGAAATAAAGCAACTTCTGAATTATCAAAAATAATCGCAAAATATTATTTTTTGTCATGATATAAAACAAAACTCCTGAGTAAATATACGTATGTACCTATATAACAAGTTATATAGGACATGTACATATGTAGAAACCAGCGAAGTTTGGCAAATGAAGGAGAGAGTCAAGAAAAAACTTGAAGCAACGGAGATGGACTTCTGGAGACGTTCTGCGGGAATGTCCAGACTTGAGAGAGTGACCAACGGCAGAATGAGGGAGATCATGAAGGTGGAGCACACAATAGTGGACGACATTTATACACAACAACTGAGATGGTATGCCATGTTCAAAGGATGCCTGAGCAACGATTGCCCAAACAGATACTAACGTGGACCCCGCATGAAAGAAGAAAGAGAGGAAGACCGCGTCTCACCTGGGGAGAAGGAGTAAATAAGCAGATGAGAGAAAGAGAACTGGAAGAAGATCTTAGGATGAATCGCGAGGAGTGGAAACTGGGTATCGGAAGACGTAGGAGAACGTTTTAAACCGATGGATATATATATATTAGACTGATTCAAAAAAATCGACTTTTTTTGTTTTCACTAAACCCCCTCTAATTATCTTCGGGGTATCGAAAAAAGACCTTTGTGAAAATATCAGCTCCATCCAAATAATAACATTTAGAGGTCGCTCATCAATTATTTCTATTTTGCCTACTAATAGCAGGGGAAAATTTTCTTTTTTCAATAAAAAATTCCTAGAACACAAACCAATAGGCGGATTTCTTTGTGTGATACAGTTTCGTGTAGGCAATCAGATACTCTTCAAATATGTCCCTTACGATATTTCGATAAAACGGCCGCTTCAAAAGTTACTCGATTTACTTGTTTTCACGCAACCCGCCTTCTAATTATCTTCAGGGCATCGACAAAAGCCGTCTGTGAAAATATTAGCTTTGAATATCAATATTTAGAGGTCGCTCATCGATGATTTCTTTTTTCGCTGCTAATGGCAGGAAAAAAAATTCTTTTTTCAATAAAAAATTTTTTGTTCACGAACTAATAGACGGATTTCCCTGTATGATACATTTTGGTGTAGGAAACTAGATACTCTACGAGAATGTTCCATACGATATCTCGATAAAACCACTCGTTCAAAAATTATTTGAACTTTTTTCCAAAACACCTCAATATAAGGTATTAATATAGAGATATTTTTGAAGAAAAAGTTCGAATAACTTTTGAACGAGCGGTTTTATCGAAATATCGTATAAGACATTTTCGTAAAGCATCTAATTCCCTACACGAAAATGTATCACGCAGTGAAATCCGTCAATTAGTTCGTGAAGAAAAAATTTTTTATTGAAAAAAGAAAATTTTTTCCTGCTATCAACAGCGGAAATAGAAATCATCGCTGAGCGACTTCTAAATATTAATATTGAAAGCTAATATCTTCACAGACGACTTTTTTCGATACCCTGAAGATAATCAGACATGGAGTTTCGTGAAAACAAACAGAATCGATTTTTTCGAATAATTTTTTTATTCAAAAATACCTCAATATTAGCATTGAATCGAATAACTTCTGAAGGGGCCGTTTTATCGAAATATCGTAAGAAACATTTCTGTAGAGTATCTGATTGTCTACACGAAAATGTATCACACAATGAAATCCGTCTATTGGTTTCTGCTCTAGGAATTTTCTATTGAAAAAATAAATTTTTTTCCTGCTATTACTAGGGAAAATAGAAATAATTGATGAGCGACCTCTAAATATTATTATTTGAAGCTGATATTTTCATAGAGGTTATTTTCGATACCCTGAAGATAATTAGGGGAGGTTTCGTGAAAACAAAAAATGTCAATTTTTTTGAAACAGGCTAATATATATATATATATATATATATATATTATATATATATATATATTGTAGAAAATTTTTCTCGACCATATAAAAATTAACAAAAATTTAGTTATCGGGTATGTGGTCAATTTTCTTTCAAACAGTCAAAATGATCTGCGATTATCTTTATTCTCAATATTTCGTTGACCGTTGTCAACTTCCTCAGGAGAAACTGTAATACATGAAATGTAAATTCGTGGACAATACAAGAGAAAATGGCATTACTCACAAGATGTACAAAACACTAACTATTTAAAATGTAATCGCCATTGGTAATAAAATTTAATAAAACTACTCAGGACATCGGACAAGTGAACATCATTCATCAACAAGGTAAAACAATTTTTTTCTTCCTTTCCCTGTACACACGGAATGTTCTTTGAAAATCTCACATCAACACCCTCTATGAGTTAACAATTGAACTAATTCAAACTATTCAAAATGCCACTGTAAATCACACTCATCTGGTCAGTATCTGATTTAAAGTTCACTGCATTTGGGTGTCTTCTAATCTGCAACATTTCCAAGAATAATCTATTTCTATAATTTGAATTTACCTCCAACACATTGATATCTTCAAACTCAAAACTGAAACTATGCCCCGTCTCCTGACAGTGTTTGACTAATGCGCAAGAGTTCTTTCCAATGCGGTAATCACTCCGATGTTGAGTGATTACCGCATTGGAAAGAACTCTTGCGCATTAGTCAAACACTGTCAGGAGACGGGGCATAGTTTCAGTTTTGAGTTTGAAGATATCAATGTGTTGGAGGTAAATTCAAATTATAGAAATAGATTATTCTTGGAAATGTTGCAGATTAGAAGACACCCAAATGCAGTGAACTTTAAATCAGATACTGACCAGATGAGTGTGATTTACAGTGGCATTTTGAATAGTTTGAATTAGTTCAATTGTTAACTCATAGAGGGTGTTGATGTGAGATTTTCAAAGAACATTCCGTGTGTACAGGGAAAGGAAGAAAAAAATTGTTTTACCTTGTTGATGAATGATGTTCACTTGTCCGATGTCCTGAGTAGTTTTATTAAATTTTATTACCAATGGCGATTACATTTTAAATAGTTAGTGTTTTGTACATCTTGTGAGTAATGCCATTTTCTCTTGTATTGTCCACGAATTTACATTTCATGTATTACAGTTTCTCCTGAGGAAGTTGACAACGGTCAACGAAATATTGAGAATAAAGATAATCGCAGATCATTTTGACTGTTTGAAAGAAAATTGACCACATACCCGATAACTAAATTTTTGATATATATATATATAGAAACCAGTGGTACATTACCAACCTCAAGTGTTTTGCCTTCGAATGATTCTATTTTTGACCACAAATATAAAGAACCAAGTAAATTCATAAAACACTTTTTATTGATTTTCCATATTTCTACCTATTCCTCGAAATGATTTTAGCCTTATTTTATCTTTCTACTAGCTGACCCGGCAGACTTCGTACTGCCTCAATCGATAAATATAATATTACGGCATAATAATTTGAAAATAGACATAAAATTGTCCTGTACAATACGTGTTGCGCCAAACGATGTCGTCTGGAAACAGCTGTTAAATTTTTGAATGTTGGCCAAGAAGTGTTTAGAATCATTTCCTATCCCAGAAACTAAAGAGCGTAAGGGATCTGTTGGTGGGACCAATTGTGGCAATTGACAATTAGATAAGCTAGCTGACCCGGCGAACTTTGTTTCGCCTTACAGATGAATAAAGTTGTACTAACCATTGTTTTTTTTTTAAAAAGGAAATATATTAGGTGAAATACAAAAAAAATGCAAAAGTACAAAATATACAAAAAATTTAATTGCATTGAAATAGGTGTCTACAGGGTGGGCAAAATTGGTGATGCCTGATCTACAACTTTTTAACCATGAGAGATTGAGGAAAATGAATGACACGTTACGGTGGTCTTTTTCAGAGAAATAGAGATAATGCCATCAACTGCATTCCTCTATCTTCTTTTGTTTTCGAGTTATAGGCCAAAATTAAAATTTGGGCGACTTCAACTTTTTTCATAGCAATCCAGTAGCGTTGTTTTTTTGCCAATAGGTTTTCTTGCTGAGCTATAACATAAAGTTGTATTTTTTCTTACGGAAACAACAGTTTGAAATGGCTTAGAAAAAATCGCCATTTTTTCCCGTTTCAGAAATATATCATACATCGCCCTCAGATTAATTCATTTATCATGAAAAATATAGTTTGTAATTGAAATTTTAATTATTGAGTATTAAGTAGGCTGATCACAGAATAATATAACTCTACGCATGGTGTTCTTCCTGGGAAAAAAGATTATATATCAATTTCCATGCATTCCCTCCAGCTGGTGATAAATATTGTGTTTTGGTAGTAGGTGAAATTGAAGAGTAATGAGTTGATATAGACTCCCGGCTTGAAAGTCCACCTTTAAATAGAATGAATCACAGAATAATATGTCTCTACGCATGGTGTCATTATTATTTTGTGATTGAATACTTGATTCAATTCTGTGTGGTTTGATCTCTGTTCAGAACAACTGTCAATTCGAAGTCATTATTGTCGCTTAAATAAAACATTTTAACATATCGTATTTCTTGTAATTTTCAAACATTTCCATATTGCCGGCAATAATGACTTCGAATTCAAATAATTGACAGTTGTCCTCATTGTCTCGCGACTTTTCTAAAGAAATCCGAGGCAAGAGACGAAAAGACTTATGCAGATCCCATGAAACAAACAGAGAGGGACCAAGTTAAGGCAGACTGCCAAAAAGAATATATTTTATGGTTCTTAGCTTCTTCCTCAATAACGTTGCTTGAAACCCGTTCCTCTGATATACAGATTCCCATTTGAAATTGTATGTTACAATTTTAAGAAATGTATTTCACGTTTCGCGTTTCATAAATATGCATTGGGGAGGAGGAACAAGACGACAAAACAACCTGTGGGATATTTATTAGCCACATACATATATCAGAAAAATGGGATAGAGATGCACCGGCCCTAACCGAATACCATCGTCCACTCAGAAATAATGATAATATAATATGGTTTATTTCGTGAAGCTTCAGGTATGAACAAATATCACAGAAACAATGGGGACGCGATCAAACTCTCTCGAGAAATCTAAATATACCACATCAACAGGGTTACTCGAGTTGAGTGATTAATTCGTCCATACATCCAGAGATTCAAGTAGGCAAATTAAGGCCAGGAACATAAACGTTTAGTTGAAAATTAAGGGAAGTTGCAAATGATCTTTTCAGCAATTTTCGCCATAATGGGAGTCAAACTGATTGGACGATGGTTAAATGCTTTAAAGATTGGCGATATTCGTGCGGAACGCCATTTCTTCGGGACCCGAGCGGAACTAAGAGAAAAACGGATAATCTTGGAGATTTTTAAAATTGCTCGGCATAGGATTTCAGATTTTAGTACAATGCCGAAAGATCTCCAAGTCAAGAGGCGCTGAAGCTGCGCTGACTAAAAAATCTTCTTACCTCCCCCTTAGACACCTCCATGCAGTTTGAAGAAGCAGCAAACCGGACGGCGCCTTAGACATAAGACCTTCTTGAATGTTGAAAATGAAAGCATATTTGTAAAATCTGCTTGGACGTCTCATCATTGAGTTTTGTTAAAAGAATTATAAAACTTATGATTTTACTTCGAATTTTTCAGAAATTTGCTCATCAACGTAGGTACATACTTTTTTTAATAGTTATTATGAAAAAATAGTTGTTTTTTCAATAAATTCGTTGATCTCTCCAATTGGAAAGATTTACGGTATTCTACAATGAACAATTAAAGAAAATCTAATTCTGAATTTTACCTTTCACATCATCTGTCAAGAATAAAATGTCTGCAGGAGAAACTTCCAATTCCTTTGCAATCTTTGTGTAAGTTTCAGAATCAGTTTTGGATCCCACAGTCAGGTCAAAAAATTTCTTGATATGAGAAGTAAGATCCCCTTCTGAACTGTATTTGAATAATAGTTGTTGAGATTCTACACTTCCAGATGAGAAGATTGCAATCTTCTTCAATGTGGATAAGGCCTCGAAAAATTTTGACACATCTTCAAAAACACTGAAAATTAAGAAATTAATTGTCAGTAACACGTGGTAAAATGCATGACTAAGGTATTATTTAGAGAGAAAATCAAAATGAGATTTATTTGTATTTCAGCAGGTGAATAGGTATGTATCTTTTGGTTATTCAGATTTGATCAATTATTGCACTAAGCAATCCTCATTTCCACATTAGTTCTTCTGAACAGCTTGTGGACACTTTGCCATAGTTTACAAGAGTATCAAGAACATACAAAATAAAAAAACTCATAGATGTATATCTAAATATATTCAGGGTGTCATATTAAGTGCCCACCAAATAGCATAGCACTGGCATTGGTTGCGTGTAATTTGTCATACAGCATGCGAGATGCATGATAATTCAATTAGAAGCAATGACAATGAATCAGCGCACACTAAAATAGCGCTGTCAGATGCGCTATCTGAAAATTCGACGTGTTTGCCACGTAAGTGCCAAGCTATTTTGGTGGGAGCTCCCACTAGAGGGAGAACAAAGTAGTACTGTAGCACTTTGGTTTAACCTACTCTTGGGTCAAACATGATATCGAAATAATAATAATATATCATAATGTTTTACAATAGGGTTTGAAAACAACTCTACAAACAATCAAGACAAAGTAGTAGACTCTGTGGAAGTCGAGGTCCACAGATCCAATAAGGATTTCAAACAAGATTTCTACAATACTTCTATAAAAATAAAATATATACAAAATTATACAACTACAACATTTAATGTATTATTTTAGCTCTCTTTTTCATAAGAAAATATATATATATATATATATATATATATACAAATAAAAACCGCACAAATTTTATTTTTCTTCAAAAAACTCCTGAAATTACAACCATTAATTAATGAATATTGGTGCTTTCTCCCAAAATTACGCCAGGAAATACAGTACTATGACGCACTTTTCCTGAAATGGAGAAAATTTTTGGTAAAACGTCCATTTTATTTTTCAAACATTCGTCAACATAGCTCCTTACAACTTCACTAGATTTCCATCCTCCATCGTTCAACAGTTAGTAAATCAGAGGCAAAAATCACCAATGCTGTGGTCAACTGCCGAAAGGAGAGTCCGGTGTAAAATTCTGAGTTTTCTCAACATCAAATGCCTTAGGCGATTTCGAATGGCTCTTTTGCTTGGTTAATGGTTGACCGCTTAGTTCATAAACTATAACCTCAGACTGCGGTTGGTTCAGACTAATTCGAATTCTACATGATCGAAACGGTTGGTTGAACAGCTGTCAAGTAGAAATTTACAATTCACAGGAAGAATGAGATTTCAACTGTAAAAATACCTTGTTTGGATCACGGTTAACAACCACTAAGGGAAGAGAATTGGCAAACCTCATACATCAAATTGGCTACAAATTCTTATCAACCGGTTCTCCCACCTACTGGCCGAAAAATCCGAACAAAATTCCTGACCTCCTCGACTTCTTCATGACAAACGGCCTCTCTATTCCTAACGTGGACATCTCGCGCAGCTATGCCTTATTCTCGAATCATTCTCCCATCATTGCAATAATAAGTGCCTTTGTAATTTACAAAAAATCAATACCAAGACTACATAACCAAAGAACAAAGTGGGACGAATATCGAAAGAAAATCGAGGAGACTATAAGACTAGACGTTAGTCTGAAAGGACCAAATGAAATCGAGAAAGTGGTGTCATTGTTCAACAATCTGATCAGACGGACGCAACAACACAGAGCTACAGCATCCCGGCGTGAATTAAAGAGCTATTAGCACAGAAGCGGCGAGTAAGAGCAAAATGGCAACAGACACACTCTCCAACAGAGAAAAACATTCTGAACAGTATAACAAATCGACTGAAAGCAGAAATCAAAGAGACGAAAGAGATTTCACTCAACAACTATGTCTCAAATCTGAACAGGTATGACAATTCTATATGGAAATCGATAAAGAACTCTAGGAAGCCAACGTTCCACATTCCTGCTATAGGTGACACTACAACATCCAACACACAATGGGCCATAAGTGACGAGGAAAAAGCGCAACTGTTTGCCAAACATCTCGCTATGGTATTTACCCCAAACAATAACGATATAGACTGTGAAATAGAGAAAGAACTTCTGGATATACCTGCCAACACCCAAGTCCAAAATGAAATAAATCACCTCAACACAAGAAAAGCTGCAGGAATTGACGGAATAACAGGAAAAATGAGAGTTGCCAGAAAGGGGGGTTACTTTCCTGAAGTACATTTTCAATGCAATCTTAATATATAAAACTCAGTCGGCCATATTGTTGGTTACACCATTTATAAGATGAACTGTTGGATTGGATGAACTGTTTTTTATGAAAGTTTTTTTGTTGGATTCTTGTACGGCGAGGTTAACATAAAATAACATAAAACCCTGAAAAATTTGATAAAATTGAAAAAAAATAGAAAATAATTTTCTTTCTTGCGAATAACGCCAATAGATGTCGCTCCGGTTAACATTGGTAGAGCTCTTTCTTCTGATATCAAATACAGGGTGTTTCCTAAACATGCGGCAAAAATTCAGGGAGCTGTTACTTGGACTATTCTAAGAATATTTTGTCCTTTGATGTTTTTGGAAAAACCTCTTTGTTTCGAAGATACAGGGCGAACAACATTTTTCATATTTTTAAAATTGATAATAGTATAAATAAAAATGCGTACCGCACTGTGTTTACTAAGTAGGTACAATTTATTTTTAAATGTGTTTGACAACTATAAAAAACGGCCAGTTTTTTGACTTAAAATTGATAAGTTCAGATGGTAAAGGAATACAGATTGGTTGCTCGTGAGTTTTTAACATTAACATACGGAGATCGCTGGATTGGAAGAGGTGGACCTCATTTATGGCCTGCTCGTTCCCCGGACTTAAACCCCTTAGATTATTTCCTATGGGGCCATCTAAAATCATTAGTTTATACCACTCCAGTAGAAAATGTGGAAGACTTGCGAAATCGGATCATTGCTGGGTGTAACTTAATAAATAAGAAATGATCCTGGTGTTTTTGAAAGGGTTCGGCAGTCAATGAGGAGAAGATTGGATGCTTGTATGCTGGCTGGAGGTGGTCATTTTCAACAGTTTTTGTAGGTTAAGTTAAATTTTCATGTAATTTTTCATAATAAAATGTTATTATCTAAAATTTTGTTTGCCCTGTATCTTCGAAACAAAGAGGTTTTTCAAAAATCATCAAAGGACAAAATATTCTTAGAATAGTCCAAGGAACAGCCCCCTGAATTTTTGCCGCATGTTAAGGAAACACCCTGTACATACACCTTATTGAGAGTATCTCGCAGTTTTCTATAAATATAGATATTTTCTTCTAAATCGAAGGAATGCCACACGAGAACGATGCGATTTTTTTATTTCAAAGGAACCGTGGATAATGACACCTGATATTTATATTATTTATTTATTAACTGAAAGATAACATTTCCTCAACATTTATGGAATATAACATTGAGGTTCTCAATTTCTTCTTCTATTCTGAATTTAATTTCTGGAATATTTTGAGGACGGGCATTTTATATTTCAAATATCCCCATAAAGAAGTGTCCAATGATGTTAAGAAGGGACTATCAGGTGACCATAAAATGGAACTTCGATATGAATAAATCACAGCATTCATCTCGGCGGAACAATGTTTACCGGGCCAGCTATCTTATCTAATTGCCAATTGCCACTCCACCACCAGATCCCTTTCGCTCTTTAGTTTCTGGGATAGTAAATGATTCTAAACAGTTCTTGGCCAACATTCAAAAATTTGACAGCTGTTTCCAGACGACAACGTTTGGCGCAACTCATACTGTACAGGACAATTTCATGTCCACTTTCAAGATACTATTATTATACCATAATAGTTTATTATATCATAATATTTTTTTTGAGGCAGTACAAAGTCTGCTGGGTCAGCTAGTACTGAAATATAACTACTGGCCAAAGCAGTTTAAAGTAGCGGAGGAAATTCTCATTCATAAAGCAGGTAAAGATCCTAAGAATGCAACTTCGTACCTGCCTATTAGTTTGCTACCGATTGCATCAAAAATCCTAGAAAGGCTAATCCTACGAAGAATTAACTGGGACCCAAATACTAGGGAATGGATACCACAAATACAGCAGTTTGGATTAAGAGCCGCTCACTCTACAGTAGAGCAAACCCACAGAATAAGTAATGCGGTGAACGAAGCACTGGAACAGAGAAAATACAGCACGTCCGTCTTTCTTGACGTAAGTCAAGCCCATAGATTAATACTATATACTTATGTCAAGCCTTCGATAAGGTATGGCATCCAAGATTACTGTACAAGATAAAAAATTCATTCCCTTAACCTATTTCGAACTCTTAAAATCCTACCTGGACAGTAGACAATTCCGAGTAAGAGTGAATAACGAAACAACCGCTAATTTTCCAATAATATCCGGAGAACCATAAGGAAGTGTTTTAGGCCCCCTACTGTATCTGATATACACAGCAGATCTACCTATCAACCCTCACACGGTGTTGGGCACATTTGCAGACGATACTGCCGTCCTGGCTAGCGATGAGGACCCAGTAGAAGTTTCTCAATTGTTACAGAGCCTTCTGACTCAGATAAAAACATGGCTACGAACATGGAGAATCAAAATTTAATGAGACCAAATCCGTACAAGTCAACTTCACATTATGGAGAGAACATGTCATTAAAAAGCGAAACCAAATAGGCCTAAAAGTTAAGGAATTGCACTGGCTTATCGGTAGGAAATCCAAATTAAGACTATAGAATAAACTCCTTATATACAAAACTATCATAAAGCAAATCTGGACATACGGAATCGTGCTCTGGGGATGTACCAGTATATCAAACATGGCAATTATTCAAAGAAGTCAGTCCAAAATCCTCAGAATGATCACAAACGCACCATGGTGTTTCAAATCAAACATTACATGAAGACTTGAAACTACCATACGTGAAAAACGTCATCAAGGAAAAAAAGCGAGAAATATCACATGAAGCTAGAGGGGCGCATGAATCTTTTACTTCACCCACTGACTGAAGTGCGAAACGATAGGCGACTGAAAAGAAAATGGCCAGCAGATCTGAAAGAGATGTGAAGAGGAACTGCCACTGGGCAGGTACCCATAACGACATTTGAGAGCATGGAGCTCCAAAGCCAGCAAATAAGCTTTAGAATGTATTTATTCTGATTGCTTGTATTATGATAATAATAAAAAAACATGAAGAATAGAAAGAGATAGAACTAATAACCAGAGAACGAAACATGCTTTGGGTACCGTTCAATTTCGGATAACCAACTCTGAGGCCAGATTTCACCAACATCTAAAACCGAGTTTTAGTTCCACTAATAGCCGTTAACAGCAATGTTCAATTTCACCATAGAAATCGAGGTTAAGCCTAACTACGTTTAGAAAAGTTAACTAGCCGATTTTGGTCGTTCAGTTAACGATAATTCACGTGTATTTCTATGCGCACAATCCACCCAATGAATTATTATATGAAAAAACAATGATTCAACCGATTTCAGACAGGTTTTAAAAATTAAATTCAAGATTCCACAGTAGATTGGAAGGGATGGCAGAAATCATCAAGCTCTACCATGAGGATCCCAACAACAACCCAACAAGGAATTATCCTACACATTCACTACTTCAGAAACTCAGGGAGGAATAAAGAAGTACTTTATAACTTAAGCATACATTTAACATAAACATTTTTTTTTTATTATAATGTTTAATTCTCTAAGCTGAAGGACCGTAGGTCGATGGCTTTTGTTGTATTTTGTATGACAATAAATGACGGTTCTCTCTCTATGCGATAGTTTGTGTTGATGCTTGCCATATTACCAGAGACTCGATAAGCAGATTTGAAGTTTATAAAATACTGTTCAAATTATCATTTCATCTTGTTTTATAAATATCAACGATAGCTAAACTGAGAAAAAATGCAGAGGGCTTTAGAACTCGAATTTGAAGATAGTGATAGTAGTGACGAAGATTTTGGGAGCCGACGTCCAAGATGGATTAGAGTTAGGGAAGATCATTTCAACAATTTCGACGACAAAGATTTCACCATGAGATTTCGATTATCTGAACAATCTGTCCTATTTGTTTTAGAGAAAATTGAGAATCAGTTGAAACATCCAACTGACAATTGAGTACAGTACATTTCATTTTCCAGATCATGTACTTCAAAAATAACCAAAACTCAGCAAACCATAACTTGGACGCATAAACAGTAACAACAATTATAAATTGGAATTCGTAGAAATGAACTTTCTCTTTTTTCTAAATCTGTGGTGTGCACACAGAAATGAAGATTTAACAGCGTTGCCAAGTTGTATAGATGCATTAACTTCGATTTCTAAAACTCAGATTACCACGCCTGCGTTTAAGATGGTTAAATTTGAATTGCCTTAAACGGAGTTAAAAGGGCCAGTTAGTTTAACTGGAGTTTCCTTAATGGGGTTTAAAGCATCAGTTGGTGAAATTGGGCCTGAAACAGCTGATTCATCAATTTGTCATTCGAATGGGGTTGGTCCAAAGCAGGGTTCGAAAATATCATGATATTTATATAAATATCAAAATATCGGATGTTATGTCGATATATATCAACTTTCTGATATTTATTTTTATGAACAATTGTTCAAGTTTTTTTTTCAATAAATAAAACGTATTTAGAAGTTCATTTACCAAATTTCTTGAAAATACTAATCAAGATTCTGAAAAACAGAAAACAACAAAAATAAAAAGTTAGTTAATAAATTTCTTTATCCGGATTATTAAAAATTTCCTGTGCAGATGCAGTGGCCTCATCCCATATCATTCTCAAATTGCAACTAAATACTGCAAACTTCAGCTGTATACGTGAACGTACTTTCTGTTCAAATATCTAAACAAAAAAAAAACAAGAGCACAATGAATAGTACAATGACGATTTCACGGCTAAGTTGAAATATCACCATCTGAAGATTCTAAAATGAACCATGGGATCTCTGAAAATACGTTGCTTTGTTGATTGTACAAACGTATGTCGGTATGGATTGGTGACATTGGTTTGCTCTTGATTCGCGATTGGTTATCAAATTTTTACACAGTCGCAAATTTTAGTAAATTTATAAATATCCTTAATATATATCAATCCTAGTAAATATCGATATATATATATATATATATATATATACCATACGGCGATATATATCGCCGTTATTTATCCTGATATATATATATATATATATCAGGATAAATATCGGCGATATATATCGGTCGAACCCTGGTCCAAAATGACGGACCAATTTGTGAACCAACGAAGAACCAATATCAATCGAAATCGCATCTAGCAATTTCTTTTCCATTTTGATGGAAAAAAAAATGCCAGACATCAAATATTGAAGCCCCTTGGTTCTTTTTTCGTGACTTCTTCAGTTTGATTAGCATTGCATTGGCAGAATCTTAGGCCTCTTCTATTTAGAGGATAGAGAATTCCGCTTTCCAACAACTCCAAAGCTTGTCACCACTGCTTCAATGGGTAAATCTACTGCTCCACAAAAGTTAGGTTTGGTATTTCCAAAATTTCCATTAATATTCACAATTTTTTTAAATCTGAGAAATCTAACTCATTCCTTAGTCCACTTCTTCAAAGGTTCAGATTGAGCAGAAAAGTGATTTTTATTATTTATAGCATAAAGTGGAGTATGAAGTATATATTATGGAAGAGTATGGCCTCCTTGAACATCATCCTGACAATGCCTTTGCAAACTTTCGGCCTTTGTTGTAGTAGCCATGATAAATTTTTCTCCAGAGTTGTGGTAATAGCCGTTCTTAAAGTGTATGTGTAAATGCTTCCCAAAACAGTAAGGGCCGGTATTATGAACGTGTCAACCGAGAATTGAGACTCAACTTCAGCTTGAAGACCGGTTTTTATAAGCCAAAAATGGTCTTCTTAATTGACTCTCAATTTTCGGTTGACACGTTTATAATACGGGCTTAAAGTGGATGGATCAACTTCCTGCACCTATCTGCAATTTCTTAGCATCAGAGGATCGGTCCATATCAGAAGACTCCGACTATCCGAAAACCGTCCATATCTGAAGTGAAAATGAGTGTGCAGAAATTAAATATCCGTGGAGAGTTATTTTTCCCAGGGTATTAATGTTTCTAACAAGTGCAACTTTGAGCAAGAAAAGACAGTTAAGTTTTGGGTTGTATGCTTACTTGTTGAAAACAGCGTTTTTTTTTTCAAGTATTACATAAAAAAAAATATTATATTGCCTGGCGAAGAAACGAACAAAATTCATAAAACAGCCTGTATCTCAGTGACGAAGATAGTAAGAGCCAATAAATGTAGTATTTCTGGAACCACCTTGGTGCCACCAATCCGCCTGTTGAGTATTTCCGTTTACCAATGAAACACCCTGTATAGTTTAAAAAGGGGTCAACTGCGACCTTATGGTCTATTGTTCCCCCTGACAAAGCCGTTCTCACCATGTCATTTACAGCTCGCCTTCCAGTCCCAGAGATCTTATGAAATCCAATATTTTGGAAGGAGTCAGTGAGGCTAATTCCTCACTCCTACAGGTTTCTTGACCAAAGCATTGAGAAAATTTTCAAGATATAATGTATTACCCTATTACTAGTAATAGGTACACTTCATTTTATCCATATACACTTACATGAAGCGCAGGATGATCATTAGTTATCACAAAATTCATAGCAAACTCCAAAATACACATTAAAGCCTTGGTTTCCTAGAAAGTGGTACCGACAAATTATGTCCACAATAATAAGGCAAATGACGTCAGGTTGCGGTGGGAAAATCAGGTTTCTTGATTGCAGCAATCGAATGTGCAAAGCCTTGGTTTTTTCGAAAACGGTTTTCTTTTATGAAAACAATCAAAATCACAATACTTCACCACCACAATCATTGACGAACTGTTTCTAGCCGTAATGCCACTATGCCGAAATATTACGTTGCACTGACTGTCAACGCATCCTCAAAAACCACTGCTGATGTTATGCATGGTACAGTTTTCTATGACGTCATTTGCCGGTCGTTATTTGTTGGTACCGCTTTCGAGGAAACCAAGGCTTTAGAGTCCTGGTGCGCCCCCAGATTTCATAAAAAAAAAGTGCTTTCTTCAGTTTTACTCGTGTCATCTCAACACAACAATAGTATGAACATTCATCTGTCACAACAGGACAAGCAGCTCTGAAGAACCACTTTTGCAATAGAATTCGATAATTTCATACCAGGAATTTCACTTTAAAAATCAGAAAACTCATTAAATATTATCCGAGCTATTGTGGACTGAGCCGATCTCGGATAATCGAAAACTCGGATAATACAGACTTTATTAAATTACTCTGAGAAAATATGATATTTTTAATCAAATTGAGTTTTATTTACGTGAAAAATAACTAAATAGATGAGTAAATACATATACTATATGTAAATAATACACAAGTATGTAGATATGTTCCTGAACGAATGACAAGCACAGACATCTTGCCGCACGAGCAAAATTTGACCGTGTGAAATTGAACTATCCTGTGTTATCCACGCGACTCGGATAATCGCGACCTCGGATAATCGGGGTTCTACTGTATATGATGCTATTTTGTCAAATTCACCTAAAGAATTTGTTCACTTGAAATACATGCAACAGTGTGAGATTACTTACTGTCCCTTTATTTCTCCACTTTCATATCCTTTTTTCCACAACAATCCTTGAATAGTCCTCAAACCATTGTTAGAATCCTCTGCTTCAGTCAACTTCTCAATGATCTCTGTTGCTTTTGTTACATCAAGATCTTTTTCCTCCAATTGAGAAATGGCCTTCTGAACATCTTCATTTTCCCAGCTATTTTTCAAGAATTCTTCTACATTTTTAGTGATATAGGGATACAAAGTTTCCTGCAAATTTTCAGTAAATCTTATCAATTTCTTTGAATTGCTAACTGAATACTGCGAAATCAAAACGGACTAAATAAAAAATTGGAATCATTATAATCATCTTGCTGACCCCATCTTCTTACAGTATCTGGACTAACCAAGCCATCCTAATCTAATCCAATCTTACCTATTCTAACCTATTCTTAATCGATTAACCTTGCTCAAAGGAAGCGTTTTGGAGTAGGTTTTTAAGTTTCTGAGAAAACATTTAGAATGTGGGAATTTTGTGTGAAGATAGAAGCCAAGTAGATTTTCATTTATGATATATTTTTAAAAACCAATGACTTCTGCATTCACTGGAAATGGATCAACTTTCTTATTTCAAATGAAACGCCCTGTATATTATGACTTTTTCGGATATATCTTCAAACGCCACATTCATTTTTTGTATGCCCTATAGCCATCTGGAGATGGATTCGAGTTGTTCACTGCTTTTTGAAAAAAATTACAAATTGGGGCTTCTACAACACTGAGAATTCAATGAAAACCAAACGCACAATCGGCACAATCTCAGATCTGTTTTTTGAAATGGGTTACCGAGAAGAGATATTCGAAGTCACTCTATAGAGAAAATAACGTTTTGATATACTGGGCGGTAAAATAGGAGTGTATAAGTTGGAATTCAAAAAAAGCCAAGAATTCGATTTTTTCAAATGGAAACAGTATTTTTTTCACTCACATATCGATTTGTGAGTCTTTCAAGTGTTCTATATACCTCAAATGTACCATTTTCAAGATATTCAGAAATAACTGTTCGCTACGAGCATAATATTGTACTATGATCTTGTTTGCCCTTTCATAAAAATCTCTGTTACTTTATTCAATAGTATATTCTAAAACAAGTTGCAGAATGAGCTCATATTCCAACACGAATGCGAAAGCATGAGTGTTGGAATTGCCTTCTGCAACGAATATTAGACGATATTTTCTATATTTCAGTAAAGATATGTGGAAAACGCTCGAAATTCAAATAAAAATTCAGATTAGTGACTTTTGTATTATATCTTGGCAGTCACTAACGAAATTTGACAGATTGCAGATTTGATTTGAAAATTGAGTGGATCGGAGGTCAGTACTGACAACCACAAAACGAAAAATATAACTGAAAATAATGCTGTAATGAGTTTTCTCTATTTCAGTATCGTAATGAGTTCATTACAGTACTAAAAGTAGTGATGTAATGAAACTCATTACAGCATTGTTTTCAGTTATATTTTTCGTTTTATGATTGTCAGTACTGACCTCCGATCGAATCAAGTTTCGAATCAAATCAATTCAAATTCCGTGATCTGTCAAATTTCGTATGTCACACCAACTGCCAAGATACAAAACAAAAGTCACTAATCTGAATTTTTATTCGAATTTCGAGAGTTTTGCACAAAAATTGACTGAAATAGAGAAAATACCGTCTAATACTCGTTGCAGAAGGCAATTCCAACACTCATGCTATCGAAAACTCGCTCCTTCGTCGCTCGTTTTCGAACTTCGCATTCGTGTTGGAATAGGAGCTCATTCTGCAACTTGTTTTAGAATATACTATTATTACAGCACTACTGTAATGAACTGATTACGATACTGAAATAGAGAAAATACTTTCCTCTATTTCAGTATCGTAATGAGTTGATTACAGTACTAAAAGTAGTCTTGTAATGAAACTCATTACAGCATTGATTTCAGTTATATTTTTTGTTTTGTGGTTGTCAGTACTGACCTCCGATCCACTCAATTTTCAAATCAAATCAATTCAAATTCCGTGCTCTGTCAAATTTCGTGAGACACACCAACTGCCAAGATACAATACAAAAGTCACTTAACTGAATTTTTATTTGAATTTCGAAAGTATTTCACAATACTTGACTGAAACAGGAAATATCGTCTAATACTCGTGGTAGAAGGCAATTCCAACACTCATGCTTTCGAAAACACGCTCCTTCGTCGCTCGTTTTCGAATTTCGCATTCGTGTTGGAATAGGAGCTCATTCTGCAACTTGTTTTAGAATATACTATTCCATGCTTCTGTTGTCGACATTTCTCAAAAATTAGTTTATTGTTCAATGTAAACATGCACATAATGAAAATAGCGAGTTCATTCAATTCTCAATCTAAATTTGTAATTTTTTTCAAAAAACATTGAATAACTCGAAAACGGCTCTGGATAGCTATAGGGAACTTCAAATGAATGTAGCATTCGAAGATCTCTCTAAAAAAAGTCGTAACACACAATGTGTTCCATTTGAAATTAGAAGGTTGATATCATTTCCGGTAAAAGCGGAAGTCATAGATATTCAAAAATTATAATAAATGAAGGTCTACTTGGCTTAAATATGCACACAAAATTTGAAAGTGATCAAATTATTCAAATGGGCACTACTACCGGTGGGACACCCTGGATGCAACTCAGAAAATTTCAAAAAAAACAATTGTAATAATATTTCAGATTTATGGATAACACTTTAAAAACCCAATTTTGGAATGATTGTTTAGGGTTAGTACCCAAATTTTAGGATTTCTGAGTAATTATTAAGTACCTTGCCCAGTCGTTTTTTTTGTGATCTTGAGGTAGGGAAAATGAACCTAACCTAACCTGAATGCGGATCCATGGTTTCTTTTTTTGTCCTAATTTTTTTAAATTTTTTACAAATTTTTTTTTTAACTTTAGGTAGGGATAATTAACTTAACATAACCTAACCTTGTTATGCTAAACTATATAAGACTATATCAGAGCCTCATCCGAGGTAAATGGAGTATATTTATGAGTTTCATTTATTTTTTTCTCGAAAATTACTGCCTCCCCATAGCTGCAATTATTGAGACTGTAGTATTAGTCCTGTAGATTCACTGTGCAAAATATTATTAAAATTGGCGACGGGGCCTATCAAATTTATAATAACCCAAAATATTCAGATAATCTATTAAATAGTCACCCAAATTAAAATATGGGCTATCTCAAAATATAATTGCTGTTATTCGACGCCAATAATTATTACTGGCCAAGGAAATTCGATTCTAAAATTCTTAAAGAATTGAATGAATGAATTCAATTCCTGTGCAGATGGGTCGAATTCGCCGGCTGAAATTCTAGGTGAATTGTGAGACAGACTGTATTCTCTATGAGAATGAAATGTGAATGTACCCGCTATTCCGGACCACAATACAAGAGGTAAATTTTTACCTGACCCAAGGCAAACAACCCAGTTCATAAAATCTCGGAACACGAGAATTTAAGATAGAAATATACACTTCGAAATAATCAAATAATGCTTCATATAAAATTATCAATATAAGAAAAAATAGCGTCCCAAAGTGTTCCATTCTTCGTTGCGATAATAATTGAGGACTTAAACCATCAGTAACAAATACCACAGCAGTTTATCAACGTAATAGGAAAAAGGATTGCAATTATGTTTTGCAATGAAAAAAAAATAGAACTGAACCTACCTTAACGAAGGACATGGCCGTTGTTGTGCCGGCAACGTCTAATAAAACAACAGATACTTTTTCCATATTCAGAGTGCTGGTGCATTTCTTAGTATCACTCATATTTTAATTAAAAGAAATGTGACTAGATGAATATTATACTTGGAGTATGTACTATTGTGATTCGAGTTTTATCCTTTTTTCTGCAACAGTACAGGAACAACTGAAGCACCAGAAGAAAATGGTGGTTGTGGCGTTGCTGGTGGATAGGCGAAACGGCGAAATCAGGAAACTTATTTTAGAGGAATGGCGGGGAGAATTCTAGCACAGCGCATGCTAATAGTAGAAACCGTTCGCAAATTTTCGCGGCAAACTGGACACTCACAACAGTTTTACGCGCTTGTTTTTCTGTTTCTGAAGCTACGTTTTCGGAATATGAATAGTATGAATGGATACAGTCGTTATCGTGTTTCCAATGAAGTGTGTTTTTAAATTTCGTACAAATTTCAACCGAGAACGGTCTCAAACGATTAGGTTATAATACCCACTGATGATGAATTCCGATTCCGTTCGTATGTGAACACTTTCTTTCGGAAGAAAAAACCTAGGAAATCAAGATTTTCAGGATATGTAAGTCGTCTGAATGTGCCGTTTGTTGGTAAATCTGCAGAGCTGTAAACATGGCCATTTAAATTTTGCGAACAATCACGATCTCTCGAATTAAAACTTTGTAGTTAATTACTGCAACCCCAGTTACTGGATATAACTCCTTTGGATTTTTTTCGTGGGGGTACGTTAAATCGATAATATCCGTAAATCAACCAGTCATTCAGCTTAAGAACGGAATTAGAAACGAGTGTTCGAATGTAACGACGTAAATTTTATGTTGGAAATGATTCCCAATTAGACTTCAACTTTGCTAGGAAATTAAAGGAGATCATTTTGAGCATTTAATATGAGAGTGTTTTAAAATAAGGTGTTGAAATTTACAGTCTTATTATTTTATACCAGTAGTATTAAAATGCTCATGAACTGATAATGCCGTAATTAATTTCCGAAAAAATAGAAGCGCTAAATGGATAATTCAAATACCCTCAAAATGAGGTATCACACATTTCCCTTGAAAAAATACCCTCCCAGTGTATGTAAGGAGGATAAATTCTTCAGCAAAACCCAGTAAGAAGCATAGGTACCCAGTAAAAACATGACGACGTAAAAAAAAATACTTGAAAATTTTCAGACCATAAAGCAACTGAACAGAGGCGGCCATAAGGTGACTCTTCTACAGGGTCTTTCACGAGGAACCTCACCCATATTTATACGGGAAACTACTGAACGTATTTTCATGAAATTCAGCACTTATAAGTATTTCACGATGCTGATGAAATCTAAAATATTTTCAAGGCATGAGCACCTCCGGTTTTTCCGGAAATGACGTCAACTTCCGTTTTTCAAATTAGAACACCATTTTTTTATTGCAGAAATAGATTCCTTAGAAAATTTCAAGTTATTTTGATGTAACATTTTTCAGTTTTGGTTGGAAAATTCTCTCTGAGCGGGAAAATTCGAAAAAAAAAATCGAAAATAGAGCTCCGCTGAAACAAGAATAACTTCGAGGTTTTTGGATGGAAAATTTTCATTTTTGGGATTTTTCAAGATGTAAGATTGATGTATCCACTTTAAAAATCGAAATCTCCATTCATGATACAGGGGGTGAAAAAATCGCTTTCAAAGTTAGGGATGACAAAATCGTGAAAAATCAATTTTTTCATATTAGAACCCCATTTTTTTATGGCAAATATTGAATCTACGTTAAAAAATAATGTGAGTGTATGCATCACACCCTTGCCCTAAAGTGGATATTTTCTGAGTTATTCACAAAAAACTGTTTTTCGTCTTGAATTTTCAGCTATTTCTTTTCCCTTCACGCCAAAAAGATGAAATTTTCAGGAACTGTTACTTAAACCATGTTTTAGATTTTACTACCCTTATATGCAAGAGAAAAAAGTTACCGGTTGTTCCCAAATAGATGGCGAATTTTGATTCGAATTTGTATCCGAAACCTCTTCATTTCAACTAATCGGCCATCGGTTTTCTCTCCAGTGATAAATAAATAATTCCTTATGAACCATATGCAAAAACTTACCATGTTTTACATTCTTTTTTTTTAATGATAGATATCATTAAATACATCTGCCAAATTCCTCTTTATTCAGTAGCATTTTGTGTTTACTATTAATTTGGTGATAATTCGTATTAAGTTATAAAATCGATCACTATGCCTAATTTTACCAATGAAGATTATTTAAATCTCATTCTACTTCATGGAGAATGTAATAAAGTTGTAGATAGAACGATTCGACTGTTCATTGAGAGGTTTCCTGACCGACCCAGACCAACGAGAGATACCATTAACAGAACCATGACAAACTTGAGAAATGTCGGATCTTTCGTTAAGAAAACTATACACAGAGAAAAAAGTGTAGTAGAAGATGAGAACAACGAAATTACAGTTCTTGCATATTTTCGTGTGAATCCTCAAAATTCTATCAAAGATGCCGAGATTGATCTGGGATTATCTCAATCGAGTGTTTGGAGAATATTAAAAAAACATAAAATGCACCCATATAAATTCAATAGGGTACAGCATTTGAAGGAAACTGATTTCGTCAGGAGAACAGAGTTTTGCGAAGCTATGATGATTCGATTTCAAGAGAATGAAAACTTTTTGGACTGCATAATTTGGACAGATGAATCTAAATTCACAAAGAATGGTTCTTTCAATAGGCATAACAGTCATTATTGGGATGAAGAGAACAACCACCACTTCAGACAATGAAACTTTCAAGAGACCTGGAGTTTCAATGTTTTTTGCGCCATCAAAAATAATGCAATTCTCGATGTTCACATTTATGATGGGACTTTAACTGGTAAGATAGAACACTACACATGTTTGCATAATTTAAAGAATGTTCTCCCTTAGGAGATAGATATTCTGACATATTGACTCAAATAATTGAGCCGCTAGTACAGAACCATAATGACTTATGGTATCAACAAGATGGCGCGCCTCCACACAATTCACTCAATGTGTCAAATATCCTCTACAGGCTATTTGAAGATCGATGGTTGGCGAACAATGGTCCACATCTTTGGCCACCACGTTCTCCCGATTTAACTCCTTTAGATTATTATGTTTGGGGTAGGATAAAAAATATTGTCTACTCAACTCCCCTGACTGATAAAGAGGACTGCATAGAACGAGTCAGAAATGCGTTCAGGTTTGTTTAGATTTTTAGATTCATAGTTTTGAAACTCAATTTGGTTTTTAAACACTTTTGCAGATCTCTTCCTCCCGATGAAATAAGAAGAGCAACGCACGAAGCATTCCTGAGACGTATAAATAAATGTCTAGAAATTAACGGTCAAAACTTTCTCTAGTTATAACTGCGAGAGTTTGCCATGGTTCTCCTAATAGTAACTTGAAGTCGGTTTCAAGAAGGGGTGAAAAATCTACAGCATGGTTCAAATAACAGTTCCTGAAAATTTCTTCTTTTTGGAGTGAAGGGAAAAGAAATAGCTGAAAATTCAAGACGAAAAACAGTTTTTTGTGAATAACTCAGAAAATATCCATTTTAGGGCAAGGGTGTGATGCATACACTCACATTATTTTTTAACGTAGATTCAATATCTGCCATAAAAAAATGGGGTTCTAATTTGAAAAAATTGATTTTTCACGATTTTGTCATCCCTAACTTTGAAAGCGATTTTTTCACCCCCTGTATCATAAATCGCGATTTCGATTTTTAAAGTGGATACATCAATCTTACATCTTGAAAAATCCCAAAAATGAAAATTTTCCATCCAAAAACCTCGAAGTTATTCTTGTTTCAGCGGAGCTCTATTTTCGATTTTTTTTTCGAATTTTCCCGCTCAGAGAGAATTTTCCAACCAAAATTGAAAAATGTTACATCAAAATAACTTGAAATTTTCTAAGGAATCTATTTCTGCAATAAAAAAATGGTGTTCTAATTTGAAAAACGGAAGTTGACGTCATTTCCGGAAAAACCGGAGGTGCTCATGCCTTGAAAATATTTTAGATTTCATCAGCATCGTGAAATACTTATAAGTGCTGAATTTCATGAAAATACGTTCAGTAGTTTCCCGTATAAATATGGGTGAGGTTCCTCGTGAAAGACCCTGTATAGATACCTAGGCATATTGTAGTGTTGAAGAAAATGAAGAAGCTGATGAACTGGTGAAAAGAGCATTAAGGGTAACACCTGCTTCATACCTTGACTAAGCCTTTCTGCGGGCTTGGAAATGACCAATACAAGGCCCAACAATGGTAGCTGGTTAATAGAAACATCCAAGGCTCCCAAGTAGCGATGGACTTCGCTACTCTACTCCGATCCTGGAATGTTGACGCTTTGGTTGCTTCTACAAATTGGGTTACTACTAGTCCGCTACCTATTGAATTACAATAAATCTCAATGGTTTTGCAATTTGACAGATCGCGCTATATTAAGTAAAATTGTAGGAAGTAAATCCATCAGAACTACGAATATCACCTTTGAAATAGACAAAAAGAGACAGGAAGCAAAAGTTTATTTAATGACATTGCCTGCATTCACCGAACGAAGAATGTTGCCACCGCTCCGCTACCGCTACCTAGCATAAACAGAAAGCACTCCCAAAATGCCCTCTTCTCCGGAACGTGTTGAGTTTGTAGCGTATGTGCCACCGGACGATTCCCCAACAGTTCCACAACTGTTACGTTCGGTGAATGCAAGCATTATCTTGATTGCCCACTGTTCACTCTTTCCTCTTCTGCCACTTTTTCTTAAATTGGGGCAAGTCATATGATGCTTTATACCTATAATGAATCATGAGATTCACTCTGCTTCACTGATGCCACTTACCTGTCCATCTGACTCTGGTCAGAATTTGCACTGATATTTTCATTTAAGGTTCCTTCACCACCTGTCCACCATCCTAACTCATTATTTTCATTAAGAGGTTTTAAATAAACATAGTGAAACAATCATATCAAGGGCTACTTCCTGTTTGTAAGACATTTTTGATAATTTATTTTAATGTTGAAAAACTTTAAAATTTCAATGCAAATTACTTGGAAACATTTCTGTTGGTCTTTCTCTAGAGGGGGTCTACTTCTCGACTACATTTCCCCGTATATTTTCTATCAACTACTCTTTGTTATATACTACAAAATTCAGACCTTCTGACATATATTTAACAACTACTTTGAATAGATGAAATATGAAGGGATTGTACTCCTTACATCACAGTTATTGGAATGATAAAATCAGAAGCATTCAAAAATGCAAGATCAGGCTTGAAAATTAAAAGCAAATAAAAATGGCATTATGTATATTTTATATAATTATGTATATGTATACTTATTATGTTATATTCATATGAAGGTGCATTTTACAATCATAATACATACAAGTGTATTTCACCTATGGTTTTGATAACAAACGTGGGACTCATATTATAATGAATAATTTGGAAAAATATACATTAAAAGGAAAAACCAGAGAAGTAAATGAAGCGATATGGAATTATTATGGGAAATCATCAACATAATATTAGATTCAACACTAAGGACACAGGAATTTTGAAAATTCATTATATCTATGGCTGCTGCAATGTTGTTTATAATTAAAATTACATCAATTATATTATACTGTCACTACTTCTCTACACACAACAGATCTAGTACTTTCAGTTTCAGATAAAATTAAAGTATTGTAAAATATTGTTTACAAACTTGAGTCTAATTATCAATAATTTTCAAATAATAAAAAATGGCAGAATGAGAAATCAGTCCACTATTCCTAATAGTTGGTGTAGAAGTAGGTTCAGTCTTGGAATCGATACATTCACCAAGTTTTAGGAACACAAAAACTAAAATAATATAGATGAGAAACAGTTCAATGAATTTATTTTGTGGTGAAAAAATTTTGTGAACCATTTTTGATTGATACAACTGAAGTAGAAATTTAATAATTTCATTATTGAATGAAAATGTGAATTTTTCCTAATAACGTGACCTCAAATATTACAGTAAAATAATACTAACATAAATTACTAATGAAAAATGTCATGGATAATAATACAAAAAATCACATATGTATTGAAAAATATAAATTAAGTACAAATATATCTTAGTGAACATTATATGTTTATGATACCCGAAACCGGAAATACTAGAGCCACTATTCAAAGATTAATACTTTCGTAGAAACACAATAAAACTAGATTTCAGTCTTGACAATTATACAAGTATCCCGGAATCGAATGTTCAACACTGTTTATAATCTACGAATCAACCAACTGACCGAAAAATATAACATTTACACAATATTTTCTGTCCATTCTCTTCAAATTGGTCACTAAAGTGCAATTACGCTTTATTATCTTGATAACATATAAAAAACTGTACAAACATCAATTCATTATTGAAGCATAAATAAAAATATATATCATATTGTCCATTTATATGTGTCTTGTGAACTTTACTGTGAAGGCATGAGTCTTTTCGATGACATTTATAAACTTCACATTCATTTAGGCACAATTACACTTGCTTTTTCAGATTTGAATATAATTTGATTTTAAACAACGCGACAAATTAAGAAACAATAAAAATGTTCACAACAGACTTACTTACATTTCTTCATAAAAGTATTTCAATTTGATGGTTACATTTTTCACAGGTGAAAGCTGATTTTAGAACCAGAATGATGAGATCTAGTTTCGATGTAAGTTGAGATTAAATTAAAATTTGCCGCAGAAATCAAGCTACATAATTAATGGGAAATTTTGGAACAATTCAGAATCATTTACAAATGATAGTCATTCCAGTTTTTAGTTGCATGATCTTATTTCTTATTTATTCTAATTTACTGTACTAAATAGGCATCAATGAAGACATGTTTCAAATAAAAGAAATAATATTTGTATATTGTCAGTTATGGCTATTTCCAAAATTATATCCAAATTCAGTGATAGTCGGTTCAAAGAAGACACTTTCTACAACATAGCTTAAGTTTTATATTCAACCTAAAATATTTTCAACTGATTTATATGATCCATAAAATATTTGCTACTTGAAAAAACAAATCCTTTTTTGTTCCCTTCATTATTATAATATGATTAATTGATGGTAACAGGACTAGGAAAGTAGATGATGAATTACATGAAATGACTCCAAAACACCTAAATCTCATTGCATATGTGAAAAATTTCGCCAGGATTCGAAAATACGGAATAACTGTTGAAAAAATGAACAGGACTCTCTTGGCTCTAATCTAGAAAAATCTCAAATAAAAAAAAATCTACTGAATCCTATGAATAACTTTTGTGCAATTCATTGCTTCAGTGTTTTTTGTTACACCTAATTCCATATACAAGTCTGGAATGAATACATGGAAACAGGCATTTCCATGTTAAATTCGAATGTACTCCAAGTCTAGTAGAAAAGTGGAATAATCAAAACCTCATTGCGATTCGATAACCGATAAGGGACTGGAATGTTGGAATGCAAATCTCCGTAGGAGTAAGGGGACTTAGTATTGAATGTGTATCCCCGGACCCGAGTTGAGCGTTGGATCTTCGCGCCTTCGCCGACTTGATACGGGTCGCCGTCATCGAGAATCTCCGAATGTCCCGGATCGAGCCGACACTCGGACGGTACTTACAACTCGAGGCGGAGATTCCAACAGTCCAGTCCCTTATTTGTTATCGAATCGCAATGAGGTTCCGATTATTTCATTGTTCTACTAGACTCGGAGCAAATTCAAATTTAAGATGGGAATTCCATGATTTTATTCCAGACCTGTATAATTATCTTGTCTTGGTCTAGATCGTGTTCAATTTGTTTTAAATAATTTTTTTAAAGCATTTTGTTTTTGTCCGTAACAAAAATAATTGAAAATTACTCAAATAGATTAATTCCAAAATTTTTCAGGTAAGATAATCGAATTTGAACAAGAAAAGGCAAGAGTGTGATTAAAGGAAACTTTAGTTACTACATGGGCGAAGTTAACACTTCAAACATGAAAATAAATGAATTGGAGTAAAAGCAAAAGGGTCATCAAAAGACAACCAGTAAAATTCAGAAGACCTTATGAATTGTGTATAAAACAAAAACTTTTGTAGGTCGATTTGAAGTTCGTTACAAACACCTAATATCCTTAAATGATCCACATTTAAGTCAGACAGTCAATTATATAACCTGAACTTCATCGCATTGCAATGATCGATGCAAATAGTACGCAAAATATTAATAACTTCGCACTAACACTCGAAGAGTTGGCTCCTAACGTGAGTTCCTCACTTTTAACTACTTCATTTGCTTTCTTCTTATATGGTTTGGATTTTTTCGTAGTAGTAGACGGTCGTGTCGTTGTTGGACGCGCTGTTGTTGTTGTCGTTCTCCATGATGGATAAGTCCACCATGTTGGTGAATGCTCCAGTGGATTATTAGTGGATGTGGTAGCAGCTTTTGAGTCCCAGACTTTGAAGACGATTTTCATGTTGTGCGAGTCGCACTTTCCTAGAGAATCATCAAATTATTCATCAGGATTAAACTTGAACGAAAGAATGATGGTAATAAACAAAATAAAGCCCCTATGAACCAAGCATCGTTCGACCTAATTAATAAATTTGTTCTACGTAACATTTAGGGAGTACTGAGTAGATATTCAAACTAATAATTCACAAGAAATATACACTTCTCAAATGAGTATTTCGGGGGTCTGACGCACAAGCTCCCTTAATCATTTCAGTTATTGCGTTTCATTTTCTTCTTTATCATTATTAGGGAGCATATATACTGGGAAGTCATACATTCAATTTGATATATGTACATTCAATTATGTCAGTCGACGTGAAGATGCCGGAGAGTGAAGGTGAATTGTAAGAACGCTCTGTAAAAAATGATAAAGATTACCCGAAAACTGAGACTAATTGTACTCATTGCACAGAAAAAATCGCAAAGTATGTGAGGTGCATGAAGTGCTCGGGACGATTCCACTCTGCATGCCTTGTTCAGTCAGCTGAAAATGTGAAATGAGTTCTTGAAAAAACTTCTGAGTAACGTTCCCACCAATATGATTCTTATGGCGGTATTCTGCTTTTTTTCTGTAGGCTACGAATCTGTAGCGAAAGATCGATCTGTATGAGGAAAGCAGATTCGTAAATAATGCAATTCTGGAGGTTTTTTGTAACTGTCGTATAAGAAGTGTCAATTTTGAACTAATTCGTAATAAGATCATAGAGTAGAATTTATTTTTCTATAATAATGGATATATTTCATATACCTATTAAACCGCTACCGTGAAAATACAATTGATGCAATCTAGTAGCCATGTCCGTTGACCCATTCAACAATCTGCGCATGCGCAAGCTCAGAATTTGGCAAATAGAGGAAAAGTGAGGTTACGTTTTTAACACCTGTAAAATCTATTTGACAAGTGAATATAATGCGCAGTTCATTGCTGAAAGTGTACCACGTGATCGCTGCTTCAAATTAATGAGGGTAAACGGGCCAATGCTAGCGGTATAGGAGTTAATACGTATATGATATATTTATGTTCAACGTGTGTTCGTTTTAACGAGAAAGAGAAATTTAGAACCGAAGAGCGAAAATGAATCAATAAAGGATTTGACTATAGAAAAGTATGTTTTATTCTGTGACAAAAAAAAACTTTCAACATAACCTCACAATATACCTTCCGATATGCTTCCGATCACCTGTAAGCTACAGGTTTTCAGAAGTAGCGAAAATCACAATTTCTGTGTAAGCTCATGAAAAGGTTCAGATTTGCTTACATGAGATGAAAGCAGAATACCGCCATAAATCTTATAGTATGTGATTCAGTCGTGACAGGTTGCGACACGTTTTTTGGTAAGAGAGTCAAAGTTATTTTATTATCAATCTAAGGAAAAAATATTGTCGATAAAACAAGATGAGTACGTAATGTTGAGGTGAATAAAACTACAGTGGAACCTCGATTTAACAAATTGAAGCCCAACCTCACTAGGCCAGTCAATCAAGCCTCTGAATCTCAAGTAATAAGCAACAGCGTAATTTTTCGATATGTTGTTGGGGACGGTAAAATATGAAGGTATAAAATTTTCCTACCCTCTGGGGTGAACGCTAAAGGTTTAAAGGGGTGAAAAATGTTGTTTGTTTGTAACTTCGGAAATAAAATTGTTAGTGGGTGGGAATTTTGACAGGTGGTGTAATAAATAATTATCAAACTTGTAAAAAATTTTTCATCTTTTTTGTTCGATGCAAAATTTTTTATTAATAAAAAAGTACAATTTTTGAAAATCACTGGTAAAAAATTCTGACAAGGTGGGAAGGTTAATACAAAGTTGTTTATAATAGGATCATTGAGTTACTGAAGTTTCTACCTTTTTTGACCAGTGGAAAGCTGAAACCAGCCACGAGATCGCCTAGGAGCCTATCGAAGCGTTCAGCGCGCGCTCAGTGGATCGTGATGAAGAAAGGCACCGAAACAATCTCGTAGCTGCTTTCAGCTTTTCCACTTCCCAAAAAAGATGGAAACTCAATGATCCTATCATGAACAACTTTGTGTTTCAGGAATATATTTTTTTTAGAATTTTCATTTACCAATATAACTTGCCTAAAACGAACTCAAAAGCATTTTTTTTTTTCATATTTCTGAATAAATCGAGAGAATGTGAAAGTATTATTCTTTGGATTCAGTCAATTTCAACAAAAACCTTTTTCTTATATTTTCAATCGAATATTTTCGAAACGGAGTCTGACAGACTCCTCGTCAGTGTTACGGCCGGTTTCCGAAAAGCCGATCAAACCGTATGTCAACTGACACAATGTTCAACTTGACAGCGATGTCAAATTAATTTGGGTTGCTGAAAGGATGTTTAGAGCAAAATTAACTAATCTCTGATAATTATGATTTGACATGAGGTTACCCTGTTTGGAGGCTATCGAACCACAGAATCTGCTTATATAAACAATCAAAGATTATAGAGTATAAAGATGGGAAACGAAGCGACTACAGTGATGTCAGCGACATCTGTTTTTCAAAAGTAATCGGGTTATGGTTAAAATATTTAATTAGGGTCCATTTGGCATAGATTATTAGTAGGCTGTTGTCAATTTTGAAAGAAATACTCGAATAAATATTTTTGCTGAATGTTGTATTTTCTCGCGTATTTTCCACTGGAATAACTCGAAATCTACAAGAGTAGCACCTAGCTCACTCCATAATCTTGGTTTGTGTGTTTTTCTCTTATAAATTTTGTGTTAGAAACTGGCCGACATTCGAAATGCATGGTGATTAGTTGCAGAAATAATAGAAAGAACAATCTCGAATGTGCATTCCTTTTCATTACCAATGAGAATGGAAATGTAAGTTTTGAAATGTTACTGTCTTGTTCATTGCTTTTTATTTTCAGTGTTGTCAAATGGATAGAGGTTTCGGGGCAAAAATATATTGTTCGGGATAATTTGTTTGCGAACCGAATTTTCTTCGGTCTCATTCATTAGATCAAAAAGTTCCACTCATAGAGGCAATGGTGGTCAGAAGAACGACTTATAGAGGTGGTGGTTCTCTTGACGACCCTTCCAGCAGTTCGACTCATCTACTAGACCCTCTAGACTCATTGAGGTTCAAATACACTGGGTAAGATATGTATGAATCCTCTTTGGATGCTTACAGACCCGTAACAGTTCCATGTGGTTTCTCGAAAATTTTCGAGTATGCATTTTTGGAGCGTTTGTTGGACTTCACAAATAAATTTAATGTTATATCGGAGGGACAGCATGGTTTCTGTAGAGAGAGGTCTACAACAACAGCCATGTTGAGTTTTTATAATAAAATTATTGAACAACTTGAGGCAGGCGAGAGCCCTGCTGTTATATTCTGCGACTTAAGTAGGGCTTTCGACTGCGTTAATCACGTGGCTTTGTTGTCGATTCTGGAGAAGAGTGGTGTGCGCGGAGTCGCATTGAGTTGGATTTCCGATTTCCTTAGAAATCGTAAACAGTATGTGTGTGTTAGAGCAAAAGAGGGAAATTGTTTGAGATGTGTTGAGTCTGATAATATCAGAGTTGATATGGGGGTCCCACAGGGCTCTATATTGGGTCCCATATTATTTATATTATATGTGGGAAATGTTCACAAAGTGCTTGATGGTAACTTCTATGCGGCTTATGCAGATGATTTTTCCCTTATTGTGTCATCTGGAGACTCTGTTACTTTGGGTCTCAGGGCTTCCCAGACAATATGTGGGATATCAGACTTTTTTAATAGTTTAGATCTGTTCTTCAACACTGGGAAGACTGAGATGCTGAGAATTCATTCTTACCAGAATAGAGTAGATGATTTGAGTGTGAGTGTGGGTGGTGTAGTTCTCGAGAATAGCCATGATTGTGTGCGGTTTTTGGGAATTTACCTCGATGAATTTCTTGGTTGGGGATCTCATTGCCAAAAAATGGTAGGAAAGCTGAATTCGTTAAATTATTTATTCGTGAATTTGAGATCGGTATTGGAGGTTGATCAGCTCCTCATGATTTACTACGCCCAGGTGGAATCGCGACTTCGTTATGGCATATGCCTGTGGGGAAACTCTACGCATGCGGTTGATGTCTTCAAAGCACAAAAAAAAATTATACGTGGTATGATGAAGCTTTCTCAACGTGAATCCTGTAGGGGAAGTTTTGTTAGGTTGGGTATACTGACAATTCCATGCTTGTATATACAGGAAATATGTGTGTATGTTTACAAAAGGCGTAATAGCTTTTTCCAACGTAGGGACATACATCAGTATAACACCAGAACTGCTGATCAGTTTCATATTCCCACTGCAAGATTAAAGGTAGCTACTCAGTCTCCTAATTATAGTGGTCTTAAGTTGTATAATCATCTTCCTGATGAAATCAAACTTTCCGGGAGTTTATTTGTGTTCAAGCGAAGTTTGAAACAATTTTTGTTAAAGGGTTCTTTTTATAGTTTAAATGAATATTTGTGTTTTAAGTAGTTTAGTTTAATTGTTGTTTTTTCTTCTTTTCTTTTTGACAAAGCCCATACAATGTAATGTTGTCGAATGGTTAATAAAGGATATTATTATTATTATTATTATTATTATTATAATCGGGTCCAGAACAACTGTTTGATTTATCGATGTTCGATTTATCGAGAGTTCACTGTATGAATAAGTTCTTGAAATTGTTATAATAATTCTCTAATATATGAACAAATTTTTTAAATGCTCTCAATTTCATAATTATTGTATTGTAATTGATTTTACACAATCATTTCAAATAAAAATATAAAGAATCCAAAACGTATTTCATTTGATTCAAAACAATGTGTAGATGGAAAATATAATCCTGATCAAAAAACGGAGCTCTGCTTTTGTTTTGTCGATTAGGATGTTTGTCTAAAAGCTCGACTTACACTGAGTTGCAGGAACGTCCATTAAAATTTAATGCCGCCTTAATTCTCCCTTAAACGGAGTATCCATAGACGGTAGCCATGGATACTCCTTTTAATGGAGAATTGAGGCAGCATTAAATTTAATGGACGTTCCTGCAACTCAGGGAAAGAATACTCATTTTAATGGAAATTTATGAAAAGTATAATTCGAATTTCGCGCCTATTAAAATAGTTTTCTGTACAGAGCTATATCTTCAGCGCCATCTAGGTGTCAAAAGTAAGAAACTAGCCAAAAATCGTGGTCGGATTTTAGTACTACAGATGTGAGGGCGTTTCCTATCTTTCTAACTCTATAATCTTTGATAAACAATATTATCTGATCGAACAGGTTAGAATTTTGAATTTCTCATTTTCATATTTTGATTTTAGTATTCAGTTTGCGATTATTTCGAGTTTCTTTTATTCAAAATGACTTCATGTAATCGAAATTCCATCGAAGGAGAAAGGTGCAGACACTCGGATCTAGTTCAGAAGTAAGTATTGGTGAAATCGTTAATAATTTCTCTATACATAGTTCAGGGCAATTAAAACATTTCGATAAACGTTCGTATACATTTAATAGAGTACATATTTTTTTCAGTTAGAAAACAAGTCGACGTATATCAATTGCAGAACAGGACGAAAAATGGGTAATCCTAATCAACAATGTCGCTGAAGTACCAAGAACTCAAAAGAAACTTCACATTGCCCAGCTAAATTCAAAAAGGCCAAATGTTGCAAATGAAAGGGAGTACGTAAACTAGTTTTGATCGGATAACTAAAAACCATACCTTTATTCATATTATGAATTTCTATACAATTTTAGTGAACCTATAGTAGAAATTTTACCTGAATGAACTTTGCAATACTCAATTTTAAAATTTTCATAAAGTAATGTATCGATCATGACCCACCGATCTAATACAACACAGTAAAAGGCTTCTTCACCTCATTTCATATTTAATTCCAGGTTGAGAAATATCTGCAGACAGGGAAAATGACTCAAATAATGATGCAGGAACATCACAGAAAAAACTATTTAGATGTGAGTAAGTTCAGTGGATATTATTTTCATTGTGGCTGAAAGACTTCAATCAATGGCCTTTTGACTCTGTCAACAAAGAATTGTTATTATTTTTATAGATATTCTTGTTTCAGAACCTCTGTCCTGCTTGAGTTAATAAAAATGGTGAAGGAATTGAAAAAGGACAAAAATGTTGATAAGGTCTTCATGCATTAGTTAATTCTCTGGATTAAATTATCTATATTTTTAGGAAGGTGTCCAAGCAACAGGTGACGGTTGGTACCAGCTCTGAGTTCAAACATCAGGTACAAAAATGTTGGCTGTATCAGGGGAGCATATTCAGCCACTGGTCAACAAGTATAGCAGCTCTTTGAGCTACTATAATATTGGTATTTGCATATATTCAAACTGATTATACTCATTACATGATCCTCATTTTATAATTTCCTAGTTTCAATTGCTTTAAATCTGTTTTAGATGGAGATGCAGAAGGACGAGTGCAGTGTCGTGATAATGACGTCATACAGCATGGAATGAAGAAATAAAGAAGCTGTATTATAAATGGAAACTGAACTACTCGAAAAACTAAGTTACAAGAATAGAAGCTTTTGTTGACAAAACAAATTCCAATAGATTTGAAAATTAAAACCAAACAAGAAGCATAATATAATGTTTTAGGTTTTGAAAAAATAAATGATACAATTTATCAACGTTTTTTGAGTTTGAAACATAATATTGAATATCCTTGTCGTTTCTGCTTAGTACATTGTTTCGTGACGGATTTTCTTGCCTTCCATTTGAGTCTTCTAAACTGGTACCTCAGTTATTGATGATTCTACATTGAAGTGAATTAACCATAGACTATTAATATAACTAGACCGAGTAAGTTTACGTTTTGCTGGGAAAGAACATTGAATTTGTTTATTTACGGAGTTGCCACTCGAATGCGACGTTCAGCTATATCGAATTTGTTTAAAAACCAGATTATTCTGAAACAGTCTAAGAATTGGACAAAAAATTGTCAAGACGCAGATCGAATGGTATAGGTAAAATCTTATTATGTCAAATTTGATAAATTAAAAATTTGTCATCAACAAACCATTGAATATTTTTTCCTGAAATCTTAGTCGAAAAGTAAAACATCTTAAATTCAACGCAAAGTGTTTTGTTGTCTGAATCATCTGATTTTTATTCTCAAAAGTATCAAAAATTGTGTTATATTTGCAAAATAAATCCCGAAGATCTTGGAAACGAAGAAATATCGTAAGTATAGGTTAACTTAACGTTTGTTTTCCTATTCAGGGTCGACTCGTACCTCGAGAACTTCAAATTTAAAAATTTCAATTTTAAATTTTCTTATAGGTTTCCCGAGAAGGATATGCCCAGTGCAATTTCCTTAATACTACTGGTTTCGCGGGAGGAACGATTATGGTATGCGGTGGAATATTTTTGACTGCTCGCGACCTAGTGGTCGTTGATAATGGAGCTATGAATGCTGATAAGTATACAGGGTCTTTCACGAGGAACCTCACCCATATTTAAACGGGAAACTACTGAACGTATTTTCATGAAATTCAGCACTTATAAGTATTTCACGATGCTGATGAAATCTAAAATATTTTCAAGGCATGAGCACCTCCGGTTTTTCCGGAAATGACGTCAACTTCCGTTTTTCAAATTAGAACACCATTTTTTTATTGCAGAAATAGATTCCTTAGAATATTTCAAGTTATTTTGATGTAACATTTTTCAGTTTTGGTTGGAAAATTCTCTCTGAGCGGGAAAATTCGAAAAAAAAATCAAAAATAGAGCTCCGCTGAAACAAGAATAACTTCGAGGTTTTTGGATGGAAAATTTTCATTTTTGGGATTTTTCAAGATGTAAGATTGATGTATCCACTTTAAAAATCGAAATCGCGATTCATGATACAGGGGGTGAAAAAATCGCATTCAAAGTTAGGGATGACAAAATCGTGAAAAATCCAGTTTTTCAAATTAGAACCCCATTTTTTTAGGGCAGATATTGAATCTACGTTAAAAAATAATGTGAGTTTATGCATCACACCCTTGCCCTAAAGTGGATATTTTCTGAGTTATTCACAAAAAACTGTAAATATTTTAGATTTCATTAGCATCGTGAAATACTTATAAGTGCTGAATTTCATGAAAATACGTTCAGTAGTTTCCCGTATAAATATGGTTGAGGTTCCTCGTGAAAGACCCTGTATAAGGAACGTTCTTAAAGAGCATGTAGTGCCATTGGCCCCATACATTGGTGAAAATTTCATTTTTATGGACGATAATGCCAGACCCCATCGTGCGCGCATCGCACGTTGATCAAGTTTTTGGACCTCACATTGATCATTTTTTTGGACCTCACATTGATCCTGGAAAACAATAGGATATCCATAGATATCTACAGAAAGGAGTCTCAGACGATAGGTATTATCAATAAAGATTCTAACCACCCAGCATGCCACAAAAATGCCGCTTTGAATGCTTATATACATAGACTGCTGAGTTTACCATTGGATAAAAATAAGTTTGACAAGGAGTTGGAGATAATCAAATTCATTGCCAAAGATAATGGCTATAGCACAGATATAGTGGATAAACTATTGATAAAAAAATTCATCCATATGCACAATAAGTCAATTAACCCAGTTACATCTATAGATGATAAACAGGAGAAGATGAGATTTTCACTGCCATTTTATGGAAACATCTGTTATTCTATAGCAAAAATTTTCAGGAAACACAATATAGAAGTTGTTTTCAGGGCCAACAATTATCTGTATAGTCAACTGTTAAATTGCAAGGATAAGACACCGATATTGGAGAAAAATGGAGTATACAAGCTGAATTGTAAGACATGCGATAAGTTCTATATAGGTAAAACATTCAGAGCCCTTAGCGTAAGAATAGCCGAACATGTAAGAAACAACAACAATAAAAGTTCATTCGGTAAACACCTAAAAGAAAAACAACATGAGTTTAGTAGGGAGGAGGGTGTCACACTCTTGCACGATTTAGATAGAGGAAATACATATGTTACACTTGATGGAAATATATGAAATTGCGAAAAACCTGAAAATGGATCCGAACAATTGTTTAAACACTCAAGTCGAATCACATCTAAGCTACCATCCTATTTTTAAATGTTTATTATAATTCGGAGTAACTCACGAGATTCGGAACGCACCCACCATGTAACCTACGTCAGCCAGTTGTCATGTCATTTAACGTCAGTATATATGTCTATTGTTCTTTGAACTCGACGCTATCAAAGCACATTTTTATGATATTAGTTATTCACGTGATTTTATGTATTTTTCTTACTGTCACAACTTAGTAGACCAGATTTGTTTCAATTCTGCAGAGTTAGAAAGTTGATGTTGCATATTTGTTTCTGTATATTTGGACGAGTAAGTTGACTCGAAAAGTTGTAATTTTAGGATTAATTTTCCAAAATACAGAGCTCCTGAAGATGCCTTGAGAAGGCGAAACATGTAGAGCAGATATTAATAATAAAAATCCATTTACGTACAACCTGTTTCTTATTCTACTATGTCAAAAATGGATTATGGCCAATTGGTTGGTCATCAAAGAAAATTACTATAAACATGGGCTAGTAAAAATCTAGATCATGACAGCATTGAATAAAGGTATGTGGCTCATTTTGCTTGTCATCGACGAAGGCGTTAAGCAGTACTAAGAAATAACTCAGAAACAGGTGTAGTGCCACGCTAGTTCGATGGCAGCACGTTACTTAATGATTCTCACTAGCCCATGTTTATAGAAAAAGTGAAAAGTTTCAAAGTAGTTTGGTGCAATAGGCCTCTGGTCGAAACGTTAGGAGCAGTCATCAGTCTGGGATCAGTGTGCAGGGTATGTATCAATTTATTCCAATGATATAATGTAGGTAAAAATCACGTCGAAATTTTATTAGGTGGAACTATTTAAAGCTATAACATTTTCTAAAGCAATATTATTAACTCCAGTTATTATATTTCATATTCATATATTTACCTTTAAATTTAGAAGGTCTGTCAGAAATTCAACACTCACTGTGTATAAGACAATTCTTAATTCAAAAACAACATAATAATAATAAATTGACAACTAGGTACAATTGTGCGCCAAAAATTCATCTATACTATAGAACACATTGTCGCTCAGGTATTTATACATTTTTGTGTCCAGAAACAAAAATGTGTTCTTGGTCCTTTCCAGACGGTGTCTTGGCGGAATATAATCATCCTGGCTTCTTGTTGCATATCCGTGGGTATCAGAGTGTTTCAAATGCTGCTCTTTATGTCCGTGAACATATAACAGACACTCAAGTATAAATGAGTTGGGGATGGTAAGTATTTGAATTTTTTTTAATATTTATCGCAACTGACCCTGTTATTTATACCTGCTATTACTCTCAATGCATTTTTCTGTTTCAGGAGTACTTTGGAAGCTGAAGAACCCCACAATATTTGACCATAAGTGGCCAAACTATGAAAGTGCGCATGGTACGTAAGTATTGCTGCACTTTCTCCCACTATTGATTGTATTCTTCTGATCATGATGGTGGATGTAGATATCTTTTTACAAAGGGAGTTTATATGATCAGTCCATGTTAAGCCTAGAATTGTTGCATTATTTTTTCGGGTGGTCTGTTTGAAGTTATCAGTAGCCTTTGTATTTTTTCTTCAATTGCTGACAACTTATTTCTGCTGAACCAGTCTGGAGAAAATAAGTTGTCAATGAACAGGGTATCCCAAATTGCTTGATTATGGCTGTTTCTGGTACTTTTAGACTAGATAGGTAAAAACGTTGAGAGGAGTCCTGGGCTCGATTTCCGTGAAAACACCAGTAGTGAAAACCGTTCCACGATATCTTTATTTATTTTGAAATTTTTTCGATTCAGAAGATGTGCCATAACTTTTTCATTTTCGAAAATATCTGAAAAAGGTAAAAACTTTCAACAAGCACTGTTTCACTGGGAATGACACATTTTTTTTTAAATTTTTTTATCTTTGGACTTTATTTTATGACATAAGATGAAAAAAAAATGAATATATTTTCCTATTTCCGGTTAAAAAGTGCTTCTACAAAGTTTTAATCGTTTTCAGATACTTTCGTAAATAAAAAAGTTATGGCACATTTTCCAAATCGATAATATATGACAATTAAAGAAAAAAATGAAGATAACTTGAAACGGTTTTCACTAATTCAGTGGTCGGCTCGAACAACGTTGGATGTTACAAAATGCAAACTTCACAGGAGAGGGTTATTTCTCAGAGCGTAATTAAATTAGAAGTGCTGACATCAAAATGTCACTGAAAAAAACGTTCTTCTAAAGAGGATAAGTAGACAGAAAAAGTTTTTATTCAGTCTCATAATGATTGTACAAAGTAGAATAAAAAGAGGTAAAGTCAACAGAAGGAAGTTAATTTCAATTCATGTTTAGCTCAGATAGTGAGTAGGGTTTGATATCGATCAGATAGTTGAATATTTTCTTCTTGAATATCTTTAGGATTGTAATGTTTTCATATTCCTTTGGAAAGGCCCATATAGAAGGCACCTCTTTCGAAGATCGTTAGGGCGGCCGTACACGGACTGCTCGAGCAGTTAGCGGCTGAGCGACGTACACGGACCGCTCGAGCAGTCGGTGTATGCCTCGCGACCGCTCGCGTGCGGTTGACGGCACGATGGAATTTCGTCATGCAGTTGACGGCTTGGAGCGGTCGCGACTGCTCGAGGAGTCATGTCTACGGCAGCGAATGAATGACTATAGTTCACCGCGAGGTCGCGACTTGAAGCAGTCGGTCTCAACTGCTTGAAGCAGTCCGTGTATGGCCGCCCTTAGAGCGGCCGTGTTTCAGGAAGATGCAAGGTGTGAAAGCAGCCACGAGTTGGCGCGCGCGCCAGGGACCGTACTCTAGACTGGGACGGGGATACGGGATGCGTCGTTGATAGGATGTTTGCGTAGAGAAGACGATATGATATAATTTATAATATAAGAACGATTTTGCAGGGAAATGAATACTATACTTCTGCAGCCGGTCTGATCATTCTGTGTGAGGAGTAGATCAATGAAATTTAAATTTTTCATGGAATGAACTCTTGTAGCCAGTGATTTTTAAATAAAAATTATGCTGAGTGCAGGAAAATTTGAATATTTAAATTTTTTTTCTATGAATGTGTTCCCTGAATGGTCATCTTCAACATCCACATACCGCTCGATTTTGTCGGGCAAGGATTCACCCCCCACGACCCCCCCGATTAATTTCGAAAAATATGCTGAGTGTAGAAAAATTCGAATATTGTGAATTTTTTTCGGAAATGTATCCTCCTAGAGCGATAATTCACCCCCCACCGCACCGCCCAAATATTTATTTATTTATTAACGACTTTTTTTACAAAATATGAGAACTCTCGAGAGGCGAAGTTTAGCCTACGGCTACTTTTACACTTAACCTCCCGATAGTTCATAAACAGAATTAATTATTCATTACATATTATATGATATACAACCGCTGAAACAAAAAAAAAACCAAAAAACAATTGTCTACTCTAACACATCCATTGCACATCAGTTTGCTGGGAGCCAAGATAGATGCGGCGGAAATGAGAAATACAAGCCCACTGATTCCCGAATAGACTCATCTTCAACCTGAACCTGAAGCTGAGGGGGGGTCTCGTGATGAATATCAGCCCGAGATTCATTGAATATCATGATTGCGTTGTACAAAAAACTTTCTGAACTTTGCAGTCCGATGATGAGGGACGGTCAGCGCATGAGGATATCTAATATTCAGACTGTGAACGCTATGTCTCGTCTCAAATTTCCTCCTCAAATTGGGCGGAGATGGATACTTCAACAGCCTGAAAACAAAGCAGCCCATATGCAACCTGAAACGATTCTCCATCCGCAGCCAGCCAAGGTCATTGATTCTCCGGGTAATTCCTCTGTCAAATTTCCTCAAACCAAAAATGAACCGACAGCACCAATTCTGGATGTACTGAATTCTGCACTCATAGTGATGGTTCAGACAGGGGAAGTACACAACATCGCAGTAATTCAGCAATGATAGCACCAAAGACTCAGCAAGGCGCTTTCTCGACGAAAAAGTGAGAAAACTTCTCGATGCATAGAGCAGCTTCAGACGAAAAAATGCCGAACGAATCAAATGAAGCATGATCGGAAAAGCTCAGTTGTCTATCAAATCTCAATCCCAAACTCCTAACACAATCAGACATAGGTGTAGGGATGCCACCCACAGAAACATGAATGTTACTTTTGATTAACTCATACTCTCTTTCCTTCGCAATTATAATGATCTTACTTTTAGATGGATTGAGAGCCAGATTATGATTCAAAGCATATCGATTCAACACGGAAAGATCACTATTAATATTTTGGGAAACCAAGTGAACGTTATCAGGCGAAAACCTGAACTTAAGCTGGGTATCATCAGCATAGCACTCAGGAGAATTGAAGGGAGCAGAACAAATCAGTGGTGTAAATGATAAAGAGTAAAGGGCCCAAAATGGAACCCTGTGCCACACCCTAAAGTATGGCTCTAACGCGCGAAGCAACACCCTTCACCGTCACCTCTTGACCTCTGTTAGAGAGAAATGATTTGACAAGAGACACCGTCGTTCTGTCAAATCCGTAATATTTAAGTTTCGAAAGAATTGAGCGATGATTCAAAGTATCGAATACCTTCGAGAAGTCTAGAAGGAGGAGAATCATAATGTCGCCAAGATCAAGAGCTCTAAATATATCGTCCGTCACAGATGCCAATGCCATCACCGTACTATGAAATCGTCTAAATCCACACTGAAAGGAGGAAAACAGCTTGTTGGACTCAGAATAATCACAAATCTGGTCATACATAACTTTTTCGAGGATTTTAGAGAGCAGAGGAAGAATGCTTATAATTCTTAAATCAGACAGTGAAGTAGGATTATGAACCTTCGGTATAGGGTGACCCACCGCATGCTTCCAAGCAGAAGGAAAAACATTGGTCAGGATACAGCTATTCACAATATGGAATCGGGGCCGCTAAATGAATCATTCTCAGAGAAATACCATCACTTCCAACAGCGTTAGTTTTGAGGCCGTTCAAAACTCTCTGCATATCCTGAAGATCGACTATTGTGAACTTGAAACGGAGCGTCTCATCAAACAAGTGGTTCTCATAAAAATCCGAAGTTCCAGCACACCTCTCGTCCCCCGTGACACCACTATATTCAGAAAAATAATCATTTATTTCATTACGGTCAGAAAAGGTACTGGGTAACTGCTTATTGCGGAAACCTGCAACGTGTAGCGTGCGAACAGCACGCCACATATCCGTAGAACTACTCTGAGTCGATTGATACAAAAAATGTTTCTTACACTTCCGAATCTCCATCAGGGTTTCATTACGAAGTCTCTTATAAATGACACAATCACAATCCAACCCTGTCCCTTTGAAGCGTCTTAGAGCTCTATCGCGTTCCCTCATGAGAAACCTCACCGTATCAGTAAGCCAAGGGGCTTTGGGCTTCGTGGTCCTTCTTGTCACAACTGGTGCAAATTTATTATAGGAAGCCAACAGAAAATCAGCAAATAATGAGACTTTTTTTATTGATATTCGGTTCAATCAAAAATCTATTCCACGGCCTAGAGGAGAGCGATCTGAGAAACCGTTCCTGGTCAAATCTTGAGAAATCTCTATAGATTACAAATTTAGGAAGGCCTCTGGCGGATTTCAGAGCAACCGTGGCATACACGAGGCCGTGATCACTGATATGATCGGCATTTAAAACGCTTTTTTCTGTTACCAGATGAGTGGGACAGGAAGTGAAAATTGGATCAATGAGAGTACTACCTGTTCGTGTCACACGCGTCGGCTCTTCAATCAACTGGGTAAGTCCGTACGAGGAAAAACAATCCGATAAAGGGTGGGATCCTACAGCTAGATTGACATTGACATCGCCCATACAAAATATATGATCAGCCATAGGACACACAGAACTCAAAATTTTATCAACATCCCCAATGAAAGTATTAATACTAGACTGCCTGCCCTTTCTGTTAGGAGGTCTGTAAAAGACTCCAACAATCAACGTGATACTCTTGATTTTCATTCGAACCCATATATGTTCCAGTGGTCCCTCCAAAATGACATCAAGATCAAGCACCTCAAACGCATAGCAATCTCTGACATACAAGCACACTCCACCACCTCTACCATATTCTCTATCCCTGCGGACCAAAACATAGTTATCGAGCTTCACGCAATCCGATCCGATACGAGCATCAAGCCAAGTCTCAGACACCCCCACCACATCAAATTGGTTTTCCCTTACAATATCAAAGAAATTGCTAAACTTAGGAATTAGAGAACGTACATTTATATGAGCAAATTTCATGATCAACAACACCAACACTCTGCATTAACTGTACCTGCGTATTAGTCATAACATCAGAAGCACCGTCCGCACAAACATCAATCTTCTCAGCAGCAATATCCAAGGCCAAACCAGTAGAAGAGCCAACATCCAGCTTTCGTCCCTGAGATTCCCGTTGGTCCGCTCGCGTCTGCAATCCTTTATCCTTCAGATCGTTCAATGTAAACCTCTGTCCATTCACGAAGAGGACGGAATTTTTTATAAAAGCTTTATTCGTCTCCTTTTTAGCCTCCTCCAAATACTGTCGCAATATTTTTTTAGACTCCCTGTCGAAAGCACACAGGTCGTGGTCGATGAAGACAGAAGTTCCTTTAAGTTTTTTTCTTGTTACTCACAACCTCCGACTTTGTGAGGAAGGATAAAAATTCAACTTTAATGGGCGAAGAATTCTTTTTACCAAGTTTATATTTGTTACTGATGTCCTTCACAGAAGATTCAGACCAAGTAGACTGTTGATTTCGGAAATAGTCGAGGAAACAACATTGCCAGAATCGACGTTGAGACCAGAAACTATAATGCTGTTCCTACGCAGACGACGCTCCAACAGCACAAACTGTTCCTCCAATCCAGAAACACGATCCCGAAGTGACGAAATTTCCTTCCTAGTAATCTTTCCCTCCTCTCCGATACGTTCCTCAATCTTAGCAAGATCACCCTTCAGTATGTTGGTTTGCTTGTTAAACTCGTCCCTGAATAATTTCACTTATTTTTCAACATCAGACATGATGCAAGATCGTAGCGGGTATGGACCGCCTGCGATTCAAATTGAAGGGCGACAAAAACAGCTGGGAACAGATAACAAGTAACAGATAAACAAAACGATGCAACTTCCTACCGTGATCTTGAAATCGCAGTGGTGGCACAGTTGACAGTATAAAAATTCGATGCACTTTTATGAACACTATTTAGTGTGAAAATCAAAACTTTTACCCTGAGAGAGCTTCACGAAATATTACGTAAATACGAACACGAAATATTACGTAAGAAATTATCTTTAGTACAGAAAAATTCAAATTTTTGAACTTTTTTTCTATGAATATGTTCTCTCAAGGATTTTCTTCAAGATCCAAATATATCCTGATTTTGTCGGGCAAGAATTCACCCCCCAACGCCCCCCCAATTATTACGTAAGGAATTATCCTTAGTGCAGAAAAATTTTAAAATTCGAATTTTTTTTTCTATGAATGTGTTCTCTGAATGGTCCTCTTCAAGATCCACATATCACCCGATTTTGTTGGGCAAGAATTCACCCCCCACGAATCCCCAAATTAATTTCAGAAAAACTTTGCTGAGTGCAGAAAAATGCGAATATTCTGAATTTTTTTCGGAAATGTATCCTCCTAGAGGTTCTTTTCGAGATTTAAATACTACCATATTTTGACGGGCGATAATTCACCCCCCACCGCACCCCCAATTATTAGGTAAGGCATTATCCTTAGTGCAGAAAAATTTAAAAATTCGCCCGACAAAATATGGTAGTATTTAAATCTTGAAAAGAACCTCTAGGAGGATAAATTTCCGAAAAAAAATTCACAATATTCGCATTTTTCTGCACTCAGCAAAGTTTTTTGAAATTAATTGGGAAGTGAATTCTTGCCCGACAAAATCGGGCGATATGTGGATCTTGAAGAGGACCATTCAGATAACACGTTCATAGAAAAAAAAGACAAAAATATGGTAGTATGTAAATCTTGAAGAGAACCTCTAGGAGGATAGATTTCTGAAAAAAATTCACAATATTTGAATTTTTCTACACTCAGCATATTTTTTTCGAAATTAATCGGGGGGTCGTGGGGGGTGAATCCTTGCCCGACAAAATCGAGCGGTATGTGGATGTTGAAGAGGACCATTCAGGGAACACATTCATAGAAAAAAAAATTTAAATATTCAAATTTTCCTGCACTCAGCATAATTTTTATTTAAAAATCACTGGCTACAAGAGTTCATTCCATGAAAAATTTAAATTTCATTGATCAACTCCTCATTTAATCCCACAGAATGCAGAAGTTAAGTATTCATTTCCCTGCAAAATCGTTCTTATATTATGAATTATATCATATCGTCTTCTCTACGCAAACATCCTATCAACGACGCATCCCGTATCCCCGTCCCAGTCTAGAGTACGGTCCCTGGCGCGCGCGCCAACTCGTGGCGGCTTTCACACCGGTCTGTTTTGCATCCTCTCGACGTCTGCACCCGGTGAATATGTTTGAATTTTTGAGTAAGAATAATAGAAGTTCATACACATAGAGGCAGAATACTGTTAGTATTTTGTTATTTTTGAATGCCCCTCTGAAAGATTATCTATATCCTTTCTTCAGCATAAGTCTCAGTACCATTTTTCATGAGATGAAGAAATTATTATTATTAGTATTGGAACTGATTCCCCGAAATATAATGCCGTAAACTCTTAGGGACTGGAAGTTGGAGAAATATACAGTCTTGAGTAGATCGATTCGAACTTGTTTGCTCCATAACTATATGAAAATGCTGTATATCACCGAGTTGTGACTACTACATAGGTTATCTACATATCTGACTGTTCCACTTGAGGTTTGCGTCGAGTATGACGCCAAGAAATTTTGTTGATGATTTTGGTGAGATTTCGATAGTTCCTATCTTTTCGAATTTTTCTGGGTTCGTTAGACGACTTCTATCTGCAGAGAATAGGTATTAAACATTTGGTTTTATTGCTCTTCAGTATCAGTAGTTTATTTACACACCTTACTATCGAATGCTGAAATCATGTTGTCTTGGGAATAAGAATATAATTTTATTATTATGCATTATTATTTTTATATTGAGAAATTAAAAATGAAAACGTTGGAAGCACTTTTCCTGTTTGTCGATTCACATAATTTTACCAGAGTCTTTCATACGTTTGCGCTTTTTGTTCTCCACTCTGCAATATTCAAGAATCTTTTACGATTGTTAATAATGTCCAAATCACTAGCAGACACTTGTTGCATTGTATTTGAGTGCAAAGTTGTGTATTCAAAACAAACTGGCTGACAATAGCGTACTAACTGACGTTTTGATGTGATACCATAGAAATATAATGAGTGTTGAAAAATGAATTATCATATTACCTTTTTTGAAAATTTGACATTTTTATCATTAGTTGAAAAACAAGTTTTCAATCAAAAAAGTCGAATAAAAGTTTCTAGTTTCTTCATTCCAAATGGTTTATTTGTATCAATCTCATACATTTTGGTCCTTCGAGCATTCAAGAATCAATAATGGAATACAGTATCGTTACGCGAAGTAAAAGCAAATCTATGCAAAATCTATTCCAAACTTCTCGTGAGGAGAGAAGAATAGAAGAAGTGGAATCCAGGGTCGTGCAGAATCCTTCAAAAAAGAGGTCTGGAGTTAATTCAAGAGCGATGGTTCCACAACTTCAGTCTACCAGAGTCTCTAGGAATATGGCGGAGCAGAAGTCCTTATCAAGCCGGCAAGAAGCAGTTTCAACTGGTAAGTCCCAGTCCAAGCACTCAAAAAGTACCTTACATAGCAAGTTGGATCAAAAAGAAATAGATGAAGAACTATTAGAACTTGAATTAGAATTAGAAAAGGTCAATTTGAAAAAGAAACTTTTGGAAAATAGAAAAGCTTTACAAAAATTGCACAACAAGGGAAAGAGTGATTATGAATCAAACAATTCAATTTCAGTTGATTTGAATATTGCGCAAAATTCCATCAGTGAAAAAGAAAAAGTGAAACAATGGTTAGAAGATATTAGTTCTATCAACTCTAAATCTTTCACTTCTAGACATTGTGTAGTATTCAGCCAAACTCCAGGAAAAAGAAATTCTCAGGAAATCAAAGAATCTGAAGAATGTAAAGAAATTGATGGTATCAAAATAATGTTAGCCAGACAATGTATTGATAAGGAGTTACCGCAATTTTCTGGAGATGTTAGAGAATGGATATATTTTTATACACAATTTCATAACACAACTGAATTATTAGGATTCTCTGATGCTGAAAATATGTGTCGTTTGAGAAAATGTTTAGTAGGAGAAGCTTAACGTTCAGTGGAAGGATTATTAATATCAAGCACAGGTATAAAACCAATAATGCGTATTCTAAAGAATCGATTTGGCAGACCTGAAATTATTGTAAAGGTATTAATCCAAGAAATCAAGTTTTTGCCATTCATAAAGGCTCATGATTTCAACAATTTAGCATTATTCTCAGACAAAATTCAAAATTTGACGTCTACTTTGATGGAACTTAATATGAATAATTATTTGTCATGTCCACAACTCTTGGAAGATCTTTTGTCAAAATTACCATATTCCATGCAAGTATCTTGGGGAAAAAGATTAGTAAGTGAAAAATCAATGAACTGTCTGGAAGATTTTCAAAATTGGATTTTCCACGAAGCAGAAGCTGTCAATTTTATTCGAACACTGAATCATATTCCTGACACATTGAGAAATATAGATGGTAATTCGAATTCAGAAAATATTTTACCAACAGAAAGAATACTAGGTCTGAAATGGAATCCAAACGAGGATATATTATACTTTCCAATAAATTGTAATAAAGTAGATGAAAAAATTTTAAAACTAGAAAGAACACCCACCAAACGAGAAACTCTTAAGGTAGTAATGTCAATATTGGGATCATTAGGTTATTATATTGTGCGAGGTAAGATAATTTTACAAGATATTTGGAGATCGGGAATTTCTTGGGATGAAAAAATAAGTCCTCCTTTAGAACGAAAATGGTCCAAATGGTTCCAACAACTTGAGAAGATAAAAGAATTGAAAATTGATAGATGTTATTTTCGGTTTCAGTATTCCAACTTAGAATTACATATATTTTGTGATGCCAGCGAGAAGGCAATGGGTGCTGTTGGTTATTTTAGAATTGAAATTAGAGGAAAAGTACATGTTAGTTTAGTTATGTCAAAAACACAAGTTAGCCCATTGAAAACCTTATCTATTCCGAGATTAGAACTACAGGCTGCAGTGATGGCATCACGACTGAGAGAATCTATAATGAAGGGACATAGATTGGACATTCAAAAGACAATATTTTGGAGTGACTCAAAAATCGTTTTATGTTGGATAAGATCGGAGGCAAGTAATTTCAAAACTTTTGTAGCTCATCGGGTGGGAGAGATTCAAGAAAAAACTTCATTGAAAGAATGGCGATGGGTACCAGCCAAGTTGAATATGGCGGATGACCTGACCAGAGATCAAGACGATATAAAGTTAACAACTTCATGTAGATGGTTCAAGGGTCCTGATTTCTTATACCTCAGTTCTGAACATTGGCCAGAAGAAGACAATCAACAACAAAATCTGGATAATAATTCCTCAAAAGAATTAAAAAGACATGTAGTATGTATGATCACATCTGTTTTTTCAGAATTGTTACCAGAAGCAGGGAAATTTTCACGTTGAACATCATTGATGAGAAGTACTGCAAAGGTATTCAAATTCATCAAACTATGTAGTAAAAAGGAAAAGGAACAATTAATAACATGTGAGGATATCGAAGAAGCTGAGAAAATGTGGCTTAAAAGGATACAAATTGACTGTTTCAAGAACGAAATCGCGACTATCACAAGGGGAGAAACTTTAGACAAGAAGAACAAATTATTTCAGCTAACACCATATATGAGAAATGATTATTTATGTGTAGGAGGCCGCACAAATTATTCAACAGAGTTATCAGACACAGCAAAAAGTCCAATAATTCTGGATAGCCGACATTATGTAGTTAATTTATTGATCTTAAATTATCATACAACTATGAGTCACCAAGGTACACAAGTTGTTCTCAATGAACTTCGTCAAAAATTTTGGGTTCTTCAAGCAAGGAAAGCAATCAAGAGAGCAATGAGATATTGTCCAATTTGTTGCATAAAAAGAGCAACACCTCAAGAAGCACAAATGGGTCAATTACCTGATTTCAGGTTGATGAAACCTCAGCCTCAAAGAGCGTTTGTGTATACAGGTATAGATTTCTTTGGACATTTTGAAGTTACGATCGGTAGAAGAAGAGAGAAAAGATATGGAGTGTTATTCACATGTATGTCAGTAAGAGCTATACATATTGAGATTGCTGAAACCTTGAATACAGACTCTACTTTGATGGCTATAAGACGTTTCATATCAAGAAGAGGAAAACCGAAGATGTTTCTCACGGACAATCGCACTAATTTTCACGCTGCAGAGAAAGAACTAAGAAGAGTCTATAAGGATGTTAACCCCGAGATTATAAAGCAGAAATTATGCGCTGAACGTATAGAATGGAAGTTCATACCTCCAGGGAGTCCACATATGGGAGGTGCTTGGGAAAGAATGGTCCGATCTGTAAAAACAGCTCTGAGAACAACACTTAAAGACACAGCCCCGCGCCAAGAAGTTTTCTATACTGTCATGGCAGAAGCCGAGCATATAGTGAATAGCCGTCCTCTAACCTATGTATCATCATCGCCGGAAGACGAAGAATGATTCAACCCAAATCATTTTCTCATAGGAAGTTCAAGTATTCTAAAACCACCTGGATTATTTGATGACGTGAAATGGAATGTAAAAAAACATTGGAAAATTGCGGAAAAATTAAATGAAAATTTTTGGAACAGATGGATGAAAAAATATATACCAACTTTAACAAGACGAACGAAATGGTTCGAGCAAAATCGAAATTTAAAGGAAAATGACCTGATAGTTTTAATGGACAATAAATTACCCAGAAATAATTGGCCGAAAGGAATAGTTTATAAGACTTACCCGGGTAAAGATGGTAAGGTTAGAGTAGTAGATATCAAATTGAAAAACGGTATCTATAAAAGATCTATATCCAAGCTATGTAAGGTAGAATGCTTAGAGATGGGTGAAGATGTTGGTTCTTCACGGAGGGAAGAAAATGTTGAAAAATGACTTATCATATTACCTTTTTTGAAAATTTGACATTTTTATCAATAGTTGAAAAACAAGTTGTCAATCAAAAAAGTCGAATAAAAGTTTCTAGTTTCTTCATTCCAAAGGGTTTATTTGTATCAATCTCATACAATGAGGAATGTTCACAGGTATGCAAAATCGATCGAAACTTCGTCACAGTATAACCTATTTGTATATGAAATCACTAGTTTTTGTTTCAGTCGAAAAGACCTAGTAGTTCGGATTTAACAACCCCGTGAATATTCAATTCCTCGCGGCGATGGACAGCCGCTATGTGACGTTATACTACATTCGCTCATAGCACTCCGTGAGTCGAAAGGCCCTTATATTGGACCCGGCTACGTACTGAATCTCGCTAGTCGTTGGATGTAAAGTGACGTCACACGGATTCATCGCCAGTCTCGGAAACTCATGTTTATAACTCGATATCTCGGGCGCTATTTGACGTATTCAAAAAATTTTTGGACACAATATTTTCATTTTCTGCGGAAAATAGAAATATGTAGAAATTGAAAAATGTGAACATTCCTCATTAAATGTTTATGTATGATACACATCCAACGTTGTTCCATACCCCGGACACATGAAATACACACTTTAACTGAACTAACACACTATCTTGCAGATATATTGAGCATTTAATCTTTCACATTCTCATTCCACAGAACATAACCAATCATTTTCCACCGGAAAACTAATTTTGAAAAATATACACATCTAACGTCGTTCCAGCCGACCATACAATTGTTTTCACGAAAATCGAGGCCAGGACACCTTTCAAAGTTTTTACCTATCTAGTCCAGAAGTATCTAAAACAATCAAAATCAAGCAATTTGGAATATCCTGTTCTCTGAATTTATTCCTTTACCTGTGTAGATTCGAAATGAAGTCTACCTATGAAAAAAATTGTTTTTAGTTTGTCCTAGTATTTATTCAGTAACTAATGATAATCTGAATATAAAACTGTAATAATATAACGTGCCGACCAATAATGAGCAAATACCAAGTTTTTTTTTTATCAGAGCATGAACTTTATGAACCAATAAAAACACTAGCAACAGTACTCGAATATCAATTAGCCAGCTGCTTCCTTTCAATTAAAATCTGTCTTGGAACAAAATGCTGGATAACTGTCATGTCGCAGATAAAATAGGATTGTGTTATTACATATCTCATTAAAAAATTATTATAATATTTTGATGCAGACCCTACTAAAACCAATAAAATTCATTCACAAACCAAGTTACTCTGTTCATGAAAATACCTAGTTGATATTTGTTCATATCACAACTTCATTTCAATTTTCTTATAATGTGGTTACATTTTATTCATAGATATAAATTAATATGTATATGGTGTATGTATTTACATTTGAATTCATTATTTATTCGGAAACCTGGAATGGAAACAACTGACTTTTCGAAATATTGATAAATGAATTTAATTAACTCACCTCCAATTCTTCTGTGTAAATCATCATTGGATGAAGTAGATATAAAATAATAGTCATGCCCAGGGTGGAACTCAAGTCCACCAGGTTGTGGAGTAAAAGGTCGAAAAGTTATTGTGAAATACATAAGTTTGTATGGCTTATCACATACAGCTATAATACTTGGGTTAGGATTTACTATCCTGCATGTCTCATATTCATCTTTCGACACATTATAAATGATATATTTCTCCATATTCTTTTCTGTGGAGCCTTGTGTATAGACTGGGCATATCAAGTCCACTTGGTCATATTCGAATGGCAAATTATTTTTATTAACATCTATTATATTATCTGTGTTATCGATTCTGAATATGGGGTTTGTTGAGTTCCAATGAATGGTCATCAATCTTGCACTACCTGGTTTTAGGGCCAATATTGTTTGTATTGTGAGGAGTAAAAAAAGAATAAGGCAATGTGTAAGAGTGACACCCAAGTTCCAGAACATCATGTCGAAAGATTGTAGATCAGAATTTTCTTCTCATTTCTTCAGCTTAATCTGAAAAACAGATAATAAAAAAATTATTCAGAACCAATAAATAATAAGTAAAATTTGTTTTTGTTACATATTTTACAATAACAACCATTACAATCGTGAAATTTTTCGCCAATATGGGATATTAAATATATATTTTATTACTGAGCGGAGAGAGCGAAGCTCTTCTTTAGCCGAATAGAATGTATTTCGTTTGTGACCTATCTCCTCCTAGACTACTGGACCGATCAACATGAAATTTTTCATGCTTACAGAATTCCATTAGAGGATGGTTTAGATTCAATAAAATCGAAAATCGGACTTATCAAAGAGGAATAATCATATACAGGGTCTTTCACGAGGAACCTCACCCATATTTATACGGGAAACTACTGAACGTATTTTCATGAAATTCAGCACTTATAAGTATTTCACGATGCTGATGAAATCTAAAATATTTTCAAGGCATGAGCACCTCCGGTTTTTCCGGAAATGACGTCAACTTCCGTTTTTCAAATTAGAACACCATTTTTTTATTGCAGAAATAGATTCCTTAGAAAATTTCAAGTTATTTTGATGTAACATTTTTCAGTTTTGGTTGGAAAATTCTCTCTGAGCGGGAAAATTCGAAAAAAAAATCGAAAATAGAGCTCCGCTGAAACAAGAATAACTTCGAGGTTTTTGGATAGAAAATTTTCATTTTTGGGATTTTTCAAGATGTAAGATTGATGTATCCACTTTAAAAATCGAAATCGCGATTCATGATACAGGGGGTGAAAAAATTGCTTTCAAAGTTAGGGATGACAAAATCGTGAAAAATCAATTTTTTCAAATTAGAACCCCATTTTTTTATGGCAGATATTGAATCTACGTTAAAAAATAATGTGAGTGTATGCATCACACCCTTGCCCTAAAATGGATATTTTCTGAGTTATTCACAAAAAACTGTTTTTCGTCTTGAATTTTCAGCTATTTCTTTTCCCTTCACGCCAAAAAGATGAAATTTTCAGGAACTGTTATTTGAACTATGCTGTAGATTTTTCACCCCTTCTTGAAACCGACTTCAAGTTACTATTAGGAGAACCATGGCAAACTCTCGCAGTTATAACTAGAGAAGATGCTCAAAGTTTTAACCGTTAATTTCTAGACATTTATTTATACGTCTCAGGAATGCTTCGTGCGTTGCTCTTCTTATTTCATCGGGAGGAAGAGATCTGCAAAAGTGTTTAAAAACCAAATTGAGTTTCAAAACTATGAATCTAAAAATCTAAACAAACCTGAACGCATTTCTGACTCGTTCTATGCAGTCCTCTTTATCAGTCAGGGGTGTTGAGTAGACAATATTTTTTATCCTACCCCAAACATAATAGTCTAAAGGAGTTAAATCGGGAGAACGTGGTGGCCAAAGATGTGGACCATTGTTCGCCAACCATCGATCTTCAAATAGCCTGTAGAGGATATTTGACACATTGAGTGAATTGTGTGGAGGCGCGCCATCTTGTTGATACCATAAGTCATTATGGTTCTGTACTAGCGGCTCAATTATTTGAGTCAATATGTCAGAATGTCTATCTCCTAAGGGAGAACATTCTTTAAATAATGCAAACATGTGTAGTGTTCTATCTTACCAGTTAAAGTCCCATCATAAATGTGAACATCGAGAATTGCATTATTTTTGATGGCGCAAAAAACATTGAAACTCCAGGTCTCTTGAAAGTTCCATTGTCTGAAGAGGTGGTTGTTCTCTTCATCCCAATAATGACTGTTATGCCTATTGAAAGAACCATTCTTTGTGAATTTAGATTCATCTGTCCAAATTATACAGTCTAAAAAGTTTTCATTCTCTTGAAATTGAATCATCATAGCTTCGCAAAACTCTGTTCTCCTGACGAAATCAGTTTCCTTCAAATGCTGTACCCTATTGAATTTATATGGGTGCATTTTATGTTTTTTTAATATTCTCCAAACACTCGATTGAGATAATCCCAGATCAATCTCGGCATCTTTGAGAGAATTTTGAGGATTCACACGAAAATATGCAAGAACTGTAATTTCGTTGTTCTTATCTTCTACTAAACTTTTTTCTCTGTGTATAGTTTTCTTAACGAAAGATCCGACATTTCTCAAGTTTGTCATGGTTCTGTTAATGGTATCTCTCGTTGGTCTGGGTCGGTCAGGAAACCTCTCAATGAACAGTCGAATCGTTCTATCTACAACTTTATTACATTCTCCATGAAGTAGAATGAGATTTAAATAATCTTCATTGGTAAAATTAGGCATAGTGATCGATTTTATAACTTAATACGAATTATCACCAAATTAATAGTAAACACAAAATGCTACTGAATAAAGAGGAATTTGGCAGATATAATTAATGATATCTATCATTAAAAAAAAGAATGTAAAACATGGTAAGTTTTTACATATGGTTCATAAGGAATTATTCATTTATCACTGGAGAGAAAACCGATGGCCGATTAGTTGAAATAAAGAGGTTTCCGATACAAATTCGAATCAAAATTCGCCATCTATTTAGGAACAACCTGTAACTTTTTTCTCTTGCATATTAGGGTAGTGAAATCTAAAACATGGTTTAAGTAACAGTTCCTGAAAATTTCATCTTTTTGGCGTGAAGGGAAAAGAAATAGCTGAAAATTCAAGACGAAAAACAGTTTTTTGTGAATAACTCAGAAAATATCCATTTTAGGGCAAGGGTGTGATGCATACACTCACATTATTTTTTAACGTAGATTCAATATCTGCCATAAAAAAATGGGGTTCTAATTTGAAAAAATTGATTTTTCACGATTTTGTCATCCCTAACTTTGAAAGCGATTTTTTCACCCCCTGTATCATGAATCGCGATTTCGATTTTTAAAGTGGATACATCAATCTTACATCTTGAAAAATCCCAAAAATGAAAATTTTCTATCCAAAAACCTCGAAGTTATTCTTGCTTCAGCGGAGCTCTATTTTCGATTTTTTTCTCGAATTTTCCCGCTCAGAGAGAATTTTCCAACCAAAACTGAAAAATGTTACATCAAAATAACTTGAAATTTTCTAAGGAATCTATTTCTGCAATAAAAAAATGGTGTTCTAATTTGAAAAACGGAAGTTGACGTCATTTCCGGAAAAACCGGAGGTGCTCATGCCTTGAAAATATTTTAGATTTCATCAGCATCGTGAAATACTTATAAGTGCTGAATTTCATGAAAATACGTTCAGTAGTTTCCCGTATAAATATGGGTGAGGTTCCTCGTGAAAGACCCTGTATAATACCACTATTATTTCGTCTGTAATCTCGTCTGTTTCGTTTTCAAATGGCCACCCTGTATTTCGAGAACTAATGCATAAAATGAAAAAAAATTACTGTGCTGAAATCAGTATAAAAATACCTTTCAAATGAGGTATCACTCACCCCATCTTCCCTATTCAAAAATTGGGGGTGAGGGTTGTAGTAGCAAGGGTTGAAGCGCTATGCGTCCGTAACCTACATCTTAAGTTGTCCCCCTCGAAACAGAAATCGACCTGTCCGAGCAGTGGATGTTCTAGATCTAGACATTATTTGGGATACTATCGACCAAAATCATATAATGCAAAAATGCTTCGTTAAGGAGCTAGAGCCCTCTGGAGATGATTTAATTAATTAATTAATGAACTGTTGGAAAATATCATTGTATATAAGCACTATCATCTGATAATCATTTCTTAAGATTGCAATTTATTATAACATAAAATAAGTTTACCAATAAGATAATCAATTTGCCACTGCATGATAGGTATGTTCATTAGCACTCCTTGTTGTCAAAAAAAAAAGTAAATATTTAGAGAAGGATCAAACAGAATTTATTTGAACACTGATTACAAATTAAAAAAGGTCTAGTAAATATTTACAATGTGTAATAGTCTGTGTAATATCGAATAATGAATTTCACACCAATAAATCAGTGGCTTCAAAAGATTCTACAACTAGGATGTGATGTGTCAAATAGGCGGAAAATAGAGTTATTCTTTCACATATAACGTTTCATTCAGTGTGAAATTAATTTCGAATCAATTAGAAGAGAATTAGATTCAAGACTAAATAATAAAAACTGGTGCTAAAAAATGAATTTTTTAAATAATTATTAATAATAAATTCCAAGCTGAAATAGCGAGATGGAAGATTACAAAAAACCGAGAATTTTTTAAATGGGACAATGTCGGAAACCTTCGAAGGGACCTGATCAAAGATTCTAGTTCTTCAAACTTCCAACTGATCTAAAGCTCCCATTCTTATCTATGTTTCTAGAGGAGTATGTGAATATTTTGTGGAAAACTCCGAAAATCCAATTTCTCAGTGTGACCGGGCAAAAATAGTAGACTTGCATCAATAACCTCTGTGCCCTGACGAACCAACAGATTGCGCAACGTTTGAATATTCCACGGACGTCAGTAGGGCGCATAGTGGCCCTTTTTCTGCAAACCAGCAGCGTTGCCCGAAGACCGGTTCCTGGTTGTCCCAGAGTAACATCTGCAAGAGGAGACCATTATATCTCAAAGTTTCTAGTATCGAGCGGTATCTGTAACAGCCCTTTGAACTCAGTACCATGAAGAGAAGGTTGCATTCATCAAATGTAAGGGCAAGAAGACCTTGAAGAGTACCTCAGCTATCACCTGGACATAGAGTTTCACGTCGAGAATGGGCCGACCACCAAGACTGACTTTTACCACAATGGCGTAACGTACTTTTTTCGGACGAGTCATAATTCGTTTCAAAGTGATAGTCGACCCGAGAAAGGATTTGGAGAAGTCCAAGCAGACTAGAGCGACTCAATTTCGCCTGGGAAGTTGTGCCCTTTCAAGGCGTATCAATAATGTGCTATAGGTTATAATGTTCGGTCCCGTACCCCTCTTATTATCGTTGAACGAACAAGCTACAAGAGCATCAAGAGCAGCGGCATACCTAAACGACCTAATCTGGAGAAACTAGCATGTCCGAACGGAAGCCAAAGTACAGATATACAAGACCGCAATTAAACCTATATTGACCTATGCAGCAGAAACGCGACTTGAGACCACTGAAACAAAAAAAATATTAGAGACCACAGAAATGAAAATTTTGCGTAGATTAGCGGGAAAAACATTTATATATAGGGAAGAACTGAGAATATATGACGAACATGCGGGATAGATAACATCAATGACTGGGTGTTTGATAGGAAGATAAAATGGAATGAGCACATTGATCGAATGACAGAGAAACGAATTGTGAAGGTAGCAAGGGGCAGATAACCGAGAGAGGGCAATTACGTGAAGAAAAACAGGCATCTATCCAGCAGGAAGAACAAGGACTAGTGCTTTTTACGTAGACAACATCATTGAAACAATCATTGTTGTCCTACGCAACGAATTTGAGAAGACGAGCCAAGCGAAGCGCCGCGCCGGGGCACTACCTACATTGTCTCGAAGTGTTTCGTCGTATTTTTGAACCCTCATAACTTGAGTTTAGAATATAGTAGATGATCAAAATTCTGAGGATATAATGCCAGTAGTGAACTTAACAAACGTGCAAAGTTTCAAGTGTATAGCTCGTACACTTCAGACTTACAGATATTTAAAAACCCTTGATTTCGTCACTCATTCACTGATGATCATAAAAACTGTTAGGGTACTTCCCGATGTCCTATCAAGTTGAAATTTGGTATGTAAGCTAGTTTCAGTACACAAACAACGTAAAAAATCCTAAACTTGAAACTTTCAGCCCCCAACCCTTAGAACCAGAGGATGTAAAAGTTTGTATGACACTTCCGCCAATTTTGATGCTAGTGGTCTGAAAATTGATATATACCTAGGACTGCTTGTTATGAATTAAAAAAAAATATTCAAGAATTCTCAGGGAAAATTGCCCCCACATTTGAATAATGGAGCGCTCGTAAAATGCCTCATGTGTATTTACACCAAATACAATTTCCCTGTAATAACCTCACCATAGTTTCCATTGTGCAATTTCCCGTTTTGATCATTATATAATAACTTGAAAAGTTATCATTATATAATGATAGAATTCTTCATTCAATTGTTGTGATGGCAGCTCTCAATTACATCGGCATCGCAGCGTGAACCTAGGTAGGTAATAGTATATTCTAAAACAAGTTGCAGAATGAGCTCCTATTCCAACACGAATGCGAAATTCATGTTGCATGAGTGTTGGAATTGCCTTCTGCAACGAGTATTAGACGATATTTTCTCTATTTCAGCCAAGTTTCGTGAAATACTTTCGAAATTCAAATAAAATTGCATCCTAGTGACTTTTGTATTGTATCTCGACAGTTGGTGTGACTTACAAAATTTGACAGATTAGGGAATTTGAATTGATTTGATTCGAAGATTGAGAGGATCGGAGGTCAATACTGAAAACCACAAAACGAAAAATATAACTGAAAACAATGCTGTAATGAGTTTCATTACAGCACTACTTCTAGTACTGTAATGAACTCATTACGATACTGAAATAGAGAAAGGTATATTTCTATACTTCGTACATTGTTGATTTTGAACATGAAGTGTGTATTAGTTTGAGTTGAAATAGATCTCGAAATAATTATATTTTATTTGATTTTTTTGGGGAAAAAATGAACAAAATGAAAGGATTTTGTCATAAGCAACGTACAAAAAGAATTGAAATCAAACCAAAAACATTTTAATGTAAAATATTGCCAAGATGAGGCCGTATTGCTAACATTGTCAAAAAGTTATCAGATCTCATGTAGAACCAAGCTGCTAACTCCACACTCTTCATCTCCACAAGTCCTTGTTTCACAAACTCTATGCCTTGGTAAAAATAAGTGACTTGGTCGTTTCGTAACTATAAGAACTATTGTATAACAGAAAAGTCGGCCAAGTCACTAATTTTTACCAAGGCATAGAGTTTGTGAACTAAGAACTTGTGAAGATGAAGAGTGTAGAGTTAGCACCTTGGTTCTACATGAGATCTGATAACTTTTTGACAATGTTAGAAATACGGCCTCGTCTTGATAATATTTTACATTAAAATGTTTTTGGTTGGATTCATTTATCAGGATGGTAACGCCCCAACACACCGGTTTTTTTTCTCATCCTGCATAAAACAAAGAGAAATAAACAAAGATTTTGTTTGAAATATATTGCAGTTGAAATAGAGGAAAATATGCATCTCATTTTCAGAACATAGATTGTTTGATTCTTGAGTGACCTAGGGGGCCAAGACTTTTGAAGACGTGTGTAAATAAGATTGAAAAGGAAACCAAATATCAAAAACTTGATAGTAATGTTTCTTCAATTCAATGGCAATTTGAAAAATATTTATGATGCCTGCTCCTAAAATTTGAATGAAAAGTTCAGAAAACAACATGTTTGTAGAATGTTATTTCATCAAGAAAAAGTGTAACCTATTCATGTTATTGCTAATGATCATATTAACTCCATATAGAGCAGATGAAGGGCTATATGCTCGACATAGATTGGTGTGAACCGGTCATGAAAATTTTGTACACCGTAATTCAGACAATTCAAGCAATTCTTTTGATACCAAAGAAATCAATTCAGGCAATTCAAACAATTCACACAAGAAATGCATATTTCATTATAATACGCGGACAATTCATGAAAATTCAAAACAATTCATGGCAATCTGGTACAATTTATGGCAATTCAGCACAGAATTCATAGCGAATCAGAGCAATGAATTTTCTCACATCACACCAGGTTCTAGTGCGAGTGGCCCAGTAGATATGGCTCTTGAATTCGACATGGCAAGTAACAGTGTTGTGCCTAAGGTGGCGTTGGCACACAGTAACAGAACCTATACAAAACACACCCCATCCTTCTAACTCGCATAAGCTTTATGTAGCTTTTGAGACCGCGGTGATGTTAGCTCCCGGCCGGCCAGCTCCAAGTTGGCTCATTCCACCACGGTCAATACCGAATTGACTATCTCTCGACAGAAATTGGTTCGTGTGAGTAAAACTCAGAGAAGGATCACATGGGAAGTGAAAAATTCTATAGGGGAAATACGAATAATTTAATTCAAAATTAATCAGTCATTCTATCATGTCATTTCAACATGAATAAAACTAGGTCTATGCTCGGCAGAATTCACTTACTTTTGGGAATTCCTGACAAAATATCTCTTAGGTGGATTCGATTGAGAGCTATAATTCGTACTTTCGGGAACAATCTTGATCAATTATGTGAACCCTTGACCCCCAGCTCCAAGGACCAAACGCAGTGTTCTCACGTTTCACTCTCGACTCTATCCCACAATATTTTTTTTTAGTGTTTGGGATGTCCGGCCAAGAATTTTAAAGAATGCATTCGATAGAGCATATCCTCTCATACTATCGGGAAAAATTTCGATCAATTTTGTGAACCCTTTACCTCCAGCTCCAAGGATCGAACACTGTGTTCTCCCGATTCACTCTCGAGTCTATCCCACTTTAACAGTTTTTTTTGTGTTTGGGATGTCCGCCCAAAATTTTGATGAATGCATTTGATAGAGTATATCCTTTTGTACTATCTTAAAAAATTTCGACCATTTCTGTGAATCCTTGACCCCCAGCTCCAAGAATCGAACGCTGTGTTCTCCCGATTCACTCTTGACTGTATCCCACATTGACAGTTTTTTTTAGTGTTTGGGAGTTCCGGCCCAGGAATTTTGATAAATGCAATCGATAGAGCACATCCTTTCGTACTATCCAGAATAATTACGATCAATTATGTGCAACTTTGAAGGCCAGCTCCAAGGATCGAATGCTGTGTTCTCCCGATTCACTCTTACTCTCGACTCTCTCCCACATAATTATTTTGTTTCTCGTGTTTGGTAGGTCCGGCCAAGAATTTTGATGAATGCATTGGATGCATTCGTACTATCTAAAATAATTTCGACCAATTCTGTGAACCTTTGGCACCAGCTCCAAGGATCGAACGCTGGGGGGGGGGACTCTGTCGCACATTAACAGTTTTTTTTAGTGTCATGGAGTTACGGCCAAGAATTTTGGTGAATGCAATCAATACAGCATATTATCGAGAATAATTACGATCAATTCTGTGAAACCTTGGCCCCCGGATCCAAGTATCGACTGCTGTGTTCTCCCGATTCACTCTCGACTCTTTCCACATTGAAAGTTTTTTTTTTAGCTCATTCCACCACGCGTGGTGGGATGAGGCAGCCGCTTGGAGCAGGTCGGCCGCTTAGAGCTGGCCGGCCTGGAGCTAACATCACCGCGGTGCTTCTGAGGGGTTTCACAGAAACCCAGGAGGCATGGAAATATACATTACAATACGATATGTTCATGCATAATTGGATCTATTTGAAAGATTTATTCTGAATATATTCCTATTCGAGTCGTTGTATTTGTCCAAATGTAATTTCCAAAATCAAATCCTTCTAGCTAGTGATTATTAAGTGCAATATCCTATTCAAGAGCCATATACTTCCCGATTTTGTCCGGCAAGAATTCATCTCCCACAGCAGCCCATATCCATTTAGAGAAAAATTTATGCTGAGTGCAAAAAAATTTAATATTAAAACATGTTTTTCTGAGAATGTTTTCTGTGGAAGATCTTCAAGATCCACGTACCGCTTATTTTGGTAGAATTTCGTATTTTTTGTAATATTTCTGGATTTTCACTCCCAGTCTCAGGAACAAGCCCAATTCAAAAATTTTGAAATGAAATCATCTCACAAATTTGTAAGGAGCAAATGAGTTCGAGGAAATTGTTGCCTAAATATGAACAAACATTTTTCGACTATTAAAACTTTCAAAATCGAAATCATCAGAGGGAATCTTCAAAATCGTAGATTTTCTCAATCTATCATCTGACTGATTTGAAATTCATAGAAATTCACAATAACGGATATCAATTCATTGGAATCCATAGTAAATTCACGAAAATTCATAGCAAATTCACGACAATTCTAAACAATTCCAATACTTTGTATACCACAATTTATGACCGGTTCACCCCTCATATTGGACACATAATAATAATTACAGCCTTTTATTTCACAATCACCTTACATATACAATGTACACAAAAGTGAAATGAAACAACGTCAAAACAAAGGGGTACAGTTCAAAAACTCTTCTAAAGCGTAGGGCTCTAAATTCACTAGCTATTCAAAAAATTCCTTTTTGAATGTCTTGATTTCACTCAAAGTTTTTATTCTATTCGGTAGTGAATTATTAATTTTTAAGCATTTGTACTCCATCTGCTTCTGGGAGGTTTTTAAACTATATCTTGGATAGATGTAATCCATATTTCTTGTTTCATAGAAAGTTTTCTTATTTTCATATTCCTTGAAGAGTTCTGTATTACTCCTAACAAAAAGCACACATTCTTGAATATATAGAGCATTAATCTTCAATATTCCCAGCTTCTTGAAATTGCTTCTGCAATTAGAATCTAGAACAAAATTTTATTATCTATGTAGGGACCCTTAAATAGTTCTATCTAGTGATATTTAAATTTTTTATGTTGTTTAACATCACTCTAGTTCAATAAAGCCTCTTCATTGGCTGGCCGGATACAGATGATAGTTGCCATTTCCTTAACTTAGTTTTACTGTCATTTTGACGATTTCATGCTAGTTGAAATTTCAAATTTTTTGCTATAATTTCATAGAAAACAACAAATGTTCAGTCAGTTTGAAAAATTATTTTATGTTATGATCCCATCCTTAAATTTGAGGTTAGGTTTAAGGATCGAAACGTCACTTAAATATTTAAGGAACGATGGTGCAAACAGACCCTCTGAGTTGCAGAAACGTCCATTAAATTTAATGCTGCCTCAATTCTTCATTAAACGGAGTATCCATGGCTACTGTCTATGGATATTCCGTTTAAGGGAGAATTAAGGCGGCATTAAATTTAAATGGACGTTCCTGCAACTCAGTGTAAGTCTATAAACGAACCATAGGGCTGTCATAAAATTAATAGAAAAGTTTTTATGGATATTGTGCATATGATCCATCTATAAAGTGTGTCAATTTGAAAACTTGGCCGGCCAATTGTGGACGAGAGGACCGGTGTGAAGTTAGCGGCAACTATTCTCGGAGATAGCGGCCGTTTCACCAGTGGCGTCGGGTGAAATATAATGTATCACAACTTTTGACTGGAACCAAGTAGCGATCTGAAATTTATAAGATTTCTTTTTGGAGTAATTTTCAATATTATACCGAAATATTAGATTTTTTTTCACTCGGAATAATGAAAAAAAGCCCTCAAAAAAAGAACAAAAATTATGATTATTCGGAAATAACCGAAGAAAATGGCCTCTACAGATGAAACTGACAGAATAAGTTTTTTATGATCTGAAGAACCAGTGTTATCAATCCCATTTCCAGTGGCGGCCTTAGGGGGTGGCGAATGGGTCAATCGCCCAGAGCCTCGCTCTTGGTGGGGCCTCGCGTGCAAAAACCCGAGCAAATTTTGATATTGATTTAGATCTCTATTTATAAAGGTTTAAACATGCGGAAAGTTCGAAAGAAGTTCGTTAGCCAATACATTCATTCGAAACAAAATTGCAAAAACATTATGTAACGTCGAAATATGTAATTGAGGCACCAGATGTCTGACCCACCAGATCAGTAGGAAGAAAAGAATATAGAATCATACAACACAATTAGGGTAAAAATCATCTGAGTACAATGTTTACTTATCCCAGATGTTGAAACCTCATAAAATATTTATAGCCCTGTTGACCGTTCTATGGCGGTCCCTTTGAAATATTCGTTCAATTGTCGTCTTATGCACGAATTCATTCCATTGTAGAGAATTGCGGAAGGAGGAGCACAAAATAGTACTAGTTGAAAATAATATAAGAAGACTGTAGTCGAAGTGTATATGAAAATGTTTTCACTTCCAGAATGAATTGAAATGATTTACCTATAGGCACAACGGGATAATTGTTTCCGAAGAGCTGGAACCGTATTTAATGAATGACAAAATTTGTAGAAACAGACCCCTTAAGAAATAAAGAAGAGGGACATGCTGTGCATGCTCGATGAAGCTGCTAGGGGTCTAAATATTAGGATGATATGCCATAAACCAGCAACTTTCGCAAAAATAAAAAGATTCTTTAAAAAACTCAACCTGTTACCATCGAAGAAGATTAGGCAAGAATGCCGCAATATTTCATGCAAGACTTTTATCAATGTGAGACAACTATTTCAGAACAGATTGTATTATTGTTTGGCTAGTAATGGAAATCATTTCAAGCATCCCATTTAATTAATACACTAAGTATGAACCCCCTTAGTCCACTGCATTTAGGTTGAAACAGGACCAAACTTCGGACCAATTCATACAAAAGCAAATGAATGTTTTTCGGGCAGGTCTTATAGATTTCACGGTTAGATTATTTCATAATAGTATATTCTAAAACAAGTTGCAGAATGAGCTCCTATTCCAACACGAATGCGAAGTTCGAAAACGAGCGACGAAGGAGCGAGTTTTCGATAGCATGAGTGTTGGAATTGACTTCTGCAACGAGTATTAGACGATATTTTCTCTATTTCAGTCAAGTTTTGTGAAATACTCTCGAAATTCAAATAAAAATTCAGGTTAGTGACTTTTATATTTCATCTTGGCAGTTGGTGTGACGTACGAAATTTGACAGATTACGAAATTTGAATTGATTTGATTCGAAACTTGATTCGATCGGGGGTCAGTACTGACAACTACAAAACGAAAAATATAACTGAAAACAATGCTGTAATGAGTTTCATTACAGCAGTACTTTTAGTACTGTAATGAACTCATTACGATACTGAAATAGAGAAAACAAATTTAAATTATTGACTTTTTCATTCTCATGAAACCGTCAAAAGGGCGACAATTTTACATTATAGGTAACAAAAAAAGTGACTTGTCAGTCATTGATCCTTCGTTACAAATGAATCATCTTTCATTTTATGTAAACTCATAAATAATTCATTTTTGCAGTTATGCATATGATACAGGGTGTCAATTTGATGAATTCTTACAACAAGGATAATTTGGGAGAAAATGCCTGAACAGGTCAATTTTTATTCGGAGAATGAGTACATGGCGCGTTTTTTTTAAAGTTGTATTCCCTAATAGGCCAGATCCACGACCTCCATGTTTGTTGAAAGGTGTTCGAACGCTAATTTTCTTCTCCTTCGTCTTCTCCTTCTATGAATGCATGTATATTTTCTTCGATGAGATGAGTGGAGTCAATCTCAGAGTTTTGGATTGGTGCATCGCTCACATTTTATTTTTCTGAGGAATCTTCAAATGGTTCGGCATCCAAGCAAGATTGTCCACGGCAATTGCCACAAACCGGCGAGCAACGAAGTCCCAAACTCTGTCAGCCACACATTGGTCCACAACCTTTCGTACAGCTGTAAAATATCATTTTCAAAAGACAATCAGGCGCAGGAAGTTGGGATGTCGTTTTTGGTTGCAATATATTGTTTTTTAACATCCATCCCCACTCCTCAGGATTCAAATTGTTATCAAGCCATTGTTGTACTTGATAGTACATAGATGTTGTTTTGGTGCGTCAAGAGTAGATATGTAGGTAAATGATTCAATCTCACTGGTCTGCTTCTCTCACAGGTTTAATCAAGCAAGAATACCGGTAGTTATTGATGCGGTAAAAAGGCGGTAAGAGAAAATAGCAGAAGAGGACAAACGTTAAACAACTTGTCATTTTTCAACCCTAACTTTCAAAGAAAATATTATAGCCGAAAAAAGAGAAGATGATTGGGCAAAAGCTGTTAAAAACCTTGTAACTTTTGACACAGATTTACTTGCAGCTGAAGCTAAATATCATCAAATTTGTTTCAACAAATTTAACTTGCCAGTCTCAGAGAGAATGAAGGTTGGTCATCCTGCATATGAAAATGTTCTCAACGCAATGGAGGACATTATTTCTTTCATTGAAAACCATGAAGACTCTCAGTTCAAATTGACTGAATTGAAAGCAGTACTGACAGAATACATACCTGATGACAAAACAATTACGAGAAAACTCAAAGAGAAGTATGGAGCCTGTATTGTTATCACCTCAGAGAAAAACAGGATACCTTGAATCGAGCTTGGTACAATAGGAAAGATAGTGATCCTGAGGCAGAATTATCGGTACTTCTGCAGAAATTTTGCGCCAGGATATACGAACCGAAATTTGCGAAACTAGTTTCAATTTACCAAGCACCACTTTGTGCTCTGATCAATAAAGGGAAGACCACAGCTTTGAAAATTTTTAGGAAAAAGAATGAAACAATAAACAGAAAATTCTTTGTTTTTACGGAGCCTCACCAAAACATAGATGATTACTATTTTGAATTCATCTATGTTTTAAAAAAAAGCTTCGAATATGGTTAAGAAACGGCAGGACTTAAAAAAAAGCAGCTGAAATCTTCAACGAAAATAATACTGCACATAATTTGATTTCTTTAAACGGAATGAAGTGTTTATTCGGAATCTATGGTGCTCCCATCGAAGAACTCTCCATCAATAACTATCGGTATTCTTGCTTGATTAAAGCTGTGAGCAGAAGCAGAGAAGTCAGATTGAATCTTTTACCTCCAATTCTTGAAGCAGCACAACAACATCTGTTTCGCGTGTCCTATCAAGCAAAAATGGCTTGGTAAAAATTTGAATCCTGAGGATTGGGGATAGATGTAAAGAGACAATATATTGCACCAAAATCGACATCCCAACTTCCTGAGCCTGATTGTCTTTTAAAAATGATATTTTGCAACTGTAGGAAAGGTTAGGGACCAATTTGTGGATGTTGGAGTTTAAGACTTCCTGCCATGGACAATCATGCCTGAATGTCGAACCATCTGAAGATTCCTCAAAAAAGTAAAATGTGAGCGATGCATCAATCCAAAACCGTGAGATTGACTCCACTGATGCCATCTAAGAAAATATACATGCATTCATAGAAGGAGAAAACGCAGGGGAAGAAAATTAGCGTTCGAACACCTTCCCAAAAAAACATGGAGGTTGTGGATTAAGCCTATTAGGGGATGCCACTCAAAAAAACGCGCTTAGTACTCATCCTGGTGTGGAATAGAGTGCCTCAATTATCCAAAATATCACATACGTTCAAATTGAAGGCAAGATTGTGACGAAACGGTTGGTTATATCAAAAAATGACTCAAGACTTTTTTCTAGGAAATTTCATCAGCTTTCTTTTTGCTCTGATGTATTTTTTTCGTTAGTTCGATAGGGACCGAGATATTCGCAAAAATTCCCATTGGGGCAAGATTTTAGCCCTTTACAGCGTTGCCAAATGTTATGCGGTCAATATCGCCTAGGGGACTCTTGGAACACCAAGACCTAACGGAAAAACCTTCATTTGCTTTTGTATGAATTGGTCTGACGCATATGTTTAATTTCAGTGGACTACCTGTAATTACTTCAAGGACTCAATTAACTAGCAAACTGTAGTATTGATGTAGAGGGACAAACGGTCTTACAATCAAGGTATAGTTCAACCTCTATTCCCAATTAAGAATTCACACCTAGGGTTGAGGAGATTTTGGTTTACAATTGTGATAAAAAAGTCACTCTCCGAATAAAAATTGGTATTTTCTCCCAAATCATCCTCGTCGTAACATAATTGGCCTGGCAATTCATCAAATTGACACCCTGTATCATATGCATAACTGCAAAAAAGAATTATTTATGAGTTTACCTAAAATAAAAGATGATTCATTTGTAATGAAGGATCAATGACTGACAAGTCACTTTTTTTGATACTTATAATGTAAATTTGTCACCCTTTTGACGGTTTCATAAGAGTGAAAAAGTCAATAATTTAAATTTGTTTTATGAAATAATCGAACCGTAAAATCTATGAGGAGTGAAAATCAAATATTAGCTTTCGATTTCATGATGAATGATCTATTCTGAAGAATTTTCTAATGCGTACAAAAATGGATTTGTTCACTTTTCATTTCTGCTCCAGTATGAAGTAAAGGCATTATCTTTTTTCTTGATGTTCATCAGTCATTTTAATCTAAGAATGTAAATATGACTTTAGTTCATACCACAATAATAAACAACGATAGTGAAAAACCAAGCTCATAAAAATGTGATTATGAATCAATAATAACAGGAAACATGGAATGTGAACATTTGACTGATGAACTACTGAATTAAAACATCGAGAAAGGAACCAAAAACCGTAGTTACTAATAGACAACAGTTAAATACAATGTAAATGGACAAATTAATAAGTGGTGACACTTACTAAGCCAAAACTAATCGTTGTTTTAAAATTTCCAGAAATTTATGAATAACTTCCTGCCAAAAATATTCAAATTGTTAAAAATCACACAGACAAAAGGAGAAGTCTGGTTCGAGTCTAAATTTTCAATAACTTTCAAATATAATGAGAACCTTACAACAGAGTGCTATGTTTAATTTCCAATATTTACTTTCTTGTTCACAGCACACGTCCAAACAACTCAAACGTTTTTCCCTCAGTTCATCCGCGATTTTATGATGAACCAATCAATAAAGTTAATTTATAATTCACCAAAAATATACAAAGGTGATTGATAAGACATGGCTTACCTATTGTTGAGTATAGGATTCATAATTGAGAAAGAGACACTAAACCGAAAACACTATCAACATTGCATAAACACAATAAACATTACTCATCACAAGGTCCAGAAATGCATCCTTTGGAATCATACACTTATGTAAAATTTCCAAATGTTATTAAAACATCACTTTAATTCGATTTTTTACAACATTCCTTGCCATTTTGTCTCGTCTCCACCAGCTTGAACTATTATAGCGACATCTATGTAGAATTATTTGAAGCTGTTCTGTTTGATAGTTCGGACTTTTCTCGTGGCTAACTTCGTTGAATGAAAATTAGAAAATTACCCATGGGGATAGCTTCATGTTGTTGGTATCAAGTGAAGTAAGTTCTGAGGCTGATATTACACTATCATAACAATATGATGGTCTAAAATCAGCCTAAGGCGATGTTTCCAAGGAGCAGTCCATTTGATAATGAAACTCATTTTGATGAAATATCATTATGGTGTCAATTTCAATATTGTGTAGAATCAATTCATTGCTCGATCGAAAAAACTGATAACCTCCCCGCAGTATTAGGAAAAAACGGATATTTTCGTCTGTTTTCCTAAACTGTTTACACAGAAAAAAAATGAACGGAATTCTGGCGAAGTCTGATACCTTTCCACCAAACTCATGAGAAAGAAATGTCATTTATTCTTGTTTGAAAAGAAGAATATATTCAATCTGTACAATATATTTGAATCAATCATGGAGGTACCTCCAGTCCATGGAATAAATTACCAATAATCTGTCATGATTACAGAGCAAAACACAACTCTATGCGATCCTAGCGGCGTTAGCTAGAACCAAACAGCGTATAAAGGGTTTAACCATTGTATAAAGAAGGATAGTAATCCGGTCCCTATGTAAATCTCATTTGAGGCGATTTACAGAGTCATCTGTTGGATTTTGTGCTCGTTCTCCACAATTATGTCCCAGTTGGTGGTGCCCTCATGAAAAATGAAAATATTTTTACGAACTAAAGCATGCACCCTGACAACCTGATGAAGAATTCTTTTTCTGAAATAAACGTAGAAGATACTTTTTACAATGCTCTGAACCGAGGTAAATTCATACAGTGGCGTATCATAATTTGCCTATTTTTCATAATCGATGAAGAATTTTTTTTTCTGAACGGTAGGTACATTATGAGCTGAATATGAGAATAATATTGGTTCAGATTCCAGTCAGTAATAAAATGTTCATAATAATCATTGTCTGATAGGTGTTCAGAAGAATTTGCATGCATCATATTTGAAAAAGTAATTTCATGGGCATTCAGTTGACGAAGGGCTCCATTTAAATTTGTCAACTGGTCCAGTAAACGAAAGTTTGAAATCACTTTTTTCGCGGAAAGAGCTGCATTTTTGGAAAATTCGTGAAAATGTCGAAAAAATTACGTTTTCTCGGAATCTATCGATTTATCAAAAAAAGGTTCAAACAAAAGTAGCAGAGCGGAAAATTGTCATTCAAATGATGGCTTTCGCTTTCTCGTGGTGTTCATATTGACTAATTAGAGGTGAATTCATGTCATAGCGTTCTCAGTTGCTAACTTCATTACGTTCAGATAGCCGAAGACCGAGCCGAAGACGCTCCAAGAGAGCTTGTAGTTTTACCGAGGGTTTTATTATTCCCTTTTATGATGTAAAATGTTTATGAACAGCAATGCGAAAAGCCAGCACCCTTACCCAATGCTTTGGGTTCAAGAATGAAGTAAACCTTCGTTAAGGCAACATTTCCTTTCAAATATCCCCGAAAACTGCACTATTTTTTCCTCTTGTTATCTTACACCAGATTTTTTTCAATTAGGATGTTACCGCGGTAAAATCGGGTAATGAGATGTTACCATTTCATGCAAGACTACAAAACTTTCATCGAAATATCTCTCATTTGGAATTTTGACAATAAAGAAAATGAAAGTAAAATCGTTGATGGCACACCCTCAAGAATTTTTCAGAAATATGATTCACAGTGTACAAAACTCATACAAGGAATTCGGTCAAATGAGGAAAAAATTTCGTTTCCTAGAAAACGAGAAGGTGTATCAATAAACGTTTCAAACAAAAGTTGTAGAGCGGAAAATTCTAGGGAATGTTCAGGCCTTATTCATTCTCGTGGTATTCATATTGACTAATTAGGGATGCATTTCTGTAGTGGCGTTCTCAGTTGCTAACTTCATTACTTCGAATTGCCCAAGGCACGGCAAGGGGGCAGGTAGTTTAACCATTCCCATTTTATTGTGTTTATGGGTATAAACAACAATATAATGTCCTTTAATACAGCCGGGGATGCGAAATTCACACTCCCACTGGCGTCGATACGAGAGGGGTAATGGGGGTAATTACCCCCCCCAGGAAAATATTTACCTTCGAGAAATAAGTCATACAATTATTACATAGGAACATATCATGACAATTTACTATATCCAAATTTTTTTTACCCCCCCCAGAAAAAATCTCTAGCGACGCCCCCGCACACTCCAGCCTTTTTTCAAATTGTTTTGAGTTCAAGCATATTTGTTGAAAGAAATAATGTTTTTCGGAGTGCTTTGCATTGAATCTGGCTATGATATCTGATTAATCTGTTTTCTTATCGGAAGGTTGGAGTTTGCGAAATGCATCATTAGACGATATCGCTTGGCTAGCTAGTGCAAAATATCCCACGTCTTTTCTGGAGTAGATAACGATATTTTTTTTGTTTAGAAATAGGAAAAACCTTTGATAAACTTGGACAAGAATGGTGGTTGAATGTTGAGACTATTCCCATTATCTATAGATAATCTACGGATAACAAATATACAAATGATGGTTGATCTGGAAAGTGAATAAGAAACATGGGTTCCATTCTCCAGAAACGCCTTATAGGCCGTCGAACTTGGTACACCCTGTATATACTATATAAATTTATTCACGTCAGTCCTTAATGAATGATATGGATAATTTTTTAATCCAACTTTTTCATGATATAATCGGATTATCAAATTAGGCACATCATTACGAGTACACAAAATAAAATAATTGATATGTGGGCAACAAAAAAGAATAATTAAACATGGTGAAAGTGAATATATTTGGAGAAAAATTCGCTTGTTTCTGATAGCGGATCTATAACCTTAAAAAATAAAGAGAAGTAAGATGAATGTCATTTTCTTAAAAAAAATTCGCTCACTTTTCGAATACGCCACTGATCAATTTTGACATCATCACATACCCGAAATAGCGCCATCTGTAATAAGTAGCTAAGGGCCATCTATTAACGAATAGCTCTGGTACATAACCGACGGATCCACATGGTACGAGCTAAGACATACTGCCAATTACCAGCTATCCGTTGTGAGCTAAGACATTCCTTTGGAGCCCATGGAGCCCATCGAAGTGGCGCTATCTATTGGTGGGCTCCAAGTGGTCAAATGATAAACCCGTAAGGTTGGAATACTATCTTTCTTTATACAATGGTCTAACCAAAGATTATAGAGTTAGAAAGATAGGAAACGCCCTTACATCTGTGGTACCATTGTATAAAGAAGGATAGTAATCCGGTCCCTATGTAAATCTCATTTGAGGCGATTTACAGAGTCATCTGTTGGATTTTGTGCTCGTTCTCCACAATTATGTCCCAGTTGGTGGTGCCCTCATGAAAAATGAAAATATTTTTACGAACTAAAGCATGCACCCTGACAACCTGATGAAGAATTCTTTTTCTGAAATAAACGTAGAAGATACTTTTTACAATGCTCTGAACCGAGGTAAATTCATACAGTGGCGTATCATAATTTGCCTATTTTTCATAATCGATGAAGAATTTTTTTTTCTGAACGGTAGGTACATTATGAGCTGAATATGAGAATAATATTGGTTCAGATTCCAGTCAGTAATAAAATGTTCATAATAATCATTGTCTGATAGGTGTTCAGAAGAATTTGCATGCATCATATTTGAAAAAGTAATTTCATGGGCATTCAGTTGACGAAGGGCTCCATTTAAATTTGTCAACTGGTCCAGTAAACGAAAGTTTGAAATCACTTTTTTCGCGGAAAGAGCTGCATTTTTGGAAAATTCGTGAAAATGTCGAAAAAATTACGTTTTCTCGGAATCTATCGATTTATCAAAAAAAGGTTCAAACAAAAGTAGCAGAGCGGAAAATTGTCATTCAAATGATGGCTTTCGCTTTCTCGTGGTGTTCATATTGACTAATTAGAGGTGAATTCATGTCATAGCGTTCTCAGTTGCTAACTTCATTACGTTCAGATAGCCGAAGACCGAGCCGAAGACGCTCCAAGAGAGCTTGTAGTTTTACCGAGGGTTTTATTATTCCCTTTTATGATGTAAAATGTTTATGAACAGCAATGCGAAAAGCCAGCACCCTTACCCAATGCTTTGGGTTCAAGAATGAAGTAAACCTTCGTTAAGGCAACATTTCCTTTCAAATATCCCCGAAAACTGCACTATTTTTTCCTCTTGTTATCTTACACCAGATTTTTTTCAATTAGGATGTTACCGCGGTAAAATCGGGTAATGAGATGTTACCATTTCATGCAAGACTACAAAACTTTCATCGAAATATCTCTCATTTGGAATTTTGACAATAAAGAAAATGAAAGTAAAATCGTTGATGGCACACCCTCAAGAATTTTTCAGAAATATGATTCACAGTGTACAAAACTCATACAAGGAATTCGGTCAAATGAGGAAAAAATTTCGTTTCCTAGAAAACGAGAAGGTGTATCAATAAACGTTTCAAACAAAAGTTGTAGAGCGGAAAATTCTAGGGAATGTTCAGGCCTTATTCATTCTCGTGGTATTCATATTGACTAATTAGGGATGCATTTCTGTAGTGGCGTTCTCAGTTGCTAACTTCATTACTTCGAATTGCCCAAGGCACGGCAAGGGGGCAGGTAGTTTAACCATTCCCATTTTATTGTGTTTATGGGTATAAACAACAATATAATGTCCTTTAATACAGCCGGGGATGCGAAATTCACACTCCCACTGGCGTCGATACGAGAGGGGTAATGGGGGTAATTACCCCCCCCCAGGAAAATATTTACCTTCGAGAAATAAGTCATACAATTATTACATAGGAACATATCATGACAATTTACTATATCCAAATTTTTTTTACCCCCCCCAGAAAAAATCTCTAGCGACGCCCCCGCACACTCCAGCCTTTTTTCAAATTGTTTTGAGTTCAAGCATATTTGTTGAAAGAAATAATGTTTTTCGGAGTGCTTTGCATTGAATCTGGCTATGATATCTGATTAATCTGTTTTCTTATCGGAAGGTTGGAGTTTGCGAAATGCATCATTAGACGATATCGCTTGGCTAGCTAGTGCAAAATATCCCACGTCTTTTCTGGAGTAGATAACGATATTTTTTTTGTTTAGAAATAGGAAAAACCTTTGATAAACTTGGACAAGAATGGTGGTTGAATGTTGAGACTATTCCCATTATCTATAGATAATCTACGGATAACAAATATACAAATGATGGTTGATCTGGAAAGTGAATAAGAAACATGGGTTCCATTCTCCAGAAACGCCTTATAGGCCGTCGAACTTGGTACACCCTGTATATACTATATAAATTTATTCACGTCAGTCCTTAATGAATGATATGGATAATTTTTTAATCCAACTTTTTCATGATATAATCGGATTATCAAATTAGGCACATCATTACGAGTACACAAAATAAAATAATTGATATGTGGGCAACAAAAAAGAATAATTAAACATGGTGAAAGTGAATATATTTGGAGAAAAATTCGCTTGTTTCTGATAGCGGATCTATAACCTTAAAAAATAAAGAGAAGTAAGATGAATGTCATTTTCTTAAAAAAAATTCGCTCACTTTTCGAATACGCCACTGATCAATTTTGACATCATCACATACCCGAAATAGCGCCATCTGTAATAAGTAGCTAAGGGCCATCTATTAACGAATAGCTCTGGTACATAACCGACGGATCCACATGGTACGAGCTAAGACATACTGCCAATTACCAGCTATCCGTTGTGAGCTAAGACATTCCTTTGGAGCCCATCGAAGTGGCGCTATCTATTGGTGGGCTCCAAGTGGTCAAATGATAAACCCGTAAGGTTGGAATACTATCTTTCTTTATACAATGGTGGTACTAAAATCCGACTACGATTTTTGGCTAGTTTCTTACTTTCGACGACAAGATGGCGCTGAAAACATAATTCAGTACAGAAAACTATTTTAATGGGCTCGTAATTCGAATTATGCTTTTCATAAATTTCCATTAAATTGAGTATTTTTTGTCGAGATTTTAGAGAAACATCCTGATCTACAAAACAAAAGCAGAGCTCGGTTTTTTGATCAGGATGATATTTTCCATCTACACATTGTTTTGAATCAAATGAAATACGCTTCTGGATTCTTTATATTTTTATTTGAAATGAATGTGTAAAATCAACTACAATACAATTATGAAATTGAGAATATTTCGAAATTTTTTACACATATTAGAGAATTATTATAACAATTTCAAGAACTTATTCATACAGTGAACTCTCGATAAATCGAACATCGATAAGTCAAACCAGTTGTTCTGGACCCGATTCATACATATCTTACCCAGTGTATTTTAACTTCAATGAGCCTAGAGGTTCTAGTAGATGAGTCGAACTGCTGAAAGGGTCGTCAAGAGAACCTCCACCTCTATAAGTCGTTCTTCTGACTACCATTGCCTCTATGAGTTGAACCGAAGAAAATTCGGTTCGCAAACAAATTATCCAGAACAATATATTTTTGCCCCGAAACCTCTATCCATTTGACAACACTGAAAATAAAAAGCAATGAACAATGAACAAGACAGTCACATGATACGAGTTTCAAAACTTACATTTCATTTTTCTTTCGTAATTAAAAGAATGCACATTCAAGATTATTATTTCTGCAATTAATCACCATGCATTTCGAATGTCAGCCAGTTTTTAACACGAAATTTATAATAGAAAAACACATAAACCAAGATTATGGCGTGAGCTAGGTGCTACTCTTGTAGATTTCGAGTTATTTCAGTGGAAAATAAGAGAGAAAATACAATCATCATTCAGCAAAAATATTTATTCAAGTATTTCTTTCAAAATTGACAACAGCCTACTAATAATCTCTATATAATCTATGCCAAATGGACCCTTATTAAATATTTTAACCATAACCCGATTACTTTTGAAAAACAGATGTCGCTGACATCACTGTAGTCGCTTCGTTTCCCATCTGTATACTCTATAATATTTGGGTCTATCTCTATAACTAGTTTTTCAATGGACAGTAGTTGCGAGAGTTAGATAATAGAGGGCGCTGTAATTTGATGAATGCTATTCAAAATGGACCCTGAATCCAATTAGACTTATGTTGTAGATTAGAGTAGACAAATATGAGATTTATATCAAGAACAAGGATATAAGAAATGAAACGTACCGTACCTACTGATTTTAGGCAACTAAGAATTCGCCATTGTTCTGCATGCAGAAATGGATATTAATTGCGGGAATTTCAAATATTTTCGAATGCGGCAAATTTCAAAAAACATCTGCGCTCATATTTAACATAACTCTTTCTAGTCCATCGGTTCTTTCATCATCAATGCAAATTCATACATTTCATAAGTTCATGATATGATCTCAATAATATAACATTGCTAAATGAATAAAACTGATAATGAAATTGGGGGGTGAAACATGTAAGAAAAGGAATTTAGAGAATTTATTATGAATGAAAATGCGTTCTTTTCCATACAGCATATAAACACACAGATCATGTTGACATATCACAAACATATTCTCTTGATAATATCATTGTATAAAGAAAGATGGTATTCCAACCTTACGGGTTTATCATTTGACCACTTGGAGCCCACCAATAGATAGCGCCACTTCGATGGGCTCCATGGGCTCCAAAGGAATGTCTTAGCTCACAACGGATAGCTGGTAATTGGCAGTATGTCTTAGCTCGTACCATGTGGATCCGTCGGTTATGTACCAGAGCTATTCGTTAATAGATGGCCCTTAGCTACTTATTACAGATGGCGCTATTTCGGGTATGTGATGATGTCAAAATTGATCAGTGGCGTATTCGAAAAGTGAGCGAATTTTTTTTAAGAAAATGACATTCATCTTACTTCTCTTTATTTTTTAAGGTTATAGATCCGCTATCAGAAACAAGCGAATTTTTCTCCAAATATATTCACTTTCACCATGTTTAATTATTCTTTTTTGTTGCCCACATATCAATTATTTTATTTTGTGTACTCGTAATGATGTGCCTAATTTGATAATCCGATTATATCATGAAAAAGTTGGATTAAAAAATTATCCATATCATTCATTAAGGACTGACGTGAATAAATTTATATAGTATATACAGGGTGTACCAAGTTCGACGGCCTATAAGGCGTTTCTGGAGAATGGAACCCATTTGAAATCTGAAAATTGAAATTATTATATTGTTTGTCATTATCTACCGATCTAAAATATTCTTGGAGCCTGGCCACTTTCAGTTATACAAGGAGTGAAAAAAAAATTTTCAGAATTTTTTTTTTCTTTTTTATTGTTTTTGAATATGATAGAGTATGCAATTCTGAATACATTCGTATTCAAATCGTTGCATTCGTCGAAATATCCAAAATATCGAGAACAAACAAGAAAAAAGGGAGATAAGTGTATTCGGTATTATGTTTGTTATTCCTAACCTAGATATCGTAAGCACAAGCCGTTTTCACATTTCTGAAGGCGAAGAATGTGGAAATATTGTACATTTTCAAGATTTTGAAAAACCTGTCACAGGGTGTTCCAAATGTTGGTTCAAAAATTGGGATCAAGATTGACCAATAACTTTCGGTTTTCAAATTAGAACCCTATTTTTTATGATTGCGTTGGATTTTGCGAAGAAAAATGATGATAATGTTCCAAGATGTTAATGCTCCTAAAATTAATAATTCTCGAGTTATTCAGGATTTACTGATTTCATGTCGTACGTACCGTCCAATTCATAGAATCTGTTTCATATCAACAATAACCTTATTCATAGAAGAGAAATTACTCAAATAACTCAGTAGTGACTTCCTCTTTTCTGAATTTATTTATCATTGTTGACGTAAAACAGATTTCATGAATAGAAACAGAAAATCCTAAATAACTCAAGAATTAGTAATTTTAGGAGCATCAACATGTTGGAACATTATCATCATTTTTCTTCGCAGAATCCAACGCAATCATGAAAAAATAGGGTTCTAATTTGAAAAACGAAAGTTATGAGCCTATTTTGGTCCCAATTTTTGAACCAACATTTGGAACACCCTGTGACTGGTTATTCAAAATTCTAGAATTGTACAATATTTCCACAGTCTTCGCCTTCAAAAAAGTGAAAACAGTTTGTGCTTACGATATCTAGGTTAGGAATAACAAACATAATACCGAATACATTTATCTCTCTTTTTTCTTCAGTTTTTTCTCGATATTTTGGAAAGTATTTTGACGAATGCAACGATTTGAGTACGAATGTTTTCAGAATTGCATACTCTATCAAATTCAAAAACCTAAAAACTGAAAAAAAAAATTTTTTTTAATTTTTTTTTCACTCCCTGTATAACTGAAAGTGGTCAGGCTCCAAGAATATTTTAGATCGGTAGATAATGTCAACCAATAATATAATCCCAATTTTCAGATTTCAAATAGGTCCAGTTCTCCAGAAACGCCCAATAGGCCGTCGAACTTGGTACACCCTGTATATTAATATTCATAATTAAGGGCATAATTGGCTTATTTTCACTTGGGTATATAGATGAAAGAATATTATAATATACTTATACAATATACAAAGCAAATCAAAAATGAAGAAAGACGAACGCATCCATCAACGAAGCACTCTAATAAATAATTATGTACATTTTGCTCGTTTTTCAACTTATTCAGTGTCGAAATTGATCTAAAGTTGCTGCTTGTATGTTTCTTATTCACTTTCCAGATCAACCATCATTTGTATATTTGTTATCCGTAGATTATCTATAGATAATGGGAATAGTCTCAACATTCAACCACCATTCTTGTCCAAGTTTATCAAAGGTTTTTCCTATTTCTAAACAAAAAAAATATCGTTATCTACTCCAGAAAAGACGTGGGATATTTTGCACTAGCTAGCCAAGCGATATCGTCTAATGATGCATTTCGCAAACTCCAACCTTCCGATAAGAAAACAGATTAATCAGATATCATAGCCAGATTCAATGCAAAGCACTCCGAAAAACATTATTTCTTTCAACAAATATGCTTGAACTCAAAACAATTTGAAAAAAGGCTGGAGTGAGTGTGAATTTCGCATCCCCGGCTGTATTAAAGGACATTATATTGTTGTTTATACCCATAAACACAATAAAATGGGAATGGTTAAACTACCTGCCCCCTTGCCGTGCCTTGGGCAATTCGAAGTAATGAAGTTAGCAACTGAGAACGCCACTACAGAAATGCATCCCTAATTAGTCAATATGAATACCACGAGAATGAATAAGGCCTGAACATTCCCTAGAATTTTCCGCTCTACAACTTTTGTTTGAAACGTTTATTGATACACCTTCTCGTTTTCTAGGAAACGAAATTTTTTCCTCATTTGACCGAATTCCTTGTATGAGTTTTGTACACTGTGAATCATATTTCTGAAAAATTCTTGAGGGTGTGCCATTAACGATTTTACTTTCATTTTCTTTATTGTCAAAATTCCAAATGAGAGATATTTCGATGAAAGTTTTGTAGTCTTGCATGAAATGGAAACATCTCATTACCCGATTTTACCGCGGTAACATCCTAATTGAAAAAAATCTGGTGTAAGATAACAAGAGGAAAAAATAGTGCAGTTTTCGGGGATATTTGAAAGGAAATGTTGCCTTAACGAAGGTTTACTTTATTCTTGAACCCAAAGCATTGGGTAAGGGTGCTGGCTTTTCGCATTGCTGTTCATAAACATTTTACATCATAAAAGGGAATAATAAAACCCTCGGTAAAACTACAAGCTCTCTTGGAGCGTCTTCGGCTCGGTCTTCGGCTATCTGAACGTAATGAAGTTAGCAACTGAGAACGCTATGACATGAATTCACCTCTAATTAGTCAATATGAACACCACGAGAAAGCGAAAGCCATCATTTGAATGACAATTTTCCGCTCTGCTACTTTTGTTTGAACCTTTTTTTGATAAATCGATAGATTCCGAGAAAACGTAATTTTTTCGACATTTTCACGAATTTTCCAAAAATGCAGCTCTTTCCGCAAAAAAAGTGATTTCAAACTTTCGTTTACTGGACCAGTTGACAAATTTAAATGGAGCCCTTCGTCAACTGAATGCCCATGAAATTACTTTTTCAAATATGATGCATGCAAATTCTTCTGAACACCTATCAGACAATGATTATTATGAACATTTTATTACTGACTGGAATCTGAACCAATATTATTCTCATATTCAGCTCATAATGTACCTACCGTTCAGAAAAAAAAATTCTTCATCGATTATGAAAAATAGGCAAATTATGATACGCCACTGTATGAATTTACCTCGGTTCAGAGCATTGTAAAAAGTATCTTCTACGTTTATTTCAGAAAAAGAATTCTTCATCAGGTTGTCAGGGTGCATGCTTTAGTTCGTAAAAATATTTTCATTTTTCATGAGGGCACCACCAACTGGGACATAATTGTGGAGAACGAGCACAAAATCCAACAGATGACTCTGTAAATCGCCTCAAATGAGATTTACATAGGGACCGGATTACTATCCTTCTTTATACAATGATAATATACACTAATACACTATTAAACAATTGAAGCCTAAAAGCTCCTTCGGATACGATGGTATTCCCATGACGGTCATCAAGTCATCTATCCATTATATAGCTAAACCTTTGGCCAAAGATTATAGAGTTAGAAAGATAGGAAACGCCCTTGTATCTGTGGTACTAAAATCCGACTACGATTTTTGGCTAGTTTCTTACTTGTGACACATAGATGACGCTGAAAACATTATTTAATACAGAAAGCATGCCACTGGATTCTACGTGAAAAAGTGCCTGTATATTGTTCTAATTTCAGAGCTCTATCATCAGTATTAGCGGAGATATAAATTATTTCCGATATCGCCATTTTTCCAATTTTAGCTTATGACTCGAAAACGAAAAAGGTAGCCAAAAATGAATACTACTCTTGTTAGTTTCTCCGAAAAAGAGATCGAGAATGGGGTATCAGATTTTGTCTCCTCTGGTTCGAAAGTTGTAGTGCTAAAACATCGAAATATGCCCACCCTGTACAGTCTTCATGGAAGAAGTGGAACACCTTTTTGAATATATAGCAAAAAACAAAAAATAATCTGAGAAAAACAATGTATCAGGAAAGACTTTCTGCTTTGGCAACCCTTTCTATCGAAACAGATTCAATTTCCCAGCTGGACTATGATGGATTGAGCAGTTAAGTCAGGCTAGAAGCCGACAATTTTGATTTGACTTTTACTTCATAATTCGTCACATATATTTTATGTGAACAATTTCGATTGTTTCTTATGAAAACCTTTTTTCATCAAGGGGCCTCGCAGATTTTATCTTGCTCACATATAATTGAGGTCTTGTTACGCCACTGACTTTACACTACTTCTTACTTTTATGATGGCGTCTAAGCATAACCTCCTTCAATTAACAAGCCGCGAACAGCTGAGATGTGGCAACGCAGCGGAAGGCCGAGAAGTTTCTGACGCCATTCGTGGACGCCTTGTTGTTTGTTGTGTTTGTGAATTAATGGTGACTGTTCGTACTGATTTTACCAATCCAGTATTGAATTTCGGGCATGAGTCCTGGTTAGTCATCGAACAAAACCAGTTCACGAAATGTGGAAATACATTTTCTATTGCAAAAGTGGAAAAAACTACATTGAAACCCACATAAAAACAGTTGAACACAAACGAGCAGTGTCAGCAGCAAGTTCGAATATTTCAAGAAATAAGAATTTGGAGAATTGATGGCATTTATCCTGGTTCCAGGTTGGAAAGAAATGGTCACATTATTTGTGAAGTGAATTGTGCCCAAAAGAAAAATTCCGTGTGTGTGAATGAAGTGAAATTTCATCTTTCATCTGGTGTCCTGTGAAAGAAACTTCTCATATTTCGAATCATGCCAAATGAATGTTGTGTACCCGGCTGCAAGAGCAATTACAAGACTTCAGGAAACAATTATGTTAGTGTCGTTTCGTTTCCAAAAATGAAGAACTGTATCAATATCGTGGATTAGGCAATTCCAAGAGAAAATTGCGTTTCTGATAAATTTAGTTTGGTTTCCGAAATTCATTTCCATGAAAACGATATCTTGAAATTTTTATAAAGTTTTATTAGCTGATGGAACCAATGAGACGTCAACAACTCAAGGAAAAAGCAGTTCCTTTATTTTTTCCAAATTTACCGTTTTATTTATCTAAAAAAAATTCTCAGAGAACTAATCCCCAGTTTAGAAAAGATGGAACGATTGACTGAAACAATAATGATATAAATGTTTTTTTCAATTTGGATTCGATTAAAGATTATGATGACCTAAAAAATAACTCGACAACAAAATCTACTTTTTTATTACATTTTGGAGAGACTATAACAGTAAATGTTTTAATAACAAGTGAGACCCTTCAGGTAAAAATTTTCATTAAAGATTCTGAATTATCATCTAGATTTGAAATGGATCCTACCTTATATCTCAAGATTTCAAGGTGGTCCCAACTTACAAATGAACCTTCTCAGTATAAATGAATATTATGTAGATGAACGAGGTTTGGAAGGTCCGGATGCTGAATTGTATAAATTGAGCAAATCTTTATATTTATTAGAAACATTTTTGTAAGGGGAAGCGAATGAAAATTTTGAAAAACTGTGACATTTCAGATGGTGGCGGATCAAATGTGACAAATTATAAGTAAAAAACCGAATTATTCATCATGTATCATAGTTTTGACATTTATTCTAGGTATATTCTCAATCTCCCCTAATTATTTATGTTTATTTCTTCAGCTATAGTTATTAAGTTCAGAGATTTTATTTATGTTCTGTTATTAAATTTTGTACATGAAGATATTAAAATGATTTGGATCTCAAGTTTTTCTCAGATTTACCTAGGTATTATGTTGATTACATTGATTCAAATACAAAATTTTGTGGCATGAGATGACCCTACAACTTCTCTTTGGTTCTTGCTGAACAACAAATTCGATATGAAATGTGCTGTATTGTCAAAATACAGATGCTTCTATACAGATCAAATAATTTCATTCAATTGATATCCACCAGTTATAATAAAAATGATTAATCAAACCAATTCATTGGTCAAGTAGGATTTAGTATTGTTGCTTCTAGGTATTTGATTGTATTTAAAATATTCCATATCGACTATTCGACAATTAATTGAAATATATTTGGAAATCGCGCTCCTATTATAACGAATTTACTGCGGCCGTCCGAAGTCCCAGTCGGCCTTCCGGATCCTTCATTTGCGACGTTGCCACATTTTGTTCACGGCTATGTGTTTAAGATGGCTGTGGTCTAAGCGTCGCTCTATTTACCATAGATATAGATATCGGTATCTATGCTATTTACTCACACGTTGGCTTGGCGTAGGAATCTTACGCATGCGCTCTCTTTATGCACTTTCGGTCTTTCACCTGCTAAACTACCAGTTCGAATACAAATGTACAATGTTATTCTTAAACCTAACATAGATCTTGAATCATTTTGTGAACAGTTCAGAAAAAATGAAAAGAATTGGTTTCAAATTCAACATATGAACAGTTTTCAAAACACAAAATAATTTAATGATAAAAACTGAACTTTTTAATGAGAAACAAAAGTCCACAAATTGTTTTTATAAAATTTCCTGTATTTGTAAACTTGTACAGGAGAAACATAAAGTCTTTGAAATATATCAATATAGATATTGGTAAATCGTGAATTGAAGGTCATGAGTGTTCTAAAACCGAAGATCACATGATGGATTGGAAGTGGTAACACAAAAATCATCTTGTATTATGTTGGATGACAATAATAATCTGGCCAATTGTTCGGTGGGAACGGATCATATATGAGTTAATTTATTGGGGAAAGAACTGACTCCAGGAAATTTCGAGATGAAATAAAAATGTTACCATGTATAGACATCTTTTGTCTCTAGACAAATAAGTGCACGAGTTTACACAGGGGCCCTTCTTCTATTAGTAAAAAATTTTTGAGAATGGGGAGAGAAAATTTTAAAGATGTTTCAGAAAATGCTGAAATATTCATTTCATTCCATGGAGTTAATGGGAAAAGTTTCCGACGTAGTTGATATCGTATCAACAAACATCTAATGAAAATTCCAGAATCAGCATAGAGACAAAAACAAATTTGCATGTTGAGCGTCTATTGAAGCTTCTTTTGTTGTAATCGGTTGATAAAAGTTCTTGAAACATTTTTGTCATAAGTACTTTTCATTAGAATTATTTGTTCTGTAATTTTTTAGAATTGTTTGATGCTATTTTCGAAAGATGATTCACGACATCGATGGCATTGGCGCCAATGAATTCAAAATCGTTCCATTTCAATGGATTGTCTCCATTGACAGGTGAAGACTGAGATTGTCTCTATTCACACAACGCTATTCCACTAAGCTAATGCAATTTCCCAGTGGAATGGCTTATCATTTGGCTTCCTCTACTGAATTGGCCTAATGGACGGATCAAGACAATACATTGTCCCCATTCACACGATGCCAATCTACTAGACTATGGATTGTCTCAATGAAATGGCTTGTCAATTGTCCCCGTGTCAATGCTCCATGAATGATTGATGCACTTTCAAGGAATGTCTAAATGGATTGGCTTAAAGGAATGACTTGTCAATTGTCCTCGTGTGAATGCTCCATTAGAAACGTCATTAGATGAAAGTTCACATTGTTCATGAGGAAAGGTTTTTTTCACGCTTTAATGAAGAATTGATTCAAATCATTTACAACAATAAAACTTCAACATGTACTAAACATTTTTACATAATACAGTTTACAGAACGAAGATTGGATCTAACTCATTCACATTCGGATGTCGGACAAAAGTTAACACTTAATATGTAAATAAATTCAACTACTTTTTCTTTTTTTGTTGTTTCAATCTCCTTTTTTCTTCTCGTTTACGTTCCCTGTCTGCGTGTGACCTGTAGAGTTTGTACCCAAAGAAAACTGAAAAAAAAATTAAACATTATTTCTTACTATTTGGGTCTATTATCTTTTCTGAATCAGTTGTAACATTTCATTAAGGGCCAGTTTCATAATAAACCCCTTAAAGTCACTTTAGTAAAAGTCGGCTTTAGTTAAAGCCGACTTTAAAAGTCCACCCGATTTCATAATGAAATTAAATGGGACTTTACGTAAAGGCGACTTTAGGTGAAATGTTGTATGTTGGCATAACTGAAATCGTTTCATTTGACCTAAAATGGACAGTTGCAGTTGTATTTAACCACAGCCATCTTAAAATTGAAGGAGGTTATGTTATTTTCATGTCATGTGGATATGACGCTCAGGTTCAAATTTGAAATATACAACTAGAAATTTGGGGGAAAATACCAATCCCAAACTGAATATTAAAAAAAAAATGGAATTGATGATTGTGGCTCAGATTAACATCATTAGATTTAGAAATCGAAATAGGAAAAAAAATGGAATAAACATAATCTTTGAATAAGCATTTATTTTCACCAATTGCATCAGCTTAATAGAGCAAAATATATACCATAACATATGATACTATAGTATCATACAATACTATCATCACTAGTATCATACAATACTATCATCACTAGTATCATACGATACTATAGAGCCAGGGGAAAAAACCTCAGCTGAAAAAACCTGTCTCCCCATAAAAAAATAAAATAAAATTGTTGTATCTGAATATTCTATATCGAAAGACATCACGACTATCGGAAGGGCTCTTCGGAGGAAGGATTTTCAAACATAAACTCCAACCTGAAAAGAAAAAAAGACCGAACAGAGAGAGAATTCAAATTATACTAAATCAAATTGATCTAAAATTTTCAACCCATTGCAAAAATGAGTTCGATATATTGTGTAGGGCTCCAATACCATCTTGGAATTTATAAATCGAACAATTATTAATTAGGTGTTCAACTGTTTCCTCTGATTCACCACATTCACAATTAGGACTATCAACTGAATTCCACTTGAAAAGCATGCTGTTGGTACGACCATGACCTGTTCTTATTCGATTAAGAAGGGACCATATTCTCCTGGAAAGGTTAAAACCAGGAACTTTATTCGATGGATCAGATATTAGATCGGATTTCCAGATTTCCTTGTAGCTGAAGTTCGAATTCAGAAAGTTATTCGACCAAATAGGTTTATGGGATTTCAGTCTTGGAATTCTAATTTCTGGAACGTAGGAAAGTAAATAGCAAAATGATCTGTTATGATTGAATTTTAACATATTTCCCATTGACTGAATCAGCAAAAAAAATTTAATTATCACCTAATTTCTTTTCAAAATTATTGATAGAAAACATATCATTGAAATCACTTGTGTGAACTGCATGTTTACCATGAGCCGTATGGTGTCTAATTGTAGTCTCATTTCGAAATTGAAAATCTATACGTTTCCATACTCTCATTTTCGTATTCTCATTCCACTTGTGAAAGTCGATTTTGAATTTCGAAATAAAACACAACATAACTAACCTCAAATGAGTTGACAGTTTGAACACGAAAGGTTACGAATTCAGGGCTAAAGGATACTTTAGCTGCTAAAGTCCCGAATTTGGGCCTTTAAATATAAAGTGGCTTTAAGAAAGTTAAATGTGTTATGAAACCGAAATATTGAACTTGAAGGAGCTTTAAAATTAAAGGGACTTTAAAACTGATCATGAAACTGGCCCTAAGTCGGTAAATGAATAGGTTATATAGAAAATCTCTATGTTATAATACATATCTCAATTCCACTTCATAAGGATTTCATCGCTACTCTTTTGGGTTCCTTTCCCCTTATCATGAAAGACCTCGTTCATAAATAATATATTTTGTATATAATAAAGCTGCTGCAGCTGATGAAAAAAAAAGAGGTGAGACCACAATTCTATAGGAATTATCGACCATCACAGATTTATGTAGGGATCATCAGGTTTTAGCCTACCGCTCGGCAATCATTTTGTCTTCTTCAGGCATGCAACTTTTAGGTTGTATTATAAAGAAAGTATCTTGGGGCCAGTTTCATAATAATCCAATGAAGTACATTCTAATTGAAGTGCTCTTTAAGCTGAAGTTCACTAAAAAAAAACCCAATTTCATAATGAAATTAGAAAAACTTTACGTAAGGCAGTCATTAAGCAAAATGTTGTAGGTTGGCATAACTGAAAGGGATTCATTTGACCTAAAATTATATTATAGTAAATATAGATCTCTTATCGTCACGACTGTGAGGTACCACATACCCTCTTTAAAATGTTAGGGTACTTAAAACCGGCCATTGCTGGTTGCCAGAACTACTTTCTATTGTCGAGCAGTCGAGCTGATATTGTATATTGAGTAAGTAAATTTTCAAGACTTTTAAAATGACAATTGAAAACTGGTCACTGGCTCTTCCTCTAAGAGGGTATCAGAACCGAAATAACATAAAATGTCACAATTGTGATAAGTTTGGACATATAGCCAAATTTTATGGAAGTAGTGAAAGGAAAAATCATTAAACTTCGGGAAATATAAGAACAAATGATATATCGATGACCCAGAATGGAAACCACGTATCTCAAAAAATAAACGAAATAACCTTTCAATGCCATTGGAGAAATAAGCTTGTTGATGGGATTATGCATAAACACTTGTTATGAAATGCAAAACATTTCTGAGTAAGTAATATTAGTTTTGAAAAGCTGGCAAGTTTTTTGCTTCTCCTGTGACGTTTTTCTTTCTCGAGTTACATGGTTTTCATTCTAAACCATCGATATGTAGAAATTTAGGAGGTCAAGAATATGCTATCAACAGTAAACAAAATAAAAATGATTCTGTTGAATGTTCTATTTGCAAGGAAAATATTTATAAAATTCAAGTTGTTATTTCAAAAACGAAAATGATGAAAGATCTTCTGGTAGCTCGCATGTGGCATTTTTGGCAAGAGATATAAATAGCAATACGAAGAAATTCATCATTGATATTGGGGCTAGCTGTCATATTGACTAATAATTCTGAAATATTAGATGAAATGGAGATAAGGGATATAACATTCACAGTTGCAAAAAATTAAATAATGCAGGGAACAGTATTGGGAAATTTTTAAGTAGAGAAAGTTCTTTCCAAAAAAAATGTTGCAATAATAACCGAAGATTCGGAAGAGGTTATGAGAGTACATAAAATATATATATATTAGACTGATTCAAAAAAATCAACTTTTTTTGTTTTCACGAAACCCCCCCCTAATTATCTTCAGGGTATCGAAAAAAGACCTTTGTGAAAATATCAGCTCCAAATAATAACATTTAGAGGTCGCTCATCAATTATTTCTATTTTGCCTACTAATAGCAGGGGAAAAATTTCTTTTTTCAATAAAAAATTCCTAGAACACAAACCAATAGGCGGATTTCTTTGTGTGATACATTTTCGTGTAGGCAATCAGATACTCTACAAATATGTCCCTTACGATATTTCGATAAAACGGCCGCTTCGAAAGTTGTTCGATTCGATGCTAATATTGAGGTATTTTTGAAGAAAAAAAATGGTTCAAAAAAATCGACTTTACTTGTTTTCACGCAACCCGCCTTCTAATCATCTTCAGGGCATAGACAAAAGCCGTCTGTGAAAATATTAGCTTTGAATATTAATATTTTGAGGTCGCTCATCGATAGTTTCTATTTTCGCTGCTGATGGCAGGAAAAAACTTCTTTTTTCAATAAAAAATTTTTTGTTCACTGACCAACAGACGGATTCCACTGTATGATACATTTTGGTGTAGGGAACTAGATACTCTACGAAAATATTCAATACGATATCTCGATAAAACCACTTATTTGAATATTTTTTTCCAAAATACCTCAATATGAGTTATTAATATAGAGGTATTTTCGAAGAAAAAGTTCGAATAACTTTTGAACGAGCGGTTTTATGGAAATATCGTATAAGACATTTTCGTAAAGCATCTAGTTCCCTACACAAAAATGTATCACTCAATGGAATCCGTCAATTGGTTCGTGAAGAAAAACTTTTTTATTGAAAAAAGAAATTTTTTTCCTGCTATCAACAGCGGAAATAGAAGTAATCGCTGAGCGACCTCTAAATATTAATATTCAAAGCTAATATCTTCACAGACGCCTTTTTTCGATACCCTGAAGATAATAAGAAATAGAGTTTCGTGAAAACAAACAGAATCGATTTTTTTGAATAATTTTTTTCTTCAAAAATACCTCAATATTAGCATCGAATCGAATAACTTTTGAAGGGGCCGTTTCACCGAAATATCGTAAGGGTCATTTTTGTAGAGTATCTGGTTGTCTACACGAAAATGTATTACACAATGAAATCCGTCTATTGGTTTCTGCTCTAGGAATTTTTTATTGAAAAAAGAAATTTTTTCCCTGCTATTAGTAGGGAAAATAGAAATAATTGATGAGCGACCTCTAAATATTATTATTTGAAGCTGATATTTTCATAGAGGTCTCTTTATGATACCCTGAAGATAATTAGGGGGGGGTTTCGTGAAAACAAAAAATGTCGATTTTTTTGAAACAGTCTAATATATATATATATATATATATATATATATATATATATATATATATATATATATATATATATATATATATATATTATATATATATATATATATATATATATATTCTATATATATTCTTATGAAAAAGAGAGCTAAAATAATACAATAAATGTTGAAACAAAAAGTACCTAAGCTGAGGTAAAAAAATAACGGGGTATCATAACATTCTTTGTATGATACTATAGAATCATACGATACTATCAACACTAGTATCATACGATACTATACAGCCAGGGGAAAAAACCTCAGCCGAAAAAACCTGCCTCCCCGTAAACAAAATAACATAAAATATCAAATATCAAGAAAATCTTGAAAGACATCAGTGTGATCATCTTCATGTTATCCGTTGATGGGCTCGGATACACAGATTCTTCCCAAAACGACTCGTAATTCTCAATCTGAAATTAAAAAAGACAAAAGCAAAAAAGAAACCGATTATTCAGGATAAATCGAAAGCATTTTGGAAATGCATTTGCTACTTTAAAAAATAATCAACATTAAGATATTTTGGCCAAATAATGTTCGGAGGTTTATGAATATTTATGTCACAAAATTTGAAAGAAATGACAAAAAAAACTCCATCAATTTCCCCTTTCCGAATCTGTTGAAAGTTACGAAAATGTTTCTTTTGAAGTAGAAATTGGAAAGAAACTAAATGATATATTACTAACACAAGAGATTTGGCACAACAGCATGGGTCATATTATTTGTGATGTGAATTTGAAGAAATTGAGAGTAATGGCTGATGGAATTTCAAAAATGAATGTCATGTCAATGAATGAGGTCATTTGCCAAAGGCAAAAAGAACCCTAGAAATAGTACACACAGATGTGTGTAGACCCAATTCTCCAACACATGATGGCCAAAAATATTTCATCACATTTATTGATGAACTGTACTGAAGTTTATTCAATCGAAAATAAAAGTAAAGTTGCTGCAATTTTGAAAAACTATGTGGCCGAAGTTGAAAATGAAAAACAGATGAAAATATCAAAAATTAAATGGGATGGAGGTACAGAATACTTAACTTTACTAAAATTTGCAAAACTGAAGGGAATCATTTTAGACGCCAATTGCCTTACAGTAGTCAATTGAATGGAAAAGCTGTGTTTGAAGGAGAGGACAAGAGCACTTCTAATTAAATCAAATATGAAATATGAGATGCAGCAAAAAGATAGATAATCTTGTCTCGAGAAGTAAAATTTATTGAACATTTATTTGTTCATAAAAAAGCTAGGGGAAATGATCTAGAAAATGATTGAAATATAGAAAATGATGAAGAGAATGCCGAACAAGAAGAACTACATACTCGGTGAAGGAGATAGGCCTTCTAATGAAGCAAACCAGATATCTTGTAACGAATTAGATTCATTATCTTATGTAGATAAAGATGGAGTTGCAATGATAACATATCAAAAACCAATTGAGTTAGAAGAAAAAGAACAATGGATACAAGCTATTGACCTAGAGAAGAAATCTTTGAAAGATGGAAATTTGTGAAAATAGTTGAAGCGAAAGGTCGACAATTCTTAACTACCAAATGGGTATTGGTGAAGAAAGAAAATGAAAGGCTAATGGTGAGGGGATTCCAACACATAAGAGGAATGGATTTTCAACAAACATACCCATAGTAGTTATGACAAGTTTGCGAATTTTATTAACTGTTGCATCGAAAAGGGAATTTATTTTCGAAACGTTTAATGTAGAAACGGTATTTTTCAATGGTAGTTGGAAGAAGATATTTACAAGGAAATACCTGAGGGCTATAAACAGAAGATAGGATATATTTGCAAATTGCATAAAAGTTTATATGGATTGGAACAATCTTGTGAAGCAGTACTTTGGATCAAGCATGGGAAAGTTGAGGTTCGAAATAATTGAAAAAAGATCCTTACAAGAATGAAGGTAACACCGTTTATATGTCTATATACGTCGACGATGGAATTGCATTTGGAGATGATAAAGGAAATATTAATATAATATTGTCTGAAATTTAAGAAAACTTCAAGAAAAAAGTCAATAAGACAAAGAATGAATTCTTAGATATGATTATTATTCAAAAATCCGATTCAATATATTTAGATCAATTTTCGATGAAAGTCTCAGTTCAGTTTCATTTTCAGGAAACACATATGTGATGAAAATCTATTGGCGATAGATTTCGGCGTTTGCCATCATCAGGCTAGCTAAAAATTCATAGAAATATGAAAAAAGTATAACTCTACATGTCCTTCATTATTCATAGTGAATTTTTTCACAACTAATAATAATCTTTACTCATAATTAGTTTAACCATTATTTTTTACCTAGGTTAAGTTAGAGGTATGCTCACCACCGTCTCTGTTCAATCCTAAAAATATTTATTCTCATTTTGTGTGGTTATATTCAAGAAGTTGTTGAAGGGTTTAATTATTTCACGGAATTTCGAGTTGTATATTCCATTGATTCTCACTTCTGTCGGTATAAGGTGGGATGAAATGTCATTGCTGTTATTGAAGTCCGTCAAATCATTTGAGAGATGTTGGTTGTCTTCATATTTATCGGAAAAAGTTCCGTTCCGTAGTCAATTTGCAAAGGTTACATTGTTCGGTAATATGTATAGAGTAACGATGTCAAATGAAACTAAAATATAATTTTTGGAAAGAATGAAGATTGATTGAGTAGATGTTTTTGATCAGTTCTCATAAGATTTATATTGAGAATGTTGATTGAATGTAAATTTCTAAGTAAAAAGATCATTTATGAATCTTAAAATTTTGTGACTAGGTGAATTGATGACGGAGGCTATGAGTCTAATGCTTTTGTCAGGTTTGTGGAGTTAAAGATCAGTAGGCTGATGTATTGACAAAACTATTGTTGGTTAATAAGTTCAAATGAGTTCATTTGTTAAACGAATGCTTCGTGAAAATTTATGTTCATCTGTTGATTTAATTATGAATTGATGAATTACGGAATGATGTTATGAATAATATAATAATTCATCAATTGCTTCAAGTCTTGATAGATATTTCGATTTACATGATATGTAAAAATTACTTTTGATATAATAATTGAAAATGAAAACGTCATGAAAATCTTCTCTCATTTAGACCCATTTATAAAAATGACACATAAAAAAAAAACATGAATGAAAAAGTTAAAAGTTTTAGTTCATGTTATTCAATACGACAAAATGACAAAGATTCTTAACAATGCAGTTTTGGCCCAGAAAGTCACCTTAACAAACTTTGTTGGATTAAATAACATAAACTAAAACTTTTTTGTTCATTGAATAATTTTCGTATCACACTTTGTTGGAGACAAAAAAAAAGAGTATTATATGAAATTTATCATTTTGTTTTTAGAAAACAAATGTTAAAAATGTAAGCATTAAAATGCACAAACTAGTCCGCCCCTGATAAACTAAACAAGCTGATTTAAATTAAGGTGCAGTATTTCAAGAGGTTCTGAGGACCGGTATTATAAACGTGTCAACCGAGCATTGAAACTAAACCTCAGCTTGAAGACCGGTTTTTATATGGCAAATCTGGTCTTCAAGCTAAGGTTGACTCCCAATTTTCGGTTGACACGTTTATAATGCAGGCTCTTAGACACGCCAACTAAAATTTTGCGAGTCGACAGGGACCTTCTCACCATGGAAATATTGGGTGTAGGGTTTCCCAAGTGTGTTGTCCTTATCTTGTGAGGGAGCGCGATGTATGGTTATTGACACTCAGGTCGTGTCAGGCACTCCACCGCTTGATCTCAACCACAGTTTGAAGGTAGGCAAATATAACATAGATCCGATTAAGGACGAAGTAGCTAGGCTTACCTCTAGACCGGCCTCTACTGTGAGAGTAACGTTTATGCACTATCTCCTGCCGAGGTGTATGGTCACAACAGTTAGCTGACATCTTGATCTGGCAGTACACACCGGGATTCTCAGTGGAATTGCCACGATAATCCTGCAAGGTTCCTCAACAAACTGGAACCGATGGAACCAAATGTCAACTAGAGTTCCAAGTCTGAGGATTGGTGTCGGGTAGGGTGTTTGCGGGGACAAAATACCCCAGTGTAAACTGAGCCCAGCACATCGTTATTCGGTTGCAGGTAATAAAAACGTGCTCACTCCCCGTGGGGAGTGGGGACGAGGAGGTAGGCTACTCGTGGACTCGAGGGGAGAGTTTCCTCATTCCACTCCAAGAGGCAGGGTGGCGTCCATAAGATGGATTTTCACCTTTCTAATAAAAAATAATAAAAGAAAAAAGCTGCGGTTGAACAGAATATGTTCAACAGTTCCATCTGTGCTTTTGCCCAAGCGGCACAGAGAAGCTCTAGCGTGCAGACAAGAACTGCATACAGTTCCGCCTACATTATTGAACAGTTCTTCCCTAGGGGGATGGACTGTTTACAACGAGGTCCTACAATCCCAACACCATTCCCCGTGGACCTCACAGCACCGTCGGTGAACCAGGTGGGGCTTTCAGGTGGAAGTAAGGTCCTTATCACTGTTCCTCATATCAAATTGTCATTAAACTATATTAAGTAGTTTTATCTACAACTGTCAGATAATGACTGAGATTTGACACTCATGTAAATGTCATAATAACCTACATTAACACTTGGGGGTGTAATGAATTCATTACAACACTTGTGCTATAACGAGAACCACAGAAATAACAATCCTAACAAAGAATTTCAGAAATGTGCAATAACTTTTTCATTTTCGGATATATCTGAAAACATTTAAAACTTTCTAGAAGCGCTTTTTTTCCGGAAATAAGAAACTACATTAAATTTTTCATTCTCGTGGAAAAAACTACTTTTTTATATTATATATTATATATTTATATTAAACGCATTTTATTTCATAAAAAAAAATTCAAAATAATGCCTTATTCCCAGTGAGAAAGTGTTTGTTAAAAGTTTTTATCTTTTTCAGATATTTTCGAAAATGAAAAGTTATGGCACATCTTCTGAATCGAAAAATTTCAAAATGTTGTTTTATCTTCAAAACAAATTTAGATATCCTGAAATGGTTCTCACTATTGGTGTTTTCACGGAAATCGAGCTCAGGACTCCTTTCAACGTTTTTACCTATCTTGTCTAGAAGTACCATAAACAGCCAGAATCAAGCAATTTGGGATACCCTGTATAGTGCAAGATCTCATGCAGGGCATGATTCGATTCGATTATTGTTTACGACGCAGAAAAAGAATGAATTACAATTTCGCGCCACAACTCGGACAGCGCTACAGATTTTGAGAACTTTTTTTCTCAAAATATGCCTCAAGCTTTGAGTGCTTCCCAAAAGAATACCGAAAATTCATCCGAAGAAAATCAATCATTCAAGAAGCCTACAAACAGAAAACGAAACAGAAATCAACAACTAAAACAAATAACAAAAAACAGAATGACAACAAAACTCCAGAAGCAGAAATCAGCCAACCGCATCTGAAACCACTAGATAAAAATAACGTTTCCGATAACATCGTCCATATGGAAACAGAGACAGTCATTCCCTCCACCTCTACTAAGAAAACAATAAAATAAACAGTAAAGGCTCCCATACACGTCAAGATAAAGTTGGGGAAAAACCGCAAAATAAAACATACAACAAATCAACCTTCAAAAATTACTCAACAAGAATGTATTAAATAAGTAAAACAGAATAACAACAACTTTTCTACCTCACAGAAGATGAAAATCTCATAGAATTAAAATTTCCGATGAATGGAACAAAAAATTTCATAAATCCACAGACATCGTAATTAAAACCAAAATAGGATTCCTTATCAAATCCAAAAAAGTCAAAGAAAACGTAATTAAAGCACTGGAAGAAATGAAAGCCGATAAAATCATTACTAAATACAAAGAAACCAAACCCTACATCCATGGAAAAGAACAACGAACATTCTCAGTGGTAATAACAGGAACATAGATGAATTCAAAGGAGTAATCATCGAAATGAATACCATTTTCAATTCCTAGGCTCAGAGATCTTTTATAATGAGGTTGGAGAAATGATATTAGATTTTGTCACTGAGATGAGCGATATACCGGTTTCGGCCTTGTTTGGCCTCATCAGTATCGCATACATCTCAGAGACAAAATCTTCATAAAAACTTCAATATTTAAAGCAATCGGGTGCGATGTACTGAGCAGAAATTACACAGCAGTGACATCCAATTGCGTCAAACTGAAGTTTCATATCTCCAATGATATGCGAAAAAAGCACTCTGTACATCCTCTTTCACTCAATGAGATTTTAGCAGTGGCCCTAAATCAGGGCCCTCATGCAGGTTTCTCGGAGTGATAGAAACGCCTAATTCTTTTCGCGACCGTGAAGCCAAGTGTTTTTTAAGAAAAAGAATAAAACTATTCATTAGATTTTGTCACTGAGATGAGCGATATACCGGTTTCGGCTATTTATTAGATTTTGTCACTGAGATGAGCGCTATACCGGTTTCGATATACCTGAACCTAGGAATTGAAAATGGTATTCATTTCGATGATTACTATTTTGAATTCATCTATGTTTCAAAAAATGTCTTCGGTGTTGGCTTCCGTAAAGGCAAAGAATTTTTTGTTTTGTTTACCGTTTTATTCTTTTTCTTAAAAAGTAATAACAGGAGTTGAAAATTACATAAAGGATGAAGAAATCAGTCAACACCTGAATTCAATGAATCTAAAGCACAGATTTGGCCGAAGAATCATTTCCAGAGCATACAACACACCTACAACTCACATAAGATTAATCACTGGTGAAGCTTCAACATCTAAGATACTGCTCAACGATGGAATGTTCTTCAAAAACGCAACAAATACCAAGGCACCCACAACACGATACATTGCAAAACAAATCTGCCACCGAAATGTAGTGCATGTGGTTCTGAAGAACATCTAGCATCGGCTAAATGCCCGAAACACCCCAAAAAATTTATCGAAGACATACCAAATGGAACCATCAAGCCCCTCAACAAAAAAATCAGAGACATAGAAGAGATATGCAAAAAAAATAACAGGATACATGCACCCCTTACTGTACATGGTGATTTCATAAATACTTTTATCAGGAGATGAACAAGCCCAAACATACCAACAGGGACGAACTTCTAAACTGAAAAAAAGATTCTTGTCACAATATAAAATAGATACTACAGCCGTCTTTTCAGGCAATCGAGTATATATTCTCATGTTTGATGTGGAAGACCCAAATGAACCGTCACCAACTGAATAGACAATAATACAAACCGGCAAGTTCAACTCTAAAATCAAAATACTTCACAACAATATTAATAGTTATACACCAAAGAAACCTGATCAATAATTTTATAGAAGAGAACGAGCTGCACTGTGCAATGTTTGTAGAACCAATAATAAAGGAAGAATGTAACATTACTTACAGGGACTGGGAAGTTTTGCATCAAGTGGGTCACAGAGTTAATAATACCACGGGAGGGAGTATAGTGCAGTGCCATCCCATCTTGAAAATGGGTGAGGACAATTCTCCTACTCTAAATAACAACTTCAATGAAACCGTGCATTTCACAATTTCTTTTAAAAATGACAGACTACAGGTATTCTTCGTATATATACACCCTCATTCTAAAATTGAAGAAACAATATTTACAAAAGCAGCACTTCATAAGTATTCACTAATTATAGGAGACTTCAATCTAAATCCAACAAAAACAAACAAATGAATAAATTTCTTCAGAATTTTACATTCAAAAAATATAACACGCCTCTAACATTCTTAATGGACAATAATCCTGACCACACACCAGACCTTCTGATATATTCTTCAAATCTAGAAATTAACATCAAAGATTTAGTACTGCTGCCAGACCTCGGTTCAGATAATCTTGCAATGTTAATCACAGTGAATTAAGATACAGATATGGAAGAAATAGTACAAAGAAAAACTTTTATATTTGATAAATGCAAAATCAATAAAGTCAATGAGGACATGAGCAACTACGTAAATTCTCAATAGCAAACTAATATAGGCAAAGATAACATTACATTATTTAATAAAAAACTTTCTGAATGTATAATCAATTTCATACCTACCGCCTTTCATTGTAAAAATGATCCAGAATAAACGCGAAATGTGCAAAGAATATAGATGCTGCCCAAATCCAAATTTCAAAAAAAAACTAAACGAATATAACATTAACATTCACAAAATGATTCAACAGTATAGACTGCATAGATGAACTGAGGCGTGCAAATCGATTGGTTTAACCAAAGGAAAAAACTTCTACAGGCAAATCAACAAACTCTCTAGGTACAAACATACCTACAAAATACCCACAATTAAAGCCAATAATATAGAATATATCTCGGATCAAGAAAAGACAGATATATTTGCACAACACTCTCAACAGGTATACCAATACGACAAGGACAGGAACTTTGACTCGGAAACAGAAGCCCTAATAGAAACTTGGTATAATGAATACTTTAGCAACTCTGAGAATGATAATGAAAACTCAGTGGAAATAGAAATAGAGGAAGCCAAATATTATGAAATTATACCCAACACCAATAACAGTGCCCCTGGAGCAGACAACGTACCCTGGACCATAGTCAAACAATTACATCCAATCGTTCATGAACACATAATTAAGATATTAGAATGGTGTAAAAACAATGAAACCTTCCCAGAAATATGGAAAACTGGTAACGACATTCTTATTGCAAAACATAATAAAGATAAAAAAAAAGTTGAAAATTACAGACCGATAACGCCTTCACCAGTACTAGGAAAACTCTTGGAAACAATCATCAAATTGCAGCTAGAAGAATATATACAGGACTATATTCCCAGTTTTCGATTCGGTTTCCACAGAAAAAAGGCCACAGTTCACCCTTTGACAATTTTCATCTCTAATCTACATCTGTTAAGATGGCGAGATGACATTCAAAGGCGAACAGGAAACAATTGGATTCTCACAGCACAGTGTAGGACGACATGGAAGCGATTGGAAGAGGCCTATGTCCAGAAGTGGACTCAAACGGGCTGAAGAAGAAGAAGAATCTACAAAATGCCCAATTAAACAAAAAACCGCAGCAGTGTGTATGGATATCAACAAAGCATTTGACAGCATGTGGATAAAGGGACTACTATAAAAAAACTTTCAAAAAGGTTTACCTCAATACTTTATCAAAATAGTGAGGGAATATTGGGGAACGAAAAATTAAAAATAAGGATCAACAATTCGTCATCCAACTACTTCACCCCTGAGCAAGGTACAACAAAAGGATCACCATCATCTACATTACTTGACAATATTGCAGTGACATTCCCACAAGCAATAATGGAAACCAATATGTTCTACAGTATGCGGATGACACAACAATAAAATCAAATGAAAAAACACTGAAGAACTGTATTGATAAACTCCAAGAATACATAAACAACATCACTTCATGGTTCGCTAAATGGAGACTGAAAGCAAATCCAGGAAAATCTCAAATAATAATATTCAACCACAACATAACAGTTCAATCCCCAACTATACTGATAAACAACATAAGAGTCAAACCAACACCATCAATAAATTATCTCGGTATTCAAATAGACAACAAAGCAAGCCTGAAACTCCACGCTAAAAATGTGAAGAAGAAAATTGTAAGTAGAGCCAAACACTTTAGATATATATGTATATATATATGAGAAAGATATGAATATTGAGGGATCGGTAAAATACATGGATAAGATTTGTTGGACATAACCCTCTGAAACTGAAATGTTTCAGAGGGTTATGTCCAATAAATCTTATCCATGTATATATATATATATATATATATATATTCTTATGTAAATAGAGAGCTAAAATAATACAATAAATGTTGAAACAAAAAGTACTTAAGAATACTAACACTTTAGATGCCTGACATATAAGGACCAAGGAACATGAAAACAGCAGCAATCAGACCAATTCTTGAATATGGACATCCTCTGTATGCAAATTGCAAAGAATCAGTAATGAAGATCTTGGAGGTAGCTGAACCAACATCCCTCAGAAAAATAACAAAATAATGTCACCCAAATAACCCACTATACAGAGTGTACCAAGTAGGCGTTTCTGGAGAACTAGACTTATTTGAAATCTGAAAATTGAGATTATGATATTGTTTGACATTATCTAAAATGTTGACTGAACAACACTCAGGCAGTTCAGTCCAGTGAGAACATCTCCTGAAATATAACTCCTGAAGATGCCAGACACTCGAACTGGCGAAACGTCGAGAACTAATCTACGACGACGGCCTAAATGCTCGAAAGAACATGTCACAAAGGTTATAAATCAACATAGGCTATTCCATATAAATATCAAATAAACGCAATTTTTCTGCAATTCGCAATACCCACCCACTTCCCCAGTTTCGGTTACAATTTAAACATTTTGGTAAGTAATGTTTTGTTTTGTCGAGTACCTAAAAAAGGCACTCTCAGACATTTCTCATTCGGTTCTAATCACAGGATCGCCGGGAACACATAAGAAAGGGAATTTTTCATGTTTCAAGCGGTATGGTGAGGTAGGTAGGTACATTACAATTTGCGAAAATTTACGCCCTACTCCTAATAATTTCATTATCTTTGACTTTTACTGGCGGTATAAATCAAAAATACATAGACAAATAAATCAATCAAAACTGGGCAAGAAAAGGATATGGTGATGATGTTCCTCCATTTCCGAATGTGTGTGAAGTTTTACCAGCACTTTTGGATTCTCAAAAAAGTTTTTGATGTGCTGAATTGTACTAGGGTTGTGCTGCTTTGTTTCTTTCAAAGTTTTTCTCAATTCAATGTGGTTCTCGAGATATTTCAAAAACAGAAAGAAGGGCCAGCCCGGCACTTTTCAAAAAATTGGATTCCAATTACTGAAAAAATGGTACTACACAATCTTCACATGTACTGAGTTGTGCCGTTCGAATTTTTTGGTAAGTCTGTCTAGTTTCCCAAAAAATCCTAAAATAGCCCAGTACTTTCGTTTTTTATGCTCACAAATGAATAGATAATGTTTTGCTACATTTGTGTGCTCAAGATATTTTATAAAATGTGAATGACCACATGATTCTTACAACAAATTTTGTGAAATACATATCTTGACAACCGTATGTAATAAGAGATAAATTCCGACGGTACAATTCAGCATAGCAAAATCCAAAAGTGCTAGGCCAATTTCACACACAGTTGCCAGTTATGCTCTTTTTTCTACAATCTATGGATTTTTTTTTTCTCCATTTGGGGAAAAACCCTATTGATTTTTTTTAAGCATCTGACCGGCACAAGTTGGCACAATTACAGCACAATCATATAAAACAGTTTTCGTCGGAAAAATAGAAAAGTGAAAATATTTACAGCACAAATGTAATACAAATCTTTCAATTCATTAGTGAGGAGAAAAGACGAAAGTGCTCGATTATTTGGGAAACCAGACAGACGCAGTACATGTGTAACACAATTTTTTTCAGTCATAGGGATCCAATTTTTCGAAAATTGCTTGGCTGGCTCATTTTTTCGGTTTTTGAAATATCTCTAGAACCACATAGAATCATTAAGAGATTCAGCGGCATAAAGCGGCACACTTCACCACAACAAACATTTTTTCGAAAATCCAAAAGTGCTAGGATAACTTCACACACATCAATTCCGGGGCAAATCCATTCATTCTGCCATACCTTGTAGAAAAAATCATGCGGGAATATCCCAGTTATTCCCAAATTTTATTATTATATGTTGGTACTTGGAACTATCCTGCCAAGGATTTATGTATTATATGTCAAATTTGTGATACAGGAAAGAGTTCTGCCACCAACTTTTCGAATGCTAAACTCTCTAAACGATATTTATGAAGATATTCCATTAATTTCAATAAAAATTAAGTGAATAACAGAAAATAATGTATAATATTGATAAAATGGCGTTGGGATGTGAGTATTTTCGGAAATGATAAAGCAAACTAATTCCGTTTTTGAGCGAACATTGAGCATGTCCAGAAGAACAACTGAAGCATTATATATTTTTTTACATTCATATGAAAAAATTCTCAATTGAATAGCAAAATCTTACCTAACACTATAAGTACCAGCGCCACTAAAACTAAGAGATATAGAAACATAACAGGCTCATTATCTGTTTCAGAATACTTTTCAGTACCACCAATATTTCTGAAAGACTCAGGCATGAACCCTCCAAGCATTCCCATATCAGCTTTTCTTTTCAGCACCTCTTTCAATTGATCTTCGTTCTCAACACTCAAATTCAACTTCTTTACGATTTTCAGAAGTTTTTCCAAACTGACTGCATCACTTTCAACACCTGATATTTTGTTGTGAACATTGCCATTCTCTTGTAAACCATCTTGAACTCCTTGAAGAAGATCCATGGCTGCTTATTTTTATCTATCGCAATAATTAACCGCTTCACTTTGTGACTAATAACTGACGAATATTATTGTGATTTCTAGTGAGGAACCTTGCGATTACTACTATGTTTATAATCGGTGCATACCAAATCAGCATATTTGGCGATAACATAATGTGCACTCATTTTCAATGCAAAAACTTCATAACTCGAACGATAATTTAGAAAAGATAATTTACACAGAAACATTTCAGCAAGTGTTTCAGTCGCTTGTCGCTTGGACACCTATATAGCAATAATGGAATATATGCACTTTAATATCTTTCAAATGTAATCAATTTAAAAATGAGGAATTAAAAAGCACTTGAAACAACGAATGAAAGTATTATCATCTATCGATCATTCGAATTCTTGAAATCTCATTATTATCGATAATAATTTGTATGGGAAGTGGATGGAATTCATTAATTCACAAATCAACTGAAATATTATCATAGGAATTTTTTCGATTGTTCGATATTATGAATCAGGAGTTCTCAGGTTGTCAGTCGAGAGAACAACTGAGTGTTCACAGTAACCTCTCAAATGTTACAGTCAAAGCATTCGGCTTTCGGTAAATAATTCTGCCTTTTACAGGGCACTGAAATAAAACTATGGCAAAATCCTTTTTGTACAAGAAATGAATTTGATAGGTATACTGAAAATATTTTTACAAACGTCAAAAAATGACAAGGTTCGTGCATTGCCAACAATATGCGAAGTGGCCCCTCATTTCATATTCCTTCGTCACCATGTCACCGTGCGCGAAGTAGTGTGCAAAATACTCACTTCGCACACTGCATTTAAACTATATGGGATTTTTATATTTTAACCTTTATGTTCCTCAATCAAGCAAAAATCCAAGAAATAATTAATTTATTAATGTACAACAATAATTTAGACTTTCAAATTGTGAGAAAATTTAACACTACCTAATTTTATTTATTATTCACAATATTAACATTAATGGTGCAACTCAGATTCAGCACGTGATATCGTAGTTTTGAGAGTTGAAAGACTATCCATTTTTGATTTGCAAGCAACTGTCGTAGAGATGACAGCACTCGATCCTGAAATTTCACAGTCTGAAATTTGATTTGATATTTAAATTTTATTGTTGATAGAATCTTCCACGTTTGTAGAAAAAAATTTGTTTGCCACTCGCGCACTAGATACAAAAATAACTATATCATATTTTCATTCCAACTTTATATTTTTAAATTCAAGGAGTATAATAGACTAATCTCATAACGGTAGAAAGTTTAATTTTGTTTTGTACCATAAGGGTTTTGTCATAGCTTCAATTCAGTGCCCTGAAGAAGGCAAAGTTATGTGCCGAAAGATGGGCCTGTAACAACAAAGAGGTTAATGCGATTATATAGTTTTTGTCTGGGCCGATATCTCCACTTTGATATAAATCTATCCATGGCGGGAATGAAAACATGCAACTTGCAATTTGAAAAAATATCGATAACTTCATTGCTCGACAACGAGATAAGTGGTAAAAAAATAAAAATTACAGAAAAATGTTCCATAAACAATGAATCGTCTAGTATATATCGTTCTATTCGCGAGAGAGAATTAGGAAAATACGTGTAACGTGTAAAGATGTCACCAAGTAATAGGGGAGACCAGGGATGAACGTAACAATTTTCAATTTTTGCGTTATATCTCACATACCTAATGGAATATCAAAGTTCTAGTTAATACACATGATAAATTGGGTTTCCGACTATCTTTCACAAAAATTTGAATTAGACCGCTTTTACAGAAGTTGGAAGAAACGTCAGAATACAAAAAGTGAAATCTGTTACAAATATCCCTATCCCTAGGGTTAGTTATAACAGAGGCATGGGATGACAACAACAACAACAACAAAGATATTTATTTTCAGAGTTATTATTACATGATAACAAAGTGAAAACAAGTCATCTACAATCAAGAACAGTAGTTTGCTAGTGTGTTAGGTATTCTTGTTTTTACAGTTTAGAAAGTAGTTGCTGTTCTTGCGGAAAAAAAGTAGACTTCTGTAAATGTACAATCCTGGTAAAGTAAGAATGTTGTTTCTTCTAAATGCATACATTTGGAAGATTTGTAGATCCATCTTAAAGCATTCTTCTCCTCTTTTGGACTTATATACAGAGTAACATGACAGAGCTAATATGAATTCGCAGCTTCTCGGAATGGTACTTTTCTGAAAAGTACTCCTTCTGCATCCAAATCAATAACTTCTCCGGAAAATTTTTTTTGTGTATATTATGGGCATTATGAAATAAGATTATAAACCTTTATCACATTAAAATGATATATATATATATATATATATATATTCTCATGAATTAGAGAGCTAAAATAATACGATAAGTGTTGAAACAAAAAGTACCTAAGCTGAGGTAAACCATAACATTCTTCGTATGATACTTAGACCAAGCAAATTAGACTTTTGCCTGGAAATAATTGACGGTGTTCTGGAAACAGTTTCAATCATTTATTTAGGCCTCAAATAAGAGTAATTTGAGTTTTGCCCCAATTTCCCAAACTAAGCAAAAACATCGTTTCATTCAAAAGTGTTCCGCATTAAATTCTGCTTCTAAAAAGTATTATGATATTATATTTTGAACAAATAGTTTCATATAAATCATAGATCGAAATATGGCAAATTTTTACACTTTTCGAAAAAACACATTTTTTCATTATAAAACGTATAATATCTTTGGAACTACGAGCTTTAGAGCAAAATGTTATTGAATGGGAGTTGAAGACCATCAAATTGTGATAAAACGTAACCCACCTTTTCCCATCCACAATGTAAAATCGCACAGTAGATCATCCTATTGAGGATGCTGATCATTTCATCGTAGCTAGTGCTGTTGAAGTTGCTCGGCAGTCCCATGAGTGTGTGTTAATTGTTGAGGAGGACACTGACCTTCTTGTAATTTTGACACCAATTTGTTTTTACTAAAGCCTGGCAAAGGCAAGAAAGACGATAAATTGTCTCTTCTCCCTTGTACTACAAGTTCTCTTTTTCCCACATGTTTTTAGTGGCTTTGTGAATAACAACTGAACTGAACGTTCAGAATCAACTAAATCAATTATAATAACAAATGTGGTACTCATAAACTAATATCTAACAATACAAGTCATTACATATTACATACGTCCTGAGCGAGTGTTGTCGAGGTGCTGCTTCAGTTGGAGACACAGAGGCAAGATTAAATAAAAATAAGGTTTTGGTCAAAAATTTCTCAAACATCTCTTACCACAATACATTTAATTGCTTGACATAATTTTTAATAAGGGCTGCCATGCCTTTCTTCCTCGTCGACCTTATTGGCAGAAGCATTAGATTTGCTAAACAATTCTGCTGCTTTCAGCAGGCTTGTATTGATTTCAGACGTTTTTAGGAATTTCATTTTTCCTTTACCGAAAGAGATGACGTATTGTCGCAGCCATTAAAAGCATGAAGGAATAATATTTTGTTTTTCGAAACAGATCTAATTTTGTAGTGTAAGGGAGAAAAGACATCGTCTTGCTTGCCTTTGCCAGGGCCTAGTAAGAAAAAATTTGGTACAAATAGAGGCTAGAACAATCAAAATTGTAAGAAGCCCTAACATTATCCACAAACCCATGAGACTACTGAGCAAATTCAACAGCACTAGCCACGATGAAATGATCAGCATCCTCAGTAGGATGAGCTACTACACGATTTAACATGGTGGTTTGGAAGGGTGGGGTTAAGTTTTTACCACAATATGATGGTCTACAACTCTAATTCTATGACATTTTGTTTTAAAGTTCGTCGTTGCATAGGTATTTTACGTTTTATAGTAAAAAAATATGCTTTTTCGAAATGTGTGAAAATTTTCCATATTTGGACGTATGATTTCTATGAAACGATTTGTTTGAAATGAAATGTCGTGATTTTTTAAAGCAGAATTTAATGTAGAACACTTTTGAATACAACAATATTTTTGATTAAGTGCTTAGTTTAGGAGCTATTCGGGAAAAACCTACAATACTCCGGGAATTTCGAGGTTTTTCGAACGTCACGACATACGCTCCACTGGGAAATTGGGGCAAAACTAAAACTACTCTTATTTGAGGCCCAAATAAATGATTAAAACAGTTTCCAGAACTCCACCAATTATTTCCAGACGCATCATTTTTTTAAGCTAATTTGCTTGGCCTAACTATAGTATCATACGATACTATCATTACTAGTATCCTACGATACTATAGAGCCGGGGTATAAAACCTCAGCCGAAAAAACCTGTCTCCCCGTAAAAAAAAATAAAATAGAATTGTTGTATCTGAATATTATATATTGAAGGACATCACGATTATCGAAACGGCTCTTAATAAAATATGCTTTAAAATATCGCGATAATCATCAGGATGGAAATAACAATTTGTTACTTTCATCCCTACCTTTAAAATGTTTTGGATTTGACGAACACTTGCTCGTAAGCTAGAAAAATCGTTAGGAAGTTAAGCTTTGGAAAGCTTTAATAGGAAGTCGAATAGTTATACTCTTTGATTAATAGTTGACACATATGTCCAAGCTAACTATAATCAAAATGAACACATTTGAAAAAAAAGGTCGAAAGTTACTTTGGAGGTGTTTTCGCGGTATGGACTCGCTACGTCCACAACCTGACAACATAGGACTATGAGCGCAACTGAGGCAAAAGAGGACCCAAAATGACTCATTTCTAGGATACAGCCATCAGTACAACCAACATAATTTGTCGAAAAACTCATTTGTTACGTTCATCCCGTCGTACTTTCATACCTAGTCTCCCCTGCAAAAAGTCTAACAAACGTAGTAGTTAGTAACCAAAAGGGATTTTTCCTCGAGCTAACTACAGCAGTGTAGTTAGTCAACTTAATGACGTCATGGTTATCTTTGTGCCCTTTGTGGTAAGTTATGGTGGATGAGTGCAAAAGAAAGTTTCAGTCCCTCTCTCTCCCTTTTCAACAGGGGGATGAAACTTTGGTTTGGTAAGCTCGAGGAAAATCCCTAAAGTTTTCAGGACTTGTAGTCGAACACTGGTTGTTTCGGTGACAATGCATCTACGGAACGGATGTCGGAAACTGTGTGGCTAGGTTAGGTTTTGAATCAGAAACGAAAGGAAACCCTTGGTTGTTCTGGTTGCAAAATCCTAACCGTATTTTCTGGAACCTAGTTCCGTAAATAACCTTTTTTTGCAGGAACTAACCGAATATTTGACATATACGGAACAACAAATCAGAAACCAAACCAACCAAGTTGATTTACGGAATATATTCGTAATGAGAAAAACATAATCTTTTAAGAATAATATATCACATATATATTGTATGATTCATATTCTGTGGTGTACATGCAAGCGTCAGTAGAGTAGAATAGGGTTAGAAGAATAAGGCGGTAAAAAAGTGTAAGAACTGCTATGCAGATATATTCTCAATAACACTTAACAAAAATGGGTAAGTTGTATTAATCAAGGATCTATATGGAAAAATCATAATTGAAACATAATCTGTTGTGAAAACATAACCTCTATGAAATGCAAGCAGAAAAGAAGAAGAAATAAATTAACTGAAATCTCGTGTACAGATTTGCCTGGAAAATTCTTTGAGACAACTTTCCACTTTGGAAGGGCAAGATTGGTGCCTTTCTGATGAATACTCCGAGCTATAAAAAATTATGATGTTTCCAACGTGCTTGTTGAAGAAAAGGCTACTTTAATTCGAGAATTGAATGATTATGACAGAATTAGTAAAAAAAGCATATTTACTTATCGGAGATTAATCAACTTGCTGCAGTGCCACCAATACGAAATGCGTCGAATTTTCATGAAGGTAGTAACTAATTTGTGATCATGAAGATGTGACCACTGATAAGATGAAGAAAACTACTCTTGAAAAACTCAATTACGAGGTAAAACAGAACTCTATTTCGGAGCAGGTAGAAGTTTATAGTGATGGTAAAATTCGAGCTATGAATCAAGACTCTGAAGTAGCAGAAAACAGTGAAAAAGAAATTTTTTTTTTAAAAAACAAAAACCAACAAAACAAGAACCAAGAAAATAGATTCAAGAAATATCCATTTATTATTATTTATTCCGTTGTGGCTACGTTCAGCCTTCCGGGAACTTCGACCGCAAGGATCTTTTGTCCTTTATCCAACTCGTTCATTTAAATCCCAAGGAGTCCGTCAATGGCATTGATGAATCCAACGACATCCTATGAAGCCTCAGATGATACTTCATGAGGATCCAGAACCGACTTTCCCATGTGAATGGAATAAATATCCATAGGCAACGGTAGGACAAAAAAAGAGACAGTCACTAGAAACTAAACGCCAGGAACCAAAAAGAGGTCCTAATAATGACGATGGCTTGCATGTTAAAGGTAGCTGATAAATCAGCTTATGTTTTCATCTCAGGATTACATACTGACACTATATCTGCACATGTCCTGGAATTCCTGAGGAAACGTAACTGCAAAGACAACTTTTCATGTGAAAATGTTAAAACAAAAAAATACACATCATTCTTCGTTCAAATTGGACGTTCCCGAAAAACATTTAAGTGGTGTCTCCCAATCTATGGCATGGGGGTACAATAATTAACCATTTTTTGAAACTTCAACACCTGAAACGAAATCTCAGATATAGAAAACAATTCCTTGAATGTATTTCATTTGAACATTCAAACAATAAGAAACAAATGCAATGAGGTGGATGCGCTGATACATGATCTTTTTCCTGAGTTAGTATGTGTCACCGAACATTGGTTGAATGAAGGTGAGATGAGGTCCATCCGGTTGGAAGGATACAATAACCCTGGGGCTTGGCACACCGGTGCTTTATGCCCGCGATATGGCAGGAACATGTCAAAGAAGCTGAACTGACAATTTTAATTAACCTAACCTGTTCATATACTCTTTTTGGTATATATAACTGTTTATACCCATGGTGAAAGAATATACCATTCTTCCACAATGTTTATACCTATATATAATTGGATTTCGTATTTCGTATGAGAAGCACAGCAAAAACGAACAAAATAACAATAGGTTGAGAGCCTAGATGTTGATGTCTAATTGTTCTGCCATTTTCTTGATTGTGTTTGTTCTTGTAATGTGATGATGTTTATACCTCTATATATATATATATATATATAATTCAGGTTAATATAACAAGACCCAATACTATATGTGGTGAAAATTTCAACAAAATCGGGGAACCACGAAAAAAGATACAGGGTGTTGAATTTGACAAAAATTTTGCCTGTCCGGAATTTATTGACGGGGCGTATATACAGGGTTAGGATAAAGTATGGAACCAAATAAATATCTTTTAAACGAAAAGAACGATATTTATGAAAATTTGCAGGTAAGTGCAATGGAACAAAACGCATCTGATGTACATTTTTTTGATAATTATATACTTCCGGTTTAACCGGAAATGCCATCAACTTCTTTAATTTAAATGGGACACCTATATATTTTTACAGATTTTGAAGGAGCTTGTTATTTTGAATTCATACATAATGAGTTTAGTGTAAAAAAATTTGTAAAAACGAGGAATATAGCACTCCAACCTCCTTTGAGTTTTTTGCATTAGAGCAAAAAACTATTTAGATAAACTAATTGATGTTGTTTGTATGCATAGTAATAAATAAACAAGTACTGTTTAGTACGTCCTTTGTTCTTCAAGTGTCAAATTCTAATTGACGAAATAAATTGAACAATTTAGAATGGTTCAATTAAGTGAAAAAGAGCGTATTGAAATTTTAATGATGATCGGTTATGGTGATAGACGGGTTAGGGATTTTCTGGATGCGAATTTTCCAAATCGATGGATTGGACGTAGAGGATTCATAGAGTGGCCTGCTCGTTCTCCGGATCTTAGCCCGTTAGATTTTTTTCTTTGGGGTTATCTAAAATCACGTGTTTACGTTAGACGACCAACAAACTTACAGGAATTGAGACAAAGAATTATTGATGAATGTAAACTAATACGTGGAGAAGTCTTGGAAAGGGTGACTCAAGAATTTGTTAATAGGATGGCATATTGTCAGCAAGTAAACGGCGAGCATTTTGCACATTTGAAGTAATTTTGTTTCTCATTATTCTAAAATAATAAAATGTACATCTATTGTACTACTAACAGTGAGTTATTCATCGTATATTTTTTTGGAGCCGAGAGACCATAAAATGAAGAATGTCAAACATTGGTTATTGTGAAGTATCAAAGCTTAAATCACCAAGATTCAAATTCAAGTTAGGATTTAAACGAACAGTTCTTTCGCGTTCAGAAGTTTCCAGTAATTTGTATATCCATTTGAGATTTGAGAATATTAAGATATATCATATTTGATTAATATCTATACCACAACAACCATATTTCAATTCATTCAAGTTTGAGAAAAAAAGTTCTGAAAATCAAAAAATTCAAATTTAACCCAGGACCTAGGAATATTTTGAAATCTCATAACTCAGAACACTAATATTCATTCACATTCAAGTGTTATTATTCGAAGAAAATTTATATTTCAGAAATAACTTTAGAAAAAAATATCAATTAAAAAACTAGCATTTTTTTTTGACACTTTCCCAAATGAAAAAGCATATTTTTGGCATTTTCTGAACTCAAAACTAGATTATTTTGCTTCCCCTGAGATGGCAACACTGGCACCGCTGTCTGGAACGGTCAAAATAGAAAGGGTGCGCTCCTGGCGCACCACATCCGGTTACTGGAAAGCCCTTAATAGCGCGGCTTCGTACTGCAGAAAGAGACGGAGGTGGCGGCTCAGCCACAGGTGGAGGCTGAAAAATTCTGAAGCAGCAGGAGTATATTCGAATATTGAACGACTTTGGCAGTAGACAAAATGTAGGCGACTTCAATGTTCATTTCAACACTGAACAGAAAAGAAGGCAGGATCTACCTCTGCCATGTTCTTGACTTATACGGGTTGGAGGGGATGGTCACTGTTTACTAGGGGTGAAATTTGTGTATCAACACATGCCAAGAATTGCTAGTAAACAGTGATTTTTCCAATCGCAAGGATCAGCTGCTAAAAAGTCCAATGTCGGATCTCAAAGTTGACAAACCGATCATGAGAAATTGCCTACCAATTTCCGCAAGAGGTAATTGGTTGGCAATCTAGGTGCAGATACGATCGGCAATATTCAGGAAGGTATACAGCAGATAAGGGTGGAACCTTTAAGAAGCTTTTTACCGAACATACCTGCCTCACCGTTTGTGTTTGCCGAAGTCACATATAAGTGAAAGACGTAATAATAGTTAGGTTAAGAAATAAAAAATGGAGGATATATATCTGTGGCATTTGAGAGAAACACGATAACTTCAAAATTAAAGTTTTTCATCAGAAGCTATTCATGATATGAATTGGATTTGTAAATCGCATATGAAAGATAAAGAAACCAAATATTTCTCTTCAAATACGCCAGTATATCATAATTTTAGTGTGAAATCACACTAAAATTGTGATATAATTGAAACCCGCATACCTTGAAGAGCTCTTACTAAAAAATATTCATTTTGGAGTTATCATATTTATGCCTCCCAAACGCCACAGATAAATATGATTTTGATGTTATAGCACTCAAAAGTGTTGAAGAACACATTGTTGGTCTCCTCACCAATATTATAAACAAATTTTTTAAGGAGGGAATATTTCCGGAAGTTTTGAAGAATGCTGTCATCTGTCTATAAGGAGGGAAATGAGGATGACCCTTCAAAATATCTTGTATGCCCTGTGGGAAGAGAACAATGCCCCAAAAGTGAACATATTATGTCGAACCCTTATTAGCAATCTCTCCCATACCCCATGCGTCGTTCACCCATGGGGTGAGGGAGAGATTGCCAAAATCAGAATTTTATACAGTAGGCGCTCGATAATCCGGCGCTCACCAATCCGGCACGCTCGGTTGTCCAGCACTTTGGAACTCAGGTAACCCGCTATATAATCCGCTGAACGCCGGACTACCAAGCGCTTCGAGTAGTTTCTCCCGCTCGGCAGTCCGGACCTAACCTCGACAGTGATGTCACCTATTTGTTTTCTCTTGTTTCACGGCGTCCCTTGACAAAATGGCGGACAAATTTTGCAAAAGTTGGATAGTGGTAAAAATCACATGAAGTTAGCTTTTTTTTCCTGCACAAATTCGATAATCCGGCATGAAGGGAAAAAAATCGGATCGCGGATTATCGAGCGCCTACTGTATTTTTATTTTATTTTTAGAAAAATGTTCGAGTTTTTCTTCATGTTGATGTTATTCCTAAAGAATTATTCATGATTTTATAATCCGGTTTAGTTCAAAACAGTGGATTTACAGACCCTTTTAAAAAAGGTCGGGCGAAGAACAAAAGATCCTCTCGGTTGAAGTTCCAGGAAGGCTGAACGTAGCTGCAACGATCTCTGTTCATACTAATGATAATACTATTGTTTGAACGGAAAAATCAGAATACCAGAACTGACAATGCCACCTGGCCACCTGAATTCGGTATTTTCAGGACATAGACCTCCATCACTATCTACTTTTCATTGTACCAATCTGGAAACCTTATAATAACACAAGCTCATACCCGCGGCTCCGCTCGCGTTATATTTCAATTTAAAACGGTACTGATAGGTCCGCAACCTCGTATCGATGGAAAGACAGCACGTGCATACATGACAAAACGATGTCGCGTATGGATTCAATAATGTCTTGCTCAAATTCACACTCGTTCAACTTACTGTAACCTTCAAAGTATCCCTCAAAGTATGTTAAAAATGGCTATCGTGGGTTGTCTTTGGCAGTTGGGCATATGTCTGGGGATAAAGCCATGATCAGGAATTATCGCCCAATAGCCTTGTTGTCAAATTCCTCAAAATCTTACAAATAATTATTTGCAACAAAATATTTCCACATATCAAGAATCAGATATGTCAGGAGCAGTTTAACAAATTTGGCTACGTTTTCTCAGTTTCTCTTCGAAACTTTGGATGATTCCGGTCAGGTTGATGTCGTCTACACGGACTTCCAGAGGGCCTTCGATAGAGTGGATCACCAGATTTTGCTGAGTAAATTGGAACACAGATATGGGTTCAGTGCGCGGTTGTCGTGTCTCCTTGGTTCCTATCTCTTGCGTCGCAGACAGTATGTTTTTGTGGAGGGTTTTCGTTCTTTTGAGTATTTGTCTGAATCTGGTGTGCCTCAGGGTTCTAATCTCGGCCCACTTCTGTTTATCCTGTTTGTCAATGATTTGATTTGTGCGGTCGATGTGAATGGGCTGCTATTTGCGGATGATTTTAAGCTCTATATTAGGGTAACTTGTATGCAGGACTGTCATAAATTGCAAGGTGCCTTGGTGAAGTTATTGAAATGGTGTGAGCATAATCGTTTCAAGTTGAACTTTTCTAAGTGTAATATTGTTTCCTTTACGAGAAAAGTGGAACCAATTATGTTTGATTATTTTTTGGGAAATGTTGAGTTATTGAGATTGAACGTTGTTAGGGATCTGGGAGTTCTGTTCGATGGTCAGATGTCTTTTGTTCCTCACATAAATGATTTGCTGAGTGCTGATTCTAAGTTGTATGGCTTCATAGTTCGCAACGCAAGATAGTTTCAGAATTCCGAAACACTTGTTCTCCTGTTTAACACCTTGGTGAGAACTAAACTTGAGTATGCGTCTTTGATTTGGCATCCTATATATTCCTGTCATAGTCAGCGCTTGGAGTCGGTTCAGCGGAGATTGTATAAGTTTCTCTCATATAGAGAGGAAGGTGTTTATCCCCCGAGAGGTACCGATCATACTGCACTCTTGGGTAAATTCGGCGCTGTCTCTTTGGCTGATCGGCGGGGTTTGCAGGCGGTCATATTTTTATACAAGCTGGTTCACGGTAGCGTTGAATGTCCTTACCTACTGGAAAGACTTAACTTTTACGCTCCGAGGTCCAATCTGAGATCCAGGCCTTTGTTCTATTTGGTTCCTCGCAGGAATAATTGCATGCTTCGGACGCCCATTCAGCATATGTGTAGCCTCATGAACAACTTATGTGAGACTTGTGATATTTTCTTTGACAGTCTGACCACTGTGAAGCAAAGATCTCTCAGTTGTGCGGGATAATTTTCATTTCATTTCATTTTCATTTATTTTGATTTTTTTCTTATTATTTTTTTTTTTTGAGATATTGTTGTTAATTTTTCTATAATTGGGTTTCAACCTGTAGAAAAATAAAGCTGTTTATTTATTTATTTATTTATATGCCGTCGCGGACTTTTTTATAGAACTTTTTGAGCACTACAAAATTGTCTTTGACCATGTTTCTCAATCTTTTATAGTTTACGTAGCGTCGCTCGTAAAAGCCGGAAAGTTCCGAGATTTTTCATGAAAAATCGATATTTTTTCTCATTTCTTCGTTATATAGGGATGAACCCTATATGGAAACCTCCCAAAAAAAATTCTCTACAATATAGTGAAAGTTTCATCAAAATCGGTCATCTGGTTCCTAAGTCCATAGAGGACAAACACAAACACACAGACATTCACATTTATAATATTATAGTATATAGTATAGTATGGATGTCAAAGAGTATCCAAATTGACACCGTATCTTTGTGTCCGCACCGATTCGCCGAGATATGCGAAAGTTTGTGAGGATCTGATCTGAGTCTATGATTGTTAATCTTTACGTAAAAACTACTTGAAGGATTTGGATGAAACATCACATCAACATAGTTCTTAAAGCAGAATAATAAAGATTTTGTGTAAGTGGGCATAATACAACGACAAACTATCAAGCGAAAAATGTTCTGTCCTCTGAAAGCTATCATGACGTACGTCTGTAAGGTGGATTCGATTGAGCGCTATAATTCGTACGATCAGGAAAAATCTCGATCAATTAAGTGAACCCTTTACGCCCAGCTCCAAGGATCGAACGCTGTGTTCTCCCAATTCACTGTCGTCTCTATCCCACGTTAACAGTTTTTTTTAGTGTTTGAATGCTCGGCCAAAAATTTTGATGAATGCATTCGATAGAGGATATCTTTTCGTACTATCTAAAAAATTTCGCCCAATTCTGTGAACCTTCGTCCACGCTGTGTTTTCCTGATTCTATCCCACATTAATATTTTTTTTAGAGTTTGGGATGTCCGGCCAAGAATTTTGATTAATGCATTTGATAGAGTATATCCTTTCATAAAATTTAAAAAAATTTGGATCAACTCTGTGAACCCTTGACCCCCAGTTCCAAAGATCGAACGCAGTGTTCTTCCGTTTCACGCTCGACTCCATCCCATATTAATGTTTGCTTGGATTATTCAATTTATTGTGTTGATATGTTTCGGCCCATAGCTACCTCAGAACACAATACTTAAAATAAATTATCGCTGTCAAGATATAAAAATTTGAAAATTTACACTATTTCATCCAGGAACAGATGTGCTGTTGAGAAAGGCACCCATTTTTTTAAAAGAAATTATAATCAAATTTTAAACCGTTCGTGACTGGATGTGAAGATCTTATTCATCGCAAAAGTTATGAACACCTTCCCAATTAACGAACACAAACCGAACCAGGAGAATAAACTTATGGATGTTAAAAAACGTAAATTAACTCACTGAAGTCAAATGTCAATAAAAATTCTCAACTTCATTATAAAAGCCTTTCGAGTACATGTCATCAACCCAGTCAAAATCAAGATCTTAAGATTTTCCAAATATCGAAACAAGGTACCACAACAATATAGAAAGTGACAAACAACACTTGCAGGAAATCAGTCAGACTCGAAAGAATCTATCTATACCGAAACAGAACGACGGTTCAGAACAGACGACGCGGACAGAAAACACCATATCGCAATACAAAGTGCTAGATATCGACTTATGAAAAAAGGGGAGGGAAATTCGTGATTGATGAAGCTTTCAATGTATTGAATCTTTCATTTTTCGAATGTTTAAATATTTCCAACTCCTCCCCTATACCCTGTCTCAACCCATATGGGCAAACGAGCAGCAACTCAGCGTCATCGTTAAAGCTATGGCCAGTCTCTCTCAAATGTACCCCATCTGTTGTTTGAGGAGCTCATGCTTCTTTGTATATGTACACCAACTCTCTTCCTTAATGTTCTACCAGTCCGTCCGACGTACACAGCCGGACAGCTCAATTCGCCACAGCTGAACCTGTACACTCCACTCCAATCCTTTTTTAAAACCTAGCCAAAAATGGACATGGAGAAGCCCAGATTTAGAATACATAAACGAAATTGACTATATTCTGTCGAACCACCCTCGAATAGTCCAAGATGTCGCAGTACTTAACAAAATCAACACGGGTAGTGATCACCGACTTCTAAGAAGTAAAATATCTGTTAATAAATAGTTTCAGGCTTTCACGACCGGATATATTGACATTAAGAGAGTCTTCCGGGCTTATTGGCCGTGGTCTATTAGGAATTATTTTACCTAACGTTTCGCCCACAACTGCGGTAGGCATCTTCAGAGGATTCTTGGTCTTAGATTGTAATTCGACCGCTGAATTTCCGAGGATTTGTAAGAGTGAAGCAAGGGCTCCGCGTATATACGGACTTCCGAAAATTCACAAGGATAATGTCCCATTGAGACCTATCGTTAGTACCATCGATTCACCAACATACGACTTAGCCAAGGTTTTAACAAGTATGTTGAGACCTCATGTGGGAAACACGGACACTTTCGTCAAGGACTCTACTCAGTTTGTAGAGAAACTGCAGAACATTCAGTTGGGACCGAATGACCGACTCGTTAGTTTTGATGTTGTGTCTTTGTTCACACTAGTTCCCATCAGGGAATCGCTTAACTACGTGTCTGAGTTATTCCCGAATGACATAACAAAGCTCTTCGAACTTTGCCTATCATCCAACTATTTTCAGTGGAAAGGCGAATTCTATGAGCAAATAGACGGCTGCGCCATGGGAAACCCTCTAAGTCCTGCAATTGCAAATTTCATGGAGAAATTCGAACAAAGTGCAATTGAAGCGGCAACTAAGAAACCATCCACATGGCTACGTTATGTGGATGATACTTTTGTCGTCTGGAGTCATGGACTTGAAGAATTGGATGCTTTCCTATCCCATCTTAATAGTAGGCACCCAAATATTCAATTCACTATGGAAATTGAAAAGGATGGTGCTCTACCCTTTCTAGACGTCTTGGTTACTAGAAAGCCTAATGGAAAGCTAGGACACAGGGTTTATAGAAAACCAACCCACACTGACAGGTATCTACACAAGCAGTCCAATCATCATCCTCAACAGAAACGAGGAGTTATAAAAACACTCGTAGATAGAGCCCGACGATTGTGCGAGCCGGAATTTCTGGAGGATGAACTTGAACATCTACAGCATGCATTCGTCGCTAACGGATATAATGCTAAGGAAATTCAGAGGGCAATAAGACCAAGACTTTCCACACGTGATGATAACACATCACAACTCACCCCCAATGGAAGAGCCATCTTACCATATATCCCCAAGGTCACCGATAGAATTGGTAGAATACTAAAGGGCCACAATATAGAGACTGTCTATAAGCCAACTCAAAAACTTGGCCAAATGATCAGAACTACCAAAGACAAAGTCTACCCACTCTCCCAACCCGGTATTTACAGGATACCTTGTGACTGCGGCAAAGTCTACATTGGTACAACGAAGCGAAGTATCAATACGAGAATTAAGGAGCATGAACGATGCTGTCGACTCAATCAGACAGAAAAATCCGCACTAGCGGAACATGCTCTGACAGATGGACACAATATTGTTATGTTTGATTATTTTTTGGGAAATGTTGAGTTATTGAGATTGAACGTTGTTAGGGATCTGGGAGTTCTGTTCGATGGTCAGATGTCTTTTGTTCCTCACATAAACGATTGGCTGAGTGCTGCTTCTAAGTTGTATGGCTTCATAGTTCGCAACGCAAGATACTTTCAAAATTCCGAAACACTTGTTCTCCTGTTTAACACCTTGGTGAGAACTAAACTTGAGTATGCGTCTTTGATTTGGCATCCTATATATTCCTGTCATAGTCAGCGCTTGGAGTCGGTTCAGCGGAGATTGTATAAGTTTCTCTCATATAGAGAGGAAGGTGTTTATCCCCCGAGAGGTACCGATCATACTGCACTCTTGGGTAAATTCGGCGCTGTCTCTTTGGCTGATCGGCGGGGTTTGCAGGCGGTCATATTTTTATACAAGCTGGTTCACGGTAGCGTTGATTGTCCTTACCTACTGGAAAGACTTAACTTTTACGCTCCGAGGTCCAATCTGAGATCAAGGCCTTTGTTCTACCTGGTTCCTCGCAGGAATAATTGCATGATTCGGACGCCCATTCAGCATATGTGTAGCCTCATGAACAACTTGTGTGAGACTTGTGATATTTTCTTTGACAGTCTGACCACTGTGAAGCAAAGATTTCTCAGTTGTGCGAGATAATTTTCATTTAATTTTCATTCATTTTGATTTTTTTCTTATTATTTTTTTTGAGATATTGTTGTTAATTTTTCTGTAATTGGGTTTCAACCTGTAGAAAAATAAAGCTGTTTATTTATTTATTTATTTATAATATTGTTTTCTCAAAGGCAGAAGCTATTTCAAACATCAAAAGTTTCTATCCTAGGATGAACATGGAAGCCATTGAGATATATAAACATAAGAACAATATGAACAGAAGGGAAGAAACTCCTTTGGTACATAGCGCATGGTTACCGGTGTTGGAAAAGACCAAAATCAAGCCAATACGAAGTGGAAGCGATGGACCAATCAACATCGCGCGCGCAAACCCACTACCTTCTCCCGCCAATGATCAGGGTATAAGTGGGGCCAACGGATCGAATCCAGCATCACTTTCGGAAATTCAGCGGTCGAATTACAATCTAAGACCAAGAATCCTCTGAAGATGCCTACCGCAGTTGTGGGCGAAACGTTAGGTGAAATAATTCCTAATAGACCACGGCCAATAAGCCCGGAAGACTCTCTTAATGTCAATATCTGTTAATGTTTACAAAGAAGGATTGCGGAGGAAAACAAACAAGAAGACTGACGGTTACCAAATAGCCCTGCGGCGTGAGAAATTCGAGAAATAAATATGCAAAAAACTAGATAACAGAAGCCCTTCAGTGATGATGTAACTGGAAGAATAGAGGAACTCATTCATGAATTACCTAAACAAAGAACAATAAAAAAAGGAAAAAAGTGACAACACAAAACTCTTATTCTAAAGAAGGAGAAATATGAAGGTGGGCAGAAACAAAAATATGGTAGAGTGGGCAGAACTTAACAAGCTGAAAAGGAAGGAGTCACGTAAAAACATACGAAACTATAATACTAGAATAATTGAGAAAACAATTGAAAAGAAAAGAGGGCCGAAGGTATTTAAGAAGCAACCCAGTTCGGGAAAGGAGGAGATAATTCCGATAAAGGATGAGAATAATAAACTATTAACAGACAGAGAGCATATAACTAAAGAAGTGGAAAAGTATTATACCATTCTCTACCTCGCTAGGGTCCCACCAGATGAAAGACAAACCAAACAATTAAGGGGAAAAAATACAAAACGTTGGCTCTGAAGATATACCGGAAATCACCATCGATGAAATCTATAACGCAATGAAGATGACTAAGAATAAAAAGGCTGCAGGACCGGACGGCATAATACCAGAAATGCTAAAACATGCAGGACCGAAATTTGTCGAAGAACTCAGGGGAATATTCAACTTGTGCCTGGAGACTGGACAGGTCGCGAAAACCTGGATGGAAGCTGAGGTTGTTCTCATTCACAAGAAAGGAGATATAAAGAGACTTCAGAACTATAGGCCAATAAGCTTGCTTTCCCAGATTTACAAACTATTCACAAGAGTTATAACCAACAGACTTACACCGAAAATAGAGTACCAACAGCCCCGAGAGCAAGCTGGTTTCCGCCCTGGTTTCAGTACGATCATCTTCACACAGTGAACAATCTAATTGAAAAGAGTCGTGAATACAACTTGAAACTCTTCATAGGTTTCGTCGATTATGAGAAGGCTTTTGACACATTTGAAATATGGGCGGTATTGAACTCTTTATCAAGATGCAGGGTAGATAGTAGATACACGAAACTGATTAAAAGCATCTACTCTCAGGCGACGATGTACGTACGTCTTCAAAACAGCACAGCCTCAATTCCTATAAAATGAGGAGTACGACAGGGAGACACGATGTCACCCAAACTATTTATATCGGTGCTTGGGAGTGTCTTCATGAAGCGGGAATGGTCAAAAAGGGTATTAATATAAATGGAGAATATCCTAGTCATGTTAGATTTGCGGACAACATATTGCTAATGATAATAAATAGCTCGGAATCGGAACTCAGGGAAATGGTGAGTGAATTAGACCATCACTCAAAACCGATGGGACTAACAATAAATAAGGAAAAAACAAAGATCATGACCAATACAGACGAACAGATAAATATAACCATCGGAGGAGATATCTTGGAGGAGGTCACACACTAAATATACCTTGGACAGAGGGTCACCACCTCTAGATACGGGATGAATGAAGAGGTCTCGCGTCGAATCAGGATGTCATGGACTGCTTTCGGTAGATTGAGCAACGGGCTAACATCTGAACTACCCAATACGAACAATGTATTTTACCGGTGCTCACCTACGCAGCCGAGACATGGAGTCTGACAAAAAACACGCCCAACAAATAGCCCGAACACAGCGAGCACAAGAACGAAAAATGCTGAAGATCAAGCTGAGTGATAGGATGAGCAACGAATGGATCCGGGAACAAACACAGATAACGGAGGTGATGCAAAGATGTGCCGAGTTAAAGTGAAGATGGGCAGGACATGTATCTCGCAGAACAGATGACAGATGGTCAAAGGTGATACTGGAGTGGAGGGCGAGATTAGGCATGAGAAGTGCGGGAAGGCCTGTGACAAGATGGAGAGACGACATTAAATCTCGGGCGGGAAGAAAATGGATGCAGATAGCCCAAAATGGAAGTGGAAAGAAATGGGAAAAGCCTACATCCAGCAGTGTATAGACACATGGGCGCCCGCAGGATTTTTTCTCAGGGGGGACAAAATGAAAATAGATAAGGCTCAGGCGACATCAGTGCTTCGTTCATTTCTATTTCTTTTTTTATATTTATGCAGAGGCGCCCGCAGAATTTGTTCTTATGTGGGAAGAGTCAAAGTAAAATTGATGAATTTTTATACTTCAACATTTTCTAACGTCAACATGTATAAAATGAAACGGCAACTGTTTTCGAAACATATAACATTCCAGGAAAAAAAATTAACAGGGAAATAATAGTATAATCTAAAACAAGTTGAAGAATGACCTCCTATTCCAACACGAATGGGAAATGCATGAATGTTGGATTTGCCTTCTGCAACGAGTATTAGACCATATTTTCTCTATTTCAGTCAAGTTTTGTGAAATACTCGAATAAATATTCAAATTAGTGACTTTTGTATTGTATCTTGGCAGTTGGTGTGACTTACGAAGTTTGACAGATTACGGGATTTTGAATTGATTCGATTTGAAAATTGAGAGGATCGGAGGTCAGTACAATCACAAATAAAATAAAAATATAACTGAAAACAATGCTGTTATGAGTTTCATCAAAGCACTACTTTTAGTAGTGTAATAAACTCAAAACGATACTGAAATAGGAAAAATATAAATAATAAGGAGAAAGGAATAAAATAAATATTACAACTGCCAATGAATGAAGACGAGTAATAACGAAATAAAAACAAATATACATACATATACGCTCGATAAAACGATATTCATAAAAAATCATATAGGAATAATAATGGACCATTAAAAGAATCAAGCACTGACTCTTGAAACAAGAAACTGGAATATTATCCGAAATAATACAGAACTGCTCCAGAAAATGAAATCAATAAATATATTACCAAAATTAACAAATTATAAAATAAAAGAGACACAACACATATAAATATTCTTAATTCTGATAACAAAATACTGAATCTGGTTCGCTATATTTCGTTTCTCTGTCCACATTTGTGTTTCAGGCAAATTTTTTTTGGGGGAGTTGGTTTCCTCTTGAAAATTTTTCCCAATAACCATATTTTCCAAAGGTGAATTTATCAAAAAATATAAACATAGATCAAAGTGACTCTCAACAAGAAAAGGCAGTCGTTCGGGAGTGCCGATAAAAGTGAATTCTAAGTAACATGTGAACTGTATCGTCGAACTATTCGATTATTATTTTTGGTTCACAAAGAACTGTTTATAATCAAGGATCAAGGAATTTGAAATTGGTCATTAATAATTCTATATAAATTAAAAATTATTCGGAAATAATAATCTAATAGCTCAACGCTCCACTATACAATTCACTTAGTTTTCATTTCTATCAGCAATTCCCGAAAACTACCTCGTTTTTGTTCTCTTACACTTCTGATTAATAAAACAATATAATAGTTGAAACGTAATGCACATTGATGAGTTCATTTTATGGCCCCAATATTTCGAATTAGGAAAAGCCCCTTACGGAAAATCAGCTACTTGAACTTTCCTTCAATAACACAATTTGAGACAAATACACTAAAAACGAAAAATACTCCCGGAATACAGTCCCAACGGGTTCCGAATTAAAAAACTCTTTCTCTAGAATGGGAATAGAAATGAAAAGATTACATATTTATATTGATTGCAGAATGGAAAACAATTATTGGAATATAAGATATAAGAGAGCTGCTCTTGCCCCTCGAAGAACTCCGCATCAAAGATACCACCTAATAAAACAACCGTCCATAAAACGACCATCTGGTAACGATTGAGAAGAATGCCGATACGCAGGGGTATTTTTATGAATTTATAACTTCTTAGGGGCGCGTTGAGCGCTTTTGGGGTAAACAAAAATCATGGAACTCATCGTCAACGAAAACTGTCCATGATTTTTGTGCATACAAAAGGTGCTCCCGCGCCTCAGGAAGTTATCAATTCTTTAAATACATCTGCCGATTACATAGTAAGTCCATTGGACATCGGAAAATTGTTGTGAATCCAACACTTTTTTCTCGCGCCTAGGATTAAATAAATTATATTGAGTGTCGTGCGAAAAACGAAAGGGAAGATCAAAATCTCAGAGGGGGGCGCCCATGGATAGAGATAGGCAGATCGTGATCGTGATCGATGATAGTCTACCGTATTCTGGACACGTATCTATCAGGGTAGCAAGGGTACTGATGCGTCATGCTAGCCTCAAGATAGCTTTTAAGTCAACGAATACTTTAAACCAGATTTTAGTTAGGAACAAGACACCTATCTCTAAGCTTGAAGGAGTGGAGTGTACAGGCTCAGCTGTGGCGAATTGAGCTGTCCGGCTGTGTACGTCGGACGGACTGGTAGAAGATTATTAAGGAAAAGAGTTGGTGAACATATACAAAGTAGTAAGAGTTCCTCAAACAACAGATCGGTCTTTGGGGTACACTTGAGGGAGACTGACTATAGTTTTAACCATAACTCTGAGTTGCTGCTCCTTTGCCCATATGGGTTAAGACAGGGTATAATGGAGGAGTTGGAAATATTTAAACATTCGAAAATAGAAAGATTCAATACATTGAACGCTTCATCAATCACGAATTTTCCTGCCCTTTTTCCATTAGTCGATATCTAGCACTTTGTATTGCGATATGGGTGTTCCCTGTTCCCGTCGTCTGTTGTTTGCGTTCTGAACTGTCGGTCTGTCTCGGTGTAGATAGATTGTTTGGAATCTGACTGATTTCCTGCAAGTGTTATTTGTCACTTTCTATATTGTTGTGGTACCTTGTTTCGATATTTGGAAAATCTTAAGATCTTGATTTTGACTGGGTTGATGACATGTACTCGAAAGGCTTTTATAATGAAGTTGAGATTTTTATTGACATTTGACTTCAGTGAATTAATTTACGTTTTTCAACATCCATAAGTTTATTCTCCTGGTTCGGTTTATGTTCGTTAATAGGAAAGGTGTTCATAACTTTTGCGATGAATAAGATCTTCACATCCAGTCACGAACGGCTTAAAATTTGATTATAATTTCTTCAAAAAAAATGGGTGCCTTACTCGACAGCACATCTGTTCCTGGATGAAATAGTGTAAATTTTCAAATTTTCATATTTTGACAGCGATAATTTATTTTAAGTATTGTGTTCTGGGGATGGCTATGGGCCGAAACATGTCAACACAATAAATTGAATATTCGAACCACACTGGAAAAAAGACTTCTTATTCGTTTTCACATTAATTCCAGATTCCAGTAGGATGAACTTTAGGGAATCCTTGTTTTTTTTAGCGTTCGGGATGTCCGGTCAAGAATTTTGATGAATGCATTTGATAGAGTATATCTATTCATACTATCTAAAAAAATTTTGATCAATTCTGTGAACCCTTGACCCCCAGCTCCAAGAATCGAACGCTGTGTTCTCCCGATTCATGCTAGACTCTATCCACATTAACAGATTTTTTGTGTTTGGGATGTTCGGCCAAGAATTTTGATGTATGCATTTGATAGAGTATATCATTTCGTACTATTTAAAAAAATTCGATCAATTCTGTGAACCCTCGACCCCCAGCTCCAAGGATCAAACGCACTGTTCCTTCGTTTCACTCTCGAATCTATACCGCATCAAATGTTTTTTTCAGGGTTTGAGATGTCCGGCCAACAATTTTGATGAATTATATCTTTTCATACTATCTAAAAAAATTTCGACCAATTCTGTGAACCACTTACCCCTAGCTCCAAGGATCGAACGCTGTGTTCTCTCGATTCACGCATTAACAGATTTTTTTAGTGTTTGGGATCTCCGGCCAAGAATTTTGATGGATGCAGTTGATAAAGTATATCCTTTCATACTATTAAAAAAAAATTCGACCAATTCTGTGAACCCTTGACCACCAGCTCCAAGGATCGAACGCTGTGTTCTTTCGTTTCACACTTGACTCTGTCCCACATTAGCAGTTTTTTTTTAGTGTCATGGAGTTCCGGCCAAGAATTTTGTTGAATGTAATCGATACAGTATATCCTTTCATACTATCGAGAATATTTACGATCAATTCTGTGAAACCGTGACCCCCGGCTCCAAGGATCGAATGCTGTGTACTCCCGATTCACTCTCGACTCTATCCACATTGACAGTTTTTTCTTGTGTTTGGGAGTTCCGGCCAAGAATTTTGATTAATGCAATCAATAGAGCATATCCTCCCATACTATCGGGAAATTTTATTTATTTATTTATTTATTGAGCAGATTACATAGTTTTCTTATTAATATAATATTCCAATAAAAATATCCTACCTATTACCAAACTGACAAAAAAAAAAAGAAGAGAAAAGATATATTTAATCCTCGTATAAACATTTACTCGCAAATACTCAATAACAAAAACCGAGCTCACTTAGACAACAATCTACAATCTGCCAACAATTTGGTGCACAATTATATTTAAAATATTGTGTGTGCACCCAAGTCGAGATTAATAATTCACATCCAGAGGTTGTAATATGTACTCAACGAAACAAGTAATTTTGGTCTACACAAAAATTCCCATGTAAAAAGAAAAAAGAACAAATAAAATGAAAACTCCCAAATTAGACAATTTTACTCCAAAATGACGGCAGGATTTATTTCCTAGACCAGGTAAGAAATTTTATAATTACTGTTAAGTATCCATTCATTAATTTTAGACTTGGCTTTAGAGTAACTCAGAACCTTTATGCTGTCAGGCAGGTCATTAAATACTTTAGGGCCTACACAATAAATATGATCTTGGCATCGAGTATGTTTAGGGTTCTGCAAAGCAACACTCCCATGTACCACACGTCTGGTGTTCAATCCGTATACTATTTCTTCTTTGAAGCAATCATTTTTTAACATAAATCTGATAATTGATTTAATATATAATTGATCCAGATTGAGAACATTACTCTCCTTGAAAACCAAATCTGTGGGGTACCTTCTATTTTTAAAAAGAATAATTTTTAAGACCCATTTCTGTGCTACATGTAACTTTGAAACTACTGATGAACCCGCATTACCCCAAACAACAATACCATAATTTAAAATTGATTCGACAAGGGCAGAATAAACCATTTTCAATGTCTTGAAAGGTAAAATATTCCTTAGTTCATAAAATTTGTAAATAAGCTTTCGGATTTTCTTAGTGACGTAATTGATATGATCCCTCCAGTTTAAATTTTCATCAAATATTACTCCCAGATATTTAAGTGATGATGCTCTGGCAATGAATTTGGTAGTTACAGTTACTGTCAAAGTTGCATTGGGTTTCATGCATTATAAGTTTCTGAAAAACAGGCAGAACTCGAGAAGACAGGGAAAAAGCCATAAACTTTGTCTTATCAATGTTTAAAGAAAGAAGACTATGATCTAACCATTTTTTAATTTTTTGAATTGCGGCCTCTGCCTGCTGTTTTACAGTATCCCAATTGTCCCCATCTATTATAATAGCGGTGTCATCAGCAAAGCAAAATATGTTATCTACTCCTAGGAGCTTCATAATGCCATTTATATAAATATCAAACAGAAGAGGAGAAAGGACTGTCCCCTGTGGCACACCAAACTCTACAATCAGCTTATCACTATCTTGTCCTGAAATATTTGTGCTTTGTTCCCTATTACTCAAGTAAGATTTTATTAATTCATTAGTAACACCTCGAATACCAATACAGTCCAGACGATTTAAAAGAATTCCGTGAGCCACAGTGTCGAAAGCTCTTCGTAAATCCAAAAATATGGCTATTACTTTTTTTCCCTGATCTAAGCATTTCATAATTCTTTCAGAGGTCTTCACAAGTGCATTTTCAGTACCTAGGTTTTCTCTAAAAGCAAATTGGTTGTTATGAAGTAAACTATTATTTTCTAAAAAGATTAGTAACTTGTTTTTGATACACTTTTCAAATATTCCGATCAATTGTGTGAACCCTTGACCCCCTCATCTATCCCGCAGCGAATGTTTTTTTTTGTGTTTGAGATGTCTGGTCAAGAATTTCGAGTAATGCATTTGATAGAGGATATCCTTCCGTATTACCGGGAAAAATTTCGATTAATCCTGTGAACCCTTGACCCCCGGCTCCAAGGATCAAACGCAGTGTTCCTTCGTTGGACCTGGGAGTCAAGGGTTCACAGAATTAGTCGAAATTTTTTCAGACAATATGAAAAGATATACTCTATCAAATGCATTCATCAAAATTCTTGGCCGGGCATCCCAAACGCTAAAAAAACTATCAATATGGGATAGATTCGAGAGTGAAACGGAAGAATTCTGCGTTCGATCCTTGGAGCTGGGGATCCAGGGTTCACAGAATAAATCGAAATTTTTCCTGGTAGTACTGAACGATATACTCTATTAAATGCATTACTCGAAATTCTTGGCCGGACTTCCCAAACACTAAAAAAAACTGTAAATGTGGGATAGAGACGAGAGTGAATTGGGATAACACAGAGTTCGATCCTTGGAGCTGGGGGTCAAGGGTTCACATAATTGATCGAGATTTTTTCCGATATTACGAATTATAGCGCTCAATCGTATCCACCTAACAGACATTGTGTTCGGAATTCCCAAACGTAAGTGAATTCGGCCGAGCATAGACCGAGTTTGATTCATGTTGAAATGACAAGATAGAATATCTGATTATATTCGAATTAAATTATTCGTTTTTCCCCTATAGAATTGATCACTTCCATGTGATCCTTCGCTGAGTTTAAATTAAACGAACCAATTTCTGTCGAGAGATAGTCAATTCGGTATTGACCGTGGGGGAATGGGCCAGCCGCTTGGAGCAGGTCGGCTGCTTGGAGATGGCCGGCCGAGGGCTAACATCACCGGGGTTTTTAATTGAGAGCTGAAATAATACAATACATATTGAAACAAAAAAGTATCTACCTGAAATTAGTGAAACGAGGAACAAAACAGTTCTGCTTTTGATACAAGAGCTCAGGGAAAACTTCGGCTGTAAAAACGCTGCTTTCCCGTGTTGTAGTTCATTATAAAAGGCAATCTTATTAAGTTGGGAATTTTTTGAGTTTTACAAATGTTGAGAGGAAAAACCCCATAACTCCAAGTTCTCAGTACCTATACTATACACAATATGAAACTTAGCACAACCTTGTAAAGGTGACCATTCCTCTCAACATAACTCTATGGTTGAGTTTTTGAAATATAAAAAAGTTTACCAAAAACATATTTTTGAGATTTCCTCAAAACAATAACTTTAGAGTTCTGTTCTTCTACCATTAGTTCGATTACCTTTGCTCACTTAAGCTACTAAACATGCATCTCATTCATTGCCCTACAACTCAAGACATCTAATAATTCATATTTATTGAAGTACATACAGGGTGCGGCGAAATGAATGGATAATATAATACCTGTGGTTAAGGGACATTGTGGCGGTTCAGAAAAATATTTTTTATGTTCAATGAAAATCCTTCAGTTTTCGAGATATTTGACATTTTCCAAAAAATTCATGAAAATCATGTCTTTCGCCACTCTTTTTGATTGCAGGACTTCAACTGAAGGAATTTTTTCAATCTGTTTTTTCTATAGTATTCCGGAATGAATACATCCTTCGAATGTAAACTATGATTTTTGGTGGACATGCATAGGTTTTCTTGTTCAACAAAGCTAAAACTGAAATTTATGTTTTACTTTACTTTTTCCTAAGTTCAACTCAATAAAGTGTAAATATAGAGATGGTAACTTGAGCGCCAAATCAAGAAAAAATATGCCTGTTTTATGGAGATTCCGAAATGGTATAACCATAGTATTTATACAATGGTATAACTCACTGTATTTACAGCATCCATACTAATCCATACTTCCATACTAATATTATATGGACTCAGGAACCAGATGACCGATTTTGATGAAACTTTTACTTTATTGTAGAGAATTTTTTTTTGGGAGGTTTTCATATAGGGTTCATCTCTATATAACGAAGAAATAAGAAAAAAATATCGATTTTTCATAAAAAATCCCGGTACTTTCCGGCTTTTATGGACGACGCTGCGTAAACTATAAGAGAGAGAGAAACATGGTCAGAGACCATGCTGCACACCTTCTGTCATAAGAACTCTTAAAAGACATGTACCTGACAATCAAGATTTGGTAATTGCTGCATGCATGCCCTGCACTCTGGGTAAACACGTTTTCTCAAAAATGAAGGATAAAACACCAATAACTAGTAAATCTGGAATAACTTACTCTATAGAGTGTATGGAATGCAATAGGCCATATATAGGCCAAACTGGCAGAAATTTAAAAACTCGAATAAAGGAACATGTCAGAGAGTGTACGATGAAAAGACAAACCACTGGTCTATCCCAAAATATATATGAAACAGGACATACCACAAGATTCTCAGATGCTAGGTTTCTAAAATCTGAACGTAACAAATACAAAAATGAGTTTTTGGAGGCGGTTGAAATCATGAGTCATAAAAACAACTTAAATATTAACACGGATTTTAATGGGATTAATTATTTTTATTTAATATAGTCGAATTGATTAACATGAGTAGGATGAGATAATTCTGCCACAAAAAAACGCCTTGCGCTTCTTGATTTATGACGTCACTTGTCGTCATTTGTCATTCCTTTCCGTTTCTTGTGTTTGTTATGCTTTTTACAGTATAGTTTTCTAATGGATACTATAAAAGTTACAGTTGGTTGAACGAGTGTGAATTTGGGCAAGAATTTATTGAATCTACACGCGACATCGTTTTGTCATGTAAACACGTGCTGTCTCTCCTTCGATACGAGGTTGAGAATATGGGGTTGCGGACCTATCAGTACCGTTTTAAATTGAAATATAACGCGAGCAGAGCCGCGGGTATGAGCTTGTTCAATATAAAATGAATTCATATTATTGATTTTATAACTGTGGGATTTAATTATGAAAGAAAATCAGAAAAAGCATAAGATTTTAGATATCGTTTTGTCAAATACAATTTTACAAAAAGGGTTCTATGATTTTTTTGTGCGCATCCATAGTTTTTTTTTAACAAAGATAATACTGAAATTTTGTGTTTTGCTTTATATTTTTCCAAGTTTTACGTTCCACGGTGGGAAAATAAAGATGAGCACCAATTCAAGAAAAAACATGCCTGTTTCATTGAGATTCTGAAATGGTATAACTCATTTATTTTCATCATTCAATGTAAAATAAAGTTCTATTACAACCAGCAGCAAGCGCTCTCTTTCAATTACAAAAGTAATCAAGTTGACTACATTATTTTATATTAACTTGACAAAACATTGATTTCATAGATGTGAGATTCAATGAAGAAAGTAAACGATAGATCGTAAAAACCTTATATCATTTTTTAAATTAAATCTTTTCAAAAGGTATGTATTAGAACTCATTGGCCACAATGAACTCTAATACAGGCGCTACACTATTGATGAATGATAGCTTGCATGTCTCAGTCAGTGTCAGAGAAAATGTGCTATCATAATAATAATAATTACATGTAACGTCTTTTTTCCTGTATTGAATAGAAATTCAATGCTTGTAATGTTCAAGGCTATCTCAACGAAATGTATCGTAGAAGAACGCTCCTCTATCAGAAGCTATAGAGCTTTTATCAGAGTTCATGGTGGCCACTTCAAACTCTTTCTGTAAAATTTTATTAGATGAAAAGATTTGCATTTGGGTATGCTAGTCTTATTTTTCTATAAATTACTATTCATCAATGGGCAAAACATCCAAAATCGAAATTAATGAGGATAATTATTATTGTACACCTAATTTCTTTCTCCATTCTTGAATATTCTCCCAGATTAGGGAGATAATAGATGTTTTTTTCAAATATTTTTATCACACAACCAGTTACCACTTATCAGATTTCTTTTCAGTGTTCAAGTTGAAGAATTGTTATTGTACAATATTAACAATTTTCCAATGTGTCCAATCAATGTTTTAAACTTTTTACAGGTAGGGTGAACCAAATTGCACTCATCAATCAAAATAAATAGCGTAATTAATTTGATTTTATCTGCCAAATAACGAAATACTGATGCATCAATGCTTTTAACAACGATTAATCGGTGTATCGATTAGTTACATGGTAAAATAAATTGATATCAATAATCGATGTTTTTCAGTTCACTACTGATTCCTATGTATTCAAAAAACTTAATTGGCAAAGAAAAGGCAACAAAGTTGACCGCTCATTTCTCAGCCACCTGCGGTTCGCTGATGACATTGTCTTGTTTTCCAGTGATATTTGTGAATTGGAGGACATGATAAATGAATTGAGTCATGCATCAAAACAAAACATTATGAGCGGGGAAAATATTGCCATCATGATAGACCATCAACAAATAGAGAATGTTTCTCAATTTATATATTTAGGACATAGTATCACTTTGGGAAAGGAAAATCAGCGAGCGGAGGTCACTAGGAGAGTATCGCTCATGTGGGCAGCTTTTGGAAAGCTATCACATATATTAAAAAATACTGACATCCCTATAAATCTCAAACGTAAAGTTTTTGACTCCTGTATCCTGCCTGTTGCCACATACGGGATGGAGACCGTTACCCTCACAGCTAAAAGTTCTAATAAACTGAGAGTAGCACAGAGGGCAATGGAACGTGCTATGCTCAACATATCATTGAGAGATAAAATCAGGAACAAGGAAATCAGAGAGAGAACCAAGGTCAGGGATGTCATGGAGGAAATAGCGGTCAAAAAGTGGAGATGGGCTGGTCACATAGCCAGACAGGACAGCAGCAGATGGCCACTAAGAACACTACAGTGGAGACCTCGAGTGACCAAGAAGTAGAGGCAGACCACAGGGAAGATGGGTCGACGACATTCGAGAGATAGCGGGTAGGAGCTGGCTGAGTCAGGCCAGAGATAGACGAATGTGGAAGAGTATGGAAGAGGCTTTCATTAAGGAGTGGATGGCAAACAGCTGAAAAAGAAGAAGAAGACTGATTCCTATCCCAGATTCAAATGAAGCCAACAAACTGAATAGCATTGAACTATATCAAAGTGATTTGAAAATCTTCATTCAGAAAGTAGCAGTAACAATGGGATGGTACGATTTTTTTCATTGGACAATTAGGAGCATCTGAGCTCACTTATGGTGAGGTTTTCATAATACTTAATATGTACACTGTGTGATTCATTCCCAAGAAGTAAATGCTGAAATATTTGTGCATAACTAAAATTTAATTAATTTTCAAGAATGCAGCATGAAAATTCCTCAATTATTGTCGAAATTGTACGACTTTTTCATATAAACCCACCTGCTAGAGAAATGAATATTATTCCAGGGATGATGAAGACTGAATTAGAAAATCCATGTTCTATAGGTCCATCTTGTCCTCCTCCAAGATCAACCATGATTATAATTCAATGAATATTATGCTGTCTTGTAATTTTAATTATTTCTTTACCGGTTTCTGCCAATACCTGAATTAAATGCTTGATACATAACATTGGGATACCAAATACATGAGAAGATAATAGGGACCAGTCAACTGATCTGACAACTACAACGTCGAAGTAAACAAAGAACATAGAACAAAAGTCAACCGAACCCATTGACCTATTATACATGGACGTCTTTCTAGAGAGAGAAAGTTGACTTCTGAATGAGATGGAGTAATTTAGGGCACTGTCAAACACATAAACATAATCAAGTTATTTTAAACTTTCGAAGTTCACGATATATCTGAACGTTTGGATTTATGTTGATTAGAAATTTTTATTCTGAAGGTTGAAGATAATTCTTTCAAAGTTCTTTTAAGAACTATTAATAATAATGCCGGATAGTTATGCTGCATATAACTGCACTGAAAGATATAAAAAAGGAAGCAATTTGAAATTTCATGCGTAAGTATAGGAACGCATTCTCTTTTTATATTTCGATTAGTAGCCTCGGTTCATGAATTTATTGAAATTACAGGTTCCCAAAACTCGAGAGCTTGAGGAAAAAATGGATTGATGCTGTAGGAAGGGCTGATTCCGAACCTTCTATGTGAACCCCAATGGGACTGTAATTCTCAAAAAAGATGCTGTTCCTTCTTTGTTTTGCTTCATATTTCCTACAACATCTGAGAGGAAGGAAAGAAAGAAAGAAATAATTTCAACAACTGCAGATGGTAGGACAGGTTCATATTTATAAAATTCGTGGAATTTCTTTGTGATAAATTCAGTAGTAATTCGCAGATTAACTATAATGAACAATGTTGTATCATTCAGTTGCTTGTTAATTTTTTTGCAGTAGTTCCGTTTTTAGAAAGTCCCAACTTTTTCATGAATAAAGGAGAAAAAGAATCGCTCTGTCTCTCACCAGTAGACATACAACCTAATTCACACGAGATTCAGGATGTGCAGCCCCAGGTAGAAGAAACCAATATCAGGAAAAGGTGAATGAGAAATTTTGCCTTCATACTAGATAACAAAAATTTTATAAAAGAATCAGTGCCTTACAAATTTTTCTCCAACTTCTTTCATTCCTTCTTCAGAAAAAGATCAGTTTCTGTGTATGTAGGAGATTTTGTAGAAGTTGACCTATATGACACATATCTGAAAAGTATGTTGAAGTTATCTCTCAACTTTCTTATGATATTTCATTGCCTATTATGAATCTCCAGGGAATAGGACAGCTGAACCATCCCTTGAAGGATAACATTGAGCACCATTAGAGAAGAGGACCAGAGGCAAGAGAGATCAATCCAATTTTCATATACATACTGGATGAGAGGAGGTTCTTCTTAGTGGTGAGTGTGAAACCAGACTGACATTGACATTGAATTTCGAGAATCTTGGAGAAGTCTTACTGTTTTTTTTTTCAACAGATGTTTATGACAAGAAGAGATGTCCTCCATTGTTGGAATGTAGCAGCTCATTAGTCTGGACAGACACAACATTCTACTGCGGTCTAGGGTTTTTTTTTGCTGAGGTATTTTCCCTATCTTTTATATAATATTTATAGTACCCCAAACCTCAGCTAACACTTTTTCTAACACATGCTACATGCTGTATTCTTAGGATTATTGTGTTGTATTATTTTGTGTATTATTATATATATCAAAAGAATGAATATATGTATATTAAAGCGTTTTCTTTTTATCAAGTGATTTATTTTCTAAAATGTGTTATTTATTATAATGTCTATATGTAGATATATCTCATCGAATAAAGGAAGGATAAAACCTCATATTTATTTTTCTAAATTCTATGAAATTAATTTTATGGAATAGTTCAATCCCACAGAGGTGGCTGATTCAAAATTTAAAGATTCAATTTACTAATTTCACAAATATTGACCATGATTAATGATCTCAGCCCTGGAATTTCAAAACCTTCGAATAATATCCAAATGATCAAATTCAATCAATAAAACATGCTGACCAAAGTTGAGGGGGTCGGTCAATCCAATTTACATATACCTACTGGATGAGAGAAGGTCCTACTTAGTGGTGAGTGTGAAAGCCGACTGAGAAATGAATAATTGCAGTGATGAACTACAACACCAAAAGTGTTTTCTTTCATCAAGTTCGACAATGGTATAGAATTCCCCTTTAGAATACTTACTCCGAATTCCAACACCATGGAAATTCCTGCATTTACAAATTTCATAAATAAACCTAGCATGATTATTCTCTTTTCTGACCCTAAAACCAATATTTACTCTAAAGGATTGGAAACCAGTGACAAAATCAACATTCCTTATTAAGACTCCTTTGACTTTTAAACATTTCCGAGATCAAACTCAACTTCAGAAATATTTAACGGAATTCGCCCAAACTTTATATTTTTAATCAAGAATATCTGCTGAAATAGTTTTTGCAAAAAAATACCCTAGTTTCATTCAGTATTAATCACAAAACTATAACAATATCATGATGTTTGTATAACAACATTGTTTTGTTTCCAACACGTGCTTTTGACAGTGCCCTAAGTTGGATCCTCTCTGTTCGTTTAATGGGAACTGTATGAGTCTTTCTTTCTCTTATGGAGATTGCCTCGGATTTCTTCTAAAAAGTCACGTGACAAGAAGTCCATAGTATAATAGGTCAATGACCTAACCCTGAATAACTGTGACGTTTTTTTTTCAAAGGCGTTCTCTATGATATTTATTTTATTTATTTATTTATATAGACAAAGAATCCACTCATTCACATGACTTTTCAGAAGGTCGAAAACATATACCTATTAAACCCTATACTGCTTACGTGAAAATAAATTTGATGCAATCTAGTTGCCATGTCTGTTGACCCATTCAACAATCTGAGCATGCGCAAACTCAGAATTTGACAAATAGAGGAAAAGTGAGGTTACGTTTTCTACATCTATGACATATGACAAGTGAATATAACTATTTGAAAATATTTTAGGTCAAGTTTTCGCGCATGCGCAGTGCATCGCTGGGGACAATTGTACCACGTGATCGCTGCTTCAAATGAATGCAGGTAAACGGGCGAATGCTAGCGGCACAGCTTAATAAACACACAGCTAGGAAACTCCGTGTGGTGGGGGTAGTTAACGCAGATTCTCGCGCATCCCCCACTTTTGGGGTAAAACCTATCAATACAGTGGTGCCGATCGGGATGACAATGCCTCCGAATTCATGAACTCATAGGCGTAGTCAACTATTTTATGTTGTGTTGACTGGTGACCTCTGATGCATTGAAACATATATTTTTCTTCACATCTAAACTAAAACAATAAAATTAATATCGACATGATATGTAGTATTGAACATTCCCTTCTTAAAATTCCTGCACATTTCAAGAATTTTATTTTTTCGCACTGAAATCTCTGGAAATTCTTATACTTTCGATCGCAAGTTGTTTTCGCGAAAATTTCATTCGAACTGCAATTTAAAAAAATTTTTTCGAGATTCCAATGAAAATATTAATGACAATTATTTCATTTCAATGAATTTTCAAAAAAGGAGGGTAAATTTAACTTTCAATTCGGGAAAGAAGATTTATATAGGCTTTCAAAAGCACTAAAACTGCCTCATATTCACAACTTCCTCTTCATTGAACAGAATGGTACACTTCTGTGTACCATTCCAGGTTGATGACAGTGAAGTTTCAAGCGTTTTAGAGACCAGAAATATGTGAAAAACAAATTAATTATTTTATACAATATGTAGTATTTTTTTAAAATTTTATTAATAAAAATGATAAATAATGATAATTGTGTCTGTAAATTCATGAAGTACGCTCCTGTCAGTCTCCCTAAAAATATTTTTAATCCTACCCTGACTTTTACCCCCGAATGGCTTCTTCAAAGTCACACCCGACTGCTTACTCCGAACGGCTGAGTTTCATAGCTGTGTGTTTATTAAGCTGTGCTAGCGGTATAGAGCAAGACACAACTCTATGCGACACCGCTGGCGTTAGCTAGAACTAAGTCCGAAACGAGTATCGTTTTGACAGTTAGTACGTGAAAGCAGGGTTTATTTGTTTATTTTTACGTTTTTATTACGATAAAAAGATATGCCTTAGGAAAAAACCGTGAAAAACACTAATTGTTGTGTTCATGGATGTAATTCTGAAAAATCTAGGAATCCTGGAGCCCATTTTCGTGGTGAAAATCAAAATGTTTACTTTACCAATAAACTAGAAATCGTAGAGGAAATTAATAGACGTAAATCCTGGGAGCATGTTGTGATAATGGAAAAACCTGTATCTAAACATATTAGCAAAGATTATAGAGTTAGAAAGATAGGAAACGCCCTTACATCTGTGGTTCTGAAATCCGACTACAATTCTTGGCTAGTTTCTTACTTTTGACACCTAGATGGCGCTGAAAACATAATTCAGTACAGAAAACTATTTTAATAGGCGCGAAATTCGAATTAAACTTTCCATAAATTTCCATTAAAATGAGTATTCTTTGTCGAGCTTCTAGAGAAACATCCTGATCGACAAAACAAAAGCAGAGCTCCGTTTTTTGATCAGGATTATATTTTCCATCTACACATTGTATTGAATCAAATGAAATACGTTTTGGATTCTTTATATTTTTATTTGAAATGATTGTGCAAAATCAACTACAATACAATTATGAAATTGAGAACATTCCAAAAATTTGTTCACGTATTAGAGAATTATTATAACAATTTCAAGAACTTATTCATACAGTGAACTCTCGATAAATCGAACATCGATAAATCAAACAGTTGTTCTGGACCCGATTCATACATATCTTATCCAGTGTATTTTAACCTCAATGAGTCCAGAGGGTCTAGTAGATGAGTCGAACTGGTGGAAGGGTCGTCAAGAGAACCACCACCTCTATTAGTCGTTCTTCTGACCACCATTGCCTCTATGAGTGGAACTTCTTGATCTAATGAATGAGACCGAAGAAAATTCGGTTCGCAAAGAAATTATTCAGAACAATATATTTTTGCCTCGAAACCTCTATCCATTTGACAACACTGAAAATAAAAAACAATGAACAAGACAGTTACATGATACGAAAACTTACATTTCCATTCTCTTTGGTAATGAAAAGAATGCACATTCAAGATTATTCTTTCTATTATTTCTGCAATTAATTACCATGTATTTCGAATGTCGGCCAGTTTCTAACATAAAATTTATAACAGAAAAACACACAAACCAAGATTATGGAGTGAGCTAGGTGCTACTCTTGTAGATTTCGAGTTATTTCAGTGGAAAATACGCGAGAAAATACAATCATCATTCAGCAAAAATATTTATTCAAGTATTTCTTTCAAAATTGACAACAGCCTACTAATAATCTCTATTTAATCTATACCAAATGGACCCTAATTAAATATTTTAACCATAACCCGATTACTTTTGAAAAACACATGTCGGTGACATCAGTGTAGTCGCAAATGTAACTCTTATGCGATGTACTGTTTACCTCTCCACGCGCTCGCATATGCATCCAAATGTCCTCCACATCAAGTATGCATTTCGGAACAATGAGTAGTTGAATATGCGATCGCAAAACTGGTCACAAATGATACTCCATATCTTGTCACATTTGAGACGCTCATGCGAGTTGATTTTGAGACCACTTTTCTTTATTTATTTTCGTCGTCGCATAGTAAATTTGATGTGATACTAAAAGATATCTTCAAATAGGAAACCATTTCTCATCGCATTCGAGACATATTTTGTTATACTCATTGCGTTGACTAATGAGAGGTTTTTTGTGATGAATAACAAACCATTTTTAATGCAGGTGAAATATTGTTATTCAATTTGAATTTTATTACTTTATATATGTGACGTTATTCGAAATTTTCAATTCCAATATTCATTTCGGGCAATCAGAAGATTTGCTCTTAATTACATTATTTTTTTTGGCTCATCATCATCATCAACCAGCCCTTAGAATGTCCACTGCTGGACATAGGCCTCCCTCATGGCCCTCCACCTACTTCTATCCTGGCCTGCCTGGATCCAGTTATTTTTAATTCTTTTCAGGTCGTCGGTCCAACGTGTAGGTGGTCTTCCTCTGTTTCGCTTATCGGTGCGAGGCCTCCATTCCAACAACCTCTTTGTCCACCTGTCGTCGCCCATTCTGGCCACGTGTCCTGCCAAATTCCACTTCAGTGTGGTAATTCGCTCGACGATGTCTTTCACGCCGGTTTTTCGTCGAAGGTCCTGGTTTGTGACGTGATCTCTCAAACTCAGTCCAATCATTGATCTTTCCATTTTGCGCTGTGTTACTTTAAGTTTTTTCGCGAATGTTATAGTTAGGGTGAGTGTTTCTGCGCCATATGTAAGTACTGGCAGAACGCATTGGTCAACCACTTTTCTTTTCTGGCAGATGGGGAGCTCAGTCTTGAAGACATGTTTCAACCTTCCATAGGCCGCCCAACCCAGGCCAATCCTTCTGTGCAGCTCGCAAGTTTGATTGTCTCTTGATATTCTTACCTCGTGGCCCAGGTATATATATTTTTCGACCCATTCGATTTCGGTGTTATCGATGTTTATGCTTTCGCTCATGACGAGGTTTGTCATGATTTTCGTTTTCGAAAAGTTCATTTTCAAACCAGCCACGGAGCATGCCTCCTCCAATTCGTATAGAGCATTTGTTTCGCCTCTCCCAAGTCGTCAGTTGTTAGAACTATATCGTCCGCAAAGCGGAGGTGGCTGAGTTTACGACCATCTATGTTTATTCCCTTTGCATCCCAGTCAAGATTTTTGAAGGCATGTTCTAAAACTGTGATGAATAATTTAGGAAACATGGTGTCTCCTTGCTTCACACCTCTTCCGATTTCAATGGGGTTGCTAGCTTCATATAGTCTAACTGACATTGTAGCGTTTCTGTATATATTATAGATGAGGTTCGTATATCTATAATCTACTCAACATTCCTTCAGGGCGGTCAGTATGGCTTTCATCTCAATGGTGTCGAAAGCTTTGTGAAAGTCTATAAAAAGGAGAACTAGTGGCCTATTGTATTCTATTGTTTTTTCGATGAGGGTCTTAATACTATGAAGGTGATCATTTGTCCCAAAGCTCGGTTGGAAACCCGCCTGTTCACTTGGTTGGTAATTCTCGAGCTTATTTTCTAGCCTTGATGTTATGACCCTGGTGAACAGTTTGTGTAGATGACTGAGGAGAGTTATTGGGCGGTAGTTTTCTAAGTTTGTTTTATCTCCCTTTTTATGTAGTAGTATGGTGACCGCTTCCTGCCACTGATCCGGGACGCTGCATGAATGTAGACATAGGCTGAATAGTGTTCTTATTTTGTCCAACAAGAGTGAACCTCCAGCTTTTATTGCCTCTGCAACTACCTGGTCTTCTCCCGGTGCTCTATTGTTTTTCATTTTTGACAGGGCGCTTTTAATTTCTTCGATAATGATGTTTGGAATCTCTTCTGATCCTTGATTCACGACTCCTCGCTTTTGTGTGATTCCGTGTCGGTTTACTGGTTCTTGGATGCGGCTCCGGTACAATTCACGATAGAACTCTTTCACGATGTTCAGGATTTCGTCTCCATTTGAGGTGATGCTGCCATGTTTATCTTTCAGCTTAATTATCTCTGATTTACCCTCGGTAAGATTTCTGCGTAGTATTTTCATACTTTTATTTTTCTCTATTGTTTCTTGAGTTTTCCTACCGTGGTAGTTTCTGATGTCCCTTCTTATTGCTTTAGAGATTTCCTGTTTTTTTTCTCTCATTTCTGTACCGGTGGTATTCCTGGATGCTCTCATTTGATCTCGTTCGGTAATCAGGTTCTTTGTAGTTTGGCTTATTTTCTCTTCTTTTTTGCTTTTGGGACGGAAAATGTCTTGGCGCTGCTTTAAAGCCTTGGTTATTTCGTGGTTCAAGCTGGAGGATATTATTTCGTAGTGTGTTTGTAATGTGGGTTTCAAATCCTTGAGTATCTGATGGTCCTGTCCACATCTGTTGGGTTGTTTTCTTTACCAATTTGTATCGCTCTTTACCGAGCTCTATACGAATCTTGCAACGCACCATTCTGTGGTCGCTTCCGGTCCTACAGCTGTTCAATACTGTGACATCTTCTATAATCTGCAGCTTGTCCGTAATTACGAAATCGATCTCATTTCGGGTCCTACCATCCGGACTTTCCCACGTCCATCTTCTGTGAGGTTTCTTACTGAAGAAGCTGTTCATTTGGTATAGGTTGTGTTGTAGCAGGCAGCCCAACATGGTCTCGCCTCGAGCATTTTTTTCGACTGGCGGAGAGCAAATTTACCAATAATGAATTTACATATATTTTAGATTAAATCATTGACTGCATGAGGATAATGAAAAATTCTATTCGAACAAAAAAACTATAATGATTAATAACATTGAGATAGAATAAAATAAAAAACAAAAAAAATGGAAAAAAGTAAACAAAAAAAGATGCAAAATAGGTCTGTGTATAGTATGTAGTAAGTTTCTTCATCTGACTTTTTTTTTTCTCTGCCTGGTATGTCGCACCCATTCCTTTACATATATTCCGAAGTCTTTTCCGAAATGCCTGTATTCTTCCTCACCACATCTGGAAAGAATGAAAGTATGAGTTGAAATATTTTTTTTTTCAATATCAATTTGAGTAATTTGAACAATTTCGTTCAACTATTCAATTTATTGGTTCAACATATTTTAATTGATGAGAAGATAAAAATATAATGGCCAACGTTTTTAAATTTTATTCGTATAGGTGTCTTAGGGTCGGTTTCACAAAACTTCGATTGCAGCCTTAAATTAATTGGAGCCACCGCGATTCGTTAAAACTTCAAAACGAGTGATTCGATTGATTCGAATTTACGTAAGGTTGTTGAATGGTACAATCAAAGCTTTGTGAAACCCGCCGTAAGTCATTGAAAAATTTCTGGACAACAAATTTACAAGAATTATTTGAATAACTGCAATAAAAAAAAAAAAACTCAAATCAAATACTCACTAAATGAAATATTCATAACGGGACTTTCAGCAATTTTATAATTTAACCTCTGGCCCGTCCATGAAGAAAGTTCGGCAGTTTCGTCGGTGAAAGTCCTTTTGAGGCATCTCACCACAAAATTATTGCTGCCGTTACCCTCAACGGCCTCATAAGTTTTGTGCTGAAAAATGTTGAATTTGGATAAGGTAAACATTAGTTCTAGAAATTATAAGACATAAAAAATCCAAATAAGATCAGATTTCAACGCAGTTTAACTAAAGATATAATAATTAGTTAAAAACTAGGCTTTCCAATTATGGTGATATAAAAAAAATATGAATTACTAAGAAATCTATAACGATATCACATCATCTTTCTTTCAAGTATACTAACTTTCTAAAAACCAAAATTTAAATTCATTCGAATGCTTCAATTGTGTTTTTTGTGAATTTCGCATTGAATTTCTCACCAATCTATTCTTCAACGTTGAATCACTTCTCATTAATTTGAATTCCAGATGATTGAAACCGATAATAAATTGAAATTATAAAAAAAAATAAAGATATCGTGAAATGGTTTCTAGTGATGGTTTACACAAAAAGAGAGCCAAAATCGAGCAATTTGGGATACAATGTACATGTACAACATTATTTCAGACAAGTAAACTGGAACTCAATTTTAAAAATCTTCAGGACCAAATGAAATATAATAAATTCAACGGCAAAAATCAAGACAATTCTCAGAAGAAAACTTTTTTTTCTAAATCAAAAAGTTCTGCGACAACACACATATAACAACTTCATTATACGATTATTATATGCAGAATGAAATATCAAAATATTTAGTTTACAACAATAACTAAAAGAATTTACTTACCAATTAATGCACTCAAATTGCAGAAAACCAAAAAATTTGAATATCGGATCGAACAAACAGCGAACTTCTCGAATCGAACACTAGTCACAAAATGATGGAATGGATCCAAAAGAAAAAACTCAAGACTAAAAATTGTTATACGTTGAATCTGTCCGACGTAAACCCACCCCCCTTTCGTCGTACCAGTGCGAATTCCATGGGGAAACCGGGTTCTTATCTCGAGAGAAAAATATCCCGGTCTGATGTAATTAGGGGCAATAAAACCCAGAAGTTTGGCATATTTGATTCATGTATAGATTATATTTTTGGCGTTAAGCATATAGCATATTATGGAGCAGATCTTCGAAAGTTTACAGTAATGTGCATATATCCATTTGGGAATATTAAGATATAACATATGTTATTAATATCTATACCATATCAACTAAAGGTATTTCAATTCATTCAAGTTCGAGAAAAATAGTTCTTACAGTAAAAAAATCTGATAACTCAGAACCCCAATATTCATTTACATTCAAAAGATGAGTCGAAGAAAATTCATATTTCAGAAATAGCTATAGAAAAAAATATCAATGAATAACCAGCATTTTCTCGGCACTTTATCAAGTGAAAAAGCATATTTTTGGCATTTTCGAAACGCAAAACTAGCATATTTTGCTTCCCCTGAGATATAACACTGAGTAACTCAATGCCATCGAAATGGACTATCTAAGGAGAGGTGCTCGAAGATCTAGAAGAGAAAGGGTGAGGAATGAGGAGATCAGAAGTATTATGCACGCACATGAGACTGTGGTGGAAAGAGTAGAAAAACGAAGACTTAGGTGGTTTGGACACGTTTTAAGAATGAACCCAGAGAGATGGCCGCATCGAATGTATCACTGGCAACCACCTGGAAAAAGAAAGAGAGGTCGGCCACGTCGATCCTGGATTGAAGGGGTCCGTCAGTCCATGGAAGAACGGCATTTGAACGAGGAGGATGCCCAAGACAGAAGGAGATGGCGTTTAGGCGTGGGAATGCAGATTTAATCTGTTTGAAACCCGATATATATATATATATATATATATATATATATATATATATATATATATATATATATATATATATATATATACATCCCACTACCTTCCAAGCGTCCATTGACCATTTGCTATCTTCCAAGCGTCCGACTTCTTCTGAGCGTCCGTATACGGACGCTCGGAAGTTTTCCTATGTAAAATCATTAGTAGTGACCCACTGAGTCTGCAGGAGAAATTTGGCGGAGACGCTTGGTAATCGATTTCACCGTTTATTTATATACGAGATGAATATTTTTAGTTTGATAGTTTCCGCACCCTCAGGCCAATGAGATGCGATGTGCAGGAAGCAATTTGAATTCTTCAAATCGAAATGTAACTGAATGGGTTAGCGCCAAATTAATTTTGATTTTGTACATCCGCACAAGATATAAACTTTCCTTGAGTGAAAGCTTTCAATCCGATACCAAAATTTTCAACAATGATTGTACACAACGTCAACTTTCAGCATATCGATTTGCAAGCATCCATAAAATCTCATAATCCTTCTCAGTCCGTACATAAAGAATGAATATTTCACATTGACGGTTGGCACGTTTCTGCCTAGTATTCAATATATGTGGGTTTCATAAAACTCTGATTGCTCGATCAAGAACTGTCAAGTTGATTATAGCACTGATTTGATTGGTTCGAATTTACGTGAGCTCTTTTGATCAGACAATCAAGTTTTTATGAAACCCCAATATTATAGGAACAATCAAATCACTTGATCAACATTGATGATGAGAGAATTTTTATATTAAATCATTTACCATTAATATTCACAACCCCATTCTCTTTGCGACTATTCTATAATTCACTCTATATAATCGATTTTGAATCGACTAATGATACCGAGACTTGATAGAGGTTGAGAACGTTCTTTTTCGTGCTTGTCTCTCAAACTACTCAGTTGCAGAGATAAAAATCCAAAGTCGAAAGAGTACTGTAAGAAGGGCCAAACTTCAAGGGGAGATTATGCAAGAGATTTGCAACAAAAAATGTCATATGTCCAAATCCTAACGGTCATTCTGCAATTTAGCCTTTCTTGATTTCACGAAATATTTCAATTATTAAAATAAAATCATTCATGCTCCAGTTATCCTTGCAGCTTCATCAAATTCAATCACATATCTGAAAGGGCCATTGAATTTGCTACAAGACAAAAATTTCAGTGTGCCAAAAAAATCTCATTGCGGGCGTGGTAGAGAGATGAATATCACGAATCTGAAGTGACCGAGATCAGTCATATTATTCCTATGGATTTTTTCTCTTCAGCAAAAACTTATGAGCTTTCGAATGACATATCAGTTTTTGATGCAAAGTGCTTGTCTTCTATCGTTAGATAACAAAAAAAAGTCATAAAATTCCGAACCTAAATTTGCTTCATTTTGAAGCTCTTTATGATTGAATATTGAAAATTTTCTCATGAAAATTATGAATTTATACATAGAAAAAGAGCATTTTGAAAAATTATCCTAATTTTCAATAAAACAGATGTCATGAAGAGATGTAAAGAAAACAAACTACTACAATTAACATTATTAACAACGATTGTTCGAAATGTCCTGCGAAGTTGAAATTAATCGAATATGTGGTTTCCCTTATATCCAGAAGAATAGGACAATAACTGTAAAACCTCTGAACTGATTTAACCAAAATACGAGTTAAGCCGAGATGCTACGGATCCAAAGCTTTTTTCACAATTCTCATAATTTTCTCCATCAGATCGAAACTTATCGTGTTGACGGGAGGCTGGATAGAATGACTTCATGATAATTGGCTTGAATACGGAAACCGTACAGAAGGAATCTCCCTTCGAGCGCATGGTTCAGTGATTTTTGTGACCTTTTTTTGTGTTATGAATGTAAACAAACAGCAGGTGTTCTCTTAAATGGACGATGCGATGTAATGGACGCTAGCAAATCGGTATGCTGAAAGTTGTCATTCAAATTATTCGAACATCCTCCTAAATAACAAATTTTGGCCGAATAGGTTTTTCATTTATGGCAAAACTAACGAGTGAGAAAATTATGAATATGTTCCTGAATTTATTCATTATTTTCCTTCCACTATGTCCGTACTTTCCCACATGGCATGACCATAACAGAACAAGAACTAGGTATAAGAACAATATGTTACCTCTTTTTGACGGAATGAAGATTTTTCAGTGAGAAAAACTTCTATTCTTTCAATGCAATCTTTTTTGCAAAACGCGCAACTTCAGCTACGACTTTCATGTAGCCGAATTGTAAGCGATATACCTATATTGAAAATTTAAGTAAGTACAGAATTTTTCGAAAATTGTTTTTCAATATAAACGGTTTCACGGCAGTTTCCAGAGATATAAGAATAACATTGAATCAGTAAATAAGTATATTTGTCGATAAATTAAACACATATTAAACTCACAGGTAGCCCGGCGCTATTCATGAAAATTCTTTGGACGATAGCTCGATAGCTGCGAATAGCTCCGAAGAATATATGAGTTTGATATTCGTTGAATATATCGACGAATATTATTCTCCATACAATTGATGTTATTTGAACCCAATTTTTCGTTTCATTTATCCTCACGAAAATGAAGGACTGTTTGTAACCCTATTGAGCAGCGGAAGATGAAATTTCCACCTGATCAGAATTTAAGTTTAGGAATATATTATAATTATAAAATGAACTGCACCAAGATATTCTGGAGATAAAAATGTATTTTGAAAATTGCCCCTTTTTCATTCTGTCACAAAATTTGAGTGGGTATTCAGATAATCCATTTCAGAGAACTTCTCTCAATGCAGTACAAGTTTCTATATATCATCATATACAGAGTGTCTACTGTAAAAAAGGCAAAACTTCAAGGGGAGATAATTCAAGCGATTTCCACCAAAAAAGTCATATAACACATGATCCAAATCCCGACGGTTATTCTTCAATTTAACATTTCTTGTGTTCACGAAATATTTCAAATGTTTTCATAAAATCATACTCTAGTTATCCTTGCAGCTTCATCCAAATCCAAATCAATCACATATCTGGAAATGGCATTAAATTCAATACAAGATGCCAGAAAATTTCTCATTGCGGGAGTGGTAAGCAGATAAATATCGCAATTCTGAAGTGACCAAAATCAGTCATATTTTTCCAATGGTTTTACCAATGAAAAATTTCAGAATATGGGCACGTTTTCTTTTAACAAAAACTACCCCATTAATGACCTCTCGAATGACATAAATCTTTTGTGACCAGTGCTTGTCTTCTATCAGAATATCATAGCTAACAAGATAACAACAAAAAAGTCGAAAAATGTCAAACCCTTATTTACTCTATCTTGAAGCTGCTTGTGATTGACTATAAAATAAAATATTGTATTTGAAATCTGACAGATTTTTCTACCACTCAATATTTCTGAGTATTACTAACGTTTTCTCGAATCTAACGAATCGACTCGATTGATATTAAGTAGTCAGAAGATTAAGGCTTTTTCTCATTTCTGAATCAGAGAAGGTGGACCAAAATAGTCAGCAAGGCCAGGCCAGCATATAACTGCTATACTTCAAGATGTCCGGGAGAACCCAAAACAAGTACTCGTCGAATTGAGTGGAGATTGAGGATACATTATTGTACTGTACACAGTTTAAAAAAAAAAAGTTATATCTATACCATTTGAAAAAAGCGCAGACAACAACTTTTACGAAATCGGATTTGATAAATTTGCGAAACAGCGATGTATTTAAAAGAGAAATCCCCCATACGACTATTGTTTCTCATTACCAGGGTAAAAGTGTGGTTGAGAGTGATGAAAGGTGAACTTTTCGGACCAGTAATTCTTTCTGATCCACAACTCTGAAGAAATTCATAACATTCATTCAAAACAGAGTAGCAGATCTATTGCTACTGGCTTACAAAATGAGTCAATGAATGAATATTTTGTGGTGAACTTCGTATGAAATTCGTATTGAGGCTCGAAATGACCTGATCGAAAGGATACAATTGCGTTCTGCAGAAATACGTCAAATACGTTGTGAACTTCGTAGGGTGGTGGAATCAATTCGAAAGCGATGTGTAGAATTGAAGACGGCGGAGGACATTTCGAACCATTGTTGTTAATAATGTTAATTGTAGTAGTTTGTTTTCTTTACATCTTTTCATGACATCTGTTTTATTGAAAATTAGGATATTTTTTCAAATTGCTCTTTTTCGATGAATAAATTCATAATTTTCATGAGAGAACCTTCAATATTCAATCATAAAGAGCTTCAAAATGAAGCAAATTTAGGTTCGGAATTTTATGACTTTTTTTTGTTATCTTGTTAGCCATGATATAACGATAGAAGACAAGCACTTTGCACAAAAACTGATATGTCATTCGAAAGCTCATAAGTTTTTGCTGAAGAGAAAAAATCCATAGGAATAATATGACTGATCTCGGTCACTTCAGAATCGTGATATTCATCTCCTTACCACGCTCGCAATGAGATTTTTTTGGCACACTGAAATTTTTGTCTTGCAGCAAATTCAATGCCACTTTCAGATATGTGATTTAATTTGATGAAGCTGCAAGGATAACTGGAGCATGAATTATTTCATTCAAATAATTGAAATATTTCGTGAAATCAAAAAAGGCTAAATTGCAGAATGACCGTCAGGACTTGGACCATGTGTTATATGACATTTTTGTTGCAAATCTCTTGCATAATCTCCCCTTGAAGTTTGGCCCTTCTTACAGTACTCTTTCGACTTTGGATTTTTATGTGTGCAACTGAGTAGTTTGAGAGACAAGCACGAAAAAGTACGTTCTCAACCTCTATCAAGCCTTGGTATCATTAGTCATCAATTATATTGAGTGAATTATAGAATAGTCGCAAACAGAATGGGGTTGTGAATATTAATGGTAAATGATTTAATATAAAAATTCTCTCATAATCAATGTTGATCAAGTGATTTGATTGTTCCTATAATATTGGGGTTTCATAAAAACTTGATTGTCTGATCAAAAGAGCTCACGTAAATTCGAACCAATCAAATCAGTGCATTTGAAAATTCAACGAATCTCGAGAGCTATAATCAACTTGACAGTGCTTGATCGAGCAATCAGAGTTTTATGAAACCCACATATGATGAATACTTGGCAGAAACGTGCCAACCGTCAATTTGAAATATTCATTCATTATGTACGGACTGAGAAGGATTATGAGATTTTATGGATGCTGAAAGTTGACGTTGGGTACAAGTCAATGTATCTGCGCTAAGAAATTCTGGATGAAATTGGTTATTCATATCATAGATGTTTTCTGAATATTAGGTCAACTTTCAGCATACCGATTTGCAAGCGTCCACTAGGTCGCGTCGCAAATCTCAGCGAACACCTGCTCTTTGTTTACATCGAAATAACACATAAAAAAGGTCATAAAATCACCGAACGATGCGCTCCAAGAGGAATTCTTTCTAACTTTCTACACATCTGCCGCATGCAAGTTATTAGAATAACTAAGCACGATAAGTTTCGATCAGATGGGGAAAATGATCAGAATTGTGAAAATAGCTCTGCATCCGTCCAATTTCTTGGACTAAATAGGTGCAGTAGGTTTACAGTTATTGCCTTGGATTGATTTTTCTATTCTACCATATGTTTCAAATCACTGATCTGAACAATGTCATTTTTGACATTTGAAAAAAAAAATGATACTCATGTGCTTCACAATTTCGTTAAGATCGAAGGGGTGGAAAATGCTCAACCGAAATATGTATTTGTTGCAAAACGGAAATTCAAAATGAAATAGCTCTCGTAAATTGAGGACTTCAAATTTTCAGGAAAGATATCTCCGTTGATTTCGTCGATGGGCAAAATCTGTTGTTCTGTTCAGTAGTGTCAGAGTTACTCTCATGAAGTGTTTTCTTATTTTTGCCAATATTTTCAAAGCGAAGAATACGATAGATTTGAAATTTGTTATTCAGCAGTAGCAATAATGATGAGCAAAATCACGGATATCGTTCAATTTCATTAAATGATTCTAAACGATATTCTTGATTTTATGTTTATTGTTTATGGACAAAAATGCGCTACTGACCTGACGACAGCATTTCCTGGTCGTTTTCATACGAAAACATAATGTATGAAATTCCCCAAGAAAAAGCCGCTTCCGCAGAAACTTTAATACTCCAATTTGACTCAAAAAACTTCCAGAAAATCGAAAAACTGCTGATATCACAACTCTTCATAAGAAACCACGCAATCGAGGGAATAGTTTTGTTGATTGAACAAATCTCCCAAACAATAATTTTTTGTAATATGTAAATGACTGAGAGTGGACACGCTACAAAGGCTCTTATTTCTGTGTTATTTTCAGCATAAACTGCCCTCAAATGACATTTTTCATTAGCAGAACTATTGCCCGACTTTCATGAATTCTAATAATGCGCTGTGGGGTTTCCATCTGTAATCTAGCTGACAACTAGGAAAAGAGGCGCACTGGATTTCGCAGTCCAGAAAACGAACATGACGAAATAATAATAAACATTTCTTCAGAATGTCACAAATATCAACAAACAATAGAGTTTATTGACCGGATTGCTATGAATTTGCTCTACAGGATCCATGTCATTCAGGACAAAACGTTATGAAGAGATTATTGACGATTTTAACCGACGAATATTCTTGTCGTGTTATCTATTTTTTCAGCTTTTTGACACCACCTTTTATACTTAATTGTTCAAAATATCAGAAATAATTTTTCTCTATTTAAGTATCTTAATGTGTTCATAACAGTACTAAAAAAATGCTGTTCTCAAATTACAACGCCCGTCGAGCGATGAGACAATTCAAGAGTTTTTCGTATTTTTTTTTCATTCAAGGATATAGATTATTGAGGTATTAATTTATTTGCCACATTATAGGCAATATCGTTCAATTCTGGTGATGTTATATCGATATTGTTGAAGATAATTCACGAATTCAAATTTCGTTATCTGTCAATTTTCGTAACACCAACTGCCAAGATACAACGACAAAAGGCACAAGGAGGTTTTATCTGATATTTTCATTGAAATTCGATATTATTTCATGAAAATTGACTGAAATTGAAAAAATAGTCGTTGCAGAAGGCAATTCCAACACTCCTGCGTTTCGCATTCGTGTTGGAAGAGGAACCCATTCTGCAACTTGTTTTAGAATATACTATTTGCCTTTTCTTTAAAAAAAAAATCAGTTTGGGTTCTCAATATTTCGCCTGAGATCATAAATGCAGAATGAGAAAGGTTCTCCAGTTATTTACATTTAAATTTTGATATATACAGGGTCTTTCACGAGGAACCTCACCCATATTTATACGGGAAACTACTGAACGTATTTTCATGAAATTCAGCACTTATAAGTATTTCACGATGCTGATGAAATCTAAAATATTTTCAAGGCATGAGCACCTCCGGTTTTTCCGGAAATGACGTCAACTTCCGTTTTTCAAATTAGAACACCATTTTTTTATTGCAGAAATAGATTCTTCAGAAAATTTCAAGTTATTTTGATGTAACATTTTTCAGTTTTGATTGGAAAATTCTCTCTGAGCGGGAAAATTCGAAAAAAAAAATCGAAAATAGAGCTCCGCTGAAACAAGAATAACTTCGAGGTTTTTGAATGGAAAATTTTCATTTTTGGGATTTTTTAAGATGTAAGATTGACATATCCACTTTAAAAATCGAAATCGCGATTCATGATACAGGGGGTGAAAAAATCGCTCTCAAAATTAGGGATGACAAAATCGTGAAAAATCAATTTTTTCAAATTAGAACCCCATTTTTTTATGGCAGATATTGAATCTATGTTAAAAAATAATGTGAGTGTATGCATCACACCCTTGCCCTAAAGTGGACATTTTCTGAGTTATTCACAAAAAACTGTTTTTCGTCTTGAATTTTCAGCTATTTCTTTTCCTTTCACGCCAAAAAGATGAAATTTTCAGGAACTGTTACTTAAACCATGTTTTAGATTTTACTACCCTAATATGCAAGAGAAAAAAGTTACAGGTTGTTCCTAAATAGATGGCGAATTTTGATTCGAATTTGTATCGGAAACCTCTTTATTTCAACTAATCGGCCATCGGTTTTCTCTCCAGTGATAAATAAATAATTCCTTATGAACCATATGCAAAAACTTACCGTGTTTTACATTCTTTTTTTTTAATGATAGATATCATTAATTACATCTGCCAAATTCCTCTTTATTCAGTAGCATTTTGAGTTTACTATTAATTTGGTGATAATTCGTATTAAGTTATAAAATCGATCACTATGCCTAATTTTACCAATGAAGATTATTTAAATCTCATTCTACTTCATGGAGAATGTAATAAAGTTGAAGATAGAACGATTCGACTGTTCATTGAGAGGTTTCCTGACCGACCCAGACCAACGAGAGATACCATTAACAGAACCATGACAAACTTGAGAAATGTCGGATCTTTCGTTAAGAAAACTATACACAGAGAAAAAGGTGTAGTAGAAGATGAGAACAACGAAATAACAGTTCTTGCATATTTTCGTGTGAATCCTCAAAATTCTCTCAAACATAAAATGCACCCATATAAATTCAATAGGGTACAGCATTCGAAGGAAACTGATTTCGTCAGGAGAACAGAGTTTTGCGAAGCTATGATGATTCGATTTCAAGAGAATGAAAACTTTTTGGACTGTATAATTTGGACAGATGAATCTAAATTCACAAAGAATGGTTCTTTCAATAGGCATAACAGTCATTATTGGGATGAAGAGAACAACCACCACTTCAGACAATGGAACTTTCAAGAGACCTGGAGTTTCAATGTTTTTTGAACCATCAAAAATAATGCAATTCTCGATGTTCACATTTATGATGGGACTTTAACTGGTAAGATAAAACACTACACATGTTTGTATTATTTAAAGAATGTTCTCCCTTAGGAGATAGGTATTCTGACATATTGACTCAAATAATTGAGCCGCTAGTACAGAACCATAATGACTTATGGTATCAACAAGATGGCGCGCCTCCACACAATTCACTCAATGTGTCAAATATCCTCTACAGGCTATTTGAAGATCGATGGTTGGCGAACAATGGTCCACATCTTTGGCCACCACGTTCTCCCGATTTAACTCCTTCAGACTATTATGTTTGGGGTAGGATAAAAAATATTGTCTACTCAACTCCCCTGACTGATAAAGAGGACTGCATAGAACGAGTCAGAAATGCGTTCAGGTTTGTTTAGATTTTTAGATTCATAGTTTTGAAACTCAATTTGGTTTTTAAACACTTTTACAGATCTCTTCCTCCCGATGAAATAAGAAGAGCAACGCACGAAGCATTCCTGAGACGTATAAATAAATGTCTAGAAATTAACGGTCAAAACTTTGAGCATCTTCTCTAGTTATAACTGCGAGAGTTTGCCATGGTTCTCCTAATAGTAATAAGTCGGTTTCAAGAAGGGGTGAAAAATCTACAGCATGGTTCAAATAACAGTTCCTGAAAATTTCATCTTTTTGGCGTGAAGGGAAAAGAAATAGCTGAAAATTCAAGACGAAAAACAGTTTTTTGTGAATAACTCAGAAAATATCCATTTTAGGGCAAGGGTGTGATGCATACACTCACATTATTTTTTAACGTAGATTCAATATCTACCATAAAAAAATGGGGTTCTAATCTGAAAAAATTGATTTTTCACGATTTTGTCATCCCTAACTTCGAAAGCGATTTTTTCACCCCCTGTATCATCAATCGCGATTTCGATTTTTAAAGTGGATACATCAATCTTACATCTTGAAAAATCCTAAAAATGAAAACTTCTCATTCAAAAACCTCGAAGTTATTCTTGTTTCAGCGGAGCTCTATTTTCGATTTTTTTTTTCGAATTTTCCCGCTCAGAGAGAATTTTCTAAACAAAACTGGAAAATGTTACATCAAAATAACTTGAAATTTTCTAAGGAATCTATTTCTGCAATAAAAAAATGGTGTTCTAATTTGAAAAACGGAAGTTGACGTCATTTCCGGAAAAACCGGAGGTGCTCATGCCTTGAAAATATTTTAGATTTCATCAGCATCGTGAAATACTTATAAGTGCTGAATTTCATGAAAATACGTTCAGTAGTTTCCCGTACAAATATGGGTAAGGTTCCTCGTGAAAGACCCTGTATAATATGAATATTACGACTATAATTGCTGTCCGATCTGACGTCTGAAGGAAAAACAATTACCGGCATGTTTGAGTAGATTTCGTCAAGGTCGTATCATCTCAAATTAAACACAATTTTTCTGAAATGTCGGATACGACGCATCCCCGAAAATGAAATTGAATTAAATCTTATATTCATAAGGGACATTTAACAGGCTAGGTCAGAGTCTCCGGTTCATTCGTCAAATGCTTAGGAAGATTCAATCAATTTGAAATTGGTTTATGGTTGTAGGATGATGATGCGCAAATTATGCATATTCAGGCGAGGATAAACAAGATAAAAAAAAAACATTGGTACACTTCTTATGACGCATATAATTTCCTTCAATGTGATTACATTCGATGGAATTCGAATGAAATTCTTGTTAATTACAAAAGTCCAAATGAGATGAACAAAATTGGGACAACAGTTCAATGATCGGAACGATATGATATATTTTTTTTTTTTTATATCTCTTTATTGAAAATTTAAAATCTACCTTGAACGAAAGTATTAAGTAAATATGATGTGGGATCAGACAATGAGAAGATATTAAACATATTAATACTTCATTTTAACTCTTCAGATCAAGTCGTTTGGCCACGTCCGCAGTAGTCTTCGGTGGTGAAATGGGTTTGCTGTGAGTTGGTCGATCAGATGGTTGGCATGTCCTTCTAACTTTCCGTGATATTTCCTTGAGTAGTTTTCAATTTCGGTGGTGATATATGGAATTTTCAAATCATTATGGATGGTGTGGTTGGAGACGTACCAGGGCGCATTCACTAACGAGCGCAATATTTTTGATTGGAGTCTTTGGATTATTTGGATGTTTGATTTTTTAGCGCATCCCCAGAATTGAATGCCGTAGGTCCATATTGGTTTAATTATTGCCTTGTATATTAATATTTTATTTTCTAGAGTTAGTTTGGACTTCCTTCCTATGAGCCAGTACATTTTTCGGATCTTTATATTGATTTGAGTCTTTTTTGCTTGGATATGGTGTTTCCAAGTAAGACGCTGGTCTAAATGTAGGCCGAGGTATTTTGCTTTCGTGTCAACCGGTATATTGTTTCCAAATATTTTAACTCTGGGGCATATGGTCCTTTTTGTAGTGAAGGTTACTTGGACAGATTTTTGCTCATTTATGTTGAGTCGCCATTTCCGATGCCATTTTTCAAGGTCATTTAAGTGTCGTTGGAGGTTTTCAGAAGCTGTTGTGTCATTCTCGTGAGTAGCCAGTAGAGCTATGTCATCTGCAAAAGATGCAATTGTGGTTTCTCTATTTTCTGGTATATCGGATGTGAAGAGGATATATAAAAGTGGACCCAATATGCTTCCTTGAGGAACTCCCGAGTTGACCTTATAGGTGGTAGATATCGATTCTTCGAATTTTACGGCAAAGTATCGGTCTTCTAGATATGATTTCAGAATCATGTAGTATGGTTGTGGAAGGAGTTTCTTGAGTTTGAACAATAATCCTCTATGCCACACCTTGTCAAATGCTTGTGACGAGTCCAAAAACACTGCTGAGCAATATTTATCTTCTTCAAAGCTTTTTGAAATGGTATTCACTATGCGGTGGATTTGGTGAATTGTGGAGTGATTTTCTCGAAAACCTAGTTGATGTGCAGGAATTATTTGGTCAAGGTCTATGTCTTTCTTCATCCTTTTCAAGAGAAGTTTCTCAAATAATTTTCCCATGATTGGTAGTAAGCTTATAGGCCTGTAGGACTCCACTTTGTGTTCTGGTTTGTTCGGTTTCGCTATCATTATAATTTCGGCATATTTCCATATGGTAGGAAAGTATGACATGCTGATCATTCTATTGAATATGATAGTGAGCATTAGAATGGCTTTTTTAGGTAGTTTCTTCAATATTTTCGCCGTTAAGAGATCATAACCAGGGGCTTTCTTGTTTTTAAGCTTTCTGATTTCGCTTATCACCTCTCTTGGTTTAAAGGGTTTAACTGGTGGTGCCATTTGACAAGCAACATCCAGAAAGGTCTCAATTTCGGTGTCGATGATACCAGGGTAAGGAGCATTTGGTGTGAAGACTTGTGCTAGATATTCAGCAAAAATATTTGATTTTTCTTCATCCGAGTTGGCCCATGCTCCATTGGGATTTTCAATAGGAGATTTTCTTAGTACGGGTCTTTTGAACTTCTTCGTGGCTTTCCAGATACTGTGTTCGGAGTTGTCGTTAATGGTCTCTATGTAATACTGAAATTGTGAGTTTGTATATTCTTGAAGGAGTTTATGTAACTTTTTGTTGAGCTGATTTAATTGAGTTTTGTCAGTTGGATTCCGTGATCTTTGCCATCTTCCTCTAGTTCTTCGTTTTTCTAGATCAAGATTTTTTTTAGATCAATATTCAAGTTGATTTCTTCGTTCAACTTATGTTGGAACAGGTCCCAGTTGGTTAAATTTGTTGTGAGTGAAGGCTTATTTTCATTCATTTTAGGTATTGTACTGAGGGTAATTAAGACTGGCGTGTGGTCAGATGAAAGTTCCGGTGTAGATTCTACGTGAAAATATGTATTATTAATACCGTTAGTGATGAAGAAATCCAAAACATCTGGGATCTTATTCACGTCGGTTGGCCAGTATGTTGGTGATCCCGGCGAGATCACATCGAAGTTTTTGTTTGATATAACTTCAAGTAGATTGCGACCCTTAGGAGTTATTAATCTTGAACCCCAGTGTGTGTGTTTAGCGTTCCAGTCACCTCCAGTTATAAAGCGATGTTGGAAGTGTTGAAAGAAAGCGGCATATTGATCTTGAGAAATGTTATGTCTAGGTGGTGAATATATGGCTGATATATCGAAGTTCCATGTTTCTGTGTATACCCTGATATTTGTAGCTTGTATTTCATTGGTTACATAGTTAGATAATGAATCATGTTTTATGGTCCTTCGAATGAGTATTGCCGAACCACCGTGGGCGGTACCATCGGGATGTTGAGCAGAATAAGTGAGGAATTGTGGTATTTGAAACACTGTCTTTTCGGTGAAATGAGTTTCCGAAATTAGCATCACATCGATTTTGTAGAGATTCATGAATGCTGTTAATTCATGTTTTTTGTTTGGAAGCCCATTTGCGTTCCAAGTGGAAAGACGAATGAATTTGGCCATTTTTATTTAAGTTTGTTTACAACTGTTGTCAGCAGATTAAGTATAATCTGGTTTTTGTTCATGAGTTGTGTCATCATGGTTTTGAAGTCTGATAAGAAGGTGGACATTAATGATTCGAAGGAGTTGGGGTTTGTGTCATGGGAAGTATGTTCTGTCTGTTTTTCTTGGTTTCTTAATGCTTGTGCGTAAGATTGATCTGGTGTTCTGGTTGTGCTTTGAATTCGTGGAGTATTGTTATCGGTATTCTGTTCAGAGTTAATTTTTTGTCTGCTGTTGTGGTAATTTTGGTTTTTCGCACGCATTAATTCCTTGTAGACTTGACACCCTTTATAATTCGCAGGATGACTACCATCGCATAACGCGCATGTCGCTGCAGTTGTTTTCGGCTTAGTACAGCTTTTGGAGTCATGTTGGTTACCGCATTTGACACACATGAATGGTCTGTGGCAATAGGTTTTCGAGTGACCATATTCTTGGCATCTAGTGCATTGAATTATTTCCGATTTTCTTCTCGGGGGCTCTATTGTTATTCTTCTGTTGGAAATGAATTCGACCTTGTAGATCTCTTTATTATTATCTTGTGGTTCTAAGTCTACATAAAATAGGGGTAGAGGACTTTTTTTTCTGCGGTCTCTTATGTTAGTTATGTTTCTCACTTTGTGGCCCGAGTTTTCTATTTCGGTTTTTATATCCTCAGTTGGTGTGCTAGAGTGTAGATGTCTTATAACCACTCTATACGCTCTGTCTTGTTTCAACTGATAAGTGTGATGATATATATCTTCTTCCTTCAAAAATCTTACCAGGCTCCTGTATGTTTCAGGCGTTGCAACGTTGATCTTCACGATATTATTGGAGAGTGTTTTAGTGCGGTATTGTTCATCAGTTATGGCTGTCGATAATTGTTTCGTCATATCCGCGTAGTTTGTTACACCGTGTATAAATATCGGAGGTGGTTTTGGAATACTTGATGTTTGTTCTGGGTTGTTTACATCAGATACTTCAGGAAGAAATGAGAACCTGTTTTGAGTGGTTATTGTTGGACTTGTATTTATTTCAGGTGAAAGTGATAATTTTCTCTTTTTGGGGACTGTCTGCCAAGTTTTTTGTGATGACTTATTCATGTTTTATTTTTATTAGTTGTCCCGAGGACAACTGTAATTTAGTATCGACAAATTCAGTGAATAATTTTCAAACTGAATGAAAATTAAATAGGTATATGTTTATTTATCTACGTACTTTTGAATCAGATGCTGGTTTAGAGAGATAAGGTGGCTCGTTAATAACACACGTGTACTCTCCAGCGCGTCTGTCGCACGACTCACGATATGATATGGAATCGGTTTATTTGACTGTCATCCTCAAGAAAAGCTTTTCTGTAAAGGATTTGATTTTCTATCGACGAACATATATGTATATGAACTCTTCAGTTGGATAATATTAATGTTTTGTATAAAAATTGCCAGTATTTTTTTTACCTTCGCACGGTTTTCGCAAAAAAATTAAAACATGCAAGGTGGAATTATTAGTACATACTATTTTTCACTTAAATGCAGTGAATCTGCTTCAGCTATTTCGTTGAAATATATAGGTGAGATAAAATTGATATTTTTTCCTTTCGATTAATCAACTTCGCACAATAAAATGAAAATCAGCAAGATATTTTATTTGGCTTCGTAAAAATATAACAGTTTCAAATTGTTCATTTATTCTCTTCTCAATATGAAAGCAAAACCTTCTTTGAAAAAATGCATTATATACCTATCGTTTTATTAGAATGAAAATTTTCAGTCCCAGTCATTCTCTCTTCGAATGTCAGATTTGTCCGGTCTCTGGGCTACTGACTTACCGACTAGCGAGACTTCAACATGGATGGATATCCAATCAGATGAACGAATGCAACTTTCAAATATTGAATTATGTATGAATATTTCATTACACTGTATCACTAGCAGATGAACGAACGCGTAAACCTGCACTTCTTACGTCAGTGCTTTTCTGGATTCATGTATGAATTTAATTAAATATTCGTTAGGCTGTCATTATAACATCAACATGATTTATGAACTATCATCTAGTAAGTAAGTCTTCATCAGTTCAGCCCAAGCTGACACCATCGCAGGACGCTGGGAAATATGTGAAATGAAAGCAAATGTGTATATTTCGGACGCCGACTAGTTTGTTCCATGAAAGGACGCTCATGAATATCTGAACTGAAAATTGAAGAAATAGATTTTCTCGAAATGAAATCTATAGACTCGTAACAACATCTTAACGTTACAGATGGAAAATATTCAGCTGTAATGTGAAGTATTGATAAAGAAACACAAAGCGGACGCTCAGAGCATGCATTGTGAAAGGGCGCTCGGAAGATAGTGGGATGTATATATATATATATATATATATATATATATATATATATATATATATTTATATATCCAACGAACAAACTGGCATCTTTTCCGAAACGGTATAGGCCTGCATCCTCGTGTATATTGGTGTATATTCAAGAAAGTTTGCACAGTACATTCCGACTTCCAGTTATATCCAGCGGATGGACTGACATCCGTATATTTTGATACAAGTAGGAAACAGTTCGACCTCTATATATTCTATTTCCAGGTAATCTGCCTTCCAGCAATGTTGCCAATTCGATGTAATTCTTATGTTCGTGATCGGAAGTCATTCAAGATGTTTATTCATTTGATTTATCGAATGGCTGAAAGTAATAGTCACACTTGACTGAATAGTTTTTTATTTCGTTACCAATTGCGTAATTGGTAATTGTTTATCCATGCGATAATCATGTTTTCCAGATTCAAAAGTTCAATTATTCGCTCTGATTTGGATTTCGCCCACATTAATTCAGAATATACAAAAATTTTTCAACGCCTTATATCAGTAAGCCTCAATTTTGGATACTTTTTGATTCAGAAATGGAGAAGTAAAGATTCAATTTGATAGACGAGGCATATCGAAGATGATCCTCAGAATAACATAATAATTAATAATAATTATTTATGCATGTGTTATTGCAAATGAAAGAAACACATAGTTATTTTGAACAACAAAAAGGCAGGATCCTGTGCACATATAGTGCAACTATTCAATCCTGCTTTATCCATTGGGGTTCTCAAAACGTATAGAATTCCCACTGGCATGAGAACTGACAACCAAGATATCAAATACATCCATTTATCCTATATAAAAAGTCATTTCCTTTTCGAATCGACTTTCATATTTTCACATTCTACCTCGAAAAATTCTCCTCTGTTCATCGATTAAATTATTGAAGCGATAAGCGTTGAAGTACTGGAAAGAAGGACTAAAAATGCTGTTATGTGCGTAGGTGGAGTCAGGGTGTTTCAAAATTGTTTTTTTTTTTCATCAAAATCGGTAGAATGATCGCATTAATGATAGGTTTGGTAATCAAATTTTCTTGTTTTATTCAGTTTCAAGATCTAATGCAATGAAAAGGAAACGTACTCAAATACTGTCTTCAATCTGCACTTTCAAAGGTGCGACTGGCACTTGTCAATCTTGCCATGTTGGTAACTGCCAGATGACTTCTATCAAAGAAGCAGCTGCACCCAAATTCCCGATTTTTCGAGGTTTCTAGCTCTCGTATGAAGAGGTAGATCTCAATGGGATTATATTTACATGCATTAATTTCTCAGGACAACTGTGAAGTTACCTAATTCATGTAAATCCATAAAATCTATAACTTTAGCAGTATTAACTGATATTCAGTATATCAACAACAAAATTTTGCAGATTTTCGACGACGTTTAATTTGGAGTTTAGCGATATCAATCCCTTCAATACGTCCATTTCTCAATTTGAAAAACTGCTAGAACAAACGCTATCAGAATAAATATAAGAAAAAAAATTTAATTTTGTACAATTTCATTTTGGAACTACATAGTGTAAAATTAAATTTTTCATTTGGTTGTATGATTTTTTCCACTTAATTTGTGAATACTTTTTTGGGTTGGAACCTGTATTTGTATTCCTATCTTTCATAAATAAAATAAAATGAAAATATCGGAGATGTTATAGTTTGATTATTCGAACCATCAGAACATCCGAAGAATGATGATAACACATGCAATATGGTATGTTTCAAATCAAACACTTCAAGAAAACTTGAAGTACCATACGTGAAAGGTGTCATAAAAAAAGCGGGAATCACCACATGAAGCAGGAGAACCACGTGAATATTTTACTTCACCCACTGACTGAAGTGCACAACGATCGAGATAGGCGACTCAAACGAAAATGTCCAGCAGATCTGAAATAGATGTGAAAAAAAAACTGGACAGGACCTCACAACGACACTTGAAAGCACTCAGATCTGAAGTCAGCAAATAAGCTCATAGAATGGATTTCTTCTGATTGCTCGTATTGTTATAATTATAAAAAAAAAAATTTATGGAAAAAAAGTTGAACAATCCGAAAACGAATAATCAAAAATTACTATTCTCACAAGAAAAAGAAGTCCTTCACATTCACTCTGAATTTAATTAATTAAATTGTTAGCGGATAAACGAGCTTTTGTAAACCCCAATGAAGTCAAAAGCCGACCTCAGACTCACGTTTCGAACAAAATCTCTGCATAATGGTATTGGACACCCCACAAAAAGATTGATAATTTAAAAAAAGGGAATAAGAATTAGATGAATTCCAAATGAAAAAAATCACCTGCAAAGATTCAATAATGCATATAATATTCTACGGTTTTAATATCTGTTATAGTTTTTTGGTGTGAGTTCGAAGTTCTCAAGGCAGAATGAAAATATATCAATTCAAGAACAAAATAGTGGAAGTATTCTGCTTTTCATCTTCCAATCGTGCGGTACAGGGTACAGATCTGTAACGCAGGATTGATCTTCACCTATGTGACCACCTTACAAATTCACCCATGAATCGGAATGAATTGTACAGAGTTATTATGTTCGAGTTCGTAATAAGATTCATTCCTGATTATATAAAATAATATTCCGAGATCCAGCCAATCACCATTCTGAATGAATGACGCTGTATATTTAGTTTGAAATTCTTATGTTTTGTCGAAAAAATTTTAATATATATCGGTACAAATGAATGTTTTCGTCATATTGAGGTTGATTCTGATGCGAATCTCGAAATACCAAATTTTCAGTATGATTGTTGACAGATCTAAAACTTAGAATATTTCTGTATACTGAATATATGCAATGATAATATTTGGGAGTTTCATTCAGAGTTTTCTCCACCTACTTTAACAACATTTGAGACGAATCAATACATTTTGAGCATAATATGAAATAGATACTCACTTTGTATTTTTTTATCGTTGCAATGCGATGAAAAAGTTTCAGCGCTGAAAATGGATTGAAATATGTATTTCAAACCTATTTTCATGATCAGGCAGATATAGAAATACTTTATTCAGAAAAAAACAAATGATTCAAAATAGGTATGTTATCTTTGAGTAACAAAATACAATGGCAAAATGTCAACTCAAAATGATAATTTTTCAAATAAGAGTTTCTACTACGAAAAAGAATCTGAGTTAATATAACAATATGATGATTGACTTACATACACGTACACGTCGTTCCCATATCAGACGAGTTTTTCGTGTGAAAATTCGAGGCGACGCATTTTCGAGTGATTCGGTCACTCATGAAAATCAGGTTCGTAACAAAACTCTTTACATTTTTAGTAAAATCCGCGAACAGTCCTAGTCCTATAATACAACCTATCGGCATCATCGAAAATGGAAAAGATTTTTACGAAATAAACTTTTTCTGCAAAAATGTCCAGGAACCATGAGTACCTATACCAGAAGTTGGAGAGTACTCAGAATAAAATGAAAGTTTCCTCAAACGTCTGATAGACTATCTGGGTAAATCATCCTTGATGGTATAAATTCATATTTGAAATCATAAATGATATTTATTTCACTACCTGTTCCATCGAACAGGAGATAATGGTTATTAGCCTGAAATATCAATATCTAATAAAGCACAGGTGGAAATTTTTACCGTTTCGGATATATACTAGAAAAAAAATTAGAATTTTGCCCTCATTTTGAATCTAATTTAACCAAACTAAGTTTCCATTTATCTAATTTTCACATAATTCAAGTCGACTGGCCTTTCAATATTTTCCCTATAATAATTCGTGAAGAATATAATCTGACGATTCAAATATTATAATTCATCGTTTCAATGAATATATTTCAGGATGAATTTTTCAAATAATTATCATCATGATTATTCTTGCACAAATGAAGAAGCAGAAATAGTTCAATCTCAAATTCCGCGCACCATAACAAGATCCCGGCAAAATATCTTCTATCGCCAGCTGCAATGTTATGTTTATTTCCTTACGATGCAAAAACCGTCTATAAAGCCATAAAACTCGTCCCGTGAACGACAGACCAGTGATGCCGCTTGCTCCGGATGCCACTTCAGCCGCTAAATGTAAAACCGAGAATATACATATCCGTGAATATAATATACACGAGTGTGACGACAGCGCCACCAAACCCGATCGCGCAGAACCTCTGACATACAGGACGTTCAGAAATGGTAAAATTTGGCGTCCAGCCAATTATCATCGCAATGTATAGAGGATGCCATGCTGAACCGTTCTGTGTGATTTTCAGCTGATGGTAAAGTGGCATCCGTATATCGGATGCCACATTACCGAGGATGCCACTCTTACCGCGATTTTAACATGGGAGGATGCCAAAATGTACCGTAGATATATATATATATATATATATATATAAAAGGATAATTGACTGTTTCTATTTATAGTAAAAATGTATTATTTGGGACTGCAGTCGTATGAGAAATCTCTTTTTTCTTTAAAATGAGAACATTTTAAGGGTTAACACGGGTATTATGTTTTAAATTTTTGTCAATATCAATCAGTAGGGCATAGACAGAACTCAAGGAATCAACGTCTTTTTATAATTCAGATACAATTCGCAATTTCAACATTTATGACTATGAGGCTCATGGGACTATACTTTCTCCTTCTATGAATAAACAATATTCTCTTATTTGTAGTACAAACTCCCTGTGTATTCGGTCGGTAAGGGTTAGAGTGCCCAAAGAAAGGAGCAACCTGAAAAAACAACCCTAATTTTGTTATGAGGAATAACCCCCAGTCCAGATGGAAGTACCTTCTATCGACATGAAAGCTGAAAGCAATTAGTGTAGGGTCACTGTATTTTTATTACTTCAGTTCGGCAAAACACATTTGATTATCAGAATCAGATCCATACCAATATGTAGATGACTTGATTTTGACAATCCCATTGGATGGCAAGCAAGAGCTACTGAATACTTTCAACTCTTTCAATCAATATATACAATTTACCATTGAAGAAGAAAAAGATAATTTCGTTCCTTTTTTAGATACTAAAGTCATTCGTACAAACGACAACATTATAAAACTTGATTGGTACAGAAAGCCAACATCTTCTGGTAGATATATACACTACAAGTCTAACCATGATTGGCAGATGAAAATAAATGTTGTCAATAATCTAAAAAATAGGATCCTCAAAATAGCTCATCCTGATTATCAGCATGATTCCCTTAATACATTATATAAAATTTTGAGAGATAATGGTTATACACATGGTTTTCTGAAGAGACTCATTTTTTGCACCTCAACAAATCAAAATGGATCGAATAATCTTGAAACAACACATGAACCCACTAGATCAGAAGGAGATGTCATTACACTGGACCCTAGAATCAAGTTTGCTTGTTTGCCATCTTTGCCAGGACTTACTAATAAACTAATTAATATTTTTTCCATTATAGAGAATTTAAAAATTGCCAAATACAACATTGTCACTAATAGGTTTCTCTTCTCCCGCCTCAAAGATAAAATTCCAACCATGTCTAAATCTGATTGCATTTATTCTATTCCTTGTGTTGATTGTTCGAATGTTTATATTGGCCAAACTTCCCAAGCTCTTAGAAGAAGAATTAGCCTACATAAAAGTGATATCCGCCTTCATCCAGACAGATGTGTCTTGGCTTCACACGCAAAGAATAATGGTCATAATTTCAATTTTAATAATACTAAAATTTTATCCATCAAAACAAACAATGACAAAAGACTTTTTTTTTGAATGTGTTATATTAATGAACAAAAAAATGTAGTTAACAAAAAAGCAGACATTAAAGGACTCAGTAGTATTTATAGCTACCTTTTATCCATTGATAATAGTTTCACCAAATCAAACTAATAACACTCTATTTTATGCTCCTAGTCTTCTTCATTCTCTCAATTTTATGACAATTTTCTATGTCAGATTCTATATTATCTGATATGTCATTTTTAGTTTTTACTTTTTTATAATGCACATTTCGGGATAGTTGAATTATTCATGTTTCAATCTTAATAAGAAGTGTTTTCTATTGTATGCTGCCTTTCGCCATTCATTTCACAACTTGTCATATGTAAGATTTTTTATATAATTGTATTAATTTCGCCCATTGATGTGATTTTTGTAGCATCCTGATGCAGGTCCCAAACTAAGGATCGAAATATAGATGTTGAAAGACCAAATGTTGTATAGAATAAATTGACGCCCTATGCCGAGTACCCAAACGAGAATTTTGAAAATTTGATATTTACGGCAAATCTCCTTTAATAGATTAATAGATTATATATATATATATATATATATATATATATATATATATATATATATATATATATAATGTTTCGTGGGATAGCAACACAAAGTAGGTGGTGAATCAAGAAAACTCTTTTTTAGTACTTTCACTCGAGCTTTCGGAATACTTTATTCCATCTTCAGGAGCTACAAAGAAATGAAAAAAGGGGGATGAGCTAACAATCACAAAAAGGTAAAATATCAAAAAGTTTTTTTACCTTGGTCTAAAGGTTGCTATCCCACGAAACATTATATTATTATTACTTTTCAACACCGAATTATCTCACAATATATATATATATATATATATATATATACACATATTCGTATCTACACGAGATCCGTTATATATGCAGACCCACCAGAGATCCAGCAGTTCAAGTTCGAATATCTGAAAAATTATTACAGTAGCACAATCAATAATATGAATTAAGATAGGGAACACTTAGAGGGGTAAGTTAATTTTTGTTTTTTCATACACAAAAAGTTTCGTATACCGAACCAGATCCGGTGATATGTTCTTAAATGATCGAGATCCTCGGCTGTATAAAATGATGTATTGACAGTTACTCGAGATCCTGCGACGTCGCACGATTTGTAACAATTCCTCTAAATAGGTATGAAATTAAATACGAGTTGGTATAATACGGGTGCGGTAATCTAGTGTTTATGTTGAACAATCTCTTGGGTGTGAGTTCTGATAACTTTATTCTTTCAATGCCATGAATGAATGATCCCTTGTTAATGCAAATACTCATATAATGTTTTCATCGAATCGTTAGAATACAGCAATGGAAAGCACCGAAAGCAACCTGAAGTTTTTTCATTGATACAGACTGTTAGTTGGAATAGTTCAAAAAAACACTCGAAATGGACACATGAAATTATTGAATATAAAGTTATCGAACTATTTGTAGTCGAAAGATTTCTTGTGAGGAATTCCAGAATCGTTCGACTTCCGATTTCATCAGTTATGACACGAACATCTAGCTTCTTAGTTCATTATCAGATTATTCATTGAAGTCTGAATTGATTCAATGGTTTATTTGCTCATTACTTTTACAGAATTTTCAAAGAACAATTCATTCCAACGGTTATAATGTATTATGTTCCCGAATGAGAATTTCTAATTTTATGGGTTCTGTCAGGGAACATCAAAATTCTTCTCCTGAGTTTATATTACATTCAGCTGAACTTTTGCTATTTCTACGTCTGAGTCCACCATGACATAATCTCCAAGACTCATTTTTCCTAATGAGAACCAATCATGTTTAATTGGTCGGGTGGAATCTACATCAAAAAAATATTGTTTACAGTTTTTCTGTTCTGAAATGTGTATTTACCTAAATATGATGGTCATATTCATGTTGACATTAAAAGAGTTTAATCCAAGCCTAGATACTAACAACAAAAGATTGCATCAAGGATTTTCAGCGATTTTTGTCCGAAATAAAAAGGCAAAACACAAGTAATATTCTTCACTTATGTGAATTCCAGTGAGTCTTATTTTCCATTCACAGAAGTTTCTACTTTAGTTTCAGAGTGCATCTTTATAATTCTTGACCTGATTGGAAATGATATAAGATTGACGATATGATATCCATTATGAAAATGAGTAATATATGACTCAAAATCCGACATGAATTGAAATGATATTCGAACTGAATTACAAATAACAGTTTCTGAAATACATATGATTTAATCTGAATAAAAAATGATATTTCCTGTTATTCAACTGAATCTGAAATTCAATTGACGCTTTCTGAAATTGAAGTGACTAATCTAAAATACAATTGACGGTTTCTGAAAACCATTTGGAGATGGTGTAGTTATGATGCTAAGAATTATTTTTCGCCTTCGGAGTTCGAATGTATTTACGATTTATCTGTTATGATGTATAGTGGAAACCGAACTGTTAACGGAGTATCTGGGAGAACATATGGAGCAAGCAAAAAAAGACATAATATCCATTTCCCCCCCAAAATGACGAAAGGAAAATTTCATAGAGAGAATCATACAAGTAGTGAGACCTAATGTGAGATAATAAGAGGTTTCCGATAAGAAATAAAATGGTATCACTACCCTTCGATATTTCCATGCTTATCCAAGCCTAGGTCCTTCAAATCGGCTTTTGCTAATTTGGAAATGGTTTCCGCTCCTAAACATATAATTCTTTGTAGGCCCAACTTACATAATTATAAATCCATTACTCTGAATAGATTAAAACAACAAAAATATGCTTGTAGAATGGGCATAATGGAATTTTGAAAATAATTCATATCCGAAAAAGATCATGATTTCTAAAGGTATTCGAGATTTCAGCGAAAGTAATCATCTGTTTTTGCACAAGTGATTTCTTGAGCAACAATGGAAACGGATTCACATGCTGTATTCTGAAAAAAATTAGACCGATTACCTCAAGAAATAATGATCTGAGACCGTTTGTATATATATATACAGGGTGTCCCACCGGGAGTGCCCATTAGAAGTTTATGGAGAAATAATATTTCGATCATTTCCAAATTTTGTGTGAAGATATAAGCCAAGAAGACCTTCATCTATGATATATTTTTGATTTTCAATGACTTCCGCTTTCACCAGAAGTGGTATCAACTTTCTTATTTCAAATGAAACACCCTGTATATTATGACATTTTCGGATAGATCTTCAAATGCCACATCAATTTTATGAATCACTCCCTATAGCCATCTAGAGCCGTTTTCGAGTTATTCACTGTTTTGTGAAAAGAAATACAAATTGAGCCTCTCAGATCGTTTTTTTGAAATTGGTTACTGACAAGATATTCAACATAACTCTGTAGAGAAAATAACGTTTTGATATACTGGGAAGTAAAATCAGAGTGTCAAAGTTGTAATTCAAAACAAGCCAAAAACTCGATTTTTTCAAATGGAAACCATACTTTTTCCACTCACATATCAATTTGTGAGGTAAAAATAGGTAGAGTTTATTCAGGGCTCCCTATATCCAAAATGTACCATTTTCGAGATATTCAGGAAAAACTGTTAGAGTGTCAAAGTTTGAATTCCAAAAAAGGCAGAAATTAGATTTTTCCAAATGGAAGGCGTATTTTTTTCATTCCCATTTCAATTTGTGAGGAAGAAATAAGTAGAGTCTCTTAAGGGTTCCCTATATCTAAAATGTACCATTTTCGAGATATTCAGAAATAACTGTTAGCAACGAGCACATTATAATAGGTGAGGTATCAATTATGATCTATGTTCACCCTTTCATAAGAATCTCTATGACTTTATTCAAAATAATCCTGGTTTGTTCCAACTGAAGAATTTATCGTGCAATGTATTGACAGAATTCTGTTCCAGAATAAATAAGGAAATCCACCAACCAAGAAATAATGAGAAGGTGCGAAAAATGTTCGGAAGTAGGTGGACGAAATTTTCAAAATGTGTTATGATTCAATATTCTATTCTGATATATCTGAATAAAAGTTTGGGAATTTTCATGGCTTGTTTTATGAGTTTTGCTTTACAATTTAAGCTTTCGATATGTATGACATATTTTTCGAAGCATAACTCGTTATTTTCATTATGAGCAGTAAAAAAGCTAGTGGTCGTTTTCTTTGAACAATGAAATAAGTTTTGAGGAATATCAACAACAGAAGCATGGAAAAATATTCTGAATAAAGTCAAACATTTTCATGAAAGGGCGAACATAGATCATATTATAATAATATTAAGCTCGCAGCCGTTATTTCTGAATATCTCGAAAATGGTACATTTTAGATATAGGGAACCCTGAATAGACTCCACTTATTTTTACCCAACAAATTCATATGTGAGTGAAAAAAATACGGTTTCCATTTGAAAAAATCGAGTTTTTGGCTTTTTTTGAAATCCAACTTTGACACTCTCATTTTACCTCCCAGTATATCGAAACGTTATATTCTCTACAGAGTGACGTCGAATATCTTTTCGGTAACCCATTTCAAAAAACAGATCTGAGATTGTGTGTTGCGCTTTCATTGAATTTTCAGTGTTCTACAAGGCTCAATTTGTATTTCTTTTCACAAAACAGTGAATAACTCGAAAACGACTTTAGATGGCTATAGGAAGTGGATACATAAAATGAATGTGGCATTGGAAGATCTATCCGAAGAAGTCATAATATACAGGGTGTTCCATTTGGAATAAGAAAGTTGGTACCATTTCCGGTGAAAGCGGAAGTCATTGATGTTTGAAAATATATCATTAATGAAGGTCTACTCGGCTTATACATCCACGCGAAATTTGAAATCGATCGAATAATTATTTCCCATAAACTTCTAATGGGCACTCCCGGTGGGACACGCTGTATATATATTACCCTTATCAACTATTTTTCGACGTAGACAGAGCGGACAATCAAAAATTTCATTCCATCCCATTTGGAAAAACATGGTCCAAAAGATTTGATGTCTTCTCGACGGCAGACTTTGCCATAGAAATCGAAACACCTAGACTCTAGAATTTTCATTCGAATTCAATGCACACCAAACACACTCTACAAACTCGAAAAAGATTTAATAATCCTTTTTAAGTGGAATATTTGTATGACAAATGTTCGATTGCAACCAGCTTGAACTCTCAGCCTGGTTTCACATGGTGAGGGTGTTTGCCCGTCCGCGGTTTCGCTTGTCAACCGGCCAAGGTGTAATACCATAGACTAATCATAGAATAAAAGGTCTTTGAGTAATAACGTTGATCAACGCTAATACACAGTGTAGCATGGGTTCTCACACATTTTCCGGAAACGGGGTAGAATTGCCTCATACAATAATTGTTTCGACCTCGAACATATGTATGTTTAAAAGTAATGAAATTCGCGGAGAAAAAAAGGTTTGGTTTAGTGTATAGGCTTTACGATATTTCATTCTTCCCATTGAATTTTTTGTTTTTCTAATCATATAATAATAATTGTGACATCTTTCTTCATGTAACTTGTCCTTATGTATCAGCCACGATTTCCTACACTCTCAGAAATTCAGCGTTCGGCGTATTGTAGGTGAAACTCTGGGTGAAATAATTTCTTATGCACCAGAGTCAATAGGCCCCGGAGACTTCTTCAATTTCATTACGTTATATTCAAATAATTATACCAGACATTCAATCAATCCAACTCTAAAAGTTGAATGATATCTATCACAATAATCTGAATGATAATATATTTCATTTATATTTATTGGAAAACATTTGCCTTTATTGTCGATTGCTATATTATTTGAATTTTCATTAATAAATCAAATCAAATATCTGTATTCCCAAATCAATGTACTGGGTACATGGAGAAGAACATGTCATATATATCTCCTTGACGACATTCTATCGTTGCTTGATGAAAGATTATCCATATTCATGACAGAACGTTAATTTTCTTTCAATTAAACATAAAAGTTCGAATTGGTGCAGCTGGGATAACAAAAACAGAAATCCACTTGCCAAACATTGATTCATTTTCTACGGACAATAAAAAAGTAGGTACCACGTTCGACTAATTAAAACCTGTAATATATTGAGGTGTCAGATTAATCGAAGGGATTGGAATTTTTTTGTTGAAAACCAAAACTCAGTTTCAGGAAGATTTTATATATCGGACTAAGACTACAAGTACAGGTTTCACATAATTTGTATGTTTCACATGAAAATAATGGAAATCTTCTGAAAAATACCTCTGATATGTACATATTGTATATTTTAAACGTATAACGATTCATGAGTTCAAAGGAAACACTCTTCGTTATTCCGATTCAGTTTAGTGGAAAAGAGACAGGTTGAAGAAGAAAATTTTCTAATATTTCACGTGAATAATTTTATCGCATGAAATTATTTCTGGAATAAAGGTTTCCATTAATGTGATGGATCACACGACCCATATGATATATTCTCCTCATTATCACCTTTATATATCATCACATTATATAATCATATAAGAAATTCAATGAACCCAACTTTTGAAAGTGAGTTCGAACATATTTATTGAAAATTTCGACTTTTTCGAAAATTAATTCAAGTTCGATGATGATAGGGGCTTCCCTTCAAGATACAACCACACATTAATGAAAGGACAGTTCTTAGTATGTATGGGATATGGGATATCAACTGATACAATGTAAACTTACATGTGAATGATTATTCGGGTAGAAATTTTATCAATAGACTGTTAACCTGAATATTTATTCTCAAGAAAGCAAGATATTTCAGTCATAATAAAGAGTGCTTCAAGCAAGAGTATATAGTCAAATAAAGACTCTGAATAAAGGTCTGAAGGCTAAATTCAAAACAATACCACATGGGTGACTCAAGCCCATCGTTTCTGAAGTTATTTCACATAATGTCAAAAATTATCGTCAATTAGACATGCATCATTGATTTCATTGAAAATTTCCATTTATTCGTGAAAAAAATGTACCTATTGAATTATTGAAATCCAATTTTAAAGGTGTTCCTTGAAACAACTAAATCAATTTCCATTATATTGTAGTATATAATCATGATCATGAATGAAGTAAATCCGTATATTGAATTCGTCTATGTTCTTTCAACAATTTCGGTCTGATATTTTTCCATCCTGATTGCAATACTTTCACTCATTTCGAATTGAGCAATTTTTTAAAATGATTCTGATTGTAACATGACCTATTTATTCTAATGTACAAAAGGACAAAAAATATCATTTGATTTTTTTGGAAAAATTCCCATTCAACGATGAGTACCGGAGTTGTTAGAACACATTGATGAAGAAAATAAAATTACCATCAATCATAACATACATTATCTATACTACTAAATTTTTGATCATATTTGAATATCAGAAATTAAACTGAAATATAAGAAATACATATTTTGTCTTGAAGTTACAACAGTTTTTCAAAGAATAGGTCCTTTCAATGAACACTTCTACATATCGATTGTTAAAGCTTGATACCTTGAATATACTTTTTCGTCAATTTTACAGAAGAGATGAAAAACCGTCTAGAACTTGAAAACCTTAAATCTGAGGTGTCACAATGAAGGCGTAGAATGTTTTTCTGTAAATTTTGGTACTAAAAACTAAACTCACATAGAAAGTGTATATACAAGGTAGATATCACGTGATAAACGTCTTAAATCTAACAGTAATTTCAAAAATCAAAATGGTAAGTAAAGAAAAAACGTTAAATAAAATATACGAAATTTAAACATCAATCAGAAATTTGAAATTATTCATTTTCTACATACACCTGACTCTGTGGTATAGCCTTGTAATTGGCACCTCGGATATAGACTTCGTCTTCTTCGAGATACTTTGGAGCAGTAGCAATTCACAAGATATTCCACTTCAATCGTTTTTATTGATGTGCTGGTGGTAATTTTGACTGCAGAAATATCTGATCATTGAGGAACAAATCTCCTGAACTGTTTTAAATATCTCATAGACTGACATCCAGTTTCATAGTAGTCACTGTCAGCTAGAAAAATACCTATCCATCTGTGGGGATTTCTCCCGAGCCTCACTTCGGGTCTGACTCCAACAAAGGTGAAGCCAGGTGGTGTTGCATCCTTTATAATTTCAGTTGCCCTAGCTTCATCTTCCTGTGAAACGTCCTCTGTGCAAGGTAGTAAGTTCACCATGACAACCACCGATGACATAAGCCAAATGCAGTATATCAAATAAATAACAGCAATGATTTTCTGTAACGAAAAAAAAATTTACTCCAACAAAATATTGTTCCGAGATTCTTATGGATAAAATATATATTCTTTGAGAACATCATTAATGATTGAATGAAATTTTACTTACGTTCTGTCTTGTAGGAGGCATCTCGAGCACCAGATTTTCTACTAAAGCCACTAGGGCTGCTTCATGCGAATTTATAAATTATGGCGCTCACTGGCGAACCTGAAGTTTGAATTATGGTTCAAGCGAAAATGGACAGAAATGACCTGGATGTCTAATTTCTTCGAATTCGATTACTTTTCAATAGATTTTTGGAACATTCCCCTGAGGAGTAATATGAAAAATTTTCGGCATACCTATGTTATTTCCCACGATATGAATACTCCAGATTTATCCAAGAAAAAATTAATCACGGTAAAGTAAGTCTTGTTTTCTGATTATCATCAACGCCTGAAGAAAATTTTTCGTTTTAGATATATTCATCACACTCCATTCGATGTTCGATGATGCTACTGGTAGTATAACTTATGGGGAAATTTTATACAGGGTGTCTGAAACAGGGCTTCAAAGTGAGACTTGATAAAATAATAAAACCTAATTTTTTCCAAATGGCAACCTAACGACTTTGTAATTCCGATCGATTGCTCAGCAAAAACTAGTTAGAGTATGCCCAACATTTCATGCCTTAGAAGTCAGTATTTGAGCCGTTATTGAATAAAATTCGAGTTTCACGACCAAAGCCAGGTTTCACTCAGTCGAATTAATTTGTATGCTTGTGTTTATAGTAGGCTGTGTTAAGAACTGTCAATCTTACTTTTTTCATAATGATCAAATAAACAAACGAAAATTTCAGTTTAAAACTTTCACCCAATAATACCTATTCAATCAAATTTTCAATTTAATTAATTCTTCTACGAACTCCACCCTCTGTAGGTGAGATAAATCCCGCAGTGCAACCTGCACCCCAACTTCAAACTCCTATTTTTACGAACCTCTCATTTTTTAGTATCCCATAGATAAAAATCAAGGAGTGTTAGGTCTGGAGAATGAGGGGGCCACTCTTATGGACCATTGAATCTGATATTTTGTTACATTCAGTATGAATGGAGAACATATTCAATATATCACTGTTAACACAATTCTGATTTTGCTTAGTGCCCGATTCATCAAACAACGAGTATGAATGACAATTCTCAACAATGCATTCTAAATAAATCAATATATTTACTTTTGACAAAGTCAACATAAAAACTATCAGAATAAATCTAACATTCTTCTAAGAAACCTGGCTTTCTTCAATCCCAAATTCGAATTTCATTCAATAACTGCAAAATTACTAATTTTAAAACCATGAACTGTTGGGCATTCTCTTACTACTTTTTGACGAGCCATCTATAGGAATTATAAAATTATTTGGTTGCCATTCGAAACAAAGAAATTTTATAGTTTGACCAATGCTCACTTCGAAGCCTTGTTACATCAAACTTGTGTGGAATTGAATGAAGAACTCAGAGATGTTTACATTTGAAATAACTTACTTCACATTCGTTGATAGAATGGAGAAACCAAAATGCAAAATCTTGAATTCTTATTACAATTTCTTTCTCGAGAATTTCTGATGAAACATATGAAACAATCACCCGGTATACTCTCTGTTGAAATATCCCTCCGAATTGCGATACTATTTAAGGAACAGTACCTAGAAAATTAAAACGTGTTCGTTAATAATAAAATGATAGATTTGAATGAGATGAAATCTTTCACTCTCACTATGCTTTTTCATATCTTTTCCCCACATTTATTTCATTCTTGGAATAATTTAACATGATTATGTTTCATGTTCCGAGTTCGATACTTGAAATATATATTTTTGTCTACCATCACGGGAAAAAAACTGTAAAAATTGTTTTGAAAGCTCAATAACTATTCAAAGTTGAATTTCTCTGAGGTAAAATATGAAAATTATTGCCGAATCTGTTAGTTACTCCGATGAATCAATGTTTCAGATTTAATCAGGAAAAAATGAGTCACGTTGAATTGTGTCTTATTCTTTGAAAATTTTCAATTTCATTATTGGAAAATATTTCCGAAATCCGCAAAATATCATTTCGAATAAAATCGCTGACAAAATTTATGAAACTTAAATTATATTTTGGGAAAATCTGAGGAAGTTTGTAATAGAATAGAATAGAATAGAAAAAATCTCTATTTCTAGTAACTACAAGCAGCAGAAGATAATAGTGTCAAAAAAGAAAAAAATTACAATTTATTATAAAATTCTCCTAAATCATAGGGCTCTAATGTCATTAACATTTCATATATAGTTTTTTTAAATTTTCTAATATTTGTTTCTCTCCTAATGTGACTTGGCAGTTTATTGTATATTTTCAAGCAAGAATAGTGACAACCTTTCTCAGTCATTGTAAGGTGATGCTTAGGATAAATATGAGAACATTTCACAGAATCATTAAATAGCCAGAATAACATGAGCAGGTCGTTCTCAACTTTATATAGATTTCAAAACGAAATTGAGATGCCGAATTCAAATTCTGCAATAAATTTCAAATGTCTGAAAATCAATCCCAGATAATGTAGGATTCGAATCCGTGAAATAAGAATAAGAAAAAAGACACCAGAGGAGTGAACGAAATTTTTCCAGTACTAGTTGAAGATGTCACACCATTGAAATTATGTGTTGGGATAGGGTGTGAATCACATTCATGCATTTTTTTTTAAATCAATGGACACTGAATCAGACCTAAACTTCCCAAGACGTTTGGATTTCAATCTTGAATTCGATACTCTCCGAATGATATGGGAATATATCCATAAACAATCGTTTGCAATGATAAGAATTCGCATCCATAAGCATATCGCGAATATTCGAAACTCCATGATATCAGCCGTCGCAAGTACCCGGCGTTGCCGGCTCGAATGTATCTGGTCCTTATAAACGAGACTCGATATACAGGTGGCGATTTTGTCGCCGCCAACCTTCAGATCGTGGAACTAAAACTGTATATATGCATGATGTTTTTCGACCGGAACGAGATCCGATCGAAATTTTCGAAAATGAGTATTTTAGGATCAGTGGACCTAGATCTAACCATATACACGCAAAAAAACACGAGATCCGTTTTCGGATCTCGTTCTGCCAAATGGATCTCGGACCGTTCAGAAAACTTCATGAACGGATCTCGTTCGGATATATTTATATATATATATATATATATATATATATATATATGTATATATATACATATATATATATATATATATATATATATTTTTTTTTTCCCACCATATATATATATATATATATATATGTATATATATGGGACGAATAATGAGGGATCGGTAAAATACATGGAAAAGATTTATTGGACATAACCCTCTGAAACGAGTAGTATAGAAAAAGGAATTTAATTTGTTCCAATAATTCAAAGTTGCTGTCTTTCTGGGAATATGGGGAGGGACAATATTTAAGAGGACTGGTAACCAAGGAGAAGGTGTAGATCTGATAGTACTAGTGATAATTCTCATCGAAAAAATTATTTGGGAATCCATTTTTTTTTACATGAACACTGTTCAACCAAACCGGGCAACAATATTCAGGAGTAAAAAAAACCAAGGCTAGCTCTGCCGTACGAAGTGTTGTTGCATCAGCGCCCCATGAACTACCAGGTAGTTTCTGAAGAATATTATTTAGAGTTTTAAGCTTCAAACGTAGATCATCTAGATGGGCATTGAAATTTAAAGAGGAATGAAGTTTGATTCATATATGCCGCGGATAAATTTACGAATGCAGTATGTATTTATGTTTTTATTGAACCCTGATTCAATAAATGTAGTGAGGCTAAGGACCTGATCACAACAATTAATATTTTCCCTGAATTCCTCTGACAATATTGTAACGTTTCTTCGAGAGTTGATTCAATTCTAAGTAGAATCAGTCTCTCTAAAATTTTGAAAGGAACACTCAATAAACCAATAGGACGGTAACTACTTGGATCAGAATTTTTTTTCCACGTTTCGAAATTGCCTCTACTTTGGCTTTGCAAAATACGGTCGGAACATTTCGGGAATTCAATATATCATTATAAAAAGATAATAACCAAAAAAGGACTCTTTTTCCCAAATGTTCAATGAATTCTGGTGTGGAGGTTTGGATAGGGTCAGGAAAAGACTTAGAACGGTTTAACAATTTATTTAACAAGTAAAATTCGGAGATTGTGCAAATTTTGATAAGGTCTTCGACGGTCGTCGATGCGAAGTTAGAAGGAAGTAATGGGTAGTCTGATAAGACTTGTTCGTGGATCGTTGTTGCAGAAAGTAATGTTTAGTCAGAAAAAACTAAGTTCGTAGGATCTATATGATCCTACACGGCGACGAAGGTTGATAATAAGTGTAAACTTTCTTAGTCTGAAAAGACTGATTTTTGTAAGATGTAGCGTATCCTACACAGCGAGAGCGAGTTCTAATTGATGGTTTCTACAGCTGGGTGTTCCGCGGATTCGGTGTGACGCAGGTACAGTCGAAGAAAATATCTGTTCGATGCGATAAGAAATCTGGATCGGCGTCGAGAAGTCGGTAAGCGGTAAGTCTATGAATGCTGATATGTCGAAGAATGTCGGAAAATTTGTTCTGCATCTATTTCCTTTCGATCTTCATGCTTCCCCTGTAATTCAAAATTGTTTGATTCAAGCGCGTACCGTTAGCATTTAGACATTCCGTACCCGTATTTGGCACCTTGCGCGAATAGCGCTAGGCCATTGGTTGACTCGAAACCTTCGTATATGTACCACCGCGCTAAACCTTGTATCTATGTGTTTATCCTCCCAAGTCGTAGTTTTTGCCTATATTAACTGAACTCATCACTCATCATTTGGGAATTCATCTTTTTGATAACACACATTTGAACCTACACATTGGTACAACAAAGAAAGAATAGAAAACAAATGTTCGCATTGAAATTCGAAGTAATGTTCTGCTAGAAAAGAAATGATGTCGAAAGCAAAATCAGAGAAATCCCTTGAAAATTTTCAATACAATTATATTGAAAAAGGTGAAGGATCTGTGAAAGATTTTATTTTCTTCAGTATTATTTATGTGAAATTCAAAAGACTCTCCTTACCAGACTTGGTGCGATTTAATATGAATGCAACTGAAACCGTCCCCACACTTTCAATACACTTCAATAGTCAAGTTTAAAGCAAAGGAAAGCTTTCATTAATGACCCCTTTTAATGCTTGATTTCGCATTTCATTGCGTTATTGTCTTGGGCAACCGAACATCAGAAATCTCACGAATAATTTCATTTCTGTACCAAGTTATAATATTTAGATCTTTAGGTGAGATACATCAATTGTTCCCATTCAATTTGGTTTTATTCTGAATATATAAATCATGTTTAGAAAAATGAAAAACTTCGTATGTAAGAATTTCTTTATTTGATTTTTGACCGACGGAGAAATTTTGCAATCCCCTTGTTTATTATTCCAGCGATTTATGATCTTGACTTTTAATACGCTCGCTCCATTATAATAAACTAGTTGATTAAATTACGATAGTTCGATTATTCTCATCTTTATTCCCTCTTTCGATTAGGTAGATATGTTTTCAGTCTGAACTGAAACCTAATAATCCCAACCCACCAAACTAATCAAGATTGTATCCTGAATTTTTCAAACTAGAAATTTTCAGATCATTGCTTTAAAACTGAATAGTTCTTTTCTAGAACTTGGTACCATGCTCGATCTAAAAAATTTTTCATTTGGATGCTGCAGAATGTTTATTCCGGAAAGGATAGTAATAGAAAAGCCGAAAAAATCTGTCTGATAACTATATCTACTGAAAAGCTTCATGATAGGCTCAAAACATTCACAATTCGAAATGGCTGAATAAAGCTACCAGTAATAATTCATTCATCAATTGGAAAACATCCCACTTTCAATTAGCCGATATAAGTAATTACTGAATAAAATGATAAATAAAGCTGAACTCTCGCTCATTGTACGTATTACACATTTTTCACTCGAAATATGATTGGTTTTTTAATTCGTGTTTTTCTGACCAATGGCATAGCACCGTTCGAGGCACCGTTACTTGTTTGGGCAGTTTTGGTGTGACCGTTTCGGATTTGGTGAGACCGAGACGTGAGGTTTCCTCGCTAGACAGCCGGCAAGATGTTCAGATGTACAGATGTTTTGGAAAACTGACGAAAATCCGGACAAGTCCAGAGTCGACGATTTATCGTCCATTTTACAGCTTATCAGATGAGGCAAGATGACGGTCGTGTTTGTGTACACGCTCTCCGTCTTTCACTATTGTTCGATTCGAAGAGCCAAGTTACTTGACCGGGAAGTTTTGTTCGGTAAAATCAGATTTGGTGTCAGGGACGGGCCCAAGGGGGGGGATGGGGGGGGGGATGATCCCCCCCCAATGTTGAACGAAGTTGGCAAATTTTCAAAGCAGTAGGAAGATTTTCAAAGGAGTTGGAAAAATTCCAAAGCAGTTGGAAAAATTTCGAAAGGGTTGGAAAAATTTCGAAGCAGTTAGAAAAAATTTCAAAGCAGTTCGCAAAATTTCAAAGCAGTTGGAAAAATTTCGAAGCAGTTGGAAAAAATTTCAAAGCAGTTCGCAAAATTTCAAAGCAGTTGGTAAAATTTCAAAGCAGTTGAAATACATAATTCCGAGAGAGTTATGAAATATGAAGGAATCTGAATTATAAAAAAAAAGTTTGCAATCAGTACTTGACAATATATGTATAGCCGGCAATAAATGGTATCTAACCCAATATTTCTGTTAGAAGAGAAGCGGCCTCAAAAAGTAGGTACCTAGTTGCAAATTTTTCAGTTACGTCGCATGGACTGTGTCATAAAAAAACATTGGTATCATAAATTTAAGATGTTACTTTCAGATAAGCAGAATCATCTTTATGTACGCTCTTCGTACATTGTGTTATAGTTTTGCGAATAAACAATATGTGTAAATAAATTTGAATAATGAACCAAAAAAGATTCAAAGTGAAGTTTGAGTATTGTGAATTTTATGAACAGAAAATGCAAGAAGGACAACAAGTGTGGGAGAAAATTAAGGGTAGTGACCACAGAATATCGGAAGTCACAACATTAATCTTTCAAAACAGTAAATACATCCTCAATTCCAAACACTTATAGCAATAAACGCTGCAAAGAGATCGTAATCGCCAACTCAAATTAGGAAATTTTGTTCAAAATTGTTTCTTCAATATGACTGATTTAGGTCGAAACCGTTTCCCTTCTAAATTGGGAATCTGCATTTTTTTTTAAGTATCTTGATTTATGACACACACTTCGACATACATTTTCTGTTTTATTCCCTAGTTATGTTGCTTTTCTTTATTTCATAAAATCTGTAAGCAAAAGTAAGGCTCATTTTTTATCAAACAAAATATATTTTCTGAAAATTTTTTCCCTTTATTCTGTGAAATAAACCCATGTTAGGGATGAGCAGTTTCAATATTATGAACCTCATTAAATTGGTCAGTAATTAACTTTGATTTTTTATCTACCCAACATTCAATCATGTATATTTCTTTATTTTATGGAATCTGCTTTTTTCGTGAAAAATATCTTGTTATATGATGCTTGAAATTTTGAGATACACCAAAGAATGAGACTGAACTTAATTAAAGAATGAAACAAAAAGTATGTCTCAAAGTTTCAAACATACTTCAAGGTGTTTCTCACAAAAAAAAATCGATTCCATAAAATAAAGAAACTCACATTTTTGAATATTGGGTAATTAGAAAATGAACGATAATTTCTCATAACTTTGATTCCCAATATTTACTCCTTTCACGGAATAAAAAGAATAGATTTTTCAGAAAAAATATTTTCTCTGATGAAAATGAGCCATGCCCTCGCTTCCAGATTCCATGAAATAATGAAAAGCTACAAAACTGAAGAAACAGACAAGTAGTGTGTTTCAAGCAACATCAAGTTACTCTTTCTTGAAAAAACCTCCATAAAATCTACTTAATTGAATGTTCGCTAGATGGAAAAAAAAAAATAATTACTCCTCACTCTGTTGAAATTCATAATTTTGAATTTTTTTTCACCGAAACAAATATTATACCATAATATGTATAACGGTTTCCTGTTAATTCAGTGTCCAGTTGGAAAATTTTCGATAGATTTCCCCCCCCCCAAAAATTTGGACTCGGCTCGTCCCTGTTTGGTGTGAGCGAGAAAACTGAAAACTCGATCATTGCATGATGAAAAATAATGATTTGCATTTGTATGTAGAAAAATAGTTAAACACAACGTTACTAGAATTTAACAATTAACTTGAGGATACTAGTGAAGTACATTCGCCATCTATAGATTGATTCAGTAATAAGCAAGTATGTTTTGGAAATTTTACGAAATTCGTCTTTTTACTCCGTTCTCTCTTACCACAGTAAACAAAGATACTGTAGTGTCAGAGAAAAATAAAACATAAGTTGTATTTTGGCGTGCAAATTTTTCAAAAATATTTCGTAGGTTTCGAAAAATACGTATTTTGACGTTTCAATAGTGACGTCAAACAGAAATATTTGAAAAAATATTTCGTGATAATTGAAAGCAGAAGGCAATTCTGTCATAGTTCTACGGTGATTCTCGTTCTTCTTACTTAGCTGAGGTCAATCTCTCAAAAATATGAATTTTGGCGATCTTGGAACTAGTCACGTCACACAGTAAACATTTTAAAACTAGCTGACCCGGCAGACTTCGAACTGCCTCAACTGATTAATAAAGAAGCACATTATTTCAATTCAGATTGATGAATATTATGTTTTGTCACAAATTAAATTTCTGAACGCAAACATTATATTTAAAATTTGACATCCAACAAATAGGTCGTTCCCTTAAAGAGGTCGTTCCTTTATGTCGGTATGAAAAAGGGTACCCGCGCACATGCGATTTTCTGGCACGCGATCGTTTAGTCGCAAAAATGAAACACATACCTACATCTAAATGGGAATAATACAGGTACATGCATTTTTGAAGCCACGCGATTGTTCCAAATCAAAATGAAATTACAATACAATATGTGTTGCGCCAAACTATGTCATCTGAAAGAAGCTGTTATATTTTTTAATGTTGGCCTATTAAGTATCTATCACAAAAGAGCAACTACAAAAAGAGGACGTAACTTGAAATGTCATGTTCACAAATGATCACCGAAGCAGATAATGACAAAGATAACTGAACATGATGTTGATCGAATTATTAGTTAACTATTTATTATAATTTATCATTAATTGATAACATTGGTGTTTTGTTCAAACTTTGCGTCGTCCTCACTTGAAGAATTTATTTAAATCCAGAAATAGATGTAACGATGTTATGAATAATGAAAATCAATTTCAAAATATCGATGTTTAATTGTCAAAAATCGATGATCATCGGAAATCAATGATAATCGATCACCTCTATTTCTAAGGGAAAACCATATTTAATACCTTGCATTTTTATATTACCTCACCTTTTAAACCTCCCCTGAAATTCCACAAATAAGGCAAGACCAATATTAGCTAAAATGGTCCAGCCGTTTTCAAGTTTTAGCGTACCTAACGCACAGCAATACATTTTTATATAAACAGATATTTTTTAACCTAGTTTCAACGTTAAAATGCAGCTAAAGTTTTCCATATAAAACTGCATCTTTTTGGAAAAATCAAAAGCACGGCTCACATCGACAATAAATTAGGACCCAACTCATTCTTGACTCAGATTAATCAATTCGACAAAAAGTTCAATTCAGTGTCCACCCCTCTTTTCTGTGAACCTAATAATTAGATATTGATTTGACAAAACATTGACATGTATTTCAAGAGTTAAAAGACGATTTTAATTTTTCTGGAGTGGACTAGAAAGAAAGTCGAAGATTTGTGTTTTTATTGTAAAATTTTCAGATTTGTTTGGACGATGGATGGGGACTCTAGTATTGAGGTTCCGAATGAGATAGTGCTTCCTTCTATCCCCAAAGATATAATTTTTCCGGACGAATTGAACCGTTACTTGCGAGAACAAATAGAGGTTGGTGAAAAATTAATAATAATACAATTCGAACGAAATTTCTGACAGATGATCTTTCATTAGAAAGAATATGAAGAAAGTAAGTTTCCAACATAGCCCCTGATCAATCTCATTTTGTCAGATTTCATCCTGATAGTGATTTCAGCTTGATGATATCCTGCTATTATTATTCAAACAAATTATAAAATTAAGGTCAGGAATTGTTTTCTTAATTGTCGAATACTGCTGCTCGAAGGTTTTTCATCAGTCATAAGTAACACACAACAGTAACTCAACAGTATTGCAATAATACCACCTCAGAAGCAAACTTTCTGGAACATAGAATAGTTACATTAAGAGAGTCTCCTGAGCTTATTGGCCGTGGTCTAGTAGGAATTATTTCTATCTGCTCATAGAATCCGCCTTTCCACTGAAAATAGCTGGATGATAGGCAAATTTCGAAGAGCTTTGTTATAGCATCATCCAGCTATTTTCAGTGGAAAGGCGAATTCTATGAGCAAATAAACGGTTGCGCCATGGGAAACCCTCTCTGCAATTGCAAATTTCTTCATGGAAAAATTCAAACAAAGTACAATTGAAGGGGCAACAAAGAAACCGCCCACATGGCTACGTAGCCATGTGGATGATACTTTTGTCGTTTGGTGACATGGACTTGAAGAATTGGATGCTTTCCTATCCCATCTTAACAGTAGGCACCCAAATATTCAATTCACTATGGAAATTGAAAAGGATGGTGCTCTACCCTTTCTAGACGTCTTGGTTACTAGAAAGCCAAATGGGAAGCTAGGACACAGGGTTTATAGAAAACCAACCCACACTGACAGGTATTTACACAAGCAGTCCAATCATCACCCTCAACAGAAACGAGGAGTTATAAAAACACTCGTAGACAGAGACCGACGATTGTACGAGCCGGAATTTCTGGAGGATGAACTTGACCATCTACAGCATACATTCGTCGCTAACGGATGTAATGCTAAGGAAATTCAGAGGGCAATAAGATCAAAAATTTTAACTCGTGATGATAACAGATCACATCTCACCCCCAATGGAAGAGCTATCTTACCATATATCCAAGGTCACCGGAAGAATTGGTATAATACTAAAGAGGCACAATATAGAGACTGTCTATAAGCCAACTCAAAAACTTGGCCAAATTCTCGGAACTACCAAAGACAAAGTCGACCCACTCTCTCAACCCGGTATTTACAGGATACCTTGTGACCTTTGACTGCGGCAAAGTCTACATTGGTACAACGAAGCAAAGTATCAATTCGAGAATTAAGGAGCATAAGCCATGCTGTCGACTCAATCAGACAGAAGAATCCGCACTAGCGGAACATGCTCTAACAGATGGACACAATATTGTTTTCTCAAAGGCAGAGGCTATTTCGAACATCAAAAGTTTTTATCCTAGGATGAATATGGAAGCCACTGAGATATATAAACATAAGAACAACATGAACAGAATGGAAGAAACTACTTTGGTACATAGCGCATGGTTGCCGGTGTTGGAAAAAAACAAAATCAAGCCAATACGAAGTTTGAGCGATGGACCAATCAACATAGCGCGCGTAAACCCACTACCTTCTTCCGACAATGATCAGAGTATAAACTGGGCGAACGGATCGAATCCAGCATTACTTTTGGAAATTCGTCAATCAGAATCTTCAGAAGATGCCTACCGCAGTTGTGGGCGAAACGTTAGGTGAAATAATTCCCGATAGACCACGGCCAATAAGCCCGGAAGACTTTCTTAATGTCAGTATATCCGGTCGTGAAAGCCTGAAACTATTTATAGAATAGTTATTTCATTCATGATATAAGTGCAGATGGCATTGATTTTCTGACACGAGTTCAAAATTCAAAAACGTGCCATGAAGTGGCGAATTTTGGAATGAATGAGTGTTAGACAGAGCCTTCTGTACAAGTGCGTCAAGTTGGTGACTCACTAGTGGAATTTCGATTTGAAAATATTTTAGAAATTTTGTGCCAATTTGTGCCGTATGTTACGAATTTTGTTCCCATTCAGTTTTCGAGATATTTCGAAATTTCAATATGAGTCACCAACTTGACGCTGTGACTCATATGTGGAATTTTGATATGAAAATATTTTACGAATTTTGTGCCCATTTTGTGCCAATTTGTACCGTTAGTTACGAATTTTGAGCCCATTCAGTTTTCGATGGATATGGAATTTTGGAAATTTTCTTTTTTCGATAAATGGTGCTCATTTTGTGCCAATTTGTGCCGTATATTATGAATTGTGTGCCCGTTCAGTTTTCGAGATATTTCGAGTTTTCACTGAGCCAAGCGTCAAATTGGTGACTCACATATGGAATTTTGGAAATTTTCTTTTTTCGATAAATTGTGCCTATTTTGTGCCAATTTGTGCCGTATCTTTTAAATTTTGTGCCCATACAGTTTTCGAGATATTTCCAGTTTTCCATGTCAGTCATCAACTTTATGTGACTCACATGTGAAAAGTTTTTTTTTTATTAATTGCGCTCAATTTGCGCCAATTTGTGCCGTATGTCATGAATTTTCAGAAAAAATCGCATGTTAAACAATCCCCAAGTGAAAGCCATGCTTAATCCAACAAAAACACATACCAACAGAGGACCAATAGCAGGAGGCGATCATATTTCATAGTATTGCGTATTATATTATCTCGATCATTGTGCTGACACGCATGACTGTGGTACATTCTTCTGATTTATTCGTGTTGGATTCATATATCAACGTAAACATTATTTGAATTGAATTTTGTAAGTGACCAGGTACCTCTTATTGAATATGAAGAAGATTTGAAACGTCGAATATTCGAAACTTGGTTTTCTGTACCTCAACCGAATTTCTGCCAATTCTTCAACTCACACATTAGAATAACCTAATATTATTATATCAGACTAATTTTTTTTTATGTAAATTATTAAGAAATACAAATAACGTTCGTCAATGATTTCCTAAACGAGTATTTATCTATCTTCCACAAAAAAAAAAGGAATATTCCGAAAACTGAAGGAGCACACAATTCATAACATAAAACAAATTTACAAATTAGTGACACACAGTGATAACTCGAAATATCTCAAAAACTGAATGAGCACAAAATTCGTAACTTATGGCACAAATTGGCACAAAATGGGCACAAAATTCCTAAAATATTTCCATATCAAAATTCCACATATGAGTCACAGCGTCAAGTTGGTGACTCATATTGAAATTTCGAAATATCTCGAAAACTGAATGGGCACAAAATTCGTAACATACGGCATAAATTGGCACAAATGGGCACAAAATTCCCAAAATATTTTCATTTCGAAATTCCACTAGTGAGTCACCAACTTGACGCACCTCTTCTGTACGAGTACCATACATTATTTTCACTAATTCGCTGAATTTTCATTGAAATTAATGAAATATTACCATAAATATCGGTTGGTGATTTTTGCATCAAAAAATATTGATTGGCAGAACTGTTTTCTATCTTATAAAATTTGACAGATGTTGAATTAATCCGTGACAGGAGACTAACATGTCATCAATAAATATTACTGGAAACAGTGTTAGAATGAAATATTCTAACATTGTTTTGTTCTACGAGATGTGGCGGAATGAATGGATTTGACACCTAATTAGAGAAAATATTTAATAACGCAACTTTCAAATCCCCTGAGTACGTTTCTGCCGCTTCGGTTAGCACATATAATAAGGTTTCTGGAATGCTATGACACAAACTACATTATTTCTTAGATCTGTAAATAAAAGGTCTTTCTGGAAGAAACTCAGTTTCGAAAAATTTTTCGAACTTTGTAAAAATCATTCTAGTGCATTCAATACTTTAAGAATCCGAACGAATCAAAATTTGAAAAAGGTGGCGAGATGAAGTCACACAATTCATTCGATCTTAGACGAAATGATTTGTCACGTTTACTAATATATCTACTGGAAGACGTGCCTTTTTTTCAAATAAACTTTTTGTTTCACAACTCTCTAGTAAAAAATAAATTTAAGGGTTTCAAATTAGGTGAACAGACTGGCCACGAGATTGTACGCCCTATCGTTTCCAATACCAATCAAGCTTTCCAGGAATCATATAGAGAACTCAAATCGAGATATGATTTTGTTCTGACGAAATCCAGGCAAAATTACTATTTTGCAAAATATACCAATTCCGATAACAAATCCAATGAAATATGGAATATAATAAATGAGAGAACTGGAAAAAAATCCAGAAAATCTGGAATTGATATTTCTCTGAAAATACTAAGTGACACATCTTTGTGTAAATTAGACGAATGATTTTGTAAAAACTCAAAAAAGTTTCAGCATTTAAGACCTCTGGCAACTATGACTCTTTCGTTCAAAATTCCAGTCCACATATTCACGTTGAAACGATATTGAGATATATCTTCTCTCATCATATTCAAATTATATGTGCTATCGAATAAATTATGTGGATTCATGTCATCATGTTGAATCATCCGGATTCTTAAATTATTGAAGAACTATAATCTTTCTTATGTAATGGACACACCTATATGAGCATTGTCTTTTTTGTATAAAAAGTTACTTTGTTCATACGAGGTTGTCGAGATGTTAAGGGGGTTGATAAATGAGAGCTGCTTCACGTCAACCTAACAACAAAATTTGGCTCTCTCCACCTCGAAGAGAGGATGGGTACGGCCTTTTGCAGAAATGAGAAGGTCTTAGTGTTATTTTTCTCGTAGAGGGTTCTCAGTTTTAGGGATACCAACAAAAACAAAGAGATAATAAAATAACTAATTGATTCATACGTCTGTGCCTCAGACTGTCTAATAAAATTGCACACAGAAAACATAAGTTCACTATTCACTGGGTTGCCTAATTACCCAAAATCCAAAATGACATAATACTAAGAAAAAAGGCTGTGAGTTGATAGGAGGTGAGAAATGGCAAGACTTTTGGACTCAAACTATCCTCATCAATTAAAATTGGAAAGTTCTGACCTCTTGATTTCCCTCGCTGAGATATATTCCAAGTTCTCTGAAAAAAATCCCTCCCGAAACGTTTCACTCCCGTTTCGCGAACACCTACCCTAATTTCCGATCGCGCTTTCCGACTCGAAAATCATAACTGAACAATACGAAAAATTCCCCTTTATATAAAAACCTTCTACTTCGCTTTCTCACTTCTCGAAGCTACCTAGTAATTCGACAACTGCGAAATAAAACCTTTTCCCTTTTTCTCTCAACGGACTTTAACCGTTTCCCGTTTCGATCTTTGAAACGACCTAATATTTCCCAATTACCAAAATTAGGACTTCAACCGTCACCCGAATTATCTAAGGGCCGGTTTTATAAAAGTGCGGTTGAACCGACAGTCGATGAACTGCCAATCGAGAGTCAACTACAGGTTGAAACTCGTCGCGTATTATAAAAATATTTGGGGTGTCGATTGACCAACTATCGGTTGAAGCCGATTCATTTCAGTTGGCTACACTGCTCGTTCAATTCCGCAGTGAAATAATGACACCTGGAAGGAGCCTAACCTTCAAATGCGGTCGTAAGGCTGCGGACGAAAACGAAAGTCACGTGATTCCGGGCAAGAAACATGGCGTTTGAACTGAATTCTTGGTGAATTTGGGTTTTTTTTGCAATTTCAAATATTTATACTTTCATTTTATTTATTATTTTCATGGAATTCCTTGTAATATTTGTTGGTAGTCAATCGTTCTGACAATAAAAATGCATTAATATGCATATTTAATGCATTTGTTTCCGAAGGAAAGAGAGGCTTTCAGGATGGAACACCCCGTATATCTTAACGTAAAATGTTTGCATTTATTATTCTGAAAGCATTGATGTATCACGACCTAACGTTTAATTCATTTTAGCTTCAAAAATCAGAAGAATTCATATTTGTTTGTTTTTTTAACATGCATTTAATTAATTTTTTTCAGCGCCATGTGGCAAACATATTTATTTTATTATATTCAAACATGAACTCAAAATATTACTCGTCAACAACATAAACTTGAAAATGTTAAAAACGAAAGACAGTTTAATATTCATATTAGAATATTTTTATACATGTGATGAAGAATTCATATCTTACGATTAAAAAAACAAAATATAAATGGATTTTCCTGACTTTTAAAATTTATTTTAGGTTAGGTTGTGATACATCAATGTATTCAGAAATATAAATGCAGAATATTTTTTTTGTGATAACATAATGAAATTAAATCAATTGATTTTAACACCAAATAAATGTAACCGTTGTAAAGATTTCTCATAACAACTCTGAATGATTCCAAACACAGCACAAATTACAAATGATTGAAATTTCAAATCGATGAAGTCTGAAATGACAAATGAGTAATATTTTCATGCTCCCCCCAACTGACCATGCTAGTTTCTTGTCCTTCAACTTTCGGTTCGAGGCCAACCCTCTACCCGTTCTAACGGTTGGGTCAACTTCCGGTCGACTCCGAGTTGAACTTTGACGGTTATAATACGGAATTTAACAGTTGACTATCGGTTGGACTCGACCGGCAGTCAACTATCCTTTATGAAACCGGCCCTTAGGATGTCTTTTCCGACCGGAACCCCTAGATACACTCTCCGACCTTCCTCCGAGCAACCTGGAGACCCTCACGAAACCGTCGTCGCCAGGTCTACTGAATGCTCCCTTCGGAAACCAATTGGCTTTTTCCTCTGGTGGGTGGTCTCCAACCTTACATTTTTGGGTAGTACCAATCAGATTTGTTGAAATCAAAAATTGTTTTTTTCTACTTCTGTAAATTAGGAGTGTCAAGACCATGACCAATTTCTCAATTTTGCATTTCAGCAAAGATTCTTGTCACACGGTCTTTATGCTGCGATCCCAAATTAAAGCCCTGTCCGTTGGATTATTTATAATAACTGATGAAAAGGTTTGGAGAATATTTTATTTCACAGAGTCCGAAAGTGAATTATTCGTTTATCTCCAGAAGTCATTTAGGATCGGATATCAGATCTCTGATAGTCGTCTATTTGAATTGAAAAATCAATAATTTCCATGGTTTACCACACTTACAAAGTTCGAGTAAATTGTTCCGAAATAGATTTCTTCAAAAAAGGCCGTTTTTTTACTGATCTAAGAAATAATTTAGTGAGTGATTAGAATTTCAGAAACCTCATTAAATGTTTTAACTCTTGAAGCAATTTCCGAAACTGATATAGTACAATTTGGCCGAAATATTAATTTTGGATATTTAGTTCGGCAAAAAGCGACATTATTTTTCGAGCTGGAACAATTGGCTTAGAATTAAAGATTACAGGTTACAAATGCACTATCCGAGATGAAATAGGAAGAATAAAATTGGAAAAAAGTAAAAAATTGTAGCAACAGGAGTTGTATTTTCTAGAATAAAATAAAATGCAATATAATTTGAAAAATACATTACTTTGATTTTTTTGAATATTTTTCTGATGACAGCCTGTTACCCGGCTTGACGTCGACTGCTGGGACACCTGTATATGTTACTCATTGAACGAACTATTTCTATTTTTTTTCGCAGTATCTGATGCACGAAAATGGCATGCTGAAGAAAAACTTGGAAGAAAACGAGTCATCCTTGAATGAAAAGAACACAAAAATCGAAAATCTGAAGAATAAGTTGAAAGAATATGAAAATAGCGCGAACAAACATCAATTTTCTAGTGCATCTACACTGACTAGTGCAAAAATTGTGGAACTGAGTAGAAAATTGCGGGAAAAAAATGCAGAAGTGGAGTCATGGAAAACTAAATGTTCTAAATTAGAGAGAACAATATTTGAAATTCAGGAAACTAAAATAGAAGAAAAATCAGCAGAAAAATGTGGGATAATGCATATTCAAAAAATTCTGGATGAAACTTATTAAAAAATACATCCTTTGATTTTGATTTCAGGCGAAACTTTTTCAACCCCTGAAGCAGAAAATGAGGAAAAATCGAAAAAGCTCCAGGAAAAATTGACTGCTACTTTATTAAAACTAAGAGAATTCCAGAATGCCAATATTCAATTGAAGAATGAATTAAAAGTTGCTAATAAATATCTTCAACAAGAAGTAGGGGATACTCTTGATACTATAAGTAACAATAACAGCCTAGGATGGAGAGGGAGGGCTCAAATAATATGCGATTTGCAACAAAAAAATCAGAATTTGAAGGAAAAGCTGAAAAATTATCAGAAAAAAAGTGAGATGAAATATATATATATATATATATTAGACTGATTCAAAATAATCGACTTTTTTTGTTTTCACGAAACCCCCCCCTAATTATCTTCAGGGTATCGAAAAGAGACCTCTATGAAAATATCAGCTTCAAATAGTAATATTTAGAGGTCGCTCATCAATTATTTCTATTTTCCCTACTAATAGCAGGGAAAAAATTTCTTTTTTCAATAAAAAATTCCTAGAGCAGAAACCAATAGACGGATTTCATTGTGTGGTACATTTTCGTATAGACAATCAGATACTCTACAAATATGTCCCTTACGATATTTCAATAAAATGGCCGCTTCAAAAGTTATTCGTTTCGATGCTAATATTGAGGTATTTTTGAAGAAAAAAATTATTCAAAAAAATCGATTCTGTTTGTTTTCACGAAACTCTATTTCTAATTATCTTCAGGGTATCGAAAAAAGGCGTCTGTAAAGATATTAGCTTTGAATATTGATATTTAGAGGTCGCTCAGCGATTATTTCTATTTCCGCTGTTGGTAGCAGGAAAATATTTTCTTTTTTCAATAAAAAATTTTCTCTTCACGAACCAATTTACGGATTCCACTGTGTAATACATTATCGTGAAGGGAACTAGGTGCTCTACGAAAATGTCTTATACGATATTCCGATAAAACCGCTCGTTCAAAAGTTATTCGAACTTTTTCTTCAAAAATACCCCTATATTAATACCTTATATTGAGGTATTTTGGAAAAAAAGTTCAAATACCTTTTGAACGGGTTATTTTATCGAGATATCGTATGGAACATTTTCGTAGAGTATCTAGTTCTCTACACCAAAATGTATCATACAGTGGAATCCATCTATTGGATCGTGAACAAAAAATTTTTAATTGAAAAAAGAATTTTTTTTCCTGCCATCAGCAGCGAAAATAGAAACCATCGATGAGCGACCTCTGAATATTAATATTCAAAGCTAATATTTTCACAGACGCTTTTTGTCGATGCCCTGAAGATGATTAGAAGGCGGGTTGCGTGAAAACAACTAAAGTCGATTTTTTTGAATAATTTTTTTCTTCAAAAATACCTCAATATTAGCATCGAATCGAATAACTTTAGATGAGGCCATTTTATGGAAATATCGTGGAGGACATATTTGTAGTGTATCTGATTGCCTACACGAAAATGTATCTTACAAAGAAATCCGCCAATTGGTTTGTGTTCTAGGAATTTTTTATTGAAAAAAGAAATTTTTCCCCTGCTATTAGTAGGCAAAACAGAAATAATTGATGAGCGACCTCTAAACGTTATTATTTGGAGATGATATTTTCACCGAGGTCTTTTTTCGATACCCTGAAGATAATTAGGGGGGGGTTTCGTGAAAACAAAAGAAGTCGATTTTTTTGAATCAGTCTAATATATATATTATATATATATTGCAATAGGTTACAAGTATTATAATAATTGTGTTATAAAAACACAACCATTCCAGCAAACACTGAAACGCAGGCACTGTATAAAAACTCTACGTCTACAGCGTTGCTGCACTCCACTGCAATGATGGTAATGCAGTAACTATATCAAAACGGACCGTATATGTCCCGCATAACTGTACAGTTATTGTACAGCACGAACTGCCTTTAAATACAGCCATTGTGCAGGCTGTTTAGTACACAGTAGTAGTACACTGAGAAAATACTTTGACGATATAAGAAAATTTTTAACGATCGAAACTTTTTACAAGCACTTTTTCACTACGAATGGGTCAATAATTTCGAATTTTTCATCTCTTATTCATTCTGAATGGAAAATAATGCGTTCGTTTTTTGAATGAGAATTTGTTTTTTTCCACTCTTTGTACAAGAAATAAAAAAATTTGAATATAGTGTCTTCTTTTTTGTTTGAAAGAAAGAGAATTTTAATCATTTTCAGATATTTTCGTAAATGAAAAAATAATGACACCTTTTCGAAATCGATAAGATATCAAAATTTAGTTATATTTATAACCTTCCGAAATCAAGCAATTAAAGTATATTTTAGATTTCATGAAAGAATTTATAACCTTTGTCACAGTCTTGACATCACTGACGAGGTAAGGTCCGGACTGCCGAGCGGGAGAAACTACTCGAACCGCTCGGTAGTCCGGCCTTCAGCTGTATAAAATGCCGGATTACAGAGCGGGTTACCTGAGTCCCAAAGTGCCAGACTACCGAGCGTTTCGGATTGGCGAGCGCCGGATTATCGAGCGCCTACTGTACAAACTTTCGGTTCAATTTCACATAGCCTTATGACATATTCAACATTTCTTTTCAGTGTTCGGTTCAATTGCCTTTTACATTTTGGCTTGAATTCCATATTCCAATGCTTTATGCTTTTTGAAAAAGTTCCATATAACCGTTGACGTCTTTGACTATTCCATCATTTTAGGTTTTATGGAACACACATTATATAAAGATTAGTCTTTTTCACGTACCTACCTTATTCCATCTTGTTGGAACTTGCATCAGCGGAATCGCATAAAGTCCAGCAGATAATACACTTCACGCTTAGAACTAAACAATATGAAGTTAGTTCAATCAACATATTACAAAGCAGTAGTTAAGTTATCGCCAAAACCACCATGAATCTATACAAAGCACCCTCTTAAAAATAACTTATCTTCCTCAACACTAAAACATGGCGTCTATCGTAGAGGTACCGTCTCGATCAGAAACGATTCCTAATTCCTACCTACCCCATCCCACGATGCCCCATCGTGGGGTAGGTCGGAGTCGAATGCGATGTCGCGCCTGGTACAAGCATTTGGACCTGTTGCAGATAATTCTTCACAGTTTCTGCAAAGTTGCTTCACAACACTGGTTGCTCATGAGACACCTCTTTTTTGCTGCACAGAAACTGTACAGCAAATATACTTTAAATACTGCATTTTTGAAACGCAGTTTTATCAATACAAACATTGGCAGTTATAATACAAAAATTTATGTACTGCATTCAGGTGGCACTTGTGATGGAGTATCTGTACAGTTGCTGTATTTTGCGTTTGTTGGGATACAAATGGCGAAATGATTTTTTTTCGAGTCAAAACCAATGTTTTTTCAGGTGGCGTGGAAATTACTAGAAAAGCGGAAAAAAAATTGGATAACTTGAGCAAAGAGAATGAAGATTTGAAAAATTTGTTAGATGAATATAAAAAGCGTGTTGAAGTGTTACGAGCTAGGTGCCGAGTTTTAGAGTCCGAGCAGTCGATCAACAAGTCTAAGATATCTTCCCTAATATCTCAAACAGAAAGAGACCAAAAGTTATTGCAAACATTATCTGTGAGCTTAAAAAACATATGAATTTTCTATGAAAAATTGTCTATTTGCAGAATCAAGTTACAAACCATCAAGATGCAACAAATGAAACAATAAAGCAAAAAGATAAAAATATCAGGGGTCTTCAACAAGATAACGAGATTCTGAGGATTGAATTATCTAAACATAAATATACCGTAGAGAATTTAACAAAGGATCTCAATGATAAAATAGAAGAATTAAGGGACCTTATGAAAAATAAACGAAAAAGTCCTAGGCCGACAAGTTCTTATGGACACAAAAATAAAAATGTGAGTATATTTCCTACCAAGCGAAACTGCTCAAATTCTTCATCTGGTTGTTTTGACTATTTGATACAAAGGTTACTCAGTTTTTCATTTATACATTTTCAGTTTATAGGTTGGCTGTTGAGATTCACAATAACAGGTGTATGATCCAATGTAAAATCATAATGAGATTCGAGTGAGCCATTATGCGAATTGGTTTTTTTATACTAAAATATTTCTTCTTTGAAATGGTGAAGTCGCCTGTTATTGAAAGTTATATCAAAAAGAAGTCAAAACTTTGGGGCTGCTTTTTGAGTTTGCTCAACCAAACAATTCACGTGTTTACACAAATAACCGAATTAAATTTCAATTGAAACTAGAGTAATACCGGGAGAAGGAAAACGATGGTCGGTCCCTTTGATGAACATCACCGATGAATTGTTTTTGAGAGGGTTTCCAGGATAATTCGTAACTGATTTTCATTTTCAGTTACCAATAAGCATTAAAAATTTCTATTTCTTAAAAAATTTGACTATCAACTTGTCGCCAGTGTCGTCTATGTTAATTATTATTTCAACACTATAAGGTACCTATATGAATCCCGAACGGGGCGGTCGCCATGAGGGGGAGGGTGGGGTTTCTTCCTCTTCCTGCCTTTTCTTCTGGAGAAAGTCGACTCCGAAAAATACAAGAAATGAGTAAATGTCATATTTGCTCTAAGCAAACTGCTGCTTCAAAATTTGTCAGATTCATATCGATTGTCTCAATTTGTTACCTGGCGAATTTAGCTCAGTCGATGCCAGTTGGGTATGTTATTATTGTGTGAGGGAGGGTCGCTCGCTTCGAAGTGGGCCAGTTTCCGTAACTCCTCAATCTTCTGACACATCAACCGCAATGGTCAACCCGCAGCCTTCTTCTCTGCTTGCACTCAGTGGTGACCAGTTCGCTGTAATTATGGCTAAGCTAACCGAAATGTGCAATAATATGTCTGAAATAAAGTCCGCCCAGGTGGCACTTCGAACCGATTTATCAGAATGTAGAGCTATTCTGGGAAAGCATTCGGTAGATATAAAACGTCATGAGGGCTTCCTCGAGAATCATGCCTGTTCGATCAACAGGCATGATTCAGAAATTAAAACTTGCACTTTCCAAATTCAGAACCTAACTAGATCTCACAAGGACCTCAAGGACGCTGTGGAATCTGCCAGCTCTAGAATTTCGGAGATTGTATCCTCAAAGTTCGCCCCCAGCAGTGTAAACGCTGTGGATCCGGCTCTTCAACCCGTGGAAATGCTCGAACGTTTACGTAGATCTCATAACATCTTGATCCGTGGGAATCCTGAAGCTGGCACTGAGTCAGATGAAACCACTATCTCTCAGGTACTCGGCTACATAACTCCTCACACCAATTCCCAACGCATTTCTATGGCCAGAATAGGAAATCCAGCTGGAGGTAGACCTAGGATGATCAAGGTGTCCTTTACCAACCCACTGGTTGGTAAACCAGGGGGAGAGCTACTGCGGGTGTTCCCGACTGGAGCAGAATCAGCATATGTGATGACAAATCACCTATGCAAGTTAGGGAGCTTAATGATTTGCGCACTGAACTCAAACGAAGGATTAGTGCAGGTGAAACCAATATAGACATCAAGTACGTCTCCGGCAAACCAACAATTATCAGTACATCAAATCGAAGAAACTCGAAAAACTGAAAGACCGTCATGAGTGGACTATTTTCTATACAAACACGCAATCTCTTATGTCCAAGCACTCCGAACTATTAGCTTTCACCAAGGTCTATCATCCTACATTCATCCTTGTCGCTGAATCTTGGCTTCACTCTGGTATCCCTGACTCGCTCGTTGCTGTACCGGGCTATTCCATATGCAGGCAGGACATCACTTTAACATTGGGCCACGGTGGCGTGTGTATCTACGTTTCGAAGAAAGTGTCTGACTCATTTTCTTTGAAAACCTCGAACCTCGATTTACCGGGATTGGATAACATATTTATTGATGTTCTGCAGGGAAAATCCTGCGTTTTTACCATTGGATGCATTTATAGACCACGTCCCTGTCTATCTGACGCGGCTGTAGCGGCACACCGCAGTGATTTTTCTCATGCCAAACTAAACCTGTTTGTAGCTGGCGACTTTAATATGCCTGATGTTGACTGGCCAATATCATCCAGATTTTGTAGTTCTCCATCTAGAGCTTACGTAGATGCCATTCATGACAGAAATTTGTACCAGCTAGTTGATTTTCCGACGCGATTTCGTAACACGCAAACTCCTTCCCTCTTGGATCTAGTCTTGACCAATGATACCGACCTTGTGTCGAGAATCGAACAGTATCCACCCATGGGCAAATCTGATCACATCATTTTGATGTCAACTCTTGATTTAAAATTTCCCATGGCATCCAAAAAACTGCAGAAAACTATGAAGATTACAAACTATTCTCTTCTCAGCCGCAAGCTTGGGGAAGTCGACTGGAACACAGTTCTGGGGTACACCGGTGATGTCGAAGAGTATTGGTCTATGTTCTCATCTACCCTGCAGAACTTGATAGATGAGTGCTCATATGAAAAGAATATTATTCAGGTACCCTCCAAGCCACGGATTGATCAAAACATCCTCAAGTTGATACGCCATAAAAAATCAATATGGCAGCGCTATACACGGCATAAACAGCTGAGCGACTACATTCACCACCGACGTTTCTCCAATTCCCTCTCTTCTCTAATCAAGACCGCTAAAAAATATTATGAATCTAAGCATATAGCATATAGATCTAAGCATATAGATCTAAGCATCTAAAGACCCTAAAAAAATTTTCAAATATGTGAGGGCAACCCTCACTTCTAAAGTTGACATCCTGCTTTTGTATGATGGCAGAAATCAACTTTACTCTAGTCCTGAAGAGTCTGCTAATGCATTAGCCGACTCTTTCTTCTCTTCTTTCAAGGCTGGAAACTCTAATTCCCCTGGGGTGTCCGATTTTCTCGGTTTGGCTGAGATCTCGGACATTTGTTTCACGCCGTCCATTGTTTAGGCTCACCTCGCTGCTCTAAACGCTAACTCTTCCCCAGGCGCTGATGGCTTCTCTGCAAAATTGCTGAAAGAATGTGCAACGCCGCTTTCTCATCCCCTTTCTCAAATATACGCATGTTCATTCAAAACTTCTCGTCTGCCTTCTATCTGGCGCAGTGCATTGGTTACACCAATCTTCAAGAGAGGACAAGCGTGATGCTGTCAACTATCGCCCCATCAGTCATTCTTGACATTTTTCCCTCTCCAACTCGCTTATTCCAGACTATCAACACGTCCTGTCAGGACGTTCTGTGATCACTAACCTGCTTGAAGCTATCAATTCCTGGTCTATATCTCTGGATAGATCCTGTCCAGTCGACGTCGTATATCTAGACTTCTCTCGCGCGTTCGATCGTGTACCACACAAACTTCTCCTCGAAAAATTTAAGTGTCTTGGAATTCGTGGCCGTCTACTATGTTGGATTGAGGCATTTCTAACTGATCGATCATTTAAGGTTCGAGTTGGTAAGGCCCTCTCATCCTCTAGGCCTGTTTTAAGTGGAGTTCCTCAGGGTTCAGTGCTGGGACCACTTATCTTTGTACTATATATCTCTGATTTGCCGAAGATCCTCAAATTAAAATGCTCCCAATTTGCCGACGACACCGAAATTTACGGCAATCCTAACTACTCAGCTCACGAACTCCAGCAGGACCTTGATGAATTGAGTCATTGGAGTCGGGACTGGCAGCTGCCACTAAACCAAGAAAAGTGCGTAGTTTTACATCTAAGTACTCAGAATCCCCGTCGTCAGTACTTACTGAACAATATTCCGATATTAACCTGCAGCAGCCATTGTGACCTCGGTGTGATTGTTACTGAGAATCTGAGCTGGTCCGACCATATTTTTGAAACTGTGAACAAGGCAAAGCGATTCCCCTTTCTAATCCAGAAAGCTTTCGGAAGATGTGATCCATCCACGTGTGCAGCCCCGTATAAGCTTTATGTCCGCCCCATCTTAGAATTTGTCGGTCTTGTCTGGTGTCCAGTGCTTGTCAGAGACTTTGAAATGCTTTAGGGTATCCAACGTCGAGCAACTCGACTCCCGTATGTTGTCACGCGTCCTGGTTACGAGGAGAGGCTTTCCCTTATGAGTTTACCATCATCTGCGAACAGAAGGACCCGTGGCGATCTCATCATCGCTTATCGTGCGCTCCATAATGTGTTTGGTGTTGATCTTGGATGCCTTTTCGCTCTGAATCCTGATAGTCGACTCCGGGGTCATGCGTTCAAGTTGGCGAAGGAGAATTTTAAAACGTCACAGAGAAAGAACTTTATTACCAATCGCGTGTTTGATGTGTGGAATGGCCTGCCTTCATCTGTTGTGAACTCGGTGTCAGTGAACGCTTTCAAGAGTGCTTTCGATGGCTGGTGCCATCCATTAGTGTCACTCGTGACGATAAGCATTATTTTGTACTTTATATCCGATCCTTAGAAGTATTGTTAACTTTTCTTTCTTATTTTATTTTGAGTTTATAGGCTTCGCCTACACTTTTGATCATATTCAATAATAATAATAATAAATATACATAAATATTGTCACAATTCAGAATTATTAGTTCCGAACTGTGCCAATGGACTGACAGAGATCCAGACTGGGAGTTACCACTGGGTATAGCGTCGCCATTGAGAAGAAGATAGATGCATACCGGTTTCGGGGTTGTTACCCCTCATCAGTGCAACATAATCCACCAACTCAACGACAAACACTCTGAAGAACGGAACTATATGCCCACATCGGTAAGCACCTCGGAGTATCAAATAACCGAATTGTCACCTAGTGATGCTAGTCCGAACTTATGTTGCACTGATAAGGAGTAACAACCCCGAAACCGGTATGCATCTATCTCTTTCTCAACGGCGACGCTATTCCTAGTGGTTACTCTCAGTCTGGATCTGTGTCAGTCCATTGTCACAGTTCGGAACTAATAATTCTGAATTGTGACAATATTTATGTATTGTTGATGGTAGCTTTTCCTTAAAGCGATAACATTTTTCTCATTCATTATTATTGGCGAGATACGCATGATCCGGGCGCGTTCAACCTCCCCGAGGCGACCTGCATTTCGACCCGAAAATTGGGTTAATGTGAAAAGCCTCGAGTACCATGTGGGATGGAGTTCGGACTAGCATCACTGACTGGACACCATGCGATATGTACCTCTTGGTACATAGGCTTCTTCTCTGTTGTCCTTATGTTTTTGAATCTCAATGGCTTCCAGTTCATCCTAGGATATTCGAAATAACATGTGCCTTTAAGAAAACTATATTGTGTCTATTAGTCCAGTAACTTTATATATCATAGTATGCATCAAATCCGGTAGTTCTGATTTTTTGCAGACTTGTTGATGTTGGCCTCATGAATTATCGAAATTTGTGACCTCGTGGTCACAGGGTTTGCAATTATCACACTGAAGGACTAGTTTTCGAGAAAATGTATTCGAGGCGTATTTCAAGAAGACTCAATGTCCTACAATATAATACCAGAACTGTCTCTGTAGGCCCAATTTGTTTTCAGTTTCAATCTTTCGCATATCGCGATTTTTCATGAACTTTATGTCTCATTTACACTAATTATACCATCAAAGCCCTGTACTTTTATGATATGATGTTAAAAAAATAAGGAGTGTGAAGGGTAATGTTGAAGCTAAGCAACTTATAATGAAGTAAGAAAGATAACTAATTTTGCCTTCTTGTAAGGTCCCAGTTTCTATCTGTATTAACGTATTGGGAATCAGTGGATGGTGATGTATCGTTGACCTCTTGTGCCCACAAGTCATCCTCCATTTTGACATCGGACAGATCGTCGTCTTTTATTACAATATCAGTTTTAATCAATAATGGCATTTTAATCCTGCGTTCCTGCAGCTGCAGGCGTTTCCACAACCCTTCGTGCAGCTACAAAAAAATCATTCGAATGAGATGTTGTGGGGCTGCATCTCATCATTTTGGGCTTGAGGCCATTGTAGCCATTGTACATGATCATTGATATGCAATGTGTATTACTCATGCAAGGACAAATTTTTACCTGATGGTATGTCCGCAAGGGATATGCCATCCGAATGCGTCAATACAGATAAAGACGAACCTAAACCGGGACTTTCCAAAAAGGCAAAATGAGTTATTATTTATGGTACTCAATTTCCCAAAAAATGAACTTTAACCTTTAAAGTACCTATTCATTTTCACCTCATTATTTGTTGCTTAGCTTGAACATCATCTTTTACACGTCTCATTATATTTTTTTAACGAAATATCATAAAAGTACATAATTGTAAAAAATTGCGAAATTTGAAAAAAATCAGATTCTTTGAAAGACTGTATAACAAACTATCGGGTCTACAGAGACGGTTCCAGTATCATAGTGTGGGAAATTTAGTCTTCTTTGAAAACATGTTGATAAAGTTTGTTTAAAAACCGGTCTTTCAGGATGATATTCGTCAAAATAACACTTTTTTTCGCGGTTTTTCCGATATTTAACAAAGTTGCATTCAACGCTCGAGGTCAGAAACTTGATTTATGCATAAGGCCAACGCTATGAACAAATCTGCAAAAAAATCAGAAGTACCGGATTTGACGCATACTAGCCCATACATTCAGGCGACAAAGTTATTGGACTATATATCTGTTGGGGCATGTTCCGATAGTGCAGATTTTTCTATCTGATTCAGTCAACAGCATCGTTCGTGCTCCTCAAATCTCATATTGATACTTCGTTGTACCAATGTAGACTCTGGCACAGTGGCAAGCTATCATGTGAATACAGTCTTGTGAAAGTGGGTCTTTGGTAGTTCTCATCATTTGATCAAGTTTTTGTGTAGACTTATAAACGATCTCGATGTTGTGCCTCTTCAGCATTCTTTCAATTCTGATTGTGACCATAGGGGGTTCTGATGTGTTATCATCACGGAATTTTTTTGGCATTATATCCATTAGCGATGAATGCATACACTAGATGTTCAAGTTCATTCTCCAGAAATTTCGGCTCGCATAAACGTGGGGCCCTCTGTGCGAGTGTTTTGATAACTCCTCGTTTCTGTTGTGGATGATTCTTGGACTCTTGTGTAGATATCTGTCAGTGTGGGTTGGTTTTCTACAAACCCTATGTCTTAGTTTCCCATTAGGCTTTCTAGTTACTGAGACGTCTAGCAAGGATAGAGCATCATCTTCCTCAATTTCCATAGTAAATTGAATATTTGGGTGCCTACTGTTGAGATGGGTTCAGAAAACTTGCAATTCATCATCTCTAAGATTAAACTATAAAATTATCATCCACATAACGTAACCATTTGGATGCCGTTTCGATAGCACTTTGTTCGAAATTTTCCATGAAGGCATTTGGAATTGAAGGACTTAAAGGGTTTCCCATGGAGACACATTTTCTCATAACACCCGCTTTTCCATTGAAAATAGCTGGATGTTAGGCAAAGTTCAAAGAGCTGTGCTATGTCATTTGAGAATATTTCAGGCATGTAGTTAAGCGATTCACTGATAAAAACAATGTGAACAGAGACATCAAAATTAACGAGTCGGTCGTTTGGTCCCAACTGGATGTTCTGCAGCTTTCTCACAAACTGAGTAGAGTCCTTGACGAAAGTTTCCGTATTTCCCACTTAAGGTCACAACATAGTCGTTAAAACTTTGGCTAATGGTGGACCTTCGACACGGGCGACAGTGACGCGACTCGTCATTGTCGCGATATCGACGTAGTGACGACTTTCGATGACAGCGTCAGACGTTCAGCGGTTGTATTCAGATAGAAATTCAACATGAACGTTCGAAAATTCCTCGAATCAGAAAGAGAAGACGATGATCTTCTACAGGTATACTTCCTGAGTTCAGAAAGAATCTCTACTGGTTCAACCGGTGTGAAGTTAGCGGCCACTTTTCTCGGAGATAGCGGCCATTTCACCAGTGGCGTCAGGTTAAATAATAATAATTATAATAATGATAATAATAATAGATATTTATTCTCATAAACAGTAAAACTACATGTATAGAGAATACGTCAATAAATACATAGAGATTTCAAATCTTTAAGATATCAAGTGAACAAGGAACGTTCAGATATTATGTTGCTAGGAATTCCTGGACAGTGTTGGGTTCCATATCTATGAGAAACCTGTGTAATCTAGATTTGAAGATGTTAAATCGATCTATAACCTGTATTTCTTTAGGTATTTTATTGATAAATGTGATACTCATATATTCGACATTCTTTTCAGTAAGCGTGAGAGAGTGCATCGAAAAATGTAGTGGATTTCTACGTCTGGTATTGTTTGTATTTTCATGTCGTTTAAAATACGTCTGCCTCCTCTGAGGCAAGAACAGAAGACATCTGAAAATACACAGACCGGCTAGTGTTAAGATATTATTTATTCGGAGCAAACCACGGCACGACTGTCTATAACTTAGTCCGTAGATTATTCGTATGGCAGACTTTTGCATCACAAAAAGCTGGTTAGTTGCCGAACATCCACCCCACGCAATTATGCCGTAATTTAAACGCGATTGAAAATTGGCGAAATAGAGGACTTTTTAGACGCCTTGGTCTACTTGTTGCCTCATCACCCGAAAGGAGTACACGACCGACGTTAATTTTTGCATGAGGTTTGTTAAGTGTTCTCCCCAGTTTAAAGAACTATCTGGTGCTCGTTGATATCTGGATGTTATGACCGAGCATAGGCAATGAATGTTGGTACATTATTTGGGCTATTTCCATTATCTATACTGTTGGAATTTACCGACGTTTCGGCAAGCATTCGCCTGCCGTCATCAGGGTGTTGTTGGTCCTGAGAAGGACCGGTCTTTGCCAAACTTGTTCCGTTTGGACTTTTGCGCTCCATACCATCCAACTTAGTTGTGGGAATGCAAACGCGAGCTGTCAGAGGTGCAAACTCCGCAACTCAACCCACTCTGACTAACAGTCTACTGTTAGTAGGAAATTCTCATTTAACTCGAGTTGTTCTGACACTTGGACATAAATGTCATGAATAATTAATAAACATCAATGTCACAAGAAGGCTGATGACAGAATTGACAAGACTCAGTCTCACTTCAAGAAGAAGAAGAAGTCATAAATCAACTGTACTTATCTCTTGTGTAGTTGGTTTGCACAGTAGGTTAGGCTACGTCAGGACTGGCTCATGTCAGGACTAATTGCTTCTTTGGGCCGCGTTCGTCCTCCTTAACTCAGATCTCAGTACGGGCATCCAGATATTCTTTATTTCCAGAGAAGGCGCGCTGATTGGGTTGGGAGTTATCGCCATGAAAGCCGCTTCTTTCAATTTCCTTCTCCTCCATCCTTCTTCCTTTGATATTATGGAAGCTTCGTCCCATTTGACATTGTGGTCCTCGTTCCAAGCATGTTGGGCTAGCCTGGATTTTTCTGTTTCTCCTAGTTGAGCTAGTCTTTGGTGCTCTTTGATTCTTACTTTCAGAGGGCGTTTAGTTTCTCCAATGTAGGATCTGCCACATTCGCATGGTATTTCATAGATGCAATTTTTGGTATTTTGATTCTCGTTGTCAGGTTTCACCTTCGTGAGTTTTTCCCTGACAGTATCATTGGTCTTGAATGCTGTTCTAACGTTGTATCTGTTACCAATTCTTCTTATTTTCTCGGATAACCCCTTCACATATGGTTTGACAGAAGTTATCGTTTCGGTCGGTTCATTGTCTGTTGGTTGTTGCTCTGTTGGTGTTTCTCTTGGTTCTCTGGCTTTTTGAAGTATCTTCTTGGGGTAACCGTTTCTCTTGAGGGTTTCTGTTATGTTGTGGAACTCCTCATCACGATCTTATATATATATATATATATATATATATATATATATATATATATATATTATATATACAACAGTATAGATAATGGAAATAGCCCAAATAATGTACCAACAAATATTCCATTATCAAGAATATCTCGTTCACAATATGCAATGAAGTTGGATAATGCATTTTTTCAGATGGAGAAAAAATCACGCAGTCGGTTTTGGTTGGATTAATTTTCAAATCATTTTCGTGGCACCAGTCGGAAACCGCCTTTACTGCGATTTGTGCCGATGATATTGCTGAGTTTATATCCCCCTGGAATGAAATTATGTTTGTATCATCAGCGTACATGATGCGTCCATTTTCTAGTACACATGGAAGGTCCTTTATATAGATTAAAAAAAGTAGCGGTCCAAGTATACTCCCTTGTACCACTCCATTATGCAAAAGTGCGTCATAGGACAAATAATTCCTGCCGTCGACTTCAATCAGTACTCTCTGGACCCGGTCTTTCGAAAAAATATAATACATAATATATAATAAAATATAATGTATCACAACTTTGGACTGGAACCAAGTAGCGATCTGAAATTTATGAGATATCTATTTGGAGTAATTTTCAATATTATAAAAAATATTAATGGAAAAAAGCCCTCGAGAAAAAACCAAAAATTATGATTATTCGGAAATAACCGAAGGAAATGGCCAGATGAAACTCACAGAATAAGTTTTTTATGATCTAAAGAACCAGTGTTATCAATCTCATTTCCTTTGGAAGGGGCTGATGGATGGAAATCGACAACGCCTCCAACAATCCTACTGTCATTGAGAACTCACCGAAGAAAATGGCCTCTATAAATGAAATTTTCAGGAAACGTATATTATGATCTAAGGAACAAATGTTATCAATCTCATTTTCTTCGGAAGGGGCTGAGGGGTGGATATCGACACCGCCTCCTCCAACAATCCTATTGTCATTGGGAAAACACCGAAGAAAATGGCCTCTACAAATGAAACTTCAGGAAACGTTTATTATGATCTAAGGAACAAGTGTTATCAGTCTCATCACCTTCGGAAGGAGCTGAGAGGTGGATATCGACACCGCCGCCTCCAACAATTGTATTGTCATTGGGAAAACACCGAAAAACATGGCCTCTGCAAATGAAACTTTCAGGAAACGTTTATTATGATCTAAGGAACGAGTGCTATCAACCTCATCTCCTTCGGAAGGGGATAAGTGGTGGATATCGATACCGCCGCCTCTAACAATCCTATCGTCATTGGGAAAACACCTAAGAAAATGGCCTCTATAAATGAAACTTTCAGGAAACGTTTATATTATGATCTAAGGAACTAGTGTTATCAATCTCATTTACTTCGAATAGGGCTGAGGTGTTTATATCGACACCGACTCTACAGATGAAACTCACAGAATGAGTTTTTTATGATCTAAAGAATGAAAAAATCTATTCTGTGAGTTTCATCTGCAAAGGCCAGTTTCTTCGGTGATTTCCTAATGGCAATAGAATTGTTGGAGGTGGCGGTGTCGATATCCACCAATCAGCCCCTTCCGAAGGAGATGAGATTGATAACAATTGTTCCTTGGATCATAATAAATGTTTCCTGAAAGTTTCATTTGTAGAGGCCATATTTTTCGGTGTTTTCCGAATGACAATAGGATTGTTGGAGGAGGCGGAGTCGATTTCCACCCCTCAGCCCCTTCTGAAGAAGATGAGATTGACAACACTGGTTCTTTAGATCATAAAAAACTTATTCTGTGAGTTTCATCTGTAGAGGCCATTTTCTTCGGTTATTTCGGAATAATCATAATTTTTCGTTTTTTAGAGCTTTTTTCATTGTTACGACTGGAAAAAATCTAATATTTTGTTATTAAATTGAGAATTACTGCTAAAAGATATCTTATAAATTTAAGATCGCTATTTGGTTGCAGTAAAAAGTTGTGATACATTATATTTCACCCGACGCCACTGGTGAAACGGCCGGTTTCTCCGAGAAAAGGGGCCGCTAACTTCACACCAGTACTGGTTCACTATTTCCGTGTAGAAATGAGGTGGTATATTTCGAACTTTCATTAGAGAGCCATTTTAATATGGACGATGACATGTTTAGAAAGTATTGTTGTTTCATAATAAAGCTATGAAACACACAATGTCTTGTTTTTTTAAATTTTCATAATCTTGTGCACTCAAGTGTATCAAATACACAATGACTTTTTTCCTATATTTTCATAATCTTGTGCTCTCAATTTATACAGCATATGATCCTGTTACATCAAATTGATAAGATGTACATCTTTATCTTATGAGAAATAATAACATCTTCATAAAGTGAACATTTTCATTTTCGCTCTGCATTCCAGAAACAAAAGAAGTTGGAATATTTCTGTTTGTGGATTTAAAAGTTTTACAAAAAAGTAACACAGGGTTTCGAAAACCGCATGACTCTATTTTCAATAATAGCTGAGATATAATGCAGTCTCAACCAATTTAAGACACAGTGTACTACGCTTGAAATGACTGTACTATATGATGAAAAATTAATGATAACATATCAGATGATGATGAAGATTAATAATAAAACTTATTTTTTCATTCCCTCCGACGAACACATATATAAATTTCAGACTTACATAAAAAAGTTCATTTTTGTTCGTATTTTACACCCTTTTCGAGTCGCCTGGCAGGTACTTGTGCTCGTCGAAATCGCCTGTCAAGTTTTTTTTGAACTTCACAATGAACGAACAAAATCGTATGAAAGTTTCAAGCTTACAGGAACAAGTTTATTTTTTTTATTTTTTTAACACTTTCAAAGATATAGATCTTGATGACGTGCAGGGGTGAGGGGTGCCAGGCGATGATTTCCGTCCTCAGCATGCTAGGAACTTTCGCTATAAAAATTTCTAGCCTTACAGGCAAACCGTTAGTCAAAAGGTTCACTAGCTCTTGGACTATTATATATTTTGAAATCAGAAAAAATTAAGCTTTCAGAAAATGGCACAGAAATCTAGTGTTCCAATTCAAAAAAACACAATTTTGCGTCATAGATTTCTAATTAAAAATGGTGCAAAAAAGACGAGCATGCCACTGGATTCTACGTGAGGAAGTGCGTGTATATTGTTCTAATTTCAGAGCTCTATCATCAGTATTAGCGGAGATATAAATTATTTCCGATAACACCGTTTTTACAATTTTCGCTTATAACTCGAAAACAAAAGAAGGTAGCCGAAAATGAATATTACTCTTGTTAGTTTCTCCGAAAAAGAGATCGAGAATGGGGTATCAGATTTTGTCTATCTCCTCTGGTTCGAAAGTTGTAGTGCTAAAACATCGAAATATGAAAGAAGCTAAAAAACTACAAAATATAATGGAATAATACAAATGCGTCAAAAAAAACTAAAAACGAAAAAGCACTGACACTTCTTATAGATGATGAACATATTGACGATCCGGAAGCAGTAGCAAATCACTTTAATAATTACCTTGCCAAACTACCAACAGAAATAAATAATAAAATCATTAACCTCTCTGAATGTAAAATTCTTAATCCTAAGAGTAAAGTTGATGTTGCAATGTTCCTTACGCCTGTTTCTCAGAATGAGGTTTACAATATATTGAACAGCCTAAAAAATTCATGTTCACAAGTGGTTGATAACATTTCATCGTGTTTGCTCAAAAGCGCAGCAACTTGGGTTACTCCTGTGTTAACTCACTTAATTAATTTATCTTTGAAAGATGGTATATTTCCTGATATTCTGAAATTAGCGCGCGTTAGAATGTTATTTAAAAAAGGCGATCACAAAGCTATTGAAAATTATAGACCGATTTCATTGTTGTCACCAGTTTCAAAAATAATCGAAAAAGTAATATTTGATAGGATACCCTCGTTTCTCAATAAGTATAACTTGATAACGAATTGTCAACATGGATTCAGGCAAAAAAGATCAACCCAATCGGCAATAATGGCTTTCATAACAAAACTCTACGAAAGTATTGAAGAACGAAAAAAATGTATAGCCATCTTTATGGATTTGAGCAAGGCGTTTGATTTAGTGTCGCACGACCGTCTTCTAAAGAAAATGAGCTCGCTTGGATTAAGAGGCCATATTAACCAATTAATCCATTCATATCTGTCAGGCCGAATGCAATTCGTTGAAATTAATGGAGTGCGTTCATCGCTTGTTGATATAAAATGTGGTGTTCCGCAGGGATCCATATTGGGGCCTCTCCTTTTTTTGATATTTATCAACGATCTACCTGATGTAATTGCTGACCCATCAAACCTGGTGATATTTGCTGATGACAATACTCTTCTCTGTACCGGAAAGTTTGATCACGAGGCTCAATTAGTTTCACACGAAAGACTCAGTAGTTTTGAAAATTGGTTTGCTGAGAATGAGCTGTTCCTCAATATCAGTAAAACTGTATTCATAAAATTCTCCTTCAAAAACACCACTGATCATAAGAATAAAAGCCTTTTAATAAGCATTAACTCTAAATCTATAGAACAGGTAGAGTTCACAAGGTTTCTAGGAATTGTAATTGACTCCAACCTCAACTGGAAAGAACACATTAAAAACCTTTGCTCCCAATTATCTTCCGTATGTTATGCAATATCTAGATTAAGAACTTCTACGAATGATAATATATGCATGTCATATTACTCTAGCCACTTTCGTTCTAGAATAACTTATGGTATTTTGTTATGGGGTGTTGCTGCCCATAGTGATCGTGTATTCAAGCAACAAAAAAAAGCAGTCAGATTTATTCGTGGAGTTTCCCTAAGAACATCTTGTAGACCTTTATTCAGAAGACTTAAAATTTTACCTTTACCCTGTATTTATATATATGAATTACTGAAATTCACATAGCTTTCAGAAAATGGCACAGAAATCTAGTGTTCCAATTCAAAAAAACACAATTTTGCGTCATAGATTTCTAATTAAAAATGGTTCACTAGCTCTCGTACTATAACATCGTATATGTCGTATCAATATGAGTAAAGAAATTGGTCAAGAACCTATGTTCATCTGAGTCTCAATACTTTCTATGTATCTCTTTCTAGTAGTCTTTTCATTTCTATGCTCTTCACTCAATGTCTCCAAGATCGAGGAATAATAGACTAGAAATAATGAGATTGACGGAAGGAGACTGCTCTTGTTATAGGAAGCTCCATTTTTCTGTGCTCATCAACAGTTGAAACCATAGAAAGTATTGAGACTCACATGAAAATAGGTTTTTGATCAATTTCTATACTCATATTGATACAAACCTTACGATGTTATATATTTTTGAATTCAGAAAAAATTAAGCTTTCAGAAAATGACACAGAAAAATATTGTTTCCATTTTAAAAAACATAACTTTGAGTCATAGCTTCGTAAGTAAAAATGCTGCAAAAAGGACGAGCATTCCCCTGGATTCTACGTAAAAAAGTGCCCACATTATGTTTTCATTTCAGAGCTCTAGCATCAGTATTAGCGGAGATATAAATTTTTTCCGATATCGCCATTTTTCCAATTTTCGCTTATAACTCGAAAACAAAAGAAGGTAGCCAGAAATGAATACACCTCTTTTTAGTTTCTCCGGAAAAGAGATCGAGAATGGGGTAACAGATTTTGTCTCTCTCCTCTGGTTCAAAAGTTGTAGTGCTAAAACATCGAAATATGCCCACCCTGTACAGGAAGATATACCTACTCTACGGCGAAACAGACTCCAGAAACCCACCGTTACGGAAAGCCAAACAACTAGGGATTGATAACGTGGAAATAAGAAACCTATGGATCCAACACTGCTCAACTATTGTAGATCAACAAGAACGAGAGGGGTTTGAAAGATACAACTTCGATACTGCAGGCACAGCGCTGGACAGGAAACTGTGGGTGAAACTTAACAGAGCTCGTACAGAGTACAGGCCATGGCCGATACGCAGTCTCACTCTACAGATGGGGCGCTGTGAAGTCACCGGGAAGGGATGGGCAAAAAATATCGATTTATAAAAATATCGATATTTTTTCCGATAAATATCTTCGATATTTTCATTCTCGATATTATCGATTATCGATATTCATTTCACATTATCAAATTCGATATTTTTTGATATCACACATACATCAAATTGGGAATTGGGGGTATGTGGAGGGATGGTGACTAGTGTTTTGTTCAAATGGTCGATCGGCAAGTTGAGGGAGGAAAAAAGTCGATTTTCCCTCTCCCCCCAAATTTTGGACGGTGCTGATTTTTTGGAGGGATATGTTATTTTTGAAAAACTTTTCTCGAAACAGTTATTTGGTATTTTGGAAACATAGATGAATTCAAAATAGTAATCATCAAAATGAATACCATTTTCAATTCCCAGGCTCAGAGATCTTTTATCATGAGGTTGGAGAAATGATATTAGATTTTGTCACTTTTTACCATGTGATTGGAGAAGTGAAACTTCATTTTGACGCAATTGGATGTCACTACTTTAGTACTTTGTAATATTTTACTAAGTACTTCACAACCAATTGCTTCAAATATCGAAGTTTTTCATGAAGATTTTGTCCCTGAGGTGAATGAGATACTGATGAGGCCAAACAAGGCCGAAACCGGTATATCTCTCATCTCAGTGATGTTAATTAAAATAATATCATTTCTCCAACCTGATGATAAAAGATCTCTGAGCCTGGGAATTGAAGATGGTATTCATTTCGATGATTACTATTTTGAATTCATCTATGTTTCCAAAATGTTTTCGGTGTGGCCTCTGTAAAGGCAAAGAATTTTTCTTTTTCTTAGTTATTTGGAACCTTTCCCAGTTGTATTTTTTTTGTGATCTTGAGGTAGGGAAAATGAACCTTACCTAATCTAACTTAACCTAACCTGAATGCAGATCGATGTTTTCTTTTTTTGTCCATTTTTTAAAAATTTTTTACAAATATTTTTTTGACTTTAGGTAGGGAAAATGAACTTAACCTTATCTAACATAACCTAACCTTGTTAAACTAAACTATATAAGACTATATCAGAGTCGTATCCGAGGTAAATGGAGTATATTTATGAGTTTCATTTATTTTTTTTCTCGAAAATTACTGCCTCCCTAGAGCTGTAATTGAGACTGTAGGATCAGGTCCTATAGATTCACTGTGCAAAATATTTTTGAAATCGATGACAGGGCCTATGAAATTTATAATAACCAAATTTTTTTTAGGCGGAACTGTCAAAAAAAATTCAAGCTATCGAAGAAATTAAAGAAAAATTTCAACATTTTTTTACTTCGAAACGGCATGGAATATCGGCAAACGGTTTTCAAAGTTTTATAGAGGACAAAAAAGGGATATTAGAAGCGCTTTCTGCACAATAATAAAATGCATACAGGGAGACCCAGAAAAATTTTTTTTATTTCAGATCAACGAAAAAAATTTAAAAAATTAGTTAAAAAAATTCAAACAACCCATTGGGGGTCACAGCTATGTTACGTATATTTTTTTCTTCATCCCCACTTATACCGTTTAGGCTTTGCGCGCTAGATTACAGAAGTGATAATATACAGCAAAAAGTTTCTCGGGAAAATGGATCCTTTATGTTATCGATCGGAATCTCCCGCGAATTTATGAGGATGTGGTCCCAATAAAAAAAATTGAATTAACTATGAGAAATAATGAAAAAAAAATTTTATTCTATTTCTAATTGGTCTAGAATTCAGTTATGGAACGATTCCAATAATAGAGCTATCCAAAAATAACGTAAGAAGATTCAAAATGAAATAAATTTAACACCAAAGACTATTTCTACAATTCGGAACTCAAAGGATACAACCACATTATATGTATGTTTATACTATCAGTCCAGTGTTAATTACTCACATGTAAATATTTATGTTACAGATCCTTGAAAAAGGTTATGAAAATTACCAAAAGCTTGGATGATATAAGAGTGTATAACTAATCTTTTTCAAGACCAAGAAATCCAAAAAACTTTCTTATATAATTAATAACGGTCAAAAACCAATCTACTAATATATATATATATATATATATGATAGTGAAAAAAAAAATATATATATATATATAGATATATATATATATATATATATATATATATATATATATATATATATATATATATATATATATATATATATATATAATGGATGAAATATCTTTTATTGACCGTAATATATGAAAAAGGTTTAGGAAGGTTTTTGGGAATCTCGGTCTTATCAAGGTAAGTAATACACTTCTATATCATTCCGTGCTTTCGGTAATATTTATTACCTTTTTCAAGCTGCTGTAACAAATATAAAACTAAATGTTACAAAGGGTATAGAGTACATACATATAATGTGGTTTTTCCTCAAGTTGTATTAGAATCAAGTAATTATCCTCCAAGACAAATTCTACTCTCACTAGAATCTCCCTCGAACAATAAAACTAAATACAATTTATTAACTTTTCTTTCTTCTGTATTGAATCAATTTCATCTAAAATCAGGCTGGTGAAAATCTTGACATTATTGATAGTTGAAGTGTATGTCACTCTATGACTTGAATTAGTTCTAACTTCCATTTTACGGGTCTGACGTATGTATAGGGGTAGTACGAATAGGTTACTTATTAAAGAAAGACACGAATCAATCAGAAGAGCCCATGAAGACGAAGTCAAATGTGTTTGGAGGTTAATGGCGGAATATTTGAGTATTTATTAAATTAATGCTATAAATGAAACCATTTTAATGTAGAAAATGTTGTTTTTTTATAATGACTCACCCAAGTTTAGTTTTTTGGGATTTCAGCAGACTCCTTTGTCTGAATGCTTGAGCTTTCGAGAATATATTTTTCTTTGCTTCAGGAGTTCTACAACAACATGAGCACATGAGAGTTATTTGCTTAAAAGAAAATCATGAAATACTTAGAGACACTAGGATTTCTACCAAAGATAGAATTTGTAAGTGAGGTAGAGAGCATTTAGAATATGGGAAGTAACGCTTGATAAGATGAATAAGGTTGGAGATTGACATCTTTCTTCACACTGACATTAGATTATTTTTACTCTCAAACCACAGAACTGTGGTCGAATAATATCTCACAACCTTCCTCTACTAGCTCTTTTAACAAATTAATCAAAGTCCTACATGAAAAGGTTACAAAATAAAGAGTTTAAAACAATCACTGAAAAGTCTTCGAAGCCTTCCCTGTACAAGAGAACACAACACAAATCAAGTTGAAAAGATACTACCGTGTCATCAGAGGCATCTCTTTCACTTTAAATAATCTGAATTTTCTACTTCTTCTTCAATCGTGAATCTTATCCTTGAATGGAAAGTGTGGAAAACTTCCAAAATTTCTTGTTCAGTTCTTATTGGTATGACTAATATTATATATTATTTAGAATATTATTTTGTCTAATTAGTTTGGTATCGAGGAATGGAACTGAATTTTCTACTTCTTATTCAATCGTGAATCTTATCCTTGAAAGAAAAGTGTGGAAAACTTCCAAAATTTCTTGTTCAGTTCCTATTGGTATGGCTAATATCAAGTCATCCACAAACTTCTTACGGAATGGTTATGGATCAATTACTTGATGAATGTATTCCAAAGTTGTCTTTTCAAATACCATTCTGTAAGAAGTTTGTGGATGACTTGATATTAGCCATACCAATAGGAACTGAACAAGAAATTTTGGAAGTTTTCCACACTTTCCTTTCAAGGATAAGATTCACGATTGAATAAGAAGTAGAAAACTCAGTTCCATTCCTCGATACCAAACTAATTAGACAAAATAATATTCTAAAACTGACTGGTAGGGGTAAGAGCACCGGTTGTGGCCACTTTAAGACATGTTCCAACTTCACATTGTACATTGTAATCATTTCACTATTCATGCACCGCTTCACAATTAAAAATATGAAAACGCTCCCTATGAATATTGTGATTAGTGAGTTGCCAAGCAAAATTTGTTTTTACGGCGAATAAAATAATTAAAAAATGAAAAGGAGAGCGAGTGCAATTTATCCAGTTGTGGCCACATTTTCCACCAGTTGTGGCCACACAATTTTCCATTTGTGGCCAGTCATGGTTTTGGTCAAACTTGCACAGTTTGATACTCACTTCCTTCGAAATTCAACAAACCCTCTCATAAATAACAAAAAATATATTAGAATTTTATGAAAATATAGATACAAATAATGAAAAAATTATAATCTTTCTTATATGAATGTTAATGTGACCGTCATGACGCGAATACGTGGTAAAGCCTGTTGTTTATGTTCGAACAAAATCGATAGGTATGATGATTCTATTGAGTGCACTGTGTGTCTGAATAGTGTTCATACCAAGTGTGCCAACATTTCTATGGAAGAATTCAACAAAATCCGTGAAAATTCCTCCAACGGCTGCGTAGCGGGCGTGAATCCCGACTCTTCTTCGATTTCAGATGTTGAAAATACGGATGGTAATGTGAATATCAATTCTTTTATTAAGCAAGCCATCGTTGAGGCTCTTTCACCACTTCACGTCGAGATAACTCAATTGAAAAATATTATTTTGTCACAGAATGAACGAATAAATTCACTGAATTGATACGATCCAAACATTAACAAGGGACAAAAAATCCGAGTCATCTTTATCAACAGCTGATCGGAATTCCCTTACTGATAAATCGAGTTCACATATGACAACAAATACAACGGAAATATTATCTCCTCCTGTTGCCGATACACGGGATCATAAACTAAGCGTCACTGAAGCAAACAATTCTAATAGAACTGTTCCACCGACCACGTCAGATTCGGAATGGATTATGGTCGGAGAGAAGGAGAAAGCCCCAAAAAGAAGAACTGTCGCTGACGCGGTGAAATCCGAGACGAATCATTCGCTGCAGGGTACTCAGCAGACTAAGACCAGAACACCGTTAATAGTGGGATCATCCAAGTCTAATGCCCTGATTAGCGCCCCAAAAAAATCCCTGTCTTACATTCATGTCTCGCGCCTCAGCCCGTCCACTGAATCCGAAGACATTATGAAGTTTCTGAGTGGGGATACTTCCGGCTGGTGAATCAAGTTGTGAGAAATTGAACTCAAAGCAACCTAAGATTTGTTCATCTTTCAAGCTGACGTTCCCATCTTAATTTCTACAGCAAATAATAGATCACACATTATGGCCCGAGGGGGTAAACATCAATAAGTTTTTTTCGAAGCGCCGTCAGGAACCAGTACACACACCTTAGTACCCACATCTATATGCAAGGATGTTTCTGACTGCAACACTGTCCATTCTACAAGGAAACTCAAAATGATGCAACTCAGGTCTAACGCACACGACCGACAATCGGTGAGCTACAATTTTGTCGGTCGAAATGCAGAATACGTATGTGAATGCACCAACGCACACGAACTACTTTTAGTCGTACCTACAAAACTGTCGGAGCGCGCTACATTTGGTTTTATTCGTAGACTGTCGTCCGTGTGCGTTAACCTCCTACAAAATAGTCGTTCACCGACAATCGTTCGTGTGCGTTAGACCTTATCGGACCCGTCACGATTGTCGGTGAAGCAGATGGGCACATAGGCTTCTCTTGTTGCAACGCACACGAACGACAGTTTAGTAGGTCCTTGCTCTCTATTCTTTTGTAAATATAATATATTAAAGTCGTTCGTATTGAATTGTAGGTATATGACGAAAAACGGATATCGACAGCGGAAAATTACAGAATGCAAGACATTTGTATGATACCTCAATAGCAGTGTACTCGAATAAAATAATGATGAAGAAACTTTGTTAGGAAGTGTGTATTCAGTGATGACCGGGGTAAATTGGAAATTCCGTATAATATAAAAAAAGTGACTTGTTTTTGTCACTTCTTTCATTAATACATCTGATTTCAATATCACATATTATCGTATTGCCACGAAAGTGATCCTTGTGGAGACGTGAAATATTTTGCAAAATAGTACCTTGAATTCCTTCAAGGAGAGAGAGAGAAAGAGGAAAATGAATGACACGTTACGGTGGTCTTTTTTAGAGAACTGATAATGCCATCAAGTACATTCCTCCATTTTCTTTTGTTTTCAAGTTATATGCCAAAATTGAAATTTGGGTGATTTGTACTTTCACCATTTTCTCCGTTTCTGTTCGTGCTAGGATTTTGAATTGGAAACATTATGCAGGCACTTTTTATAGCAATCCAGTAGCGTACGAGGTTTCCTTGCTGAGCTAAAACATAAAGTTGTGTTATTTCTTACGGAAACAATAGTTTGAAATGGCTAAGAAAGAATCGGTAATTTGTTCCCGTTTCAGAAATATATCATACACATCCTCAGATTCATTCAGATATCATGAAAAATATACCTAGTCGGGCTGAAGGACCCATGGTCGATGGCCAATTGCATATGCAATCAAGAGCTGTTATTATTATTATTATACCTAGTTGGTATTTGAATTATTGAGTAAGTAGTCTGAATCACAGAATGATATGTCTCTACGAAAGGCGACATTTTTATTTTGCCATTGTATACTTGATTCAATTTTCCGTGGTTTGATATCTGTTCAAAATAATTGTCAATTATTAATATTCAACGTCGTTATTGACGGCATTATGAAAATGTTCGAAAACTACGAGAAACATAATATATGTTAAAATGTTTTAATTTAGCAGCAATAATGAACTCGAATTAAACAGAAAGAAAAGCTTAGAGAATCGAATCAAGTATTCAATCGCAAAATAATAATTACACCATGCGTAGAGACATATTTTTCTGTGATTCAGCTTACTTAATACTCAATAAATAAAATTTCACATACAAACTATATTTTTCACTATATCTGAATGAATCGTAGGTCGATGTATGATGTATGATATATTTTGAAACGGGAAAAAAAGGCGAATCTTTTTAAGTCATTTTAAACTATCGTTTCCATAAGAAAAAACACAACTTTATGTTTTAGCTCAGCAAGGAAACCTCTTGGGAAAAAACAAAATACGCTACTGTATTGCTATGAAAAAAGTGTTTTCATTTTAACAACCTAGCACAGACAGAAACGGAGAAAATGGCCAGTGTTGAAATCACCCAAATTTCAATTTTGGCATATAACTCGAAAACAAAAGAAGATAGGAGAATGCAGTTGATGGCATTATCAATTTCTCTAAAAAAGAACATCGTAACGTGTCATTCATTTTCCTTCATCTCTCACGGTTGAAAAGTTATAGTTCAAGTATCACCAATTTTGCCCAGCCTGTACGTTCCTTAAGAGTTTCAAAATGGGTATAAAGTATAAAATTTACTTTTCAATACCTATACGCTGAGAAATTACTGGATGCACCAAAAATATTCCATTTCTCCTTTTCTTTCTTCAGTATCTCAAATAAACCGCAACACATCTCAACGTATTCCTATCCATCTCTCGCTGCAATCACCGACAGAAAATCGTTCGTGTGCGTTGACCACCGATTTTATTCGTAGACTGTCGTCCATGTGCGTTAACCTCCTACAAAATAGTCGTTCACCGACAATCGTTCGTGTGCGTTAGACCTCAATTCCCAATGTCTATCGAATAAGGTCTAACGCACACGACCGACAATCGGTGAGCTACAGTTTTGTCGATCGAAATGCAGAACACGTATGTGAATGCACCAACGCACACGAACTACTTTTAGTCGTACCTACAAAACTGTCGGAGCGCGCTACATTTGGTTTTATTCGTAGACTGTCGTCCGTGTGCGTTAACCTCCTACAAAATAGTCGTTCACCGACAATCGTTCGTGTGCGTTAGACCTAAGCTTATAAATCTGGAGGTGCTCGTCTGATCAGATGCCTTATATGGTGCTGGCTGGTTATCAGTTGGGAGCCTGCTACTGTAGATCAACCCGTCAACATAGGGGATGTGCTATTTACGTAAAATCTGAGTTTGTGGTTCAGTGTTTAAATATTGTCAAATTATCCAGGGAAATGCATTGTGAATTATGTGCTGTGAAATTCAAATTGGGTGAGACTACATTTTGTATACTGAGTGTATATAGACCACCTTCGGGTAACTTCGGTTTGTTCATGAAGACTGTTCAATATGTTATTACTTATTGTGTATCAATTTCGACTTCATTTTTTCTATGTGGGGATCTTAATGTAAATTACTTATCTGCCGATGACCCCCACAGAAAACCTCTGGATGATCTCTTCATTAGTTTCGATCTAAAGGAAGACTCCTTGGAACCGACTAGAGTCTTCACCAATAAAAAAGGCCATACGTCCAGCAGTAAACTTGATTACGTCGTCACTACTGCTAACATTCTTACAATTAGTTCACAGGTAATCGATCCTCTCTTTGGTGACCAGAAGGCCATTCTCCTCAACTATTACTGTTCCAAACCACTGTATGAGGTTTATAACGCGCAGTTTATTAGAATAATAATAATTATTATTATTATTATAAGTTTATTGATGTAAGATATCATTTTTTTTTTGAGTTACAATTATTTACAATTCAAATCAAACATTGAATGCAATCTAACAAAATTAACAACTAAAACAGCCAATAAACTAAATATATTATACCTCGAAGGTGCGCAGGCACCTTGTCTGAGGCATTTAATTTTGTGACTTTTTTGTTTTGATTTTTTTCCTTCTTTTTTCTCATTTTATAGTTTTTTGTTCCACCTATGCATTATTAATAACTGCACCAGCGACCAGAAATCAAACAATACTGCGACCAAGGTTCCGATCCCCTCATATTAGACATGCACATACGAGTTTTTTATATCCAATAGGTTTGTAACCTCTTGGAGACTTAAGGTTAGGTTTTTATCCAGGTTTTTAACTTTATCTTGAATGTTCTTAATGTAGAGTCTGCTTTGACACGCGTTGGTATGTAATTGTACACCCGAGGGGCTAAAAATGAGTGCGATCGTTGTCCTATGGTTTTGCGAGTTATTGGTGCTGAAATTATTTGTCCTCTTCGTCGCGTCCCATGGGAGTGGTCATTAAATTTTGAGGATGGAATATTTTTGAACTGATGCACCGCAAGCACCAGCATATACAACTGCCGTAGATTCATAATGGAAGATTCAGAAAACAGTTGTTCACTCGGGAAAACGATAGGGTTTGTTGTATATTATCTTCAACAACCACTTCTGCGTTATCTCCAGTTTAAGTAGATAATGCTTCACTACTCCTCCCCATCCAAGTAGTCCATATACCAAGAGAGGTTGCACCAAGACCAAGTACAACGTCCTCAACAGATAAGTGTCACAGAATCCCCTGAAAAACCTGAACTTAGGAATCATCCTACGAACTTTGTTGACGACATTATCGATTTGGTAATTCCATCTCAAATGTGGGTCTATTATTATGCCTAAATATTTCATGTGATCTGCAGACTGAATTGTGAAGTCATCTCCAACATCTAAAGTTCGATACCTAGGCAACCCAGAAGAGCTACTGGAAAACAATAAAAATTTTGTTTTCTCCTTGTTGACTGTCAAAATCTTATCATTCAAAAAATCAATTATATTTCTGAAATCCGATTCCACCATGCTCTTCAATTGTTCCCGTCATCCCCCTCATAAAATACCGCAGTATCATCTGCAAACGCGAATAGTTTTCCTCTAATGGGCAATGAGAACATCGAGTTGATATACACAATAAAAAGGACGGGGCCTAAGATTGTACCTTGAGGTACACCATAATGTATGTCTGACAGTGAGCTTATTGATTCTTCTACTTGAACGCATTGTTTTCTATCCATGAGGTAGCTCCTAAACCAACCGAGCGGAAGGTCCTCCACACCAATGTTTTCAAGAGTTTTAAGCAGTTCGTCATGGCTCACGGTATCGAAAGCCTTTGCTAAGTCTATAAAAATACTCAGACATGGCCTCGATTCATCTAAACATCTATAAATTTCGCTTGTTAGTGCCGTTATAGCATCCTGTGTGGATCTCCCGACTCTGAAACCGAACTGTCTCTCACTCAAAAGTTCACATCTTTCCAAGAATTTCATCATTCTGTTATAAATTATTCTTTCAAAAATTTTCGAAATGTTAGAAACGAGTGATATTGGGCGATAATTACTAACGGACGTTTTTTCCCCTGCCTTGTATATCGGTTTTATGAGCGTTGTTTTTAATGGAGTAGGAAACTCACCAGTTTGCATGGAGAAATTTACTAAAAATTTAAGTGGAGTTGCTATACTTCCGGCAATTCTCTTAAGGAGCGATGCGTCGATACCATCAATGCCCAGGGCAGCGTTCACAAACTTACTCAGAGAGTAGAGTAAGAGTATGGCCATATGATCAGAAATATACTTCGGTCTTTACTCCACACTCGTCGTTCACAAACTTACTCTGACAAATGTCATTCAGAATTCAAACATGTGTAGGTATAGGTTATGAATAATACTTTTGCATCATATACATTTTTTATTTATCATTTTTATATTGAATTGTTGCTATCATGAATGAATAATAGAAGTTTAAGAAAAAAATTATCTCTAGTCGTACATTTTCAGTTGTGTCTTCGCAGTATAGTCAATTTTTCTTGTATTTGAAAAGCAGAGAACAAACGTGTTTTTGATGATTGTGAGAAAACTGGTCTCAGGACTTTGAATTACTTTCAATGAGACAGGAAGAATGAAAAAGGATATTATTGTCTATAATCTTCTTTTGCAAGCAGAAAATTAAAAATGTTATTACATGTTTTGTTGTTTTATTGACTCTACGCCAGAAAAAAATTAAATACTTCGTAACAAAAAATAGTTTCATTTGAGGAAGCTAACAAAAAGAAGTTAAAAAAATATTGTATGAAAGATAAAGCAAAATATGAATGAATCTTGACAGATCTAAACTCTCGAATATAACAAAATATCAACGTAGATTCCAATCAGGTACAAAAAACAGTTATTGTGGGATTTTTCATGTCTCGATTTATTTGAACTTGAACGGATCACTCTAGGTTCTGCAATACAGGGAAAAACTCTTTTTTTCTTTACCATTATCTCTTGGTAAAGTTCACTTTGAGCTTCGTTAATTCACTGCTGGCAATTTCATTAAATTTATTAATAATTAAAGTAATTCTTTCCAATATTTCTTCATTTCACAGAATAGTTGTTTCACTTGAAAAATCAATTGTTTCGTATTTCGTTATTGAAATGAAACAAAGCCAGAAATAACTACTTATTCGAATAATATTCAAGTTTCAAAAAGTCCGCGGGAGCAGGACAGAATGAAAATCGTACGTCACAACTGTCAGAGTATGTGTTTACTCTCCCAAATAGCAGAGTATGCAGAGCTTACTCAGAGGAAGTTTATGAACGCTCACAGAGTATACTCCGAGGAAGACAAAGCAAGTTTGTGAACGCTTCAGAGTAAGGGGAGCTTACTCTGAGTAAGTTTATGAACGCAACCCAGGGCTTTATTCGATTTTAGAGACTCTATTTCTTTCAATATCTCTTCGTCATCACACGCTTCAAAATTGAGTTTGAGTGGGTTAACTGGCGTCGACTCCCTCAACCCTGCTGATTTCCTCTTTATTTTATTAGCCAATTGCATTCCCACGTCAGAGAAAAATGTGTTGAACGTTTCGGCTATTTTAGTACTGTCCGTCAGCGTACCATCGTCCTGCGTTAAACAGATCGAGTGCTGATTGACTCTTTTATTCGATATAATCTTCCATAATTGTTGGGGATCATTTTTATTTTTTTGTATTTTATTTTTATAATAATTCATTTTACCGATTCTAATTAATTTTTCCAAATGTTTTTTGTAAATTTTATAATTTTTATTGAGGTTCTCATCCGCAAACTTTTGTGACTTAATTTTTTTATACATCAAGTTTTTCTCGTTGATTGACTTCACAATACCCTCAGTAATCCATTCCTTTCGTCTTATTTTATCTTTTTTTTTAACGACCATCTTTGAATTTCTTTTTATCAACGATTTCAATGTTCTGATAAATCTTTCCGTAGCCTCGCTCGCGTTTGTGGCCGAGTAAACTTTTTCCCAATTTTCATTGGCTAATTCCGCTTCTAATAATGTCACCAAACAATTGAATAACCTTTTCTCTCTCATCAAAAGTGAAAAATTCAACGTTATTCATTCGTACGCATCATTGGATTCTAAATTTAATGAATTTATTAACATATTGAGATACGCAATTGATGTTTCCTGTCCTTTGAAACGCGTCAACTTCTACAATAATCAAACATCGAGGTGGATTAACTCTGATATAGCGGAAGCAAGGAATCACCTCAAAAATGTTCACTGGCTTTTCAAGAATCTTAGATCACATTCAGCCAAAGAACTATATAAATGCGCGAAGTTTCAATATAATCAACTTCTTGAATGATCTAAATTCGAATTCAATATACAAGTTCTACGTAAATCTGATAATCTGAATAAAACTGTATGGAACCTTGTGCGCAATGAATTAGATCATAATTTAGGGAACAAAAACGTGAGGTTGCAGGTCGACGATCAAATTATTTCTTGTCCCCAAGTAGTGGCTGAGACTTTTGCCAGATATTTCTCTGAAGCGGGTGAGTCTACGATAGACGTGTATTATGGTGGTGTGATATCTAGTCTTTGCACTTCGAATTCTTTGATATCTGTAAATTTTTTCTTTTTCTCCGTGACATCAGTTGATATTGCCTCAATAATAAACAGCTTGAGGGTTAATAGCAGCTTTGGTCCAGATATGATTTCAGCCAAAATATTAAAATTATTGTCTCCATTGATCTCGGAGCATATAGCAGCACTCATAAATGAATCTGTGTGTACGGGCACCTTTCCATCTGCTCTAAAATTAGCCAGGGTCATACCGATTCATAAGAAAGGTGATACTCTAGACGTGGCTAATTACCGTCCCATCTCTATCTTGAGCCAGCTTTCGAAAATAGTTGAAAGAGTTATTCACACCAGAATGTACAATTATCTTACCAAATTTTCGTTACTCTCAAAATGCCAGCATGGATTTAGATGTGGTAGGTCCACACAAACTGCCTGCTGCCAATTTCTGAAATTTGTGTACACTTGCTTGGACGAAGGTTATCAAGTAGCGGGTATATTCTTCGACCTTTCCCGAGCTTCCGATACGCTGCAACATGCATTTATTTTGGCCAAGTTATACCAACTGGGTTTTAGAGGAGTTTTTCTGATTTTCATAATTACTCAACGAGACATGGAAATAATCTTTGTATCTCCATGTTAAGTTGATTATGAATATTTTAGTGTAAATAGTGTGTAGGATTAAAAATAATATTCTTATATCTGATACCATATATTCTTACAATGCAACAACTTATTATTCGACATCGACAATTTGCTCTTCGCTCTTGGACTGCGCACAGACGAGCCACAGAAGAAGCATCACTTGCTTAGGCTCACTTCACACTACAGGTTTGGAATCATTAAGTTCTGCTCACACTTTAACACCCTCCCTCAAACCTGTTATAAAGATGTTACAATCTTAAGTTTAACATAGAAACAAATTTACAAAATTTCTCATGACTTAGTGCTTTTGTGAAAACATCAGCCAATTGTTCAGTTGTACAAATATATTTAACCTCTATAGCATTTTCCTTGATCAAATCTAACACAAAGTGTAGTTTTACATCTATATGCTTACATCGTTTGTTATTTTCAAAATGCTGCAGCAATTTAATAGTGCTTTGGTTGTCCTCAAACAAGCAAATCGGTAACGATAGGTCAATTTTCAACTCAAACAATAAATTTTTAAGATAAAGTAATTCGCATGAAGCAACACAAACTGCAACAAATTCCGACTCTGTACTTGATAATGTTACAAAAGTTTGTTTCTTTGAACTCCAAGAAATAAGATTATCATACAATTTAAAACAATAGCCACTTATAGATTTTCTGTCTTGAACATCATTTGCCCAATCAGAATCGGCATAACCGACAATGTTACCGGTATTATAGTGAAAATATAACTTATATTCAACAGTGAATTTTAAATACTTCAAAACTCTCAAAAGATGTTTAAAATGTTCATCTGTAGCACCATCTTGAAATTGGCCAAAATAACCAACCCTGAAACATATGTCAGGTCTTGTTCCCAACATTATATACATCAAACTACCTAACAATTCTTTTTATGGTAAACATGTCTTTCTAAAATTATCACTATTTCTTTTCAAATTGAGATTCTTTTCAATGGGCGTCTTAAATAGTTTACAGTTCTCTACATCAAATTTCCTTATTAAAACTTTTATCGCTAATGTCTGATCCATTGTAATTATTCTGTTCTTTATATCTCTTTCGATTCTAATTCCTAAAAATTCACATTCATCATTAGTCATTATTTTTATCTTAAAGATTCTTCACAAAGTTTCTCATTTATATATTTCAAAAAACAGGCTGAAGGACCTCAGGTCGACGGCCAATTGCACTTGCAATAAAGCACTGTTATTATTATTTCAAAAAGTTAACATCATTGCATGCTATCAGAATATCATCAACATAAATAATCAAATAGCTTCTTATATTCTCATTAAGGAAACTAAACAGACGATAATCAGATTTTGATCTCTTGAACTTCAATTTGTTCATGAAGTTATTGAATTATTCATTCCATGCTTTAGGAGATTGTTTGAGACCGTTTCAATAAACATACCTTATGTCTGTCAATTTCAGAAACTTCAAGGCCTTCTGGAATCTTCATCAAAACCCTTTCATTTATTGTGCTGTGCAGGAAAGCATTCTTTACATCTAGTTGTTCTTCGTTATCTCTTTTGGATCTGAAGACCCATCTGTTACTAATCACCTCTTCATTCTCTGGTCTTTCTATTAATTCCCACGTCTTATTATCTTTCAGCGCCTTCAACTCATCCTCAACTGCTTTCTCCCAAAAATCCCATTCTGAACTTTCTTTTGCCTCTGCATATGTATTTGGTGAATCTAAATAATCACTAAGTAGTGCCAAACAACTTATATTCATCTCATAATCATCAAATTTTGATGGAAATTTGGTTTGTCTTCTCTGTCTACCCTCTTCATTTTTACCTTCTACACGTTCTACTCTGTCATTTTCTTCCCTGGTTTCCTCAATTTGTTCTATTCTGTTACTTTCTTTCATCATCTCGTCTTCACTTTCATATTCATTATTACGGATACTCTTCTTCTTTTCTTATATAAAGGCATTCTCGTCAAAAATTACATTCCTACTATGGATAACTTTATTTGCTTCTTCTTGCCATAACTTGTACCCATTTTCTGTATAGCCAATAAACCTGCACTTGAGACCTTTGTCCTCTAATTTGGTTCTTAATGAGTCTGGTATTCTTGCATAAGTAATACATCCAAAAACACGCATATTACAAACAAATGGTTTTTTCCCGAAAAACATTTCATAAGGTGTCTTGTTTCTATCCAAATCTGATTGTGTTCTATTTGTTATATAGGCAGCTGCCAGTACAGCATCCTCCCAGAAGCTCTTATCCAATTTTGACTCCATTATCATCGATCTAGCTTTGTCCATAAGTGTTTGGTTCATTCGTTCAGCAACTCCATTAACCTGGGGAGTATATGGTGGAGTATAACTGATTTGAATTCCTCTTTCTGAGCAAAAATCTGAAAGCATCTTTGAGCGATATTCACCCCCATTGTCACATTTAATTTTATTTATTTTCTTATCCCAAAATATTGAAGATACCCTTGCTTCTACCTCGCTGATCACTTCAAAATCACCTATGCATGTCGCTTCCATAAATTTTCCTTCTTCTGCTAGTTGTATTAACCTTGGCTTAGAAAATCTTCTTTTATTCTTCAACGACTCTTCCTCATTTAAATAATGATGCGTTGCACCAGAATCTGCGTACCATTCAACCGTTTCTAACATACTTTGAGCTTCCATCATACCACAAAAAGCAACTGGTTCAACGTCATTGCTTTCCTCTTGTCTTGACCTATTAGAATTTTCACCTTCTGCAAAATGGGCTTCATTTTTAACATTTGATTTTTTCCTGCCATTGTTGCTGAAACATTGCTGAATATCATCCAATAGATCGGGCAGAGTTTCCCTCAAAAATTGATTATAACCATTTCCAGTCAATGTTTCAGGAAGAATGTACGGTCCTATAATGAATCCATCCTTCATTCCCGCCCAAACATTGACAGAAAATCTCTTCTGGCTATTTTTTGCTACTGTTGCATGTGGATTTTCCCTTTGCCATATTATATTATTTTTGTTGTTGAAGAAACCATCTCTGTGGAATGTTGCTTCATCCGTAAACAGTATGAGACGTGTTTCGGCTTGGAAATCTGCGAGCGTAAATTTCCCTTGCTTTTCTCCCTGAGGAATTCGCTTCATATTAAGCCTGAACCATATAATTTTTTTCTAAAAGTGAATATTCCATTTTCGTTTGCTCACAAGTCGTTTCAATATACTCGAATTATTCAGTAAAATTCAAATAACCTGTCAAATTCTATCAGCTACTGTTGCTCGGCAAAGAAAATTAATATACTGAGATCCGTTTGCACCATCGTTCCTTAAATATTTAAGTTTCGATCCTTAAACCTAACCTCAAATTTAAGGATGGGATTATAACCTAAAATAATTTGTCAAACTGACTGAACCATAGAGATAGTATAAGGGGAGATGCGATTTCGTGACTAAAACGGGACCAGGTCCGCCACATTGGTACGACACATTTGTCAAGCGGTCGTTGACCTTGATGTTTCGTGTTCCGTTGTGACTTTTGTGAAAATTATTTATATTTGAAGGACAATTTTCGTTGAACTAATTGAACAAAATGGTTTCTTATGCTGTGCGAAGTTGCTGTAGCCGGGATGGCGTGGATAATAATAATAATAATAATAATAATCTTTATTGGTCCCTTCAGACATTAAAACAATGTATGAGACAAGTCAATCGTGTAAATACAATAAAAAAAATTTATATACATATATATAAAATAGACAATAAAAATTCAACAAAATACATTTAAATACATTCAAATATAAACAAAGATTACAAGTCATCATTCAGGTACTCTTCTATACTATAATATGCCCTATCCAAGAGAAGTGTTTTTATATTTTTTTGGAAATTTTTATCAGAAGCAATACATTTATACTTGAACGGTAGGTGATTGTAGAACTTAAGACCTTGATACATGGGGGATTTAGCATATCTACTAGTTTTATGTTGCGGAATACAGAGTTCTCCTGCGTTTCTAGTTTGGTAGCTATGAAAGTTTGAATTTTTTTCTATGGAATGCATATTCATCCTCACATGCATCAATACTCTCATGAGATATATGCAGGGAAAAGTGAGAATTTTATTTTCTTTAAATACGGGTCTGCAGGTGTCCCTATATGCCATTCTGAATATAAGACGTATTATCCTCTTCTGAGCGACAAAAATTCTGCGACTCTCAGAAGCATTACCAAAAATGATGACATTATACGATAGGTGACAATAAACCAATCCGTAATAAATAGCCAAAAGAGAAGACAACGGTAAAGCATCTCTAATGCGGGAAATAGCATAATAGGCACTGTTTACTCTTCCACACACGTGATCCACCTGATCAATCCAACTCAAACCCTGATCCAAATAGCATCCCAAAAACTTCACAGTTCTGCTGGAGCATATGTCTAGATCGCCATATCTGAGCTGCAATTCCATCCTCGTGGTGTTTTTAATCCTGAAGTAAATACACTCTGTTTTTTCAATATTTACAATTAGGGCGTTCATATTGCACCAACCGACAAATGTCCTCAAAAGGTACTCCAAGCGCGCTATGAGATCCGCACAATTACACGCCGAGACAACCATCGACGTATCATCGGCAAACATTGTCAGCCCACTTGGACGAACATGATCCGGCAGGTCGTTGACGAAGAGGAGAAATAAAAGAGGACCCAATATAGATCCCTGAGGAACACCAACATTGCAGTCAAACATCTCAGACAGGCACTCTTTGATCTTCACTCTCATCCTTCTTCCCGTCAAGTAGCTCCTAATCCATTCCAAAAAGATCCCACGAAATCCCAGACATCTCATCTTTCTTAGAAGAAAGTCAAAATTTAGGCAGTCAAAAGCCGCAGATAGATCGAAAAACATGGCTGCCACATGCTTTCCTTCGTCGAGAGCAGCGTACACTGGCTCCAGGAGGCCATAGGCAGCTGACTGGGTTGATTTGTTTTTCCTAAATCCGTGCTGTTTTTCCGTGATTATATTATACCGGTCTAAAAACTTCAACATTCTCTTATAGATAATCTTTTCAAATAGCTTCGCAAACACACTGAGCACAGATATAGGACGATAGTTAGCTATATCTTCCGGGTCATTTTTCTTATATACCGGAGTCACCGTGGCCATCTTCAAAGCTGAAGGAAACTTACCTGTACTAACCGAAAGATTAACCAGATAAGCTAGATGTGGAGAAATTGTTTCTGCTGTTGCCTTCAGAACCCTCATGGAAACATCATCGGCCCCCTTACTCTTTTTGTTTCTTAACTCCTTTACAGTAGTAATGATCTCGCTTATTTCGACAGGGAAGAAAAAGAAAGTTTCACAGACACTCTCCGAAACACTGCAACTCGTGGGTATATCATCACCAAAGTGAGTTGTTAACAATTCCATAGTTTTATTCGAAAAATATTTTCCGAAAACTCCTGGTAACTGATATGGTTCAACACAATTTTGACCTCCCAACTTTATACCAGCATCCAAATTTTTCATCTTCCTACCAATCTCACGATTGACAAGATTCCATACCGTCTTTGATTGATTAGAAGAGTTAGCGATTAATTTCTTATTAAATTCCAATTTTGTTGATGAAAGCAATTTTCTATATTTAGTTTTCTCGTTCTTATACTTCTGAATCGATTTAATGTCATTTGTGTTCTTGCATATCCAGTGTAAGTTTTTTAGGTTCACACTAGCTTGCACTACTTCTCTTGTTATCCATTTACTTTTGGCAAAATTTTTCTTAGAGTTACACCTGATGATGGGACAACATTTCTCGAATTCATACAAAAAAATACACATGAATCTCTCAAAACTCAAATCGATGTCATCCGAGCAATAAATCTCATCAAAACAAATCCCAGACAAATTAGACACAAACCGTCCCAAATTGAGATCAGAGATATCACGATATTCAAATTTTTTGGGTATAGAGATACCCTTAGGTCTAGACTTTGAAACAAAACGGTAACTAAGGCACACAACCTTGTGGTCAGAAAGATTTGCCTCAAAAACTCGACAAGCACAATATTCAGTACTAACATTTGTCAAAATATAGTCAATCTTTGAGGATGACGTTCGTCCCAATCCATTAGTGAACACTCTAGTGGGAGTCAGAGATGTAATCGACAAGTTATAACTAATAAGCAAATCATTAAGTATACGTTTTTTAAAACATCCGTCATTCAAATAATCTATGTTGAAGTCTCCACCAATAAAAATTTCCAATTGTTCACAACCATTCAAGAATTCTAAGAGACGAGGAAACATAGAACAAAATATTTCGAAGTCCCCACTTGGTGGACGATAGACACTAAGAACATACACTTTCCTGTCTTTCAAGCTTACTTTCACACCACAACACTCGAAATGCATTTCAACACAAAACTGCTCCAACTTCAATATTTTAAATTCATAAATGTCTTTTCCGTAAATCATTGTACCTCCATTTCGATGATTTTTACGACAAAAAAATGCAAGTAGTCTGAATCCCGGGAGATTCATTGATTTTATTTTTTCCTCATTACACCAGTGCTCTGCAATGCTTACAAAGTCAGGGCAATCCTCAGCTACTAAGCATTCCAACTCATTCATTTTGTTCGAAATGCACTGAGCATTAATTTGAAAGATCTTGAGTGTATCGACCGACTGTTCATAATCTTCTAAACTTGTGGGGTGGTGTCCCTTCGCCGAAAAAAATTTCGGACACAAGCCTTTATCGGCCAATTTTCAGCTAACATGGCTTTCTCATAATTACTATGATAGATTTCAACCCTGAAAGAAGCATAACTTTCGGGATACCGTGATTTGAGGGATTCGCATTTCACTTCGGGGAAATTTGTAACCAAAAATGACTGCAACTCCTCCACTGTTGTCTCTGGTTTTAGATTCGATACATGAAATGATATCTTTCGATCGATCCCTTTCACAGTCGAACTTCCAGCATAATTACCCACAACTAATGCTTTTCGGGCACTCTTGGATTTTTTAGATCGAACCTTCCTCCATCCTTCTTCAGTTTTCCCATCATCTTTTTCGGATATGTGTTCACGATCAGCTGACGGAATGGTGTCAATCAACGGGAATCCCGATTCCATATGACCCGTCGAATGATTCAGTTTTGTCGTGCGATAATCTCTCGAGGATTTCCCTCCATTATTTACAGTTTCACTTGGCGAGGTCATTTGTTTGTCAGATGTTTTGTATGTTGACGTTTTTGTCGACATTGATGGACATGCACTGTTTTGGTTCGAAAGGAGTCGATTATTCAGTATTTTAATCTGAGATCTTAACTCAGCTATGAGATTATCCTTTTGTTTTATGATATATTTGAAAATTCTTATATCAACATTATTATTAGGATGCAGTTCCTCGATGGCATCGAAAAAGTTATTGTCAGATTCATCCTCATGAGGAGAGGTAGCTCCGACATTTTCACAACACTTTATTGAGAATTTATCATAAAATTCAAATTTGAGGTTTTTTGCACAACTAGGATGGTAACATCCCTCACATGATACACATTTAACATAGGAAACAACTTTTGTTTTACACTTTCCACAATAAACGGCGGAGCTCATTTTGTAGCGACTTTCCTGCGGCACGTCAGTTGATATAATGATAAGAAGAAATCATCAGGAATTACATTTCATAGGTTAATATCAACAATGTACAGGGTCGGTTTAAGTAGATTTGATGTCTGATACTAGAGATTCCTTTTTATATTCATTTAGAGATTTGAAGAATGTAAAGGGTCTTCAATACCCTTCAGAGGATGTCATCAAAATTTGCTTTAAGACCGAAAAAATCATGAAGCGAGAAATCATTATAGTTGGTCAAAACTGTGTGTCAATTACAAGTATTAATAATAGGATATTTAATGAAGTTGTTTCATCAAACATCTTTTCATTTTTAATTGATCACAATTTTCATCAGTGTTTTTTGAATAATCATCGATTATTATTGATCAAAGGCATAATAAAGAAATATTACAATATAAGAATGATTTCTCTCTTTAAGTATGAATTTGACAAATCAACTGGTATGAGGCACCAAAATAACAAAATTGTACTGTTTGAGGGACAGTAAAACTGTTTATCGAGTAAATTTTTTGTTTGTGAAAGGGGAACTTAGTTATTGAATATGAGAGAATGTTTGGAACATTCAGATATTTCTAAGATTTTATGTAAAAGTTTCCTGTCATAATATGAATTGGAAATATAAATTTTTTTAACTAGGTGTACATATTTTAATATATATGTAGGTATATTATATAATTTTTTATATTCATTATTTATATTTTAAATAAATTTTTCACCTTATACAAAATCTGTACTTTGCCTATTATTATACGAGAACCTACCATAAGAGAAAGTAATATCTACTCGTGTATCCTTCAAACCAAAAAAAGGGTAGGTATTCTATAATAAAAAATCTAGCTGTTTTTAATATAAGGAAAAAATTGTTGATCTTCCACCTATACAAACTGAGTCATGATGGAAGAAGTAGCTCAATATTTGAAGGAACGTTAACGAGTACAACTTCCAGAGATGTTATTGAATATCACTAGTTGTTTCTGCTAATGAAAGAAAACAAAATTTTCCCTTACATTAGAAAAACTCAGAAGAATTGAATCTCCATTAAAAATGTTCTCAAAATAAGATAAGTATTGTTTTAGTATATAAACTGTTGAAATTCATTTTTATTTCATAAATATTAAAAATCATGATGTTTATTCTGCTTCATCCATAAATTAGCCTGTAATTTATTTAGTCCGACCCTGTCCAATTTGTGGTTCTGTGGCCGAAACCGCCACATTGGTACGACACTTTGCCCCGCCCAGTGGACCCGTTTTATGTGGAAATCGTTGAATGCAACAGCGTCTCCTTCTATACTATCTCTATGGACTGAACATTTGTTGTTTTCTATGAAATTATAGCAAAAAATTTGAAATTTCAACTAGCATGAACTTGTCAAAATGACAGTAAAGCTATAGGTTAAGGAAATGACAACTACCATTTGTATCCGGCCAGCCAATAAAAAAGCTTTATTGAACTAGGGTGAAGTTAGACAACATGAAAAACTGAAATATCACTAGATAAAACTAATAAAGGGTCCCAACATAGATAATAAAATATTGTTCTATATTCTAAGGTCCCTTACGTAAGAATTCCATTTGAGTGACAGTCGTGCAACTGTCAATATTCAAGGGATCCTTAACTTTAAGGAACGATGGTGCAAACGGATCTCAAAACCTTAGAACATATTTCACATTAATACTTAACTCAGAGTAGGGAGTTCAACCCTCAATGAAGTTTCACTGATTTTTTTTTTAATTCATTTTGCAATCTGGAATGTTTCGACATACAAATTCAAAAATTATGGGCCTAAGAACACAAGCTGCGTCATGTTTTTTTATTATTTCAGATATTCGAACGGGACATTTGAATGGCTGTAAAAACGGAACCGTTTGATATTTTCCGATCCTGTTTTCATATTCGTGTTAGGTATAAAAGTAAGGACAATCGTGAAAAATTTCATCAATTTCGAGTGAAATTTTTTTTTCGCTGTAGACATGAAAAAATTTTCTCACAGATATCCTCTAAAAATTGTGCTAATTCAGGAAATGAAAATCAATTTGGCAACCGAAAAAAAAAATCACGAACATTGCAGGTTTTCCGCCATTTTGTAATTTGTTTTTTCGGAGCTCTAAACCATTTCTGAATGAAGCATCCAAAAATACTACGATATGACAAGAAACCATTACTTTCAGTCTTATACATAACCGACCACACTCAATATAATAACGCTCGAAAATGACATTAAACACCGTGTATCTCCCTTATGCTTCGAAAACGGGAAATATGTCATAGGAAAAATGTGATTCTCCCGATGTTCTCTATACGTCATATGAGTTTGTGCAGTTTATGATGAAATACTCTGTATATATGTGAAACAAAAAGAACTCTGAATAAAAGAATCAACTCTCACAGAAGTGATATCAAAAGAAAAATAAATAGTTGTGCCTCATCTAAACATTCGATAGATAACGGACACAATCCAAATTTTGAACAAGTGAAGGTTATAGACGAAGAACGAAACATGTTGAATAGAAGATTCTTGGAATTATTTAGAATAAATCAGCATTCCCAAACGATGAATTCGAGAAAAGACCTAGCGGGAATACGTTCAATTTACGCAAATTTATTAGAAATTGATAAAAAGACTAAAGAAGTTGTGAACAATGATGCCACAAGACTTGAAATAGATTAATTAAAGTGAAGGAGGTGCCTCTGCTGACACGGTAGTGATATTTTCAACTTGATCTGTGTTGTGTTCTCTTGTACAGGGAAGGCTTCGAAGACTTTTCAGTGATTGTTTTAAACTCTTTATTTTGTAACCTTTACATGTAGGACTTTGATTAATTTGTTAGATGAGCTAGTAGAGGAAGTTTGTGAGATATTATTCGACCACAGTTCTGTGGTTTGAGAGTAAAAATAATCTAATGTCACTGTGAAGAAAGATGTGAATCTCCAACCTTATTCATCTTATCAAGCGTTACTTCCCATATTCTAAATGCTCTCTACCTCACTTACAAATTCTATCTTTGGTAGAAATCCTAGTGTCTCTAAGTATTTCATGATTTTCTTTTAAGCAAATAACTCTCATGTGCTCATGTTGTTGTAGAACTCCTGAAGCAAAGAAAAATATATTCTCGAAAGCTCGAGCATTAAGACAAAAGAGTTTCACTAACCTTCTGCTGAAATCCCAAACAACTAAACTTTTGATTGTAGCAAAGAATATTCTCATTTATATATATATATATATATATATATATATATATATATATATATATATTGTAGAAAATTTTTCTCGACCATATAAAAATTAACAAAAATTTAGTTATCGGGTATGTGGTCAATTTTCTTTCAAACAGTCAAAATGATCTGCGATTATCTTTATTCTCAATATTTCGTTGACCGTTGTCAACTTCCTCAGGAGAAACTGTAATACATGAAATGTAAATTCGTGGACAATACAAGAGAAAATGGCATTACTCACAAGATGTATAAAACACTAACTATTTAAAATGTAATCGCCATTGGTAATAAAATTTAATAAAACTACTCAGGACATCGGACAAGTGAACATCATTCATTGTTTTACCTTGTTGATGAATGATGTTCACTTGTCCGATGTCCTGAGTAGTTTTATTAAATTTTATTACCAATGGCGATTACATTTTAAATAGTTAGTGTTTTGTACATCTTGTGAGTAATGCCATTTTCTCTTGTATTGTCCACGAATTTACATTTCATGTATTACAGTTTCTCCTGAGGAAGTTGACAACGGTCAACGAAATATTGAGAATAAAGATAATCGCAGATCATTTTGACTGTTTGAAAGAAAATTGACCACATACCCGATAACTAAATTTTTGTTATATATATATATATATATATATATATATATATATATATATAAATGGATAAGATTTATTGGACACAACCCTCTGAAACTGAAATGAACCGTAGACAGCTGTTTCGGGCTTTCGGCCCTCATCAGTACGGTGAGAATTTGGAATTCGAAAACGCATAACGGAGTCAACACAAGGGAGCCAGCCGCACATTTGCGATTTCGGTTGGAAGACCTGCATTCCAGGTGACATCCAACGTCACCACGGAGGCAGCTTTAGCCACCTGCGTGACATCCGAGTCCAGGAATATAAATATAATATAAGAATAAATAATGAGGGATCGGTGAAGTACATGGGAAAGATTTAATGGACATAACCCTCTGAAACGAAAATGAACCGTAGACAGCTGTTTCGGGCTTTCGGCCCTCATCAGTACGAACTGATGAATGAATGAATTTATGAATCATAATATGTATTCATGAAGTGTTTTACATAGGTGAGCGGACTTATCACTTAGGTATCTTAGAGATTGGTTATAATAATTGTTGCTTGTAATTTTCTATAGACAATATGATCGGTTTTAATACGTTCTCCGACGTCATTGATACTCAGTCTCTATTGATCTCTATCTTTCTAGAGATTCTCCCCAATAAAAGCTCTCTCATTTTTTTTCTATCTTCTCCCTCCAGCTTTTTCGAGCATTTTCTGCTGCCAATTTTCGATTGATTCTCATTATGTTTTCTTCATTGTCAATGGGAGACCCACATATTCCTAAAACAGCCAGTAGTATGTCCTCACCATCATTATCTGGTTCAGGAACATTATCTCCGATACAAAGATTATGAAGCCCGACACAAGCATTGATAATTTTACTTGCCGTCTCTTGAGCATAGTGAAGAATTCTGTATGCAAGCAGATCACAAAAACGAATGATACAAAGCGCTCGCTGTAAACACTCGCTTTGAGAACGTATGCGACCTTATAGTCACGAGTCGAGAATACCAAAGCGTGTGATATTCTGAAAGTTCGCATACGCATAGAAAGGTCACTTGTCGAGAATACGGGCCCAGGACAAGGGCGCAAACGGTCTACGAATGCAAGAGATGACCGATTTCTGAGGCTATCTGCTCTCAGAAACAAGACAGTCACTAGTACAATGTTAAAAATGAGTTGGCAATTGCTTCCAATGTCCTGATATCATCTCGAACTTCGAGAAGACGTCTAAAGGAAGCTGGATTGAGCAATACCAGCAAAAATTTATGTGTTTACGTGTTTTATGTGTAGTTCATGTTTTGCGAATTTGTAGCATTAGTAATGAAAAATTACAAAATTACTCAAAATAGGGTCTTTTCTTCTCAATTTCAGTTCAAAACAATTGCTCTGCTTTATATACAAGTTTCTATGAAGCTATCAATTATATCAGTCGCATGAAAGAAAACTTGTGCTTATTTAATAAAGTGGTGCGTTAATTTTGTCCATGAGTTTATATATTTTTTGTCACTGACTATATAATTACGAAACAAGTAAGAAAAAACACTTCGAAATATATCCATAGCTTGGATAGATTATAAAAGGCCTTCGACTCGGTCCCGCACTCATGGCTCAACAAAACACTTCACATCTAAGGGATCTCAGAGCAAATCATCAAACTATTAAAACATATGATGAACTCATGGCGTACAACTCTGACTGTGGAAAAAAATGAATCCTACCGGACATCAGAGATTAAGATCAAGAGAGGTATTTTCCAAGGTGATACGCTCAGCCCACTTTGGTTTTGCTTGGCACTGGACCCGCTAGTACACTGCCGAAAAATCAAAAATATAGATACATAATAATTGATAAAAACCTACACATCAATATCAATCATCAATTATACATGGATGATTTTAAACTGTATGCTGCAAGTGAAGATCAAATGAAAAGGCAATTCAAGGTGGTAGCGTCCTTCACGGAATCAATTGGCATTTAAATGGGGTTGGACAAATGTGCAGTTGAACACGTGAAACGAGGTCAGCTGACCAGGAGTGATGGTATGAGGGTAATGGAAGATCTTACGATACCCGCACTCGAGCCCGAAGGATCTTACAAATATTTGGGCATCCAGCAAGCCTTAGAAGTGAAGACGAAGGAGATGAAGGCCATTCTTAAGGAAAAGTTTTTTGGCAGACTAAAGAAAATACTGAACTCTAAAGCTATGTTCATGTCCATAAACACATGGGTTCTGCCTTGCATTGCGTATTCGTTTGGGGTAATTCGGTGGTCAACTACAGAATTGAAAAGTTTGGACACCCAGGTTAGAGCGTTTTTTCACACGATACGGCGTTTACCATCCACATGCGACTGTAAATAGACTCTATGTTAGGAGGCAGGAGGGAGGAAGAGGAATGCAAAGTATTGAGATGGCGCATGATAAGGCGGTTGTGAAAATGAGGAAGTACTTTCAATCTAGACACTCACCTTTCTTTCGGGAGCTGTGTCGGGCAGACGAGGGATTTTCTGCATTGAACCTGTCCTGTCAAACAGAGATGACAAAAAATTTGACACTCGAAAACTTAGCTGAGCAATGGCACAGTAAAGTACTCCATGGAAGATACCCAGGAAACCTGAAACAGAAAAATATTAGCAAAAAGGAATTACTTACCTACCTTACTTCAGGTTACCTGTTTCCTGAAACTGAGGGCAGAATCATAGTTATTCAAGATCAGGTAGTGTCAACAAGATCTTACATAAAAAATATAACTGGAAGAAATATACCAACAGATCAATGTCGTAAGTGCTCCCAGGGAGTTGAATCAATGCAGCACATTACGTCCTCATGTCCTGTTCTTGCCCCAAGAGACTATACTGAGCGACATAATACTATGGCTGGAATCTATCATCAGGCCATCACAAAGAAAAATTGCCTGAGTCGAAAAGGAAAACAACCCTTCGAATACCGACCGGTCAGTGTGCTAGAGAATGACGAATGCAAAATATATTGGGACACATACCTATCCTTGACAAGAAACATAAAACAGCTACCATTTTAGACATAACTATTCCAGCAGATGATAATATAAGCAGAGCGTATACAGAAAAAATTACCAAATACCAAGATCTGGCTTTCGCAATCAAAGAAATACACAACCTGAAAACTGTTAAGATTCTGCCGCTATCATCTCAACTATTGGCCTGGTAGAATGTCACTGGTGGCTAATACTATAGCACTCGGAATTGATAGAGCAATAGTGAGTATATGGCGCAGACGGAGGTCATCCTGGCGACCACTAGAATAGTACGGAAGGTTCTGACGACATCCTAGAAATACCTTGACCGATAAGGTCACTCTGAAATATTTGACAAAATGTCACATGTACGGTAATATAGAAAATGAATTATAACTCAAAACAAAACAACTCATATTGAATAACATCAATGTATGAATATAAATGGGCAGAAAATCTTCAACATGCTCCAAACTAAAATTACAAAAATAAATTTTACTCTTCTTGCTTTCGATTCCGAGAATTTCAAAATTAGATCTTCCTCATGTTTTTCAACACATTGGATTCAATGGTAATTATGGCCAAATTTTGAAGTCCTTCTTGTGCCACAGTGGTCCGCAGATAATTTTTATTTAAATTTAATTTTGAAAATGAGCATTACCTATATTGGCATAGTGAGAAATATTCTCATCGCTATGTATGTGTTGGGGAATTAATGTTCTAAATTATTTTCAATATCGTCACAAACCCGTAGGAGAAGATAAAATATTATCATCGCTATACTTTGAAAACTGCAGTTTTCCTTGTACTGAATTCTAAATGCCTTGCAAAAATACATCATATTTTCCCATTCGAACGTTTTTATTAGCCTAATTTTAACTGAGACACTTATTTTCAAGGACAATACTAATTAACTACACAGATTTCAGTATTGGTACTTCATAGTCCAAGATCCCAAAGCTGTATGACGTAACTTATTTTCACATGGCTGATTTTTATATGTAGAGTAAGATCCCAGGGCCCCCAGACCTTACTTATTTTTGAAGTAACGAATTTTACAGTCTTTAATGTGTTAAATAGTGTGTGCATACTCGCTAGCTTGGCTAGGAAGCCCGTTCGCAGGTAGCAGGTAGAAAAAGTGGACAAAAACATACCGAACTTTTCTTAAATTCGAAGAACTGATTTTTTTATATGTCGCGCAGAATATCATGAAAAATAAATATTTCATATTGCCAGACCGTTTCCGTGGGCCGTTATTCCTCCCAGACGCTTCAAATTTCAATAAAAAAAATCACAGTTAGAAATATTGTTGCGAAATGGCCAGATTCAGAACTTTTGTTGAATTCGAAGCACTGATTTTCATATATGTCGCGCAGAAGATTATAAAAAATGAAAATTTCATATCGCCAGATCGTTTCCGTGGGTCGTAATTCCTCCCAGACGTTTTAAATTTTTATTTATGTTGCGCAAAATATTATAAAAAATGAATATTTTATATTGCCAGACCGATTCCGCGGGCCGTGATTCCGCCCAGACGCTTTAAATTTCAATAAAAAAAACACAATTAGAAACATTGTTGCGAAATGGCCAGATTCAGCACTTCTGTTGAATTCGAAACACTGATTTTTATATATGTCACGCAGAATATAATAAAAATTAAATATTTCATATTGCCAAACCGTTTATGTGGGCCGTAATTCCTCCCAGACGCTTTAAATGTCAATAAAATAATCACAGTTAGAAATATTGTTGCGAAATGGGCAGATTCAGCACTTTTGTTAAATTCGAAGCACAGATTCTCATATATAACACGCAGAATATTATAAAAAAATAAATATTTTATATTGCCAGACTGTTTCCGTGGGCGGTAATTCCCCCCAGACGCTTTAAATTTCATTAAAAAGATGAACTTTTCTTACATTTAAAGTCTTCAATTTTGAATATAATCCTAGGGGAATTATTTTAATTCCTTTTGTGTAAATCCAGACCAATCCCAAGGGCCAAATATTCTGCCAGTACATAATCTGAATTTTTATTAGTTTCCTAGAAACTATGAATTTTTTGCCTATAAAGTGTATGCGAGGAATTACGGCCCATAAGGCAGGTTCTACCAACTTGAGGAAATTCGAAGAACCCATAGTTACGAAACCTCTATCAATTAAAATATTGTAAAACGCCAGGTACGAGTTAACCGTCGAGTGAAGCTGACAATGAAGATTCAGATTAAGATGAAAAAGATTAAATTTTTTTATTTCTGTTATAATTATAATAATAAATTGTCATTACCATAATTTGATGTTGAAAACATACACTTTGTAGGCAAAAAATTAATAGTTTCTAGGGACCTAACAAAATTTTGATTGTGTCTGGCAGAGTGTTTGGCCCTTGGGATTGGTCTGGCTTTCCACAAAAAGTATTAAAATGATCCCCTGAAGACTTCGACTGTAAAAGAGTTTTTCTTTTTCAATGAAATTTAGAGCGTCTGGGAGGAATTTCGGCTCACGAAAAGGGTCTGGCAATATGAAATATTTATTTTTATAATATTTTGCGTTACATATACAGGGTGTTTCCTTAACATGCGGCAAAAATTCAGGGGGCTGTTCCTTGGACTATTCTAAGAATATTTTGTCCTTTGATGATTTTTGAAAAACCTCTTTGTTTCGAAGATACAGGGCAAACAAAATTTTAGATAATAACATTTTATTATGAAAAATTACATGAAAGAGATCGCTGGATTGGAAGAGGTGGACCTCATTTATGGCCTGCTCGTTCCCCGGACTTAAACCCCTTAGATTATTTCCTATGGGGCCATCTAAAATCATTAGTTTATACCACTCCAGTAGAAAATGTGGAAGACTTGCGAAATCGGATCATTGCTGGGTGTAACTTAATAAGAAATGATCCTGGTGTTTTTGAAAGGGTTCGGCAGTCAATGAGATTGGATGCTTGTATGCTGGCTGGAGGTGGTCATTTTCAACAGTTTTTGTAGGTTGAGTTAAATTTTCATGTAATTTTTCATAATAAAATGTTATTATCTAAAATTTTGTTTGCCCTGTATCTTCGAAACAAAGAGGTTTTTCAAAAATCATCAAAGGACAAAATATTCTTAGAATAGTCCAAGGAACAGCCCCCTGAATTTTTGCCGCATGTTAAGGAAACACCCTGTATAAGAATCAGTCCTTAGAATTTAACAAAAGTGCTAAATCCTTTTCGCAACAATGTTTCTAACATTTATAAAAATTGGTGCTTCGAATTCAACAAAAGTGCTGAATCTGGCCATTTCGCAACAATGTTTCTAACCTGTCATTTTTTTTATTGAAATTTGAAGCGTCTGGGAGGAATTACGGCCCACGGAAACTATCTGGCAATATGAAATATTTATTTTTCATAATATTGTGCGTGACATATATAAAAATCAGAAAAGTTCATTATGTTTTTGTCTATCTTTTCTATCTTCTACCCGTGAACGGGCCACCTAGCCAAGATAGCGAGTATGCACACACTATTTAACACATATAAGACTATATATACTGTGAAATACGTTTCTTCAAAAATAAGTAACGTCTGGGGGCCCTGGGATCTTAGACTAATGTGTTTTGTAGAATATTATTTGTAAAATAGTTTCATAAAACTATTCAGCTGACTAATATTTGTATTTAGGGGATGTTAAGTCATTACAATGTTTCCACCTTATGAAACATAATTTGATAGTTACCTCAATAACATATTTAAAAATCAGATATATGAAAATAAGTTCATTCATTTTTTTTGGAGCTTTAAAGCATCTGACAAAAGTTTTGGCCCATGGATCTGACACTTATGATACTATTTTAGAAATAATATTCTACAAAACATAAATATGAAAATCAGCCATATTAAAATGAGTTACGTCATACAGCTCTGGGATCTTGGACTATTAGCGAAACGGTGCTCATATGTGAATCCTCAAAATGAATTCTGGTTCTTCCTGAGAAAAATTTCTTACAGACTCTTATTATCGTTTATTAATTAGTTATTCATTTCTTCAAATTTAGGAGTATTATTAAAACCTTCAATTACTACATGCATATTTTGCGTATGTAGGATTAAAAAAAAGTTAATTCAGTTAATCTGTATTTTTCGAACAGGAGCAATCTTATCGTTTTGTCCTTTCAGATATAAAGTTTTTTCTTATTTTCACCCTACTATGGTTCCCACGAAATCTTAAATAGTATTTTTGTTATATATATATATATATATATATATATATATATATATATTCTTAAGAAAACGAGAGCTAAAATAATATAATAAATGTTGAAACAAAAAGTACCTAAGCTGGGATAAAAAAAGAACGGGGTATCATAACATTCTTTGTATGATACTATAGAATCCTACGATACTATCAACACAAGTATCATACGATACTATACAGCCAGGGGAAAAAACCTCAGCCGAAAAAACCTGCCTCCCCGTAAACAAAATAACATAAAATATCAAATATTAGGAAAATCTTGAAAGACATCAGTGTGATCATCTTCATGTTATCCGTCGATGGGCTCGGATACACAGATTCTTCCCAAAATGACACGTAATTCTTAATCTGAAATGAAAAGACAAAAGCAGAAAAGAAACCGATTATTCAGAATGAATCGAATGCATTTTGGAAATGCATTTGCTACTTTAAAAAACAACAACATTAAGATTTCTTGTTATTATGTCACAACTAACACCGAATTTTGCCTTCGATAACAATTATTCCGATTCAGAATTTTGCTAATTGACGTTTCTTTGAACAACTGCACGAATATCATGATTGACCATTTGACCAGTAGATTTGACGATGTGATGTATAATTATGATCGGTTTCATTTCAGGAGATGAACGAAAGGCTAGTTAATCGTCTAGAAGTGGAGAAATCACGTTTGTTAGAACTCACAGAGGTACAGGCTTCTAGAATATCAGCTGAAAGAGATGCTCACACAAAAACACAAGAGCGTCTGCGAACAGAACGCCAGAGAGCAGCAAGATTGGAAACGAGCTTGGCCAAATTAGAAATGGAATGCAGCACAATTCGATCAGGAGGTTCATATTTCACATTGACAACGAACAGATCAATGGACGTACAAAAAAATGCTACGGATCTACAAGATGAACTTGAATTAGCTCAAGAGACGATCAAGGCGTTGAAAACAAGACTAGAAATAGAACAACACGAGCGAAAGGTAGACTTGAAGGAGTTTACTAGGATTTTGGAATCTCAAAATTGAACATGAATACTGTATGTGCTTCAGTTATCAATAGAAATACAAAAATATTCTTTTGATAACGAGCAAATTTCTACAATTTTCATTTAATCTTATTAATTAAACATATTCAACGACCTGCACGTCAGTTTGATCACAATCGTTTAGATGTCAGCCCTCTGGAAATGAACATAGCTTAGGGTGCTAAGTATCACTTTATTTTTTAAAGTTCGATCGAAAAATAAAATTCAGTCCTTTCTTCCCACAATCTTTATTTTGTGACGACTAGTTTCGAGACTTTTCTAAAGTCTACAGCTACAAAACATTAGTTCATAAATTTTACTTTATAGTGTCCAAATTATATGTATATATACCGAGTGAGCCCAAGGTGTGCACCGAGCTTTCTAGGGTTAATAGTACATTGAAAAATAAGTACAGTTGGTTGAGTGAACTCATGGACCAAAATGCATATTAAGGGAGATATATCCTTCCAAAGTTGATGAAATTAAAAAATTCTCTGCATAACTTCCGAACGGTGTATGCCACAAGATTAAAATTTCGTATATAAATGTTCCTGAATACATTTTTTTGTAACACTTCTACATTTCTGATACTTTCACCCCCTGAAAGCTTGGAACACATTTTTGACTCACCTTGTATTCAAATGTCTTCTATTTCTTTAAAAAAATTGTGAGTATATAGGTATGTCAGAATAGAAACCTGGATGGTTGTAATTGTAATATTCTGTTACAACCTACCGTTGGTAAGACTGTTGCAGAACACAAGATCACCACCAACTGCCAGAGTTGAAAGGTTGTTGTTAAGAATTCAATCATATTATAATTTCAATATCGAACACCATGAAGGAGCTACAAATCCGTCTGACTATCTATCCAGACATTCATTAGCATCAAACTCAGAACTTGAAATCAACAGTGACAAAATAAATTACTACGTGAATTTTTGTGTAAGAAGTGCTCTTCCTAAAGCTCTAAACATTTCCATGGTGCAAGAAGGAACAGAAAGTGACCCAGATTGTCAGCTACTCCAAGAAGCAATCACTTAAAATAAGGCAACCTATTGGAAGCTACCCGAACTGCAACCATATGCAAAGTTGAAAGATGAACTTGTTTATCAGAGTGATATTATTTTACGAGGATACAAAATACTTTTACCCAATTCTTTACAAAAGCAAGCAATTGAACTAGCTCATAAAGGTCATCTTGGGATTACAAAAACTAAACAGTTATTACCATAGATAGATATAGATACATAGATGGGCCCTGAGCGCGATATGAATGGATTGAAATTGAAGATCACATATCGTCGGTTGAATGCAGAACTATACTAACTTCAAAAATCGAACTTTTCAGGAGACACATTTTTTTGAATAAGTCAAGAGCTATTGAATATTTTTCAAAAATTCTTTCATTTCGTACTTCCATTTGGACATCACAATTGATTTTTGAGTCTTAAAATTCGCTAAGGAAAAAATTTGTGAAAAATTTGGACATAGTATAAATTTTATTGGACATATAATAGTTCTACATTGCGGAACTATTCTAAGTTCTCAGTAATGAGCTGAAAATACGTTTCGGCAATAGTTTTCTTCCTGTATATTTGGTATCATTCGATCGAAAACGCAATAGCCTATACTCTTATTCGTTGTGTACCATTGTTAAATATAATATTAGCAATTCAATGGGCATTGTGGAGATAAAGTGAAGGATTTTAAATTCATGAAAAATAATTTATTGAGGTAATAATTCTCCTGAATCGGTACTACAAACTAAAAGGAACATTTTCTGAGATGAAGAGCTTGATTCACAATGGACGTAATGTAACTCAAAATTTAATCGACAGAAATCATAGCGAATAAGAATAGAAGTGTTCTTAATAGGTTGCGTTCTAATTTCTACGTTTCGACTTATTGAATTCAAAGGCAAAGTTGAACCTATTCTGAACATTTTGATTTTTATGATCTTAACTTTGTGTTATGTCCATTGTGAATGAAGCAATACTAATCAAATTTCGTTCAAGATCTGACAGAATTGAAACTGAATCCTTCGAATGAATAATGAAATGCAAAAAAAAGAGAGATCATTGGAAATAATGACTGACTAAATTATTCATAAAAAACACAGTCCTCTACTCAATATCTTCTTCATCTATGTCTTGCTGAGTAGTAAATGTCAGTTTTTTTGTAATAATCGTGGTAAGTTGAAGTTATGACACCTTTGTTACAAAGAAACTGTAAATGGTCATATTTTTTTTTGTCAGCGGTAAATTTGTCGTATAGAGAGGTACGAGAACAATATTGTTAATACTATCTATTGATAAAGATTTTCGACCTCGTTTCGTTAGATTTAGCTTCTTGAACTGTTCATCCTCGTATTCTGTCTTGAAAAACAGAAACCATGGACATTCGGGGTCGAATTCAATAATTTTGAATTTACTAACGAGCACTCTGTTGTTATCTTCGTCTTTGTCGAAGTTTATGGCAATTTTGGATTGAAGATTCTTCAAATCAAACACATCTTCTTGAGATATTTCGTGTACTGCATAAAAAGGACGTTTTTTTCTTAGCAGTTCGTACTATGGAGTACCACTGCTCTGGTGTGAAAATGGGAATATTTCGTGCCGCTCTTTCGATCACACTGTAGACACTATCTTATTCACTTTGTGGGTGACCTGATTCCAAATAGGTATGTTGTATTTTAATTTTGAATTTCATAGATGCAAGGCTATATAATGCAAACAAACATTTGTTCCGATTCTGACCAGAGCAATTGTCAGAGAATTCGTCCGTTTTCAAAACATCGAAATTTGTCTTATAATACAAGCTCGTACTGCAGCTTAGTGTTTCATAAGGCTGTAAATGATGAGGAACTTGTAGGTCAGAAGATTTATTCATCAGATTCTTCAACTTATCAAAATTCAGTAACATTATTTGATTTATTTTTATTTATTACTTGATTTTTATATTGTACAGCTGAACAAGAGCCTAATCTAAACCTGTCATCTGTTTTTTTCGAGCATTCTGGCCGTCGTCGTAAATTTATTCTCGACCTTTCGCCAGTTCGAGTGTCTGGCACTTTCAGGAGTTATTCTTTCAGGAGATATTCTAGATGAATCGAGTTGCCTGATGACGAAATGTCGAGAATGAATGTACTACGACAGCCGAAATGCTCGAAAAAACAAATGACAGACATTGAACGATGGCCGCGAAAGTCCCAACCAATCAATCTGAACTAAACCTCTTCAAAAACGATCCCCTTCACTTTTTTTATATGGGACTCATCCGCAAAAGTCATATTTTTTGTTTTCGGAGCTGAATCATCTGAATTTTGTCCGATGTATTATTTGTTGCATCTGCAAAAATGTTATAATTTTTACCTACGTATTTAAAATTTTTCCTCAATTACAAACCATGTGCCGGCAAGAGATTTAGAATTTTCTGAGCCCTGCTGCACGCCATACCGTTGAAACAGAATAATGCAGAAGTATACCAAGTCCGCTATCTACAAAATTATGTCCTGATTATATAGGTCAGAACTATGCTATGTCCGCTAATTCGCTTGAGAGAATCCTGCACCTGTACTCGTCATAGTTCTGCACTCAACTGAAGCGCGACGGAACTAGCACATGAGTTTGAATGAAATGGAAAAAGTGGGGTAAGGGAATCATTTGGACTTGTGATCTTTCTGCATAAGGTAGAGGGGAGTATCATGTACCTTTATGTGTGATAAACCGATTTTTGGGAAAAATGGACATAGACTAGTTCTGCATCCAACCGACGATATACAAAGCGGAGTTTGTTTTTGTTTTGAATTTTGACAGGTCGATGTAAACATGATGTAAACAAACGGCAGAGTCGTGCGTTTTTAGGGGTACTGAAACGAAATAAATATAACTTCATGAACAGAGATCAATAGGATTTTTTTTAAGAAATGAATCGGTTTCACCTTATGGTTATTAGCGACGGTACTTTATCTAAATAATTAAAGGTTTACAGAATAAGAGAAAATGATTGGAATATTATACGATTTCATATCTCTTGAAGTGAATGAATGTAGTTCAGACAATTTTTAAGAATAAAAAATTACATAATTTCTAATGAGAACTTAAGGTCCTGTGGAAGTGGTATACCTATATTTCGAAATGGTGTAGATTATTTTACAGTCTATGAGAAAATTTAACGCTGTTAGAATCACATTAGGTGGTTTCAGTGCATTGCAACAAATGGTATTCGTGTATCATGTTTCTCATTGATTTGAGCTGTATTATTAAAAATATTCTCTTCTGTAAGAATAGTAATTATTTTTCAATAATAGCTTTGATCGATGAAGGAAAAATGTTTGACGTATATATTTATGTTCATTAAAAAATATTTTAATATCAGAAAAAACCTGATTTGTACATAAGACATTGAATTTCATTTTTGTTGAAATTCTTTATCTTTTCTGAATCTGGCCATTTCGCAACAATGTTTCTAACCTGTCATTTTTTTAATTGAAATTTGAAGCGTCTGGGAGGAATTACGGCCCACGGAAACTGTCTGGCAATATGAAATATTTATTTTTCATAATATTGTGCGTGACATATATAAAAATCAGTTCTTCGAATTTAAGAAAAGTTCGGTATGTTATTGATTTGAGCTGTATTATTAAAAATATTCTCTTCTGTACGAATAGTAATCATTTTTCAATAATAGCTTTGATCGATGAAGGAAAAATGTTTGACGTATATTTATGTTCATTAAAAAATATTTTAATATCAGAAAAAACCTGATTTGTACATGAGACATTGAATTTCATTTTTGTTGAAATTCTTTATCTTTTCCATTTCTGCAATGGTTGGTTAATTTGAAAAAAAATTTATTCATTATAAACTGTTTATTTTCTGCTTTTGTCTTTTCTCATTTCAGATTGAAGATTTCAGGTAGATTGGTGAAGTCTGTTTTTCTATCGACAAATACAACAGGAATCTCACCTGAATGTTTATTGTTAAGACGAGGCCCATGGATATGATGCAGAAACTAAAAAAAAACAGTTTTCGAAAGGAATTTATAAATTTTAAAAACCAGCAATTTCTTTCATATTTGGAAAGAATAGTGTATGTTAAACAGGATCTCAGTCCCACCAATTTTTCATCCACACTGATGATCAATCAAATTTATTCATTAAGCTGTTACATAATAATAACAAGTACCTAAATTCGGGAAATCATGAATAGCATAAAAAGAGGCCATTACCTGAGACTATGTCTTGTATGCAAGTGCCCCTTCACGAAATTAAACACAGCACAGTTTCGAAAAAAAGAAATAGAAAAAATATTAAATTAATCAAAAATTCAATTCACATGGTTGAATTCAACAGAATCAAAGACAAAGATACATAAACATACATTATATGTTCTTCTTCTAGAATAGGTAGTAGTGGTAGTAAACTTTTTATTAACTTTGAGCTACAAAGTTTAGAATATTAACATCAAAATAAAGTTTCATCATCATTTGCTCAATATCTACTTCTAATCCCACTTATTATCAGTCGCTTGAACTGATTCAAATCATCAGCACACCTCATATACAATACATATTAGCAATTCATTGTAGGTATTCAATCCATTATAATATGCCAGCAATATCCATTATGCAAGAGCATAGGCATGATTTGAGAGTAACTTCTCGTCATAGAAGTGATCTCCATAATTTTGAAAAATGTCTCCAGGCAAATCAATAATTGTCCTTATTATCATTAGTTTCACAACACTGTAATTATTTGAAAACAAATTCAACCTTGATTTCATGAGCCTGAATAATTTTTCACCTTGCTCGCATAATTGATCTCGAACATTGAGGCCTTCGTCAAATTTCCATACATCTCTCTTATTTTGAGTTTTGAACGTATCTCGTCATCTGACGTCTCGTCAGATGACTTGAGCTTCATCAAATTACCTCTGTGGAGTGTCAGCTCTGTAATTCATCATACCCTTTTCTGCCTCTGATGCTGTGAAAGTTTTAGAAAAAGCTGGTGATCTGCAAAAGAATCACATTATTTTTTTTATGTTTCTTCTCTGGTTTAATATTTCTTATTTATCTTAGAAGTAAATGTTACATTTAATAACAAAGTATCATATGAAAAGAGTCTTCCGGGCTTATTGGCCGTGGTCCATTAGGAATAATTTCACCTAAAGTTTCGCCTACAGCTTCGGTAGGCATCTTCAGAGGATTCTCGGTCTAAGGTTGTACCTCGAACGCTGAATTTCTGACACTGGCGCGTTCGAACCGGAAACGTCATCTGCGCGCCGGTTTGTGGCGGGAAAAAGTGGCGCGTCTACGTGCGCGATGCTGATTGGCCCATCGCTCCCGCTTCGTGTCGGCTTGATCTTTGTTTTTTCTAAGGTCGGTAACCAGGCGCTATGCAAGAAAGGGGTCTCTTCTTTTCAATTTATGTTATTTTTGTGTTTATAAATTTCAATGGCTTCCATGTTCAGCCTGGGATAGTAACTTCTAATATTGGAAATAATCTCCGCTTTTGAGAAATCTATGTTGTGTCCATCTATTAGCGCATGTTCTGCTAGTGCGGATTTTTCTGTCTGATTCAGTCGACAGCACCGTTCGTGTTCCTTAATTCTAGTATTAATACTCCGTTTTGTTGTGCCAATATAGACTTTGCCGCAGTCACAAGGTATTCTGTAAATACCAGCTTGTGAAAGTGGGTCAACTTTGTCTTTGGTTGTTTTGATCATTTGCCCAAGTTTTTTGTGTCGGCTTATAAACAGTCTCGATGTTGTGCCTTTTCAGTATTTTACCAATTCTATCTGTGACCTTGGGGATGTATGGTAACATGGCTCTTCCGTTAGGTGTAATTTGTGATGTGTTATCATCACGGGTGGAAGTTTTTGTTCTTATTGCCCTCTGAATTTCTTTGGTATTATAGCCATTGGCGATTAATGCATTCTGTAAATGTTCAAGTTCATCCTCCAGAAATTCCGGCTCGCATAATCGTCGGGCTCTTTCTACGAGTGTTTTGATAACTCCTCGTTTCTGTTTGGGGTGAAGAGAAGAGAGAAGAAACTTTTATGAGAGCCTTTGTTTGTTTGATTTTGGATGAGGTAGGATCTCTTCTGAGTTTAGTGTAGTTTGAAGGCTCTAACAACTCCCTCATTTTGAAATCATAGTCTGACGAATTCATTACTATCGTTGCGTTTCCTTTATCAGCTGGAAGGATGACAATGGATGTGTCCTCATTGAGATTCTTTATGGCTTTGTATTCCCTGAAATTTATATTACTTTTTGATGGTTTAGCCTTCCTGATAATTCTGGACGCTTCAGTCCTCACTTCCTCAGCTGTAGCCTCAGGTAAAGACCGAATTGCTGCCTCAACATTAGCTACTATATTCTCCACCGGAATGTTGAGGCATCAATTCGGTCTTTACCTGAGGCTACAGCTGAGGAAGTGAGGACTGAAGCGTCCAGAATTATCAGGAAGGCTAAACCATCAAAAAGTAATATAAATTTCAGGGATAAAGGAAACGCAACGGTAGTAATGAATTCGTCAGACTATGATTTCAAAATGAGGGAGTTGTTAGAGCCTTCAAACTACACTAAACTCAGAAGAGATCCTACCTCATCCAAAATCAAACAAACAAAGGCTCTCATAAAAGTTTCTTCTCTCGATGAAGAAACTAAAAAGAGAATCTGTAAGAGTGAAGCAAGGGCTCCGCGCATATACGGACTTCCGAAAATTCACGATGATAATGTCCCATTGAGACCAATTGTTAGTACCATTGACTCGCGAACATACGATTTAGCCAAAGTCTTAACGACGATGTTGAGACCTTATGTGGGAAATACGGAAACCTTTGTCAAGGACTCTACTCACTTTGTAGAAAAGCTGCAGAACATCCAGTTGGGACCAAATGACCGACTCGTTAGTTTTGATGTTGTGTCTCTGTTCACATTAGTTCCCATCAGAGAATCGCTAAACTACGTTTCGGAGATATTCCCGAATGACATAGCAAAGCTCTTCGAACTTTGCCTAACATCCAGCTACTTTCAGTGGAAAGGCGAGTTCTATAAACAAATAGACGGTGTCGCCATGGGAAACCCTCTAAGTCCTGCAATTGCGAATTTCTTCATGGAAAAATTCGAACAAAGTGCCATCGAATCGACATCGAAGAAACCATCTACGTGGCTACGTTATGTAGACGATACTTTCGTCATTTGGGGTCACGGAGATGAAGAATTGCAAGTTTTCTTAACCCATCTCAACAGTAGGCACACAAATATTCAATTCACAATGGAAGTTGAAAAGGATGGTGCACTACCATTTCTAGACGTCTTGGTAACTAGAAAGCCTAATGGGAAACCAGGACACAGGGTTTATAGAAAACCAACCCACACTGACAGATATCTACATAAGGAGTCTAATCATCAGCCCAAACAGAAACGAGGAGTTATCAAAACACTCGTAGAAAGAGCCCGACGATTATGCGAGCCGGAATTTCTGGAGGATGAACTTGAACATTTACAGAATGCATTAATCGCCAATGGCTATAATACCAAAGAAATTCAGAGGGCAATAAGAACAAAAACTTCCACCCGTGATGATAACACATCACAAATTACACCTAACGGAAGAGCCATGTTACCATACATCCCCAAGGTCACAGATAGAATTGGTAAAATACTGAAAAGGCACAACATCGAGACTGTTTATATAAGCCGACACAAAAAACTTGGGCAAATGATCAAAACAACCAAAGACAAAGTTGACCCACTTTCACAAGCTGGTATTCACAGAATACCTTGTGACTGCGGCAAAGTCTATATTGGCACAACAAAGCGGAGTATTAATACTAGAATTAAGGAACACGAACGGTGCTGTCGACTGAATCAGACAGAAAAATCCGCACTAGCAGAATATGCGCTAATAGATGGACACAACATAGATTTCTCAAAAGCGGAGATTATTTCCAATATTAGAAGTTACTATCCCAGGCTGAACATGGAAGCTATTGAAATTTATAAACACAAAAATAACATAAATAGAAAAGAAGAGACCCCTTTCTTGCATAGCGCCTGGTTACCGACCTTAGAAAAAACAAAGATCAAGCCGACACGAAGCGGGAGCGATTGGCCAATCAGCATCGCGCACGTAGACGCGCCACTTTTTCCCGCCACAAACCGGCGCGCAGATGACGTTTCCGGTTCGAACGCGCCAGTGTCAGAAATTCAGCGTTCGAGGTACAACCTCAGACCGAAAATCTTCTGAAGATGCCTACCGAAGTTGTAGGCGAAACATTAGGTGAAATTATTCCTAATGGACCACGGCCAATAAGCCCGGAAGACTCTTTTCATACCAGTATATCCGGTCGTGAAAGCCTTAAACTATTCATTAAAGTATCATGTCATGATCCCAAGAACACAAGGTCATAAACCGTATACAAATAGAGGTGGAATCAATCTTGTGCTAATTCATAATGAAATAGTTGTGCATAAAATATAAATAAATGAGTGTGTTTCTAACACCTCAATTGAAATAGGACAGTTACCTCTGTGGAGGAAAGTCAGCACTGATATTCATCATAGCCCTCTCGGTCTACTATAAGAAGTAGGGGAAGACGGGGGAATACCGCGCACGCACTGGCGTAGCGCAACTTTCGGGCCCCCCCCGCAAGATTTTAGTCGGGGGCCTCCTCCATAATTTTACGTTATTTCTGATAAGTTTCCTCTGACGTTTTTTAAAGAAAAATATTTAAGAAAATGTGATATAAAATGTATATATAAGTATGTATACAATATATTGAATAACAAAAATTTGTAAACAAAATAACATAGATTTTGATATAAAAATAACTGGAAAGAAATCAATGTGAGAAAAAAGTTAAAAAATTATTTAACAAAAATGCATTAATCTTTGCTAATTTTTTTGTTCAAACATATCTATCAACTTGTCGATGGCCAAGCTTCAGGCTACTTCTTGTTCAAAGCTGTAGTAGGCTCAAAAGTCTGATAGACGTGTTTGCTTTATTGTATTCCTAAGATAATTCTTGATTATCTCGAGCCTAATAAAACGATCATTTGACGATATCCAAAGAAAGTACCGAAAAGCTTGACGGTATATTAAAAAACTAATTGAGTGATATTTCAAAAGGAGATATTGAAAACCTTATATGGTTTTTAAACCATTTAGGAACATTTCTCTATTTTTCGGGAGTAATATTAATTGTATATCCAGTTTTGTTCATTACATCCCAGAAAAATATAGCGAATCCGCAAGTTCAATAGAATGAAATTATTGGGGCCCCATTTGAAGCTTTTCGTTTGACTTGGGGGCCCCTTTAGTGCCGGGGACCTCTGATACGCCACTGTGCTGAATAATTGATAGTGACTCAGGCATTGGCTTATTAAAATATCAAAAAAACCTTTCGTCGCGTAGAAAATGCATTTTCGTTTTCTCTCTGGAGTTTTCTTTTGCAAGCTCCACTCAAATATTTTCTTCTCCCATCTGACATTTTTTCTTACTACTAAAAAAATTTTAAGACATTCGAACTGCCGTTTCTAATTGGTGCATTCAATAACTTTATTTTTTTTTAATATTGAAAATGAAAAAATACGATAGAAGTTTCTTGACGGAAAAATAAGCTATGCAATTAATTCTAGAACTGACCTTGAATGAAATTGTAATGCTGAAACCAAAGGCACAAAAAGAGACAAAACATTGAATACTTGATTGTAAACAAACTCACGACGTGGTTTCGTTTTCAAACACTTGTTTCTCTCACTACTAGAATGGAAATGGAAATAAAAAGATTTCACAATATTTCCCCTTCTTCATAAAAATATCCTGATTGGAGAATTGACAATTATTTCTGCAATAACAGATAAGACGCAAGCCGCCTGAAGAAACACATGTCAAATGAGCCGCCGAGCCCCCAATAAAAGGATCATGTGGCGACCTTCAAAGAGAAATACCGAAAAGCTTGACGCCATAAAAAAATTCTTCAAAAAAGGGTAGTACAGGGTGTGACTAAGGGATAAGTCGATTCGAATTACTGTTAACCTTCTATGTGTTTTGAATATAATTCAAGAATATTTCTCTATTTTTCGATAATATATAACTGTACCATCATCATTCTTTGTTCGTGATATCATCAGAAAAATATCGCGACTCGGCAAGTTCAATAGTTACTGAGGCCCCATTCAAACCTTTTCGTTTGGTTCGGGGGCCCCCTTAGTGCCGGGGCCCCCCCGCACTGCGGGGTCTGCGGGGCCCTCTGCTACGCCACTGCGCGCACGGGGGAATTCTGCGCATCGATATTTTGCAACTCAGTTAAAAAAATTCCAAATTTGAATACAGCGTGCCATCTTGTATTTGCCTGCATAACATTCGCTCGCAACTCAACGGCTGTTTAGACAAGGCAGCCGATTGTTTATTTTACGTCACTCTGATGTAATTTTACACAGAACTTGAAATATCGGCAAGCGGCAAGTGCTTTTATTATTAAATTTGCAATAAATGTATTGCAAGAATAATTTCCTCCAAATGTGTGAATTATTTATTGCGAAAGAACAATTAATTATATTTCGTCATTTACTGTCAGTGATTAATTAGGTTAGCTGACTCAAATCTTGGGAATGACGCGCAGCTTCAGCGGGGTAATTCCGCGCTGCGCGGTACCTATTTCCTCGGGTGGATTTTTTGACCGATATTTAGAATTTGTATTTTTAGCATTCAAAATGCCCCGATCTATTGTCCGGAAAAGGAAAAAATCAAAATGCAACTCAAAGCAGCTATCACTGCCATACAATCAGGGCGAAAAATACGAGAAATTGGTTGTTCTTTCAATATTCCAGAATCCACTCTACGTGACAGACTAAAGGTCAATAATTTTTTTTTGTACTTATTCATGAAAAGTTGTTTTTTCATAATATACTTGGTTTCACCTGAACGATACATATTTTTTCCGTTTCTCAGTTCTTAAATATGTGCGCGGTATTACCCAGTACTTGGGGAAATGCCGCGCAAATTCAGTTTTCAGAATTATTGGTCATGAGATTCTCAATAGGTTGGAGATTCAGGAGTTAGTTTATGAAAGTTTTTGTGTATAGTGGAAAGTTTTTGTGAGAACTCTTCCTTAGGTGCGCGGAATATCAAGAAACTTTGTTTCTAGTCATAATGAAGAAAAATGCTTTGATCTATGTGAAAAATTCTCATAGATACCTATTTATTTATCGTATGACATACAACAAATACCAATACAATACGAAATTTCTACCCACTACTCATAATCAACTAACGCCACTGTTTTAATTGCTATTAAATGAAAGAGTGTAAAATCATCGGATTCGCTAGTTCGTGCTGGTATTCAATGAAATTCACAATCGAAACAGTTTGTACCAGGAATCACAAGACTTAGTATACGCTGACAAAACACTATAAGTATGATATAGACTTACCATTACCGGTAGGACAACGTGGCAAAATCGTGGTACTGTGTATTATATGAACTGACTCTGCTGGATGGTATATGGAACTGGTCTCGTTGTTGAAGGGCTAGGCGTCTCGATGGTCCGCGCTTAGTGCGGAAGGGGGGTGGCCCTTGTCTTCTTCTTCTTCCTTTAACTTGCCTCAGTATAAGTCATATCAACTTCTAGCGCATGACAGCAAGACAAAGTTGAAACAAAGCTCAATATCGAGACCACCATCCAAGCATAACAATTGCATCGTGACAATTAAGAAAATGAATTAAGGGGGAATAAACATATATACAAAATAAGAACAGAACAGCCACTGTACTCACTTTTGTTGTTTGTTGCTGTGTATAAATATAAATAATAATGTTTTTCACATGTCTTGCAAATAAAACAGTATTTCGACATTTTTCTGAAGTAAATGAACTTCAATATCACTATAAGGCACATTATTAAAACTTAGGATCACGAATACTAGAGCAAATATCTTGAAAATAACAGAAATACCCCAGGTTAGGTTAATGTTTATAAACAGCAGGGGGGGAGGGGAATGTAAACATTATTAGGCGAATTTTGGCGCTGTAACTACAGGTTACCACGTAACCGTAGTTACATGTAGTTACAGGGTTACCACTTTTCGCGAAGCTAACTATGTAACTATGACGTTTTCATGACGTCACGCATACCACAGCACGTAACTCTCCTCTCGAGCAGGTAACTCGGGTAGTATGTATTTCCATCTCTTGCTAATGAGTGAAATTGTGATGGGATTGATTTGGGACCATAGATTCACGAATGCAGTATTGAGATAACGGCCTGTTAGATTTTTCAAAATAAAAGATGTTAAATAAAAAAAATTTCGATTTTTGTCTATCTGTTGATAGATTTCAAGAAAAAATTCCCTACCAGCACAAAAAAGGACATTTTCAATTTTTTCGACATCGTTGGATCTATACCTAATTAAATACTAATCGAATGCAAGTTATATATGAAAAAGATGGGTGAAAAATAAGATTCCAGTACGAAGCAACTGATAATAGTAACAGTAAAAAAAATATTAAACAAAGGAGATCGTCGATTGACACATCCCATTATTATTATTATTATTATTATGATGAACAGGGGTCGTTGTGGCTTCGTTCAGCCTTCCGGGAACTTCGACCGCAAGGATCTTTTGTTCTTTACCCAACTCGTTCATTTAAATCCCAAGGAGGCCATCAATGGTGTTGATGAACCCAGCGACCTCCTTAGGAGCCTTGGCGGTTATTTCATGTGGATCCAGAACCGACTTCCCCATGTGAATGGTTCTTAGTTCCGCCAGTTCTGGACACTTGCATACCATGTGTTCAGCTGTTTCCTTCTCCGATCCACATAGCCTGCAGGTTTCATCTGCTGACTTTCCCATGCGATACAAATGATATTTATATCGACAGTGTCCCGTCAGCAGACCCACCATTACTCGAAGCTCAGCTCGTGGCAGCTTTATGAGCTTCCTGGTATAGGTCGACGAGAATTCCACAAATCTCTTGGCTTGCGCAAGTCTGGGAGTATTTCTCCAAAGCGTTATTTTGTTTGCCGCTTCCCATTGTTGGACCGCTTTCTTGTATTGGTCTATTCCAAGCCCACAGAAAGGTTCAGGTCCAACAGGCTTCAGCCTTGAAGCCTTCTTCGCCAGTTCGTCGGCTGTTTCATTTCCCTCAATACCACAATGTCCTGGTATCCATAGTAGAGTCACTTTGTTGCCTCTGGCCAGTTGCTTTATGGTATTACGGCATTCATATGTCAGCCGAGATTTCTGGCTGTATGATTCCAGTGATCTCAAAGTGGCCTGACTGTCCGTGGTGATATATATATGCGCTCCTTTAAGATTCCTTTGAAGGCACTCTTGAGCGCAGGTATAGACTGCTAGTGTTTCAGCCTGTGAAACCGAAGGTTCACTTCCGAGGGACTTGGATATCCTTGTTTTGGGTCCCCATATCCCAATGCCTGTACCCCTTTCTGTTTTCGATCCATCAGTATACCATATGGATGACTTCTTGTCTATACGATTTACGAAGTTCATTGCATTATGACGATCACCAATGATCGTTTCGAATGGCATTTCGAAATCGTATGTGATTGGCATCACATCTGAGGGTTTTGCCAAGAGGCTTGAGTCCAGTTGGTTCAGTATCCTCATATGTCCAACCCAGTTTCCGGGTAGGAGGTTCCCCTTTAGGGATATTTTAATGGCTTCCAGCAGGCTACATTTCCTTACATACAAGTGTAAGGGAGGCAAATCGAGTATGACCTCGAGCGCTGCTGTCGGAGTTGTGCACATAGCTCCGGTGGCCCCAACACAAGCTAATCGCTGCAATTTTAGCAGCTTGTTGCAAGTAGTGCACATCCCAACAAATGACAGAAGTAACTATGACGTCATAGGTTACTAGTAACTATAGTTATTAGTTGTAGTTACAGCGCCAAAATTCGCCTCTTGAGATCTTTTCTTCATTTTTGCCTCTGTTTACATCTCACGGGGCCCATCTATGTTATCTATATCTATGGTTATTACCAGTGGCAGTGGCGTAACGTTTCTCAGCCAGCCCCCCCCATGATTATTCTCGGGCCCCATCCCTATTAAAAAAAAAAATTCAATTTTTTTTTCTTTGTTTTTCGGAAGAACTTTAGCAAAGTTGAAGAACTAATAAGTTTCCATTCGTTTCTGCCGTTGCATTCCATTATTATATTATAATTTATTTTTAAACAAACAGTTAATAAGTCCTTTTCAGACGTTTTCCTAGATTGTTCTTCTATACTTTTCATTAATACATTAAACGGTTCTTTTCCAAAGCTCAACGCCCCAAACCAAAAACACACACACACACACGAACAAAGAAGCCCAACCTCCACACATGGTAGGTATACCTAACATGTTATACAAAGTGTACCTATACGCTTTGAATAACGCTAAAGCCGGCGGTAACTATTGGCTGTGACGTCGATAATCAAAAACGAAAGGACGTATGAAGATCTGAAAAATAGAAAATTAAGCTGAATGAATATTATAGCAGTTAGCCTAAAAATTTTTTCTAACGCTCGTGGACAAAAAAACGAAAGTTGAAAAAGCTTGAAATGTTGTTGTTGGTTTTTTTAATATCTCTCAAAAACAACTGAAGCTACAAAAAAATTTTGATTCCATTTTGATCCTTTAATCCTTTAGTCCCGTAGTGCCTATAAAATCCAAAAAACGAATTGCATTAATTTGAACCGATATGTACGTTATGAATCACATTTATAAGATCATCTATTTTATCATTTTAACTGTTATTTGAAGTTAATTTTTAGACTTATCCAGACTTAATAAGAGCAATCATATCAAACATTTATAATTCTTTGCTCTCTTATCAGCCTCAACAATTTCACTAATAATTTTGAATCTATATATAAATATCATTAGCAGAAAATTAGTTTTTACTGTCTTAAAAAGATAAAGAAAAATTGAATAAAAGGTTCAACAACCGGGCCCCCAGACCTCGCTGGCCCCATCCCAACGGGGTGGCTGGGGGGGAGTGTACGTTACGCCACTGGTTATTACGAACAAAGGTTTGGTTTCCAAATTTGGACATAAAGACCGAAGTTGTTTGTTATTAAATCTTGTGAACCATGCCAAGCTGTTACCAAAACCAATCGAAGGAACCCTATTACCTTAACTCAATTACCAAACTATCCATTTCAAGCTATTAATGTGGATTATGCAGGACTATTTCCTAACAAGAAGTATATTTTTATTGCTGTAGATGAGTATTCCATAATAGAAGTTGAAAATTCAACATTCTTTTTACACTTACAACCAATACTTCAGAACATGTTCACCACATTTGGATTTTCTAAATTACTCAAATCAGACAATGGCCATCCTTTTAATGGAGGTGAACTAAAAACATTACTAAACAATTCTAGTATTCAACACAGGAAAATAACACCATACTGGCCTGAAGCTAATGGTATGGCAGGAAGACTGGTGAAGACAGTGAAGTAGTCACTTCTATGCTCTCACCTAGAATGCGGTAATTTTGAACTTAAAAGCAATGATTTTCTAATGAATTATCGAAGCACTTAACCACAGAGAAGTCTCCATTTGAGATATTTTTTAGCCGTCCAATGAATAACTTGTTACCTATGTTAACAATACCAACTTCAACATCTTCAAATGATGAAAAGATTTTTCGTGACACAGATGAAACAAATTGAAGCAAAAGATTTATGCAGACAAACAGAAAAGAACACAATATCACACATTTAAGGAAGGAGATTTAGTTCTTTGCAAACAACCAAAAAGAGACACTTTAACTCCATATTTCAACCCACAACCATACAAAATAATACGAATCATGGTCTGCACCATAAGAGCCATGAGGAACAACAAGGTCATAACAAGAAATTCTTCGTTTTTCAAGAAATTCACCCAACCAAAAAATTCTACGAAATTTCAAGACACCTAAAAGTATTAAAACCCAAAGGGAAGAAATTAAGAAGAAAGAACAGACACGAATGAACTGGAAGCTGATCGATAATATCCTTCCAACCAATCCCGATGAATATCCATTGACTCCGCAAAGTTTGGATGAGGGAGCACTGCAGGAAAATCAATGCCCTGTAGAAAATATTAAAGAGGATTATGGACTTGCAAGATTTTTTGAAGACTCCGCCAACCCAGTGGAAATTGTAGAGGTGTCGGGGGAGAGTGTCTGCTCTGTTTCAAAGACCTAAAAGAGACAGTAGACGTCCAAAATACCTCACAGATTTCATTGAATAGTGCTGCTGTTGAGTGATTTAGATAGAATGTAATTTTTTTCATTTTCATATTTTATTCAAAATACAGCATATGTATAAAGTAATGGACCCCATCCACTATCAGTTCAACTGAAGTAAGTAAGGCCCACGATCTGAATCGCCAACACATTGATCAATTAATCTTGAGATCTCGAACTGCAGTTGGCCCGAACTGAAGGTCTGTGGGCACTCTACAGGCGAGAATCGGAAGAGAGATCGCCGACCGGCACAGATCTGTCGGACGGTGATCTCAGGTGCCCTCCGCCACACACTGTCAGTCGGCCGGTCGGCTTGCAGGCTCGTGATCGTCTTCTCTCCGACTCTGTTGTTCTCGTCAGTTTTTCGACAGCCATTTTCATTCCTGCAGCGATAGTGAGAGATTGGACTGACGGGTAGAGATGGACAGTAATGGGTCCCATCCACTATCAGTTTAACTGAAGTTAATCGTAAGGCCCACGATCTGGGTCGCCCACACATTGATCAGTTAATCTTAAGATCTCGGACTGCAGTTGGCGCGGACTGAAGGTCTGTGGGCACTCTACAGGCGAGGTTCGGAAGAGTGATCGCCGACCGGCACAGATCTGTCGGACGGTGATCTCAGGTGCCCTCCGCCACACACTGTCAGTTGGCCTGCAGGCTCGTGATCGTCTTATCTCCGATTCTGTTGTTGTCGTCAGTTTTTCGACAGGCCATTTTCATTCCTGCAGTGATAGTGCGAGATTGGACTGACGGGTAGAGATGGACAGTAAACCAGGTTTTATTTCCGGATTTATTGAATTTTACCGAGCCTAACCCTGTTTATGGAGAATTAAAGATGACGCTTAAGCAAATAAACGGCTACCTACGTGATGAAGCGTACAACGTGCTATTAGAATTTCATAAGAAGACTGTGCCATTAGCTACAGTCGATGCGGTGAAAACAAAATTTTTTTTATGTGATTTTCGAAAAGAACCAGAAAAAGTAAGGAACAGCAAGTCGGGATCATCGGGAGATGACGCAGTCAACCTTTGTTCAGCACTGATTGCTTGGCTTCAATGGGTGTCCACCTCGGTGTCCACTCTACCGATGATACCAAAGCTTCGAGTTTTCGGAAATCTTTTTCACTCATTTTCAAATTATCAATCAAATAATCAAATAATCGTCTCAGTTCGCGGAGCAATGTCATATTGTGTCTCTATCTTGGAGGCACTCTTCCACCTAAAACCACCTCCAAAAATTGAAAGGAGGTAAATAGCACAGCGTTTCAGACGAAGCATGGTGGACAGAACTGTGTGAGATAACTGAAGTTCGCCTGCAGTCCCGTTTTGCCATCGGCATTCCCCCTGCAGGCACTGGACGCATAGTGTGTACCACCATCAGGCCAGAATATGCAGTTTTGTACGGCCGCCTGCAGGCGGTTAACTGATAGTGTATGTTGCTGTGCGATATTGGTCTTACGTTCTCCTATTGAGGCGACGGAATGCAGGCAATCGCATAGTGGGTAGGCCGCATAAACCAGGTTTTATTTCCCGATTTATTGAATTATACCGAGCCTATCCCTGTTTATGGAGAATCAAAAATGACGCCTATGCAAATAAACGGCACCGGCTATTAGAATTTCATAAGAAGACTGTGCCATTAGCTACAGTCGATGCGGTGAAAAACATTTTTTTATGTGATTTCCGAAGAGAACTAGAAAAAGTAAGAAGCAGTAAGTCGGGAGCCTCGGGAGATGACGCAGTCAACCTTTGTTCAGCACTGATTGCTTGACGTAAATGGGTGGGTCTACCGATTCCGGGTGATACCAAATCTAGGAGTTTTCGGAAATATTCTTCACTCATTTTCAAATTATTAATCCAATTATCGCAATGAGATTGCCTCAGTTCACGGAGCAATGTCATATTGTGTCTCTATCTTGGAGCCACTCTTCCACCTAAAACCTTCTTCGTGGGGGATCCCCAAAAAATGAAGGTAAATAGCACAGCTTTTCTGACGAAGCATGGTGGTCAGAACTGTGTGAAATAACTGAAGTTCGCCTGCAGTCCCAATTTGCCATCGGCAGTCCGCTTGCAGGTACTGGACGCATAGTGTGTACGTGTGTACCACCATCAGGCAAGAATCTGCAGTTTTGTACGTCCGCCTACAGGCTTTTAACTAATAGTGTATGTTGCTATGCGAAGGCCTGCAACACAGATAACTATAAGTGCAATCGCATAGTGGTTGGGCCGCATTAGTTGAGAATGTAATATTGACAATAACATAATTCCGGTTAGCAGCCCCTCTAAGTCGGGATGACGGTAATTTGGGCTCAGCACAGTTAGGATATGTACCCAATCTCTGTAGTATTCTTGGTCGTTGAATTTTTGGGGTCCCGAGGAACTGCAGGACTCTTGGAAAACCAATCCCCAAAAACTGTTTCTAAGTAGCCACGTTTTAACTAATATCACAGTTTATCTATAACATCACACACTAATTTTCACAATATACATTAACGTTTTACAAATTTAATCTTAGTCGAATTGGTTTTAATATTAATTTTCAATTATTCTCAAATATTTGGAGTTCCAAATCAGGACGCGAGAAAAAGTAGTCGTCTCGCTGTAACGACCATTTTGGAACTCCCCAGAATGTAATATTCTTAATATCAATATGTTGGCAACCTTGACAGGAAGTTGACAGTTGACAACTGCAAAGATTATAGAGTATAAAGATGGGAAACGAAGCGACTACAGTGATGTCAGCGACATCTGGTTTTCAAAAGTAATCGGGTTATGGTTAAAATATTTAATTAGGGTCCATTTGGCATAGATTATATAAAGATTATTAGTAGGCTGCTGTCATTTTTGAAAGAAATACTTGAATAAATATTTTTGCTGAAAGATGATTGTATTTTCTTGCGTATTGTCCACTGAAATAACTCGAAATCTACAAGAGTACCACCTAGCTCACTCCATAATCTTGGTTTGTGTGATTTTCTGTTATAAATTTTGTGTTGAAGACTGGCCGACATTCGAAATGCATGGTGATTAATTGCAGAAATAATAGAAAGAATAATCTTGAATGTGCATTCTTTTCATTACCAAAGAGAATAGAAATGTAAGTTTTGAAACTCGTATCATGTAATTGTCTTGTGCATTGCTTTTTATTTTCAGTGTTGTCAAATGGATAGAGGTTTCGGGGTAAAAATATATTGTTCTGGATAATTTGTTTGCGAACCGAATTTTCTTCGGTCTCATTCATTAGATCAAAAAGTTCCACTCATAGAGGCAATGGTGGTCAGAAGAACGACTTATAGAGGTGGTGGTTCTCTTGACGACCCTTCCAGCAGTTCGACTCATCTACTAGACCCTCTAGACTCATTGAGGTCAAAATTCACTGGGTAAGATATGTATGAATCGGGTCCAGAACAACTGTTTGACTTATCGATGTTCGATTTATCAAGAGTTCACTCACAATAAGTTCTTGAAATTGTTATGATAATTCTTTAATATGTGAACAAATTTTTGAAATGTACTAAATTTCATAATTATTGTATTGTAGTTGATTTAACACAATCATTTCAAATAAAAATATAAAGAATCCAGAAGCGTATTTCATTTGATTCAGAGCAATATGCAGAAGAAAAGATCATCTTGATCAAAAAGCGGAGCCCTGCTTTTTTTTTGTCGATCAGGATATTTTTTTAAAAGCTCGTCAAAGTATTTAATTAAATGAAAATTTATGAGAAATGTGTTTCGAATTTCGCGCCTATTAAAATAGTTTTCTGTACTGAATAATGTTTTCAGCGTCATCTATGTGTCACAAGTAAGAAACTAGCCAAAAATCGTAGTCGAATTTTAGTACCACAGATACAAGGGCGTTTCCCATCTTTATACTCTATAATCTTTGGACAACTGTATTTTAAGAACCAAGAAGAGTAACGTGGTAATAAAAGAGTTTTTACAAAGAAACATCTTCATTTTGATAATTAGTTAGCAAACACCCTTCAACATCATTATTGTAATTGTTTTACATAATATGTTTTTTCATTGTTCTATATTGTTATTGAAGCATTTGAATTGTTTTATTTTCAATTTGTTACTGTTGTAGTGGAAACATGACAATAAAGAACCCTTATTATTATTGGTTATTGTTCAATTATGGGAATAAATTTATTGTTTATTTCATTTGAAAATTTCTTTTATCTTCCTCTTCATGTAAACAAGGTTTTATAAGTATCTTCAGTTATTTGACGATAGTTTTCATGAAATTTGATGCAGATATAAAATCTCAATCACATGTTTCATATTTTGCATTATGTCCATTACATCCCATAATGACACATAATTCACGGGACCCAAGCCTTTATGATTGCTTCTCCTATAATTTTAAGTGAATGAAAACTATTTTCATAATTTATTTGTACCCACCTTCTAATACATTCCTACTAGGTATTTGGAACGGCTTCCAAATATGTGAATTATTCACTTAAAGTAAGGAATACTCAATTTTCATATGAATCCATCATTCAAATTAGGAAAATATCAGGGCCAGTTTCATAATCAGTTTTGAAGTCCCTTTAATTCTAAAGCTCCTCCAAGTTCAATATTTCAGTTTCATAACACATTTCACTTTCTTAAAGCCCCTTCATATTTAAAGGCCCAATTTCGGGAATTTAGCAGCTAAAGTATCCTTTAGCCCTGAATTCCTAACCTCTAGTGTTCAAACTGTCAACTCATTTGAGGTTAGTTATGTTGTGTTTTATTTTGAAATCAACTTTCACAAGTGGAATGAGAATACGAAAATGAGAGTATGGAAATGTAGATTTCCAATTTCGAAATGGGACTACAATTAGACACCATACGGCTAATTGTGGTTGCAACTGCAGTGTTGCAATTGATATCAATGACATGTTTCCTATCAATAATTTTGAAAAGGAATTAAGTGATAATTAAAAAATTTTTGCTGATGCAAAAACCAAAAACCAGTGGCGTAGCGAGGGGGGGGCATGGGGGGCATCATGCCCCGGGCGCTACTCACAAAGGGGCGCCAAACGGTTCGCGAAACAAAAAATGCCGTATTTAGTAGGAGTTACTGCAGCTGAACAAGACGGAATCGTTGTGAGTTGTGACATGTTTCGGAAGAATTGAAAACATATATATCGTAAAGATGGGAATCTTTAATAAAAACTGTCAAACGTGAATCTGATTGCGGATGAGCTACAGAAGGGGTCGGAATCTTGAACAAAGAGGTGCCGTGCCTATGTGCAATTTTGAAAGGGTCAAAGTAACAAAAAAACTCTTTAATTTTTATACGTTTAGAAAAATTCATAAAGTGTCAAAAGTGAAGAACAACTATCAGAAGATACTACCACTAGAAATCACACCAGTAGTGAAGTTGTAATTCTATAACCAACTATCATTTTTAAATTCATAACTTTAGTTCATTTCAGGTATTGCAGGTGCAATTGAGGGACCTCAATTGCAAATTTGAATTTTCACTTGAAATGAAAATTCAATGGACAAAGATAAAGTTGAGAACGGTCTCGACAAAAATTGTGAAAATTTGGGCACGGACGGATAAAGAAAAGATTCAAGGGGGGCACTAAAGAGATCTCAAAAACTTTTTACTTTCAACGTAATCAAGATGCATTAAAAAATTATTGCATCTTCATGTCAGCTCCGCAAAGGAAGGAGGGTTTGAAATGGAATATGAATAATAAGTATCTTCAAAAGTAATTATAGATGATCATATATATTTCAGATGGTCATAGATCAAGATAAATCTGTCTTGTATTTAAAACAGCTCATATGATATTGTATTTGGCACATACCTCTATATTCCATCCTTTTCTAAAACATTTACTTTTGGGGTTCATCATCTGGTAGCAATGTCATGTTTTTGGCTCGGTTCTTGTTTCAGAAAAAGTTGATTAGATGTTTGGCTGGAATTCCCAAAACCAGCTCTTGTAGGACGGTTTTTAGATCCCTTCATATTCTGATGCTTATTTCTATGTATATAATCGAAGTAACTACACTGATTTTCAAAAATCGTGAACAATTCATCAGACATGGTAACATACATCAATGATACTCCAATTGGGAAAATCTTGTTATACCAAATTTTAAATTGAGGATTGGAAGTAGATCACCTATGTACCAGGGTATTATGAATTATTTCATAAAATGCACCTTTACTGTTACAATAAGGTTTGTTTATAGTTGGTATACTTGGTATTTCCGCTGTTGTTTAGAAAACAAGTTCTGGGTATTTTTGATCTTGTTTTCGTTGACTTCTCCTATTTTGTACGACGCGTTCTACATTTCAAAATCTATTCTGGTTTTCTCTACTTCATTTTTTTGTCTCAAAGTCAAAACCTTGCTTGAGCCTATTCATTCGTTAATTTGCGAGGTATAACATAGGGGCGCTGAAAAGGTATTGTGCCCCTGGCGCGAGATAGACTCACTACGCCACTGGCAAAAACATGTTAAAAAGTCAATTATAACAGGTCATTTTGCTATATTAAGCCGATGTAATTGGTGAAATAAATGCTTATTCAAAGATTATGTTTATTCAATTTTTTTTCCTTATTTCGATTTTTAAATCTAATGATGTTAATCTGAAGCAATGCTCGCTTTAGTCAGCCGCAATTATCAATTCCATTTTTTTTGTAATTTTCAGTTTGGGATTGGTTTTTTCCCCCAAATTTCTAGGTGTATATTTTAAATTTGAACCTGAACGTTAGATCCACATGACATGAAAATAACATAACCTCCTTCAATTTCAAGATGGCTGTGGTCACTGAGTTATATAAAACCACAGTTTAGAATACTTAACTGTGTATAAAACCCATATATATAATAGACCTTTATTGTGAATGTCAGTGGTAAACGCACTGAAATTGAAGCCAGAATGACGCGGAGGGATAAGCCGTTCTGCGCATGCGCAGAATTTGAACGGTCAAGATGGCCGCTGAAAATTATATTTTGTCATTGACAGAAACATAACCTCAGATTTTTATTAAAGACAACCTATTCGACATTTGATTAAACTACATTAATTTCGTTTCGTTACAGTTTGTTTAATTACTTTTGAAGGTTTATGAGAGTGCAGTTCACGCTAGGTTGGTCATTATATATTAATCCAATCAATGATCTGAGAATCTACATGAAGATTTACGTTTTCATTGGCTAAGTAGCGAGTGGAAATTGAATTCCAAGAAAAAACTGTTCTTTCTGTTATAATATATAGAATCAGTAGTTTAAAATTCTACTTAGTGACTGAATGTACGTACCTATACATATAATGTATATCAATTTGTTGTAGGTAATTCAATATTTTCATAATTTTATTGAACATTCTGGACCCCTGGGTTTTTCATCCCATCATTCATTTTATGAAGAAGCTTTAATAACTTACCTTATGGAATTTTGTATATTCATGAAGCATTAAAACTCCAATTTCAAATGTTTTTTATTTTTATTTATCACAAACATGTTGTTATGCATATTACTTTTCCAGTAAGATAATTTTTCAAGATGTACAATATGAAAATCAAAAGTTGGGAAATCTGTGAACCAATTATATAAATCATACCATAAAATTATTTTCTGAGGCTAAAACTTCTCACCTATGTAAGGTGATTCCTTCTGAAGTTTTCCTTCCACATACGGAAGACGATCTTTAACCTCTCACATTCTGAAGATAAACCAAAAAAATTATTAAATCCCAAAAATACCGACCTTATTATTCATCAAGTACTTACTAAAGACAGTAAAAGTAATATCATTTTGATAAATACTTATTCATGAAAAAACCAAGCGAGAGTAATACGTATCATAAAATATATTATGAAACTGTCATTCGTTTCAACTTTCGAATTGAAATTTGAAATTAATCAATTCGGATTTCCGAACGGGCATTCGGTTGAACTCGTTTTGCGCATGCGCAGATCGTACTATCCCTCCGCGTCTGAAATCAAAGCCTACTATGTTGACTTCAACATTTTTATCACATTCACAATATAGGTTTATTATATACAGGGTGAGTCGGGAGGAACGGACCAAACTTCAGGTGTGTATTCTGCAGGTCGAAATAATTCCAAAAAACTCATATGTTGTTATCCGCTTCTCATTTGTTTTAAAACTATAGAGTAATTAAAATATTTAAATTAGGTCAACCAATATTCAGATCAAGAGTTTCTCGGACTTTGGATTGGTCGCTGTGGTCGTATTAGTTGGCCTATAAGATCTCCAAACCAAACACCATTGAACTATTGTTTGTGGGGCTGGTTCAAGAACGAGGTATACAAAGTTAAAGTTGACACTCGAGATGCTCTAATTCGACCCATTAGAAATACGGCATTGCTTTTTGAAGAAAAGCACGAATCAATCAAAAAAGCCCTTCGCAGACGAATGTGTTTCGAGGTTAATGGCGGGATTTTCGTGCATTTATTAAAATAATGCTATAAATGAAACCATTTTAATATAGAAAATGTTGTTTTTTATATTGACGCTATAGTTTCATAACAAATGAAAATCGGATAACAACATATGAGTTTTTTTATATTATTTCGAGCTATAGAATACACACCTGAAGTTTGGTCCGTTCCTCCCGACTCACCCTGTATATATGATAAAACCTAGGAGTGCTGACTCGCCTTCAAAACCAGTGACAGAATGCGTGACGCTTACATTTACGCTATCCCCACCACTGTAGGGCAATTAGATTTATTCGAAAACGTCACCGAATGAAGAAATTGCAATGGAATTACTATTTGAGGTGCACACGACCCACACGGGAATAACAAGTCACCTTTAACAAGTTCTGAGAAAAATAAAATGAATAAATATCTATTCGTCTGAAGTAGATGATATATTGAGGTTTTATCGAAAATTAAAAAAAGTACTAAAAAAAATGTTTACACTGCATTCTGAGGGAGTTAGATCGGTTTTCCATTGAATTCTAGTCCATTGTTGTGAAAGTATCTAATAGTTTTAATTTTTCTATTTAACCATACTCCAATAGTAGAAGCAAAATACCTCTTGAAAAAATATGAAAAAGGGACAAGTCAGAGCGAATCTTTTTTATTTTTCCTTCGGGTTGAGTAGAGTCCCGTATGAATTAGCATAACTGGACTCTCTACCAGCTAATCAAGAAATTATGGTTTACTTCCTGCAGTTGAATTATAATTATGAAAATAAATATAAAATAAATAATTATTATTATTGATGTCCTGTGTGGGAAATAGACTTCGCTTGCTGAGCTATCATTGGTATAATAACCACGTTTTTGCCGTACAGGAGTGGGGGGTCAACGACACGGTTTTAAGTGGTGACAGCGCACTCCAGGGTTTCATATAACTCAGTGGCTGTGGTTAAATCATATACGGGTTGTCTCTGCATATACGTATAAACTCCTATACCCACAGAACATCAAAATATAAGAAGTGCTAGCTCCTTAGTAACTAGGGTACAACATTTGTGACATTTCGAAAACAAGTGGGACCTGTCCCATTTGGTGCTTAAGGGGAGTCCGCTTGTTAAATTACTAGAATCGAATGACAATACTGGTCTTTAGTTATGTTAATTTTAAATGTTCGAAATTAAAACCTGAAAGGATTTGAGCATTTCAAAATAAAACCATATTTTAAACAATAATTTCTTTAATTTTGTTCCTTTTATACAGCAATTCTGTGAAACACGTAAATTCAATTTACTCCTCGATAAAACAAAAGAGTAATAAAATTATTCCGAATATATGATACAGATCGTTCTTATATGGAAAATTGGTTCAGGTTGTTTATAATGATAAATTGAACAGCCTCTACCAGATTCCTGCTATAACGTAATAATATTTCAACTACCTCAATGTTTTTAACAAAGATATTGAGTAATTGCGGGAACGGTAGTTTTTGATTATTTATGATTGAAGCACTTCACAAGAGCACAATAAGACGAAGTCACCCAGGATGGGAAACTCTTGCGGTTCTTTAATTTTAAAGGTGAGAAGATTCATTAGTATCTACGAATAAAATAAGTATCATTCACTTAATAGGTGTTTACTTCTGAAATTAACGTTTGGTAAAGCTTTGAGTTGACCACATCATAACTTCTTCTCTAGAACAGATTTACTTATTTGATGAATTGAATGAGTCAAAACTAACCAGTTATTTATTTTCTTACCTTTCACCTGCCTTGCATTAAATCTGAAAAAAATTTTCACAAAGACTGTTTACATTGAAAAGTAAGACACCTGGAAAAAATCTCCACAAAAACTACATCATATACAGATAACATTTCACATTAATACATAAAATCACTAGCACTAACTAGGATCAAAACGATGAAAACTAGATTGACAATTTCAGATGACATAACATTTCTAATTTCTTCTTTTGCCTCCTTTTTGTATTTCTGTCATTCATCCCATTTCATAACCGATTTCAAGCGAATAACCTGGTCCTCATTGGTAATTACCATAGAGATAGTATAAGGGGAGATGCGATTTCGTGACTAAAACGGGACCAGGTCCGCCACATTGGTACGACACATTTGTCAAGCGGTCGTTGACCTTGATGTTTCGTGTTCCGTTGTGACTTTTGTGAAAATTATTTATATTTGAAGGACAATTTTCGTTGAACAAATTGAACAAAATGGTTTCTTATGCTGTGCGAAGTTGCTGTAGCCGGGATGGCGTGGATAAGAAGAAATCATCAGGAATTACATTTCATAGGTTAATATCAACAATGTACAGGGTCGGTTTAAGTAGATTTGATGTCTGATACTAGAGATTCCTTTTTATATTCATTTAGAGATTTGAAGAATGTAAAGGGTCTTCAATACCCTTCAGAGGATGTCATCAAAATTTGCTTTAAGACCGAAAAAATCATGAAGCGAGAAATCATTATAGTTGGTCAAAACTGTGTGTCAATTAAAAGTATTAATAATAGGATATTTAATGAAGTTGTTTCATCAAACATCTTTTCATTTTTAATTGATCACAATTTTCATCAGTGTTTTTTGAATAATCATCGATTATTATTGATCAAAGGCATAATAAAGAAATATTACAATATAAGAATGATTTCTCTCTTTAAGTATGAATTTGACAAATCAACTGGTATGAGGCACCAAAATAACAAAATTGTACTGTTTGAGGGACAGTAAAACTGTTTATCGAGTAAATTTTTTGTTTGTGAAAGGAGAACTTAGTTATTGAATATGAGAGAATGTTTGGAACATTCAGATATTTCTAAGATTTTATGTAAAAGTTTCCTGTCATAATATGAATTGGAAATATAAATTTTTTTAACTAGGTGTACATATTTTAATATATATGTAGGTATATTATATAATTTTTTATATTCATTATTTATATTTTAAATAAATTTTTCACCTTATACAAAATCTGTACTCTGCCTATTATTATACGAGAACCTACCATAAGAGAAAGTAATATCTACTCGTGTATATATCCTTCAAACCAAAAAAAGGGTAGGTATTCTATAATAAAAAATCTAGCTGTTTTTAATATAAGGAAAAAATTGTTGATCTTCCACCTATACAAACTGAGTCATGATGGAAGAAGTAGCTCAATATTTGAAGGAACGTTAACGAGTACAACTTCCAGAGATGTTATTGAATATCACTAGTTGTTTCTGCTAATGAAAGAAAACAAAATTTTCCCTTACATTAGAAAAACTCAGAAGAATTGAATCTCCATTAAAAATGTTCTCAAAATAAGATAAGTATTGTTTTAGTATATAAACTGTTGAAATTCATTTTTATTTCATAAATATTAAAAATCATGATGTTTATTCTGCTTCATCCATAAATTAGCCTGTAATTTATTTAGTCCGACCCTGTCCAATTTGTGGTTCTGTGGCCGAAACCGCCACATTGGTACGACACTTTGCCCCGCCCAGTGGACCCGTTTTATGTGGAAATCGTTGAATGCAACAGCGTCTCCTTCTATACTATCTCTATGGTAATTACCAACTAGGACCAACTGCATTCAAGCGACTTCGGTCATTGTAGGTTATAAGGTTACAAGGAATATCCCTGAAGGCTATAACCGCAGGCAGGACCGTAGATAACCGCGGTCATTACTGGTTATTCGCTTGAAATCGGTTCATGTATCTCCGACATACGATTTTGACATAGCTTTCAAAGTTATGACAGATGAGAGGTTAGGAAATGAAGTTGCAACGCAGGTCGAAGATTACTCTGTTTTTGTGCTCTCGCTGCACCCCCCTGCCTATACCGCTAGCATTGGCCGGTGTACCTGCATTCATTTGAAGCAGCGATCACGTGGTACAATTGTCCCCAGCTGTGCACTGCGCATGCGCGAAAACCCAACCTCAAATATTTCCAAATAGTTATATTCACTTGTCAAAGTGTGATGTCAGATGTAAAAAATGTAACCTCACTTTTTCTCAATTTGTCAAATTCTGAGTTTGCGCCTGCGCAGATTGTTGTATGGGTCAACAGACATGGCAACTAGATTGCATCAATTTTATTTTCTCGTTAGCAGTATAGGGTTTAATAGGTATATGGGTTGAATACAACTGCAACTGTCCATTTTAGGTCAAATGAAACGATTTCAGTTATGCCAACATACAACATTTCACCTAAAGTCTCCTTTATGTAAGTCCCATTTAATTTCATTATGAAATCGGGAGGACTTTTTAAGTGGGCTTTAGCTGAAAGTGCACTTTAACTGAAGTGTACTTTAGGGGTTTATTATGAAACTGGGCCTTACGAAAGTAACTCGCTCAAAGATATTCATAAACAACAAAGGACATTAACGGGATGTTTCAGCAAACTCAATGGTTAAAGAGGGCGCAACCTACCGTTGAATCATGATACTAAAACTGTTTTTTTTGAGTAGTTTAGAAATCTGAACTGTGGACTAACCATAGATATAGATATATAGATGGGCCCTCTAAGGATGGGCCCTTAGCGCGATATCAGTGGAATGAAATTGAATATCACATATTGGACAAAATAATTACCGGTGGTGTCGCTGCATTCGCCGATCAGCTGTTTACCGAAACGAGTATTGTTTCGTGTTTACATTAGATTTCTATTTGTATTTATGGGATTTTTTAGTTTAAACGTTTATTGGCTATCAATAATCGAAGTTGTTTCCTTGATTTTGGATCCTGTGGATTATATTGCAAGTGCAAGTATAGGTAATATTGTGCTTTTTGTTATATTTTATGTAAAATATTGAGGTGATTACTTTTCAATTCTGAATGCTTTTCAGTTCATCTGGCAAGATGTTTACTAAAGGTTCCTCTAATTATAGGAAATTTTCCAATATTTCCATGCTCACAGATGCTGGGTAGAGGGTGAGCAAGTGTTGCAATGCAATCATTTGATTCTATGTGGGAAAAAAACTATTTCAAAACATTGGAATTCTACAAGGACAACCCCATCATATTGAGGAAATGATGTCTTATAAAAATGATGGTGTGAAGGTTGACAAGATTATATACAGATACTAAGCAAGATTGTCTGGAAATTGCAAGCATATTTTAGCCCTGCTACTCTATAAGGTTGTACGTACTACAAAATATTTTGACAATTCTACTGATTGTGAAGGTAAAATTGTAATGTAAATGAACACCAGCATGAACAAAATATTCAGTTAATAAAAGCTACTAATTTTTTTTTTAGGAAGGGAAAAAATCTGAATAGAAAATGGGTGATAAATTTTGAATTTCTCTTCTTCAGAGAACCGTATGTATGCAGAACATGACGTGATCCTCGATTAATCATGTTGAAGAATTCATTACGCTAGATTTTAATGTATTATTCATTTATTGCATCTCACTTGTGTCTTAGGCTGCAGTTATAATAAAATAAAATAATTCAACTCATCTATCGATTGATTGCACCTTTTCGGTTGCTAAATGAATGTCAATTTTATCAAGCTATTTTTAATATTAATATTAAATTGATACATATATGTATGATATATTGTTTAAAATAGCCAATTCTCGGAATTTAATTGAAATTCCACATGTAGATTTGATCACTGCTGAACATAAGTTCAATTTTGCAACCATCGAGAGAATCACTTAAACTCAAAAGATCCCTAGTTTTATTGCACATTATCATATGGATTGAATTCAGCACTTTCAACTAGGCCTCTTGAATTGTTGAAACTTCTATATATTCAAAAATATCAAGTAGACTCAAAGTAATTCATTTTGATAAGAATGAAAATTATTGTACAAGAACGATATGAACAAAAATTTAAAATGACTTGACTTGAACTGCTTTTTTTGGTAGGTTTGGTGAAGGTACAGCTTTCTTCTCCAGTAACAGAAGTGTTTTCAGAGTGAGAGTTTCTGAAATATTTCAAAACATATGAAGCATTGTTTTCAATTGACATCAGTTTCCACTCTTGCTTTTTTCATTTCACAATCTTCTGGTCGGAAATGCTGTAAGCATACTGCATAGCATACTCTAATATGTTTAGATACAGGTTTTTCCATTATCAAAACATGCTCCCAAGATTTTGGCGAATCCAACTACCGTTGAGGGCGCTGTAAATACTTGTTTTCTAGGTTCGAAATTTAGCCACCAGCTTGAGTGGCGCTAGGGGTTTTTTTGTAAATTTTTGAATGACAACGGGATATTTATACCATTTTGTGAAATAAATGAATAGATTTTCACTTTAAGAGTGATTTAAAGGCTTTTTAAGATGGTAGTGTGTGTTAATGCATTTCTGATTGTACATTAAGTGTGGCGAATTGAGAAGAACAACTCGTTTTCACTACGAATGATGAAAAAATTGTATGCAAATATGTTTAAATTACTTGTAAGAACAATTATTTGGTCAAATGAATATTTATTACACTTGTTGGGATTACTCAAATGACGTAGAATAATATATTTGGAAGTATTTCCTAGATCCATGAGATTCTGCAGAATTCGTAAATAAATGGTACTACCTCGAAATGATATCCAATTGAAGCAGAATCATTCGTGCTGCACACAGGTTCAGATGAATCTGTTGAATTTGGAAACATACGACTTCATTGTCTATTAAAGTTTTCCCAAATCATTTTTGAAAGTGGGTGCTCCCTTTCATGAAGATTACGAACAAAATTTGATCAAGAACATTTCATTTAATCATTTCTTCAATCATATGTAGCAAAATGAATAAACGATTCTGAAATTTTTTCCAGTCTTTATTTGTGTTTTGTTTGTGATTTTAAAATGAAAATTGTATATTTGTCGGTTTCACAAAACTTTGTACCGTTTAATTAATTGAAGTCACCGTGATTCAATTGGTTCTAATTTACGTAAGGTTTTTCAATCACACAATTAAAGTTTTGTGAAACCGACCCTAAATCTTTCATCACACAATATTAAGATAACAATCAAATATAGATAAAATATTTGTTTACAATGGAAAATTTGCCAGAGATGATACAAAAAATTAGGAGAGATGTATGTAATTGCCAAGTCAAAGTGAAACGACTGAAACAAAATGCTGACATAAACATAGAACAAACCTTTGAGAATATATAAAAATCTTAAAAAATTTTAATTGTTTGAAAACTTATAATCTTCCAAACTAAGCGTTTGCAAATTCAGTCAGAGATTCAATTCTTTCTCATTTTTGAAGGCATTAACAAAATTTCACATCAAATCACCAGTGTTCACTTGTCCCATTGTCTTTGGATATTTCCTCTGCATTTTCAAATGTCAGATTGCATTTTGAATAGCACATGCACAGCAGATTGTTCCTCTTTACTCAAAGCAGACAATATTGCAGCATTTTTTTCTTTGATTTACACACCACTTTCAAAATCATGGAAATGAGTACAATGAGTTGTTGATTGAGAAATTATGTTTAGCCCTAAGAGTATCATTCCTGGATTCTCTCCTCAATTTATGTTGGGCCATACAAGCCCTATTCATTTCTTCTGGATATTAACTACGTTGCAAGTTTCGAGAAGTCACAGCAGTAGCTTTAAGCTCAGGAGCTTTCATTTTCTGAAATTTTGAACCTGAAAAGATGTATAAACTGTTATGAAATATTCACAAAATTCTTTACAACAGACCTATGGCAAGGTTATCAAACTGAAAATGAAGAGATGAAACAAACATTTTTCCCATCTTCAATCTTCTCACCCAAGCATCTCTTTTTTCAATATATCAACGGCATTATAATTCATTCACTCATAATGAAAATATTATTCCACTGGCCAATATTCAGATGAATCTTCTTATTTCTTTCTGCTCAACTTCAATATAGATTCTAACCTAAAATTTAACACATGAATTTGAGAATAATCTTATGTTAACTTATAATTCTCGTATAAATACCTTTCGATAGTTTCTCAGCATCAATTCTACTATTCAGAAAACCTAATATTTACACCAGTCATCCTATATTAAACGAAAATATCACTGATTTATATGACAAACCATGTATTTTGAACTGGATTACTCCAAAGTATACTTGTTTTCTTAGGGCGATATTTCGCCGATAGAGGGAGTTTAGATTTTTGGATTCGCCAATTAATTTCCTCTACGATTTCTAGTTTATTTCGGGCTTAGTTCCAGCTAACGCCGGCGGTGTCGCATAGAGTTGTGTTTTGCTCTATAGAGCAAAACACAACTCTATGCTCTATAGAGCAAAACACAACTCTATGCGACACCGCCGGCGTTAGCTGGAACTAAGCCCGAAACGAGTATCGTTTTGACAGTTAGTACGTGAAAGCTGGGTTTATTTTTACGTTTTTATTGGGATAAAAAGATATGCCTAAGGAAAAAACCGTGAAAAACACTAATTGTTGTGTTTATGGATGTAATTCTAAAAAATCTAGGAATCCTGGAGCCCATTTTCGTGGTGAAAATCAAAATGTTTACTTTACCAATAAACTAGAAATCGTAGAGGAAATTAAAAGACGCAAATCGTGGGAGCATGTTTCGATAATGGAAAAACTTGTATCTAAACATATTAGAGTATGCTTACAGCATTTCCGACCAGAAGATTGTGAAATCAAAACAAGCAAGAGTGGAAACTGATGTCAATTGAAAACAATGCTTCATATGTTTTGAATTATTTCAGAAACTCTCACTATGAAAACATTTCTGTTACTGGAGACGAAAGCTGTACCTTCACTAAACCTACCACAGAAAGCAATTCAAGTCATTTTAAATTTTTGTTCATATCGTTCTTGTACAAAATTTTCATTCTTATCAAAATGAATTACTTTGAGTCTACTTGATATTTTTGAATATATAGAAGTTTCAACAATTCAAGAAGCCTAGTTGAAAGTGCTGAATTCAATCCATATGATAATGTGTGAGTTTAAGTGATTCTCTCGATGGTTGCAAAATTGAACTTATGTTCAGCAGTGATCAAATCTACATGTGGAATTTCCAATAAATTCCGAGAATTGGCAATTTTAAACAATATATCATACATATATGTATCAATTTAATATTAAAAATAGCTTGATAATATTGACGTTCATTTAGCAATAGAAAAGGTGCAATCAATTGATAGATGAGTTGAATTATTTTATTTTATTATAACTGCAGACTGAGACACAAGTGAGATGCAATAAAGGAATAATACATTAAAATCTAGCGTAATGAATTCTTCAACATGATTAATCAAGGATCACGTCATGTTCTGCATACATGCAGTTCTCTGATGAATGTCCATTTTTATTCAAAATTTATCACCCATTTTCTATTCATAGATTTTTTCCCTTCCTAAAAAGAAAAAAAAATTAGTAGCTTCTATTAAATGAATATATTTTTCATGCTGATGTTCATTTACATTACAATTTTACCTTCAAAATCAGTAGAATTGTCAAAATATTTTATAGTACGTACAACCTTGTAGAATAGCAGGGCTAAAATATTCTTGCAAATTCCAGACAATCTTGCTTAGTATCTGTATATAATCTTGTCAACCTTCACACCATCATTTTTATAAGACATCATTTCCTCAATATGATGGGATTGTCCTTCTAGAATTCCAATGTTTTGATTTGAAATAATTTTTTCCCACATAGAATCAACACTTGCTCACCCTCTACACAGCATCTGTGAGCATGCAAATATTGGAAAATTTCCTATAATTAGAGGAACTTTTGGTAAACATCTTGCCAGATGAACTGAAAAGCATTCAAAATTGAATAGAGCTCTCCTCAACATTTTACATAAAATATAACAAAAAGCACAATATTACCTATACTTCCACTTACAATATAATCCACAGGATCCACAATCAAGGAAACAACTTCGATCACTGATAGCCAATAAACGTTTGAACTAAAAAATCCCATTAATACAAATAGAAATCTAATGTAAACACGAAACAATACTCGTTTCGGTAAACAGCTGATCGGCGAATGCAGCGCCACCATCGGTTATTATTTTGTCCAATACAAAGCGGAGTTTGTTTTTGTTTTGAATTTTGACAGGTCGATGTGAACATGATATAAACAAACGGCAGAGTCGTGCGTTTTTAGGAGTACTGAAACGAAATAAATATAACTTCATGAACAGATATCAAAAGGATTTTTTTAAGAAATGAATCGGTTCCACCCTATGGTTATTAGCGACGGTACATTATCTAAATAATTATAGGTTTACAAAATGAGATAAAATGATTGGAATATTATACGATTTCATATCTCTTGAAGTAAATTAATGTAGTTCAGACACTTTTTAAGAATTAAAAAATTACATAATTCCTAATGAGAACGTAAGGTCCTGTGGAAGTGGTATATCTATATTTTGAAATGGTGTAGATATATTTTACAGTCTATGAGAAAATTTAACACTGTTAGAATTATATTAGGTGGTTTCAGTTCATTGCAACAAATGGTATTCGTGTATCATCTTAGTGTGACCAAGTCGAAAGTCTTCGAATAATATTTTTTTAATTTGAACTGTAGTACATATTAAAAATATTCTCTTCTGTGAGATGAATAATTATTTTTCAATACGAGCTTTGATCGATGAAGGAAAAATGTTTGACGTATATTTATGTTCATTGAAAAATATTCTAAAATCAGAAGAAAACCTGATTTGTACATAAGACATTGAATTTCATTTTTGTTCAAATTCTTTATCTTTTCCATTTCTGCAATGGTTGGTTAATTCGAAAACAATTTTATTATAAAGAAACTGTTTTTTTCTGCTCTTGTTTTTTCTCATTTCACATTAAAAATTTCAGGTAGACAAATACACCATGAATCTCACCTGAATGTTTATTGTTAAGACGAGGCCCATGGATATAATGCAGAAACTAAAAAAAAAACAGTTTTCGAAAGGAATTCATTAAATTCAAAAATCAGCAATTTAATTGTCAGTTCCACCAATTTTTCATCCATACTGATGATCAATCAAATTTATTCATTAAGCTGTTACATAATAATTACAAGTATATTCAGGAAATCATGAATAGCATAAAAAGAGGCCATTACCTAAGACTATATCTTGTATGAAAGTGCCCCTTCACGAGCTCTAACACAGTACAGTTTCGAAAAAAACAAATAGAAAAAATATTAAATTAATCAAAAATTCAATTCACATGGTTGAATTCAACAAAATCAAAGACAAAGATACATGAACATACATTATATGTTCTTCTAGAATAGGTAGTAGTGGTAGTAAACTTTTTATTAACTTTGAGCTACAAAGCTTAGAATATTAACATCAAAATAAAGTTTCATCATCATTTGCTCAATATCTACTTCTAATCCCACTTATTATCAGTCGCTTGAACTGATTCAAATCATCAGCACACCTCATATACAATACATATTAGCAATTTATTGTAGGTATTCAATCCATTATAATATGCCAGCAATATCCATTATGCAAGAGCATAGGCATGATTTGAGAGTAACTTCTCGTCATAGAAGTGATCTCCATAATTTTGAAAAATGTCTCAAGGCAAATCAATCATTGTCCTTATTATCATTAGTTTCACAACACTGTAATTATTTGAAAACAAATTCAACCTTGATTTTATGAGCCTGAATGATTTTTCACCTTGCTCGCATAAAATTGATCTTGAACATTGAGGCCTTTGTCAAATTTCCATACATCTCTCTAATTTTGAGTTTTGAATGTATCTCGTCAACTTCCAATAATTGTAAGCATTTCAAGCTCATTACAGATGACTTGAGCTTCATCAAATTACCTCTGTGGGGGGTCAGCTCAGATATTCATCATACCCTTTTCTGCCTCTGATGCTGTGAAAGTAATAAAAGAACCTGGTGATCTGCAAAAGAATCACATTATTTTCTTATGTTCCTCTTCTGATTCAATATTCCTCATTCATATTAGAAGTAAATGTTGCATTTAATTATTAAGTGTCATTTCATGTTCCCAAGAAAACGAGGTCATAAACCGTATACAAATAGAGGTGGAATCAATCTCGTGCTAATTCATTATGAAAGAGTTGTGAATAAAATATAAATGAATGAGTGTGTTTCTAACACCTCAATAGAAATGGGACAGTTACCTCTGTGGAGGAAAGTCAGCACTGACATTCATCATAGCCTTCTCGGACTCTGATGTTGTGAAAGTATGAGAAGTACTTTCTCGATTTCAATATTTGTACTCTACCTTATCTCTGAATGTTCATTTTGTATATCAGGATCAGTTGAAATCAAAATTGACTTTAAAATTCTTTACTCCTCTATGCCAACTCGACGAAGAGCTAATATCAAGAAACTTTGTTTCTGGTCTTAATGAAGAAAAATGCTTTGATCTATGTGAAAAATTCTTATTGATACCTTTTTTTTTATCGTATGAGCTAACATACAACAAATATCAATACAATACGAAATTTCTACACACTACCCATAATCAACTGACGCCACTGTACTCACCTTTGTTGTTTGTTGCTGTTTATAAATAATTGGCGAATCCAAAAATCTAAACTCCCTCTAGCGGCGAAATATCGCCCTAAGGAAACAAGTATACTTTGGAGTAATCGCGTTCAAAATGCATGGTTTGTAATATAAATTAGTGATATTTTCGTTTAATATACGAAGATTGGTGAAATTATTAGGTTTTTTGAATAGTAGAATTGATGCTGAGAAACTATAGAAAGGTATTTATACGGGAATTTTATAGTTAACATAAGATTATTCTCAAATTCATCTGTTAAATTTCAGGTTAGAAGCTGTCTTGAAGCTAAGCAGAAATAAAAAAAATTATTTGAATAATATTGGCTAGTGGAATAATATTTTCATTATGAGTGAATTAATTATTGATGCCCTTGATATATTAGAAAAAATTGAAAAAAGAGAAGCTTGGGTGAGAAAATTGGAGATGGAAAAAATGTTTGTTTTCTCCTTTCATTTTCATGAGAGTGATAATCTTGCAATAGGTCTGTTGTAAACAACTTTGTGAATATTTTATAGTGGTTTATATATCCTTTTAGGCTATCTCAAAATTTTATCAAATGAAAGCTTCTAGCTTAAAGCTACGGCTGTTACTTCTCAAAATTTGCCACGTCAATATTCAGAAGAAATGAATAAGGCTTGTATGGCCCAATGTAAACTTAGGAGAGAATCCAGGAATAATACTCTCAGGGATAAACATAATTCCTCACTCAGTGTAATCATTTCCATGATTTTGAAAGTGATGAGAAAATCAAGAAAAAAAATGTTGCAGTAATATCTGTTTTGAGTGAAGAGGAACAATCTGCTGCTATTCTATTCAACATGCAATCTGTGAGATTTGAAAATGCAGAGAAAGTATCTGACAACGGGATTTAAGTGAACACTGGTGATTTTTTTTTTTATTTAAATTCTAGCGGCTTCGACTGCTTGGTCATTTTGCCGCTTCTCGTGTGTGTCTTACATCCTGTGGTACATTCTAATTATTTTTAGATATTGTATCGTTGCATCGATGTCCTTTAGAGCGTCTTTGATATCGTGAGGGATCCCTTGTTGTTCTCTTATAAGTTCGAGGCGTTCACATGTGAAAAAATGATGGGTTGTTAAGGTGGTGTTGCAGTGTTCGCAATTCGGTGGTGACGTTCTATTGAATAAGTGCGAGTGCGTTACATTTGTATGACCTAGTCGTAGGCGGCACAAAACAGTTTGTTCACGTCTATTGTGTTTTGGGTAAGCCCATTTTTTCACCGTGGGTTGGATTTCATGAAGTTGTCCATTGTATGTATTCCAACATTCTTGCCAGGCAGCGTATATGCTGCTTATAATTGCTGTTTTGGCGTCTTCGTAGGGTATCGTGGTACTCTCGTCTGTTCGTCCCGATGTAGCTTTTTTGGCAGCGTTATCTGCCAGTTCGTTTCCCGGTACCCCTACGTGCGCAGGAATCCAGAGGAATATGATCTCTCTGCCCGTGTCCTCAATCGCCGCTGACACGTTTCGTATCCTTCTGATGCTCTCATCTTTGTGGAACTGGTTCTGAAGGGCTTCTAGAGCACTCATAGAGTCTGTACAAATCAAGTTGCGTCTTTTAGTTGTTAAAAGCAGTACAGTGTTGCCTGCCAGATGGCGTACGTTTCTGATGTGTAGACACTGCATTGTTTGTGAAGTGTCCAGGAGTGTGCTGTATTATTAATGACTATAGAGGCTCCTACACCCTCGTCTGTCTTAGAGCCATCAGTGTAGATCGTGAGGTCAGGGTCTATCAAATTGATTTCACATGCCGTTAGCTTCATCAATGTATTGTTGGTCAGATTGTGTTTTCCCCATTTATGAAGTGACGTATTAATTTTGAGGTTTCTGGTCGTCCACGGTGGCGGGTTGTTAGGGTTTATGTTGGCTCGGAGGAGGTCGGCTTGGAAGTGGATGTTGTACTTCTCTTTAAGTTCAAGGTGCCTTATTCTTAGTGGTCTTGTGCGTGTAGGTTCTGAAGAAAAGTTATTTTCTTCGTGAAATAGGGCGTTGTTCACGTGGTCTGGTGTTGTGGCCGTTTTGAGCGGTTGTAGAAGTGTGTGCATGTCTCGTCGGAAAGAGAGTGGTAACATGTTTGTATCTACGTGGAGAGCAATGGTTGGGCTTGTCCTAAATGCATCTGTCGCTATTCTTAGGGCTTGATTCTGAATTGTGTCCAGTTGTCTTAAGTATGTGTGTCTAGCTGATGCGTAAACTACATCGCCGTAGTTTATTCGGGATAAGATGAGGGCGTTATATATCTGGAGTAAGTTTTCCCTACTTGCACCCCATCTGATGTTAGATAAGCACTTAAGTAAATTTATTGTTTTTGTGATCTTCTGCCGTAGATAATTTATGTGATCTATCCATCGGAGATTTTTGTCGAATATCAGTCCAAGTAGCCTTATTTTTTGTCTGAATTGTATCATTTCCCCTTCGAGCGTTATTTGTGGATCGGCATGTTCCTTTCTCAAATGACAAAAGTGTACACATGCGGATTTTTCAGCGGAAAACTGAAATCCATGTGAAGGGACAGTTGTTCGAGTTGGTCGATAATTGTTTGTGCTTCACTCTTTATTAGTTCAAGCGAATGTCCCCTGAAAATAAATGTTAGGTGGTCTACATACATGCGAGCCGTCACTGTCGGAGGGATATTGTGCAGGAAGATGCTTACTGCGATTGCAAACAAAGTTACGCTTAAGACCGATCCCTGAAGTATCCCGTTCTCTAAAATTCGAGAAGTTGATTGTTTGCCAAGATATCTTGTTCTGAAGGTTCTATGTTTCAAAAAGCCGTTTTATAATGTTGTATCGCCACGTCATATCGTAAGCTTTGTTCAGGTCGAATATAACGGCAATAGCGTTTTCGCGGTTACGAAATGCACATTGTATATGGTTTTCGAAGCCAATCAGTGCATCGATGAATGAGCGATTTTTACGGCATCCTAGCTGTTCCTTTGGTAGAAGATTCCTAGATTCCAGCACCCAGGTGAGCCGAGTGTTTACCATCTTCTCAAGGACCTTTCCCAAGCAACATATAAGGGATATCGGTCGGTAGTTGACAGGGTTTTTGGGGTCTTTACCTTCTTTCGGTATGGGTATTATAATAGCCTCCTTCCAGGCTTCTGGGAACTTTCCTGTGGTCCAAATACGGTTGTATAGGTCTAATAGTTTAGTTTTGGCTCCTGTGGGTATGTTTTTTATCATACTATATGTTATCGTATCTTTGCCAGGAGCAGAATCATTGCAGCTATTCAGGGCGTTGATTAATTCTATCTTGCTGAATTCGACATTATATCGGTTGTCATCGTCTTCAGTGAAGTCTAAGTTCACCCTTTCTGCCTGGGTTCTGAAATCTAGAAATCTCTGATCGTAATTGTTAGAGCTACTCACTGCCTGGAAGTGATCGGCAAATACTTCACATATTTCATCAGGGTCTGTAATTATGGTATTATTGGAGGAAAGTATTCCCGTGACATTGTTACGGAGTGACCCTGAAATGGTCTTTATTTTCCGCCATACCTCTGCAGTGAGTGTCGAAGGGGTTATAGATGAGACATACTCATGCCAGCTTTCGGTTTTTGCTTCCGTCACTAACCTACGAGCTTTAGCTCTGGTTCTTTTGAATTCGATGAGGTTTTGGAGTGTGCAGTTTCTCCGAAACCTCCTTAGTGGCCTTTTTCTCTCGGCAATAGCGTCTGATATATTTTGATTCCACCAGGGAACAGTTTTCCGGGCTCTTCTTGGTGGAGACTTCGGGATGCTGCCAGATGCCGCGTCCAGGATGGCTCTAGAGTAGATGTCAACCGCTTCATCTATGTCATGCGGCAATTCGTTGAGGCAAAATGTTTCTGAAAATTTTTCCCAGTTTGCCACTTTGCATTTCCACCGTTCATTGAGTGCTCGTGGATTTCCCGTATTCTCAACTATAATCTCTATGGGGAAGTGGTCACTGGAGTGGAGGTCTTCTACCGTTTTCCAGGTCAGCTTTGCTGTAAGAGTAGGGGAGCAAAGGGAGATATCTATGCAAGAGAAGTTGTTTGTTCTTGCTCAGAAATGAGTGGGAATGCCTGTATTGATTATACATAGATTTTTATTGTTCACAACATTTTCTACTCTTCGACCTCTCACGTCCAGATAAGTAGATCCCCAGCTGGGGGAATGGGCGTTGAAATCACCTAAAATTAAGAAAGGTGGTGATAGTTGCGCCACAAGGCTGTTGAGATCATTCTCCTGCCATTGTGCATTCGGTAGGTAAACATTGCATATGGTCATCGTATGTGGGATATGCATCTGCACCGCAACTGCTTGCAATCTTGTATTCAAACAGATCTCTTGTGCATGTATTGATTCTCTCACGAAGCTCGCGACTCCGCCACATGCTCGTTGTCCGGTGGTATAGTCCCTCCTGAAGCACTTGTAACCTCTAAGATGGAAGTTTTCACCAGGTTTGAAATGACTTTCCTGCAGAGCAACGAAGAGAGGCTTCGTCTCTCGGATCAAGATCTGAATCTCACTGATATGCGATATACATCCATTGCAGTTCCATTGGATAATATTTTCCATTATATTTTTGTATTATATGGATTTGTTTTGAGTTAGGAAAGGAGGTTTTTCGGGGATATCCTGTTGTTGAGGGGGGCAGTCAATATTTTGCTCGGATTGGTGTTCTTTTGGTTCTGATTTGTGCTGCATCATTCTGGCTTTGCTTTTCTTTGTGAACCGTTTAACATTTCTTTCTCTGAGATCTGCGGATTGAGCACTTTCTTCTGATTGGTCTGATTCATCCGCGGGTGTTTTCGCTTTTCTCTTTGAGCTTGTTGAAGCTTCTGATCCTGCTCTTGATCTTGTAACAACACCTTCAGAAGTCTTTGATGGTGGTGGTGGTGGACCCATTGATATAAATGAGGGTGTGTCCTTGGTGATCAGTTCACTAATGCATTTTCGAACAATCGTTTCAAGAATTGGGCTAAGCTGGTTTATAATGTCTTGCAGTTGTGGTTGTCTACTTTGTGTTGCTTGGGCATAGGTGATATTAGGATGGGGTGTCTTAACTACAATTTTCTTTTTAGCATCTCCGTAACTAATATGCTCGAGAGTTCTCAGTCTCTGTATGGCCTGTTCTTGTTTGTAGATAGGACATCCCCTATATCTTGTAGAATGGTTGCCGTTACAATTTACACACATTGGTGGGGAATCGCATTCTTTCCCCGTGTGAGTTGGTTTTCCGCATACGCAAGTTTCCTCTGATGTGCATGTTGAAGTCATGTGTCCGTAACGTTGACACCTGAAACATTGTAGAGGGGGTGGTATATAGGGTCGGACTTCAAGTTTATACATTGCAACATATATTTTAGTTGGTAGTTGTGGTTTATTGAATGTGAGGATATGGTTGGGGGTGTCCTCTAATTGGCCTTCTTTTTTAGTTTTGATTCTCTGAACTTTGATAACACCTACACTTTTTAATTCTTCCAGTATTTCCGTTTCGGAGCAGTTGAGTAGATCACGACAGAATATTACACCCCTGCTTGTATTAAGTGTTATGTGTGGGTTAACTGTGACAGGATAATCTATAAACCTAGTGACGTTCAGAAGTCGCTTTGTTTGTGAGTCACTTCTTGTCTCGACAAGTAGACCTTCCTTTATCTTTTTAAAGTGTTACATTCAGCTATGAGACCATACATACTTTTGTTAATAACAAATGGACTGACATTAGAGAAATCGCTTCCATCAATTTTTTTCACAACCAAGAACCGGGGAGTTTTTTCCGCCGTCTCCGTGTTTGTGTTGGTATTCTGGGAGGTAGCTCTACGGGGTATGGCGCCGCCCGCACCGCCATCACCACCGGGTTGCTGCAGCTCGTTCGCAGTAGGCCCAGCACCGCAGCCTACTGTAAGGGCTTTTTTACCTCGACTGCCCAACGAGGTTTCCGAGGCACTCTGATCAGTAGCGTAACGAATTTCGACCGCCCAACTAGCAAAGATATTTTATAATTCCTTACTGTTGGTGCTATTTTATTTTATAATTGCTTTGTTACTGCTCATTGAACACAATTTTGTTTTATTAAAATTGCCAGTGACACAATTAAGCTTTCAAGAAGTATTTTGCTTTATAAAGGAGTTGTAAAAACGTTCTTAGTGCAAAAATACAAAACAGTTTCACGACAAATTATAATATTGTTTTATAAACGTGTACACAACAATTTTATACAACATTTCAGCTTACCGAACAAATTTGTTTCATAATAGACTTATACTGGTGTTATCCGATACTAGTTTGTTCCTTTGCGAACATCTATAAAACAATTTTAATAGCGCTATGCGAAACATTTACAAAATCAATTTATTAATGTTTTCTTTCTGATATTATTGCTGTCTAGAGCATATTGCACTCAGACGAAACCTTAAAAAACTATTATATAATTATCATGAACACGGTTATAATAAAAACTGAAAATAATAATTATAAACCAAAAAATGTTCATAAGGACAAAAAAGCATTTGTCAATACAATTATAAAACAGATGGTCATTTTACAACCATTTTTTGATCTTAGCATTGTCGCGTGACCATATTAATATGAATTCGCAAGGTAGATGGAAGAGAGGAAAACAAAGTGGATCATTTCACGGAAAAGTTAAGAAGTGCTACCAAAACATCTTGCTAAGAAACGGCAATCTGCCATTACGCCAAATTGCAAAAAGAAAAAGCGAAATAATACAAAGTGAAATAAGTTAATTGAACAAAAATTCTATTTGTCTCCGTTCTTACTTATTTCCTATTGTGAAAAATGAAAAGTTTGACGTTTTTTGCTATGGAATTGAATTTGAGACTTTTGCTCTGGCCCATGATAACTGTAATAAATGATTTCATACTAAAGAGAATCAGGTTATTGCTATGAAATATGTAAAATTACAAAACGGAACAACGCCTTATATGTTTAGCAGTGAAATAATAATTTTTAATAATGTTTTTGAGACGCCCATAAAATCCCCCTTCCTCAACTTTATTGAAAATCCTCCTATCATACTATATTAAATACTGTCTCATTTTTATTCGTCTTGGAAAACGAATGCTCAACTTAACTTAGTCCAAAACAAAAAGACAAGACAGCTACCAATAAAATTTTACTTTTCAAACAAAAGAACAACATTAACAATGAAACCTGAACTGAAAATGAGGTTAGCTTTTTGCTTCTAAAACATAAGCGGAAATGTTGCGCCAGACACAAATCAATTCTGCTGTTGCTGCATGTGTGACATATTTGAGAGCAAATTATTTTATAACTGATCCACCCGAAGCATTTAAACAACGCTGATACTTCCCGTTTTGTTATTGTTCTATAAATGTACTATTAGGGATAAATCTTCGTTACATGAACATCATGCACAAGAATATCAATATATTGATAATCCCATGCAAGTATAAATATGTTTTTTTTATACCAACCCTTTTTTCCTGTAGTACATCTCTGTATAACGAAAGTATACATTTTATAAGAATTTCTCTTGAATCGAAAATATTTTATAAGAACTTTCAAAGTGATTAAAGTATTTTATACCATGGAAGCCATATTTTGTGTTGCTCTAACTTCACTTTACGGCAGCCATTTTTGAGTGTATTACGTAAAATCATTTTTTTTATGATAAAACTAACTACTAACTACTTTAGTATTTATATTGTGGTAAAATATGCACCCTTTGAAATGTTTTTTCACAATGTAAGCCAAAATGAGGGAAAAACACACAATTAAATTTTTTACCATTCCTCCTAAAAACCAAAAATAACCATTATATTGGAGGCGCTTCAAAATTTTGTTATATATGTCTCATACATTATGCAGAAAATTTTTTTTCGCAGTAAAATCTACCATCAGATGGCAAATCGACTTTCTGTCTGTCCGGTATTGTACATGTACATATCAGAACTAAATGTAATATGGCTGTCGTACTGATTGGAACAAATATTTCATTTATTAGAATATTTGCAATGCTTGCTTTCTTGAGGACCATTAAAAAATAAATTATTCTCAGCGGGTATACTTTAACAACAAAATGCTTCTACTTTAAGTGTTAGTCGGAACAAAAAAGCTACATCTGAGATGATAAAACAACTTTTTTAAAACTGTTTTATTCTAGCTCGATAACTGTTATATAATTGTCATGATAATCAAAAAATATTTCGCCTTATAACTGTTTTCAATAAAGCTGTTTTATAATTGTTGCAAACTATGTTTTATACCTATTTTGTAAATGTTTAGATAATTATCCGGTAATAGCTCTGGAAGCCGTAATAAAACAAATTAAAGGACAAAATTGCTGCACAAGAGTGCGCCCTTTTTGGGTTTAAAGGCGTTGTATAATCGTTTTAAGAACGTTTATATCGATATTCATATTTTATAAAAATAGTTCTGTAAACGTTTTCGAGCCATTTATAAAACATAAATTGTTAGTTGGGCGGGCCCCCCCGCAGAACTAGTTTTCGGGCCCCCTCGTACGGGCATGTGAATTTATTGAAAGAAAACTTTATTCAAGAAAAGTATGTGGATTAGGTATAACACCAACAAAATTACTTCGAAATATTACTTGAAGTAAAACTTTCCATACTTTATTTATTGAAATATTATTCAAAATTTGCAGTAAATAATATACATAATTGCATCTTTATTTCAAATATACAGGGTGCGTCTTTGACTTGTACATATATTCAAAATATAGATTCTTCAGGTCGTAAGAAATACTTTTTTCGTATTTCATATTTCCGATTCAGCCTACATAAAAAGATATGGCCATTTTAAACTTTCATAATGAGCTTTGCCTCCCTTGGAAACATGACAATATAGTTTTTCTGAACATTAGATCTACTACCTAAACCTTCGAGAAAATGTTTCGAACATTTAAACCCCTGAATCTTTTGATCAGAGTCGCATCCAGGCAAAGTAACCAATTTTTTTAATTTCGCTGATATAGATTTCTTTAAATCATAAATAACTCGAAGAATGCACATTTCACGAGATATCATGAGGAATACTTTTATTTTCCAAAATGGCCAAATATTCATCACACAGCATCCAACTTACTTTCGAAGGTTGTGATAATATAGTTTCTGGTATAATTATGGAATGTTGTGGTATATATTGATCATAATGAAAAAAATATAACATGTGAGTGGAATTTCGTGTTCGTAGAAGATTTGCCACATTAACAAAAAAATTAAAGAATGTTGTGGTATATATTGGTCATAATGAAAAAAATATAACATGTGAGTAGAATTTCGTGTTCGTTGAAGATTTGCCACATTAACAAAAACCTATATTTGAAAATCATTTCATTCGATGAAATCAATCGCGAGATATATTCGGAAATTAAATTTTTTTATGCATTTTCAACAACCTGTATCTTTCCAACCGAGTCGAATCGGAAAAAATGGAAGAGACAAAATATGCTTCTTTTGACCTCAGGAATCTACCGTTAAAATATATGTACAAGTCAAAGACTCACCCTGTAGTTATCAATTCCAGTTAATAATTTAGGTAAATGGGTAAATAACTTGAGTGGTTGATTTCTTCGTTGCAAATACATATATTACTTCGTGAAGGTCCATATTCCAGGCTCGTTTATTCTCAATTCTCAACAAACTGGGCTCGCTAATTCTTTTTTGTGTCATTGCACTTCTCAAATAATTCTTTATCAACTTTAACTTTAAAAGGACTGCTCTGACCTTGCTACAGTAACAGGTTATATTGAAAATAACATTAAAGCAGTACAGAGGAACTATACCATATCCAGCGAGATCTGATAGTGGAAGTCAACAACTAAATGTACGCTTACAAGGTTATGAATATTTTCATTGGCTCCCGTTTAGTGCTTTCTCCGCCTTCTCCAGATCTGTATTAGGTACGACAATTGGGTGATTTATTTATGAATATATATTTTAAAATTATTGGTCGTTTTTGATTCAATGTATGTACTTACAAAGTCGGCTATAATCTGGGGGCACGGTAGTGCCCCCGCCAACACGAGCCAAACGAAGCGCGTCGCCGGGGCACTACCGAAGTGTTTCGTCGTATTTTTGAACACTCATTAACTTGAGTTTGGGATATAGTAGATGAACAAAATTCTCAGGATACAATGCAAGTAGTGAACTCATCAAAAGTTCAAAGCTCCTACACTTCAGCTTCAATACACAAACAACGAAAAAATTCTTAAATTTGAAACTTTCACCCCCAACACTTGGGACTTTTTTTCGACTGTATTCTGCACATGCTTCACACACTTTTTCTATTTTTCAGGAGTAATGTTGTAAAGGGCATTAGTTAAAAGAAATTTGACATCCGCAAATTTAAAAGTCTTGTTGTTGGCCGCGACAAAATTTTTAGCATCAGCCCAAATCAGCTCAATTGGATTGAGCTCACAGTGATAAGGTGGCAATTGCAAAACTGTTTTATTGTGGACTTTTGCCAATTGATCAACAAAATATTTATCATATTCAGTCTTATGCGGTGCCACTAATTGTAAAAGTTTTACTTTGAGCATTTCGTCATCGAAGTGGATATTTTTTGATTTTAACCAATCATTTACTTTTTCACTTTTTCGCGAATGGTAAGGAGCATTATCGAGAACTATTACACAGTTGTCTTCTAAAAGGGGCAGAATATTCGCAAACCACTTTTCAAAGCTGTCGGAGTTCATTTCCTCGTGATAGTCGCCACCCTTTTTTGATTCGAAAACCCATAGGCCACCTTCTACAAAACCTGTTTCACTTCCAATTTTTTTTTTAGACCTGGTGAAAGACCTGACAAAAACGCCTGCCTGGAAGATTTCACCGTTTCGTCGACTCACACATGAGATTTTGTATGTCCTGCATTTTCCCACGTCTCATCTAAATAATAAATTTTCCTATTTTCTTCCCGAAATTTTTTAATAGATTTTAAAAACTTTCGTCTCCATGAAATAATATCTTCTTGTTCTAATGAAGCACTATTTCTACCCCTACGTACATATTTAAAATCTAATGATTTTAGAAGTTTATGGAAAGTACTTCGTTCAAAATTTGGCAAGCTTTCGTCGTCGTTAACAGCTCCAAGAACTTGGTCTATAGTTGGTATCTCGTTCCGAAAAAAAAATTGATGTACAATTCGTCGTATAACAGTTTTATCGCAATCATCTACTTTGTCCTGTATGGTTTTTCTGGGCTTATTCTTTTCGGTGAAGAAAATCTTCCTGTACTATTTTTTTTCTCCCTAATAATTCTGTACACAGAAGCTTCACCTACTCCGCTGGTAGAAGCAGTCTGTTCAACTATTTCCGATATTAAAGATTCAGGACGCGATTCCATTGTCGATGTATAGGTAAATATAATTTATAATGCTTTTTTCCGTACTACTACATGCACGTTTTTTGATCGCTTTTTTGTTGTAAATTCCGGGGCAGAATCTGTAGAACTCGTCATTGTTTTTAAAATTATAACACGCAATATGTTCGATTGAACGCGCCGATATGGGCAATCACCACGAAAGATATTTATCGACTGAACTGAAATCTGATCTATCTATGTAGCGTATGGTTAACATGGAAACAAACGGAAAATCTGAAATCTGAAACATTGAAGATTAAACCCGGTTCTGATGAATTTGACTCCGCCTTGTTGTTTTGAAGCAGTATCGTCTCTCGATGGATGAAGTGTAGTTGCAATCGAAAAATTTTCTAAAAACAGGAGATCAGCTAACTGTCAGGTGTCAGGTCACAACTGAGGTCATGTTCATATTCTTTAACGATAAAATTATTTGAATTTTCCCTCGAAGACCAGGCCCCCATAATGCCCGGGCCCCCACAAACGCCTGGGTCCCCCCGCAATGCGGGGTCTGCGGGGGTGTAAGTTACGCCACTGACTCTGATTAGACATAGATACCCATAGATACCCCTTTATCGCAAGGGTAGCGCGCCTCTGTGTCGCAGAGGATGCGAGCCGTATGGGACACACTTTGGTAGTGCCATCCATCCCATCAGCACGGCTAACACCTTGGGATTACCGGAAAAAGTGTTGGGATAACTGGATGTCGGGCGAGGGTAGGGTTGAGATAATGGATAGAAGGGAGTTGGGTTTTGGGGACATTTGCCCCAGTCAGTCGCCTCTTACGACAGGCAGGGGGTTCCCTGGGCCTATTCTTTCCCGGAACCCAGACGGGGGACACTGGTGATTTGATGTGAAATTTTGCTTACGCTATTAAAAATGAGAAAAAATTGAACTCGTGCACTGGTTTGGCTATAAATAAGTTTTCGAACAAGTAAAATTTTTTAAATATTGTATGAATTTTTGAAGGGTTATTGTATATTTATGTCAGCATTTTGTTTTAGTTGTTTCACTTTGACTTTGCAGTTACATACATCTCTCCTGACTATTTAGTATCATCTCTGGCAAATTTTCCGATGTAAACAAACATTCTATCTATATGAGAAAGATATGAATAATGAGGGATCGGTAAAATATATGGAAAAGATTTAATGGACATAACCTGGAAAATGTCGGGCTGGCTCCCTTGTGTTGACTCCATCATGCGTTTTCGAATTCCAAATTCTCACCGTACTGATGAGGGCCGAAAGCCCGAAACAGCTGTCTACGGTTCATTATAGTTTCACAGGGTTATGTCCATTAAATCTTTTTCATATATTCTATCTATATTTGATTGTTATGTTAATAGTGTGTGATGAAAAATGTAAACAATTTCCATTCTAAAACCACTTGAACACAAATAAAGACTATAAAAAATTTCAGAATCATTTATTCACTTTGTAATATGATTAAAGAAATCAATCAAATGTTGTTTTTAATCTTCATAAAATGAATTACTCACTTTCAGAAATGATTTCGATAAACTTTAATAACAATGAAGTCGTAGGTTTCCAAATTTAACATATTCATCTGAACCTGTGTGCAGCACGAATGATTCTGCTTCAATTGGATATCACTTGGAGGTAGTACCATTCATTTACGAATCTCATGAATATAGGAAATATTTCCAATCATGTTATTTCACGTGTAATATATATTCATTTGACCCAAATAATTGTTTTTCCAAGTAATTTAAATATTTGTGCATACATTTTTTTTATTATTCGTTGTGAAAACGAATTGTACTCCTGAATTCGTTACACTTAATGTACAATCAGAAATCCATTAACACACGCCTTAACCTTGAATAGCCTTTAAATCATTCCTAAATGAAAATCTATTCATTTATTTCACAAAATAATATAAATATTCCGTTGTCATTCAAAAATTCACAAAAAACTCCTAGCGCCACTCAGGCTGGTGGCTAAATTTCGAACCTAGAAAACAAGTATTTACAGCGCCCTCAACGGTGGTTGGATTCGCCAATAATGTTTTTCACATGTCTTGCAAATAATACAGTATTTCGACTTTTTTTTGAAGTAAATGAACTTCAATATCACTATAAGGCACATTAAAACTTAGGATCACGAATACTAGCGCGAATATCTTGAAAATAACAGAACAGGTTAATGTTTATAAACAGCAGGTGGGGGAATGTAAACACTGAGATCTTTTCTTCATTTTTGCCTCTGTTTACATCTGACAGGGCCCATCTAGTTAATCTAGATCTATGGGACTAACTCTGGCCTCTGGCACATAGAATTCACGGGCATCTATGCTCTGGCTTCATTTATTCTATGATGAGTTCGAAAATTTAACCTTTCACATTCAAACTTCCGAGACTTCTTCGTTAAAATGAATATTTTGAATTTCTTAAAAACAAAAACTCAATGAATCTTCTGTATTCTATTATTGTATATATCGTGAAATATATCTAATGGAAAATAATAGGTGCTCTCAAACTGTCATGGAAGAATATAAATCAATTTTTGAAATATCCTTTTCTAGAGAATTCCTTCTATAGGTTGTAGACAATTTTTTTTCGAAATCGATATATTCCTTAATAAGATATACAGAGCTTCCACCATTGGTGCAGAAAAAAAACTCCTTTTTGAAGCTCTTCAAGATTTCAGAAGTCATTTTACAACTGTTTCACTAGAAAATTTGGAAAAAGATTTCATGTGTCATATGATGCCCAGTATGCGGAATTTATTTCTTCAGGTAGCGGAATTTGAAATCTATATTCTCATTACCCCATAATTTGATATGGATATCATTTAAGGTCTATGCAGATAATCAACAAATGGACTCAGAAGAACAAATTCAAGATTTACAAAGTAATTTGGCAGTAAGTTTTATGATGATTTTTTGTACTTCCTTTAATTATCTGTTTCATTTTAGATAACCCTGTCATTGACAGATTTTATTGAAGACCTATTGAATTTTATTGATGCTCAATTGGAATCTACTGAATTAGATTTGCTTAAGAGTATGTTTTTGGAAATTCCTGAGTGTATATATCTTACATATAAGCATTGTAAAGAAAGGTGAACCATGTGATTGAAATGAATAAAATATCGAAAAGTATATTTCAAAATATCCTTTTCAGTCAAACAAAATATCAAAACTTTATGAAGGACTGTAAAGAAATTCTACTCTTATACAAGAAGAATCAAGAATGCCATATGAAGTTTCTTAATATTCTTACTCTTTTAGCCATTGATACGGATAATTGGAACTGTAAAATTCTCATAACAAGTGAGTATATAGACCTTTTCCCTTTTCGACATTAGTATCATGTTTTCACTTTCACCTTCTTTTCAATAGAGATTCACATTTGCAGTTTTAGAAGTCTTTTTATAGATTCGTTCAACATTTTGATCTCTTGTGGACTCTTCTCCTTCACTTCATTTAATACTTCTCATAATGTGCTCAAACAACCTTTGTTGAATGAGAAAATCTTCGGATATCTTGTCTGTGGTCTATTGGGAATTATTTCATCGTTTTGCCTACATCTGCGGTAGGCATCTTCAGAGGATTCTTTCTCTGAGATTGTAACTCGACCACTGAGTTACTGACCGCTCTACGCTCTGATGTAGCGTTCAATTCTGTGATATTATTCTGACCTCCGATCCTATTAATTTTCATATCAAATCAATTCAAATTCTGTAAGTCGTACCAGCTGTCAATATACAAACACAAAAGATGAATTTTTGTTTGAATTTCTAGAGTATTTCACAAAACTTTACTGAAATAGAGAAAATGTCGCCTAACACTCGTGATAAAAGGCAATTCCAACACTCCTGCTATGTAAACTCGCTCCTTAGTTGCTTGTTTTCGAATTTTGCATTCGTGTTGGAATAGGAGTTCATTCTGCAACTTGTTCTACAATATACTATTGCCATTCACTATCAACTGATTCTACACTAGAAGTTAATTACATTTTTGCGAAAAAAGTTTCATTATTATTAACAGACTATGAACGATTCGCTCTTTTATTATTAGATAAAATTCACATCAAACCATATTTAGATTATATAGCAGGGAATATAGTTGGAACTGCAATGGGCGCATTCAGCAGAGACAACTGTTACGGAACTGTTGCCAAATATCTATGATCTTCTGCTGAACGTTGAGCTATCTATGTAACATGTTGGGTAGCGGTCGCCATTTTTAGTAGCGTATTTGACTTGCGCTCCTTTTCGGTAACGTGTTGTGTGGCTGACAGTTGTGACAGTTTATTACCGCTCTTTCTGCTGAATCCGCCCGATGTCAACCGTTTTCCGCTACCAGTATCTATCAGTAACGCAAACAGTTTTGTAACCGCTCTTTCTGCTGAATGCGCCCAATAAATCAGCACATTCTGCCTTCATGTTCATGATAACTTAGTAGTTTTTCATATTTGTCCCCCACCTGAAGTCGATCATGCTATCATTTTTGAATTTGTAATAAAATCTATTATAATCTTAAAGAAACCAAGTACAAGGTATTTTTCTTTATCAGTGATAATGATGCAGTCAACAGTAAAGCTATGAGTAACTTCACCGATAATAAGCAGCTCAGTATACTGCCCTTCTAAGCCAAAAAGGAGTATCTCGAATTTCCTTCATTTGGGATATGAGGAATTTTTATGAATATCAAAACCGCATCTACATAGAAAAGTTTTTTTTGTGTTTTTCCTAGCACTTTAGCGGTACAATACGGATGAGATATGTCTACTTTGCTAAGGAAATGAATAAAATACAACACAAGGTGTTCTTATATAAGGAATGAGATATTCAATGAAATTTGAGATAACTCTTTTTGGCTTAGGAGGGCAGTTTAGTATACTGCCATTCTTCTGATAACACAAGACCTCTTTTTTTATTTTTATCATTCGGTACTCTTGCTCTAATTAATTACGAATAATTCGTTAAATTCTTAACCAGAAACGAAATTACCACCAGTTAGAAAATGATAAATTATTGAAAATTGGCTACTGTTTGAGTCTTAAATCACTTTTTCCTCTAACATAGAAGAACAAAATATTTCTTTGGATCTGAAAATTTAAAGTATAGAGTTCATCAACTTTGTGGAGCAAATTTTCAATGATAAAGTCAAGCGCCCTTGTTAAAAATGGTGTGGATGTTAGTAAATATTTTAAGGTAATAGCATTATTTAAAACGAAAAAGTGAAGGATATCGTCCCAAAAAATCGAAAAATCTCACTCGTGAACAAGTTGAAAAGTTTTTAAAGCAGGTACCAGATGAGAAATACTTGATGGTTAAGGTTGCAACTATTCTCGGATTATTTGAAGCCTGTCGGCGTGAAGAATTTTGTGTAATTTATCAGTGGAACAAATCGAAATAACAAATAAATCATTGTTTATACAACTTCCAAATACAAAAACGAAAGTCAGTCGTTCTTTCAGTATTATTGGGAAGTATGTAGACTTTTCATAAGTACTTGCACTGCATCCTTCTGTCATCAAACATGCCAATCCAGTTGGCATTAATACATTTGGGAAATTTCCATCTATTGTTGACAAATTCCTCAAACTGCCAGAACCAAAGCAATATACAGGACACTGTTTTCGAAGATCCTCCACTTCATTGCTAGCAGAATCAGGAGCAAATATTAGGGATATAAAAAAACATGGTGGATGGAAGTTCTCTCAACCTCAACAGATTTTGGATCATCATCATCATCCAATATTGTACTTCCGGTTTCTACAAGTACTGATGATGCTGAGGATTCTAATAATGTGTTGCGAAGCTCCCTAACGTTACAGGGCAATAATGTTAGTAATTGTTCTAGTTTTTCGATTAATATTAATGTTCATAAGTAATGATTGTTAAATAAAAGCGTCACTTTTAATGGCAGTTGTACAAAAAAGTCATTATATATAGGATGTTTCATTAGAAATGAGAAATTTGATACCATTTCTGGCAAAAAATGAATGTCAACTTGCAGGGCCGTTCCTAGGGTATATGCCGCCCGCGTCAGGATTTTGCTGCCTTTTTTTGCTATGTACGAAAAGGGACCGAGCTGGCTGCCGCCAGGGCCGCTGCTAAGGCCGGCATACCGGGCAAACAATCGGGGTGGCAAATTCTAGGAGCGGCAAATCAGATTTTTCATTCCAAAATTTTTCTTCTTTAAAATCGAAAAGTCACCTGTAATTCAGGGTGAAATCCAAAAGGTGGCTCTTGACGTGACTTTTTGATCACTACCACATTTGTAGTCAAATAACTGAATAAAAATTAAATTAAACCTATAGAGTAATACCGGCAAAAGGAGAGTGTATAGTCCTTTTAAATCTGATATGATTTTCATTTTGCCAGTATGCCAATCAGAATTTAAAATTTTTTATTTCTAGGAGGGTTTAAAAAACTTGAAAAAAAGAGTATCAACACTATGAACTCGACAGTGTCGTCACTTTATTAAACTGAATTACCTGAATTGAAGGTAAAGTCTATAATTCCAAAATTTCTCAATTTCAACCGCGGAATTTTACATTCAAACGGAGATCCGTGTATATATATATATATATATATATATATATATATATATATATATATATAGTGAGCGTCACCCACCTAATGCGCTTTTGTTCAAACAATGCCCAATGTCTCAGCATGGAATCGTTCCTCAACTTTCCATGACGACAAATCTCCTCTCTTGCGTAGCTGATTTGTATTTGTATTACTTTATTTTCCTGTATAAGGAATAGTCTAGGAGAAAAATTAGGCTTATTCAAAATTAAAATTGAATCTGAGCACACATTACGAAAGTTCATTCATGTTATAAAGACATTTATCTAGAAGATATTCTTTGAGGCTTTTCTTGAAACTACGCAAAGGAAGAATTTTGATTGCGTCAGGCATATTATACACTCGAGGACCAGCAACGTTGGGTGCTTTATACGCCAACACTTGTTTTGCAAGAGGTACGTGAAGCATTCTTTTATTTCTTCGTCTTGTGTTTACTTCATGATATTCATTTACTTTAATGAACGAATGCCCATTCATATGTACATAAACACACAGTTCATAGACATACAAACTGAAAAATGTCAAGATCTTATATTCTTTGAAGTACTGTGAACAAGATTGCATACTATTTATACCTGCTATACTTCGTATTACGCTCTTTTGTGCCAAAAAAACGTCTGCTACATCAGGAGACCAACCCCAAAAACAAACTCCATATCTCAGGCGAGATTCCACCTCGGCATGGTATAGCATGATAAGCTGTTTGCATGTTAAAATATATCATCTCAGGTTTCTGATTTTATAGGCCACGGAGTGCAACTTAGATACCAACGCTTCACAATGAATTTTCCAATTCAGGTGCTCATCAATATGAACGCCTAGAAATTTGGTATGATCAACCTGCTTACAAAATTGCTGCTCCGCTCCGTCATTCAATAAATCCAGCTTCTTCTGAAAATTATGGAATTGGATCATGAAGGTCTTTTCTCTGTTGAAGTGAAGTAGATTATTACTGAACCACGAACTTAGACTGGATATTGTCATCATTAATCGATCCCTTATTTCATCCTGTGATTTACCCGATATAATAATTGATTCATCATCCGCATATTTAACGATGAATTCACTCGATATTGCTGAGTCGATATCATTCACATAAATAACAAAAAGCTTAGGACCCAGAACTGACCCCTGTACTACGCCCAAGTCCGCTTCAGTCAAATCAGATCGGACCGTCTTTAAACTCCCTTTTTCCGCCTGAATGACCTCAACGTATTGCGACCTATTACTTAAAAAAGATTGCACCCAATCTAAGGGAACGCCAGCTATTCCCATTCTCTCGAGCTTAGACACCAATAAAGAGTGGTCGACACAGTCGAAGGCTCTGCTGAGGTCACGAAATATTCCGATAGGATACTCGCCCAGCTCTAAACTCTTTACTATGTTATCATACATTGACTGAATTGCAGTTGTTGTTGATTTTCCTGAGCAGAACCTATGCTGTGTGGACGACAAGAGCTCATTTTCCTCCAAAAATGCAGTCAGTCTCTCAAGGAAACAATACTCAAATAACTTTGAAAATGTTGAAGTTATTGTTACAGGACTATAGTTCCTCATATCATGTCTATCGTTTTTCTTGTGCATAGGGATCACTTTATTTATTTTAAGTTTCTTCGGAAATAGCCCTTCGCAGAACGTCAAATTCACCAGATGGCAAAGCGGACCCACAATGAGATGTAAACACCTCTTCATCAAAAAAGGCGGAATCTCATCTGCACCGGAATAGTTTATTCTAAAACAAGTTGCAGAATGAGCTCCTATTCCAACACGAATGCGAAGTTGGAATGAGTGTTGGAATTGCCATCTGCAACGAGTATTAGACGGTATTTTCTCTATTTCAGTCAATTTTTGTGAAATATTCTCGAAATTCAAATGAAAATTCAGATTAGTGATTTTTGTTTTGTATCTTGGCAGTTGGTGTGACATACGAAATTTGACAGATCACGGAATTTGAATTGTTTTGATTCGAAACTTAATCCGATCGGAGGTCAGTACTGACAACCATGAAACGAAACATATACATAACTGAAAACAATGCTGTAATGAGTTTCATTACAGCACTACTTTTAGTACTGTAATGAACCCATTACGATACTGAAATAGAGAAAATCTTTTATTATTAAGTTTTCTAGAACATAGCTCGAACAACTCCTCGCCATTGAAAGGATACAAATGAAATTTCCGCATCCCAGTCGTCGTAGTAGTTGTTGAACGAAAGCTGCTTGTTTCATCTCACTGCCAAAGGTATTTCCTTGAAAAAAGTATTAAACATATTTGCAACTACTTGAGGATCGATAAATTCTGCATTATTTTCCCGGATGGTTAGGGATTTTTTTTTGTTAGGTTTACTACCATTTAGTTCTGATATAACTTCCCATGTTTCTTTATTCAAATTCTCACTTTCATTTATGCGATTTTGATAGTATAAGCGCCTTTGATCTCTTATCAAGCGTCGATGTTTTCTTTTCTCTTGTGTATAATTGTTTTTCAATTCTGGATAGTTCAGAAGTAATGAGTGGAGAAATCTCAGATTACTACTCGATTTCCTGACCGTTTCATTGACCCACTTATTAGGTTTTGATTGTATGTATTTCAATTTCCGAGGAAATCGATTTTCAAAATGAAATAAAAATGTAGAGTAAAACTGCTCAAACGCAGGTTCTACTAGATGGTTATGAGCATAAACAGAAGACCAGTCCTCGAGTGACATATCGTAACAGAATGATTCAACAGATGCTCCATTGAACGATCGCTTACTAATTGACTTTATTTCTTCCCTGGCGATTGTTCCGAAGTTCATATCTGACAACACCGCACGGTGATCCGAAAACGCGACATCAAGAGCATAGGCAGTGATTGGACTGAAATTGGCATAGATATGATAAATACATGATATCGTATCCGAGGTTAGCCTAGTGGAGCAAAATACAGTATTGCTCAGTCCGAATTGCTGTTCAAATCACCGCACAATACGACCCTCACAGAAGGTCTGAACACAAATTCTATTGCCTGTATCAGATTGGACAGAAATATGGTAATGTCCCCCTTAGGAGGTCTATAGCAACTAATCATAACATAAACAAAGTTATTTATTTTGAAACAAATCGCACATAATTCACAGTGACCTTCCACTGAATAGTTCTTTAAACAAATTTCATCTGCTTGCATATTTGTACGAATCCAAATTGCAGTTCCACCTCCTTTTTTGAAGAGCGACAGAAATGAGCAGATAGCTTGAATCCCGCAATTGTAAGTTGATTCATCTGATCACCACTCAAACAAGTTTCATTGAAACATAAAAAATCAACACTATTGAAATCATTGAGGAAAATTTCAAGTTCGCTAATCTTCCCCATATTCAAAGTTTGAACATTCAGGAAGAGTAATGTAGGAAAGAAGTTTATCTGATTTCCTGACTGTTCCTTTTGTGAAGGTATTATTTATTTATTTATTTATCGTTTGGCAAAGCAACAGCACTGAGCAAGTATAAATGATAGTCACCATGTATATAAAACAAAGTATATCTAACATAAAAATAAAAAAATAAAGACACTTATACGTAAAAAGGTAGGTAAAGATGTGATCAAAACATCAAATTAAAGCTCCACATCCAGAGAACGTAGCCAGTCCAGTGCAGAAGGGGTCGCATCAATAATGTCTCTGAATGGTCCCAGGTACTTCCTTAAAGGGCATTCCCGGACAATATGCTCTATAGTTTGTTGATCAACTCCGCAGTCGCAGGCTGGAGATTGAAGGTATAAAAAACGCACACAAGCATTTTCAGGCCATATTGTAGCATCCATCGCTTTTTCAAAATTAGATTGGAAAATAGTCACCTTGAAAGAAGAATACACCTCCGGATATTTTGACTTGATTTTCTTCGCAACAACTTCGCTGAAATGAGGTTTCAAAAGGTCCTTCAAATCCTCAGATGTTGTGTCTGGTTGAATTCTGTACACATGCAAGTCGATTGTTCTTGGTACACCTCTTACTCTTGATTCGGACTCGATCCCACCACCAACTCCCACGATCATTCTATCTCTACGTTTTCTTTTTTCGACGACCTTCCACTTCCCTTCGACATCATCCTTTTCACGACTCTCATCTCTTCCCTTTTGCGGTTTTGCATCTCTGTTGTTCTCCATGCTTTTATTCTGAGTCATCTCCCCAGTGCCCAGCATTGTCGATCTCACCTCACCTAAGGTGGAAGTATCGGAGACAATTTTTTGTCCGTCCATAGTTCTCCTAGAGTTTGACCTCTTTCTGGCTGGAATGACACTATTGTCATATTCTCTTTTGTTACCTTCAGCATCTCTCATCTTTTTTGTAATGAAATCCTGAGAATCTAGACCAGGGCTCTGGATTCTGGTTCTCCAGTTGATGTATATCTGGATTTTTCAAGAGCATTCGATCGTGTTCCGCATAGACGACTTCTCTTCAAATTGGACCTCCTGGGAGTGAGAGGAAATCTTTTAAGATGGCCAGTGTGCTTTCTTTGCAATAGAAGGTTCCGTGTGCGAGTGGGAGCTGTTTATTCCTCGACTGAGCGGCAGGTCACCTCAGGTGTCCCCCAAGGATCGGTATTGGGACCGATACTGTTCGTCTTGTTCATCCTCTACCTCCGCTTATCCGGTCCACCATCTCCTCGTTTGCTGACGATACGAAACTGTTCGGTCTGCCTCTTCAATAGGGAGATTTTCTCCAACAAGACCTCGATGTCCTTCCAAGGTGGTGTCAAGACTGGATGTTACCACTGAACATCAACAAATGTTGCTTCTTTCATATTGGCAAGAGTAACCCGAAGTTACGCTACTGGATCGACGGCTATATGCTGGAGCCTGTCAGTGTTTCAACGTGGGGATTCCTGTACAAAACCTACCTACGACCAATTAGGGAGTATGCTGGGCAGGTGTGGTGACCATCAACCAGATTCTTGGTCTCCCTAGTTTTGCCGATCGTCGAAGCCTGGGTGATCTAATTTTCACATTCCGCGCTGTGAATGGACACTTCGGGGAGGAGCTGAGGGACATGTTCAGGCTGAATACGAATAGCTTGCGGGGCCATAAGTTCAAACTGCAGAAGGAACCATTCAAATCAAATCTCTACAAGGCAGATGGTCCTCTTCAACCGAATATTTACCATGTGGAATCAACTTCTAACATCTGTTGTGGAAGCTACAGCAGTGAACGCCTTCAAGAACAGGCTGGACGATTGTTACTTTTTTCCGTCCGTTTGTTAATTTTTTGAATAATTCACATATTTTTTTTTGGTTTATAGGTTTGAACAACCTCAACCCAAGTCATTCATTAAATGAAAAAATAAATAAATGAATAAATAAACTTACAATAATGAAAAAAGGGCAGCTTAGAACCCTTTCCTTTTCTAGACGAAAATTTTTTCATATGACTTTACCGCAATTGTGCCAACTTGTTTCGGTCAGTTTTTTGGAAAAAGCTCACACACACTGTGTGGAATGAGGGGGAAATTTCAACGGCACAAAGCAGCACAAATCAAGCAGAACAACAAAAGTATTTTTCACAACCCAAAAGTGCTGCGCAACTTCGCACACATCAGTTTTACAAATGATAAAGTCTTTATTTGCGCAGGGGCTTTTCTTTCCTAATTGTTTCTTGATTCAGAGATTGGGCGAAAAAACCCTAAAAACTTCCACAAGAATGCAAAGACCTCCCAAAAAATATTTCAATAGATATCTGATAATTTGAGATCAGATAATTTGAGCTCATCATATGCATGCAAATATGCATGAAAAATGCTTGAAATATGTATGAAAATTGGCAGAATATGAAAAAAAGGAGAAAAGTAGTTTTTCATTTTTTTTATTCCAAAATCAGCATATCAGTAATTATTTTTTTAAAATAGTATTGAAATTTTTTAGGTAATGTTTTAATAAACGTTAACAATGAAGTATTGTTCCAGGTGTTCATGGTGTGATCTTCCGTCTTTTTCTTTTCTCCGCCTTCCAAAAACAAAGCGCGCGGCTATTGACACCGCGTTCCGAAATTCGAAAAAAGTGATTGTCAAATCTGAGTTACGATCAGTGGCGGCGGCTCAATAGGTGCACATGTGCACGTGTACCCCCAACTAATATCTTCATCTGAAGGATGTTTTATGTAAAGGCAACGTTTCCAATTTGGGTATATAATTTTATTTTTCATTTCCCATGTATTTCAGACTCCAGACGGCGGGCTAACTCGACAACTACTTTGAACGCCAATGCAAATATACGCGTAGCGAAGACGCTAGACGGCCGCACTTGTGGTACACTGCTCTCTCGAAGTGATCCTTGATTGGAGTAGTAGCTACCCCTCGCACCCCACACGTCCTGTAACTGTCCACAGCATTCAGCTGACATAGGTACACATCCAAGATGTGTACATCGTACGCCGTGTGGCCGTGGGTGAGCTTCCGTTTCCGTGTTTGATTTATTCGCGAAATTGTGGCCGAAAATTTGGTGAACCCGATTTGCATCAGCGTACAATATTTGAAAACAATTCGTTTTTCTTCGCTGAAATTGTAATCATGCCCATGACAACTGCAGAAGCAGAACGTTGCTTCTCCATTTTGAAGCTCATTAAAACTTTTTTGAGAAGAACAATGGGCCAGGATAGGTTAACTGCTCTCGCAATGTTATCGATTAAGAAACAAATGATTCAAGATCTGTCAAACTTTAATGAATTGGTTTTTGAAGAATTCACATCGAGAAAGAACAGGCGACTTGAATTCCAATACGAAACGTGTGTGTGAAAATTAGTACTATGTGTAATTACGTTATGAGATACCTTACTAGTTAGACACATAAAGCAGCAACAGGTGAAACTTTATCAAGAAGATGTGCGTCTGGTTAAAGAGTTTGTATTTTTCGAACAATTTTTAGTTTAAGTCAATTTTGTTTGTTTATAATGTGACTATTCAGTATAAAAACAAGAACATACAATTTCGGATTTTTGCGCTAACCCCTTTTCTAAATTTTATCCCAAGATAAACGAACTGCTCTAAGTAGTACCTGCCCATATGTGCACACCCATAATAAAAATCCACGCGCCGCCACTGGTTACGATTAATAACACAGTATACCTCATATTTTGTTACTATTAAATTTGGTCGGAATCGCGTTAACATTACTTTTATCGCTTAGTACAGAGCGGTCTTATACAGGGTGTTTCATCATAAACTGGACAAACTCATATGACGTATAGAGAACATCGGGAGAATCATTTTTTTCTTATGACATATTTCCCGTTTTCGAAGCATAAGGGAGATACACGGTGTTTAATGTCATTTTCGAGCGTTATTATATTGAGTGTGGTCGGTTATGTATAAGACTGGAAGTAATGGTTTCTTGTCATATCGTAGTATTTTTGGATGCTTCATTTAGAAATGGTGTAGAGCTCCGAAAAAAAAAATTACAAAATGGCGGAAAACCTGCAATGTTCGTGATTTTTTTTTTCGGTTGCCAAATTGATTTTCATTTCCTAAATAAGCACAATTTTTAAAGGATATCTGTGAAAAAATTTTTTCAAAAATCGAAAACAACTTTTTTTTTACATGTCTACAGCGAAAAAAAAATTTCACTCGAAATTGATGAAATTTTTCACGATTGTACTTACTTTTATACCTAACACGAATATGAAAACAGAATCGAAAAATATCAAACGGTTTCGTTTTTACAGCCATTCAAATGTCCCGTTCGAATATCTGAAATAATAAAAAAACATGACAAAGCTTGTGTTCTTAGGCCCATAATTTTTGAATTTGTATGTCGAAACATTCCAGATTGCAAAATGAATTAAAAAAAAAATCAGTGAAACTTTATTGAGAGTTGAACTCCCTACTCTGAGTTGAGTACCTATTAAAATAAATGTGGAATCTGAATTGAGACTGTTCAAAGGTTTTTAATTTTCGTTGCCAAGCAATGGCAGCTCATAGAATTTGACAGAGTATTTGAATTTAACCGAATATAATAATGCAAGTATCTTGAAACCAATTTATGCAGTTTGAGTAGAAATTGGCGGTTAATACTTCCCAGATATTAATGGCATGACATTATTGCGGAAATTTCTACGAATAATTCCACAATTTCACAAACGCAACAAAAAAACCTATTAGTATAAAATTTATTCATAATTCGTTCTCAAAAATATTGCCATTTCTCCGGATACACTTTCTCGACCTTTTCGCCACACTATCCACCGCTGAACGAACCATTTCCGGGTTTCGGCGAATCTCTTCGGCGGCTGATTCGATTCTTTGAATCAGTTCTTCTCTCGAAGTCACTGGAGCTCGCTTGTCATAAACAAGACTCTTCATATGACCCCAGAAATAAAAATCCATAGGTGTAACATCTAGAGAACGAGGAGGCCATGCGACAGGTCCCAATCGGCCGATCCATCGGCGAGGGTATTGAGAGTCTAAAAATTCTCGTACACTCCTCACTGTGTGAGCAGGGCAACCATCATGCTGGTACCATATTCCTTGAAAGTGACTCAAAGGAATATCTTCCAATAGATCGGGCAGAGTTTCCCTCAAAAATTGATTATAGCCATTTCCAGTCAATGTTTCAGGAAGAATGTACGGTCCTACAATGAATCCATCCTTCATTCCCGCCCAAACATTGACAGAAAATCTCTTCTGGCTATTTTTTTGCTACTGTTGCATGTGGATTTTCCCTTTGCCATATTATATTATTTTTGTTGTTGAAGAAACCATCTCTGTGGAATGTTGCTTCATCCGTAAACAGTATGAGACGTAGGAAATTCCTATTCTCACGTGTCCTTCTTAAAATAAATTCACAGAATTCTTTCCTCTTCTCAAAATCACCTTCTTCTAAGGTTTGACATGAACGGAAATGGTACGGATGGTAGCTATTTCTTTTCAAAACTCTCCATACAGTGGATTTACTCTTATTCACACTTGGATGATTTGCTAGAGTTCTCGTTGATACCATCGGATTTTCACTCACTAAATCCAGGATACGTTCTTCGTTATTTCGGATTGTTTCCTTCTTCTTGCGGTGAAGAATACCTTCTTCACGTAATTTACGCACTGTTTCTATGAAAGTTTTAAAATTAGGAACGTTTCGGCTTGGAAATCTGCGAGCGTAAATTTCCCTTGCTTTTCTCCCTGAGGCATTCGCTTCATAATAAGCCTGAACCATATCATTTTTTTCTAAAAGTGAATATTTCATTTTCGTTTGCTAACAAGTCGTTTCAATATACTCGAATTATTCAGTTAAATTCAAATAACCTCTATCAGCTACTGTTGCTCGGCAACGAAAATTAATATACTCAGAACCTTAGAACAGACTCATATTTCACATTAATACTCTTAACTCAGAGTAGGGAGTTCAACTCTTAATGAAGTTTCACTGATTTTTTTTAATTCATTCTGCAATCTGGAATGTTTCGACATACAAATTCAAAAATTATGGGCCTAAGAACACAAGCTGTGTCATGTTTTTTTATTATTTCAGATATTCGAACGGGACATTTGAATGGCTGTAAAAACGAAACCGTTTGATATTTTTCGATTCTGTTTTCATATTCGTGTTAGGTATAAAAGTAAGTACAATCGTGAAAAATTTCATCAATTTCGAGTGAATTCTTTTTTCGCTGTAGACATGTAAAAAAAAAGTGTTCGATTTTTGAAAATTTTTTTTCACAGATATCCTTTAAAAATTGTGCTAATTTAGGAAATGAAAATCAATTTGGCAACCGAAAAAAAAAATCACGAACATTGCAGGTTTTCCGCCATTTTGTAATTTTTTTTTCGGAGCTCTACACCATTTCTGAATGAAGCATCCAAAAATACTACGATATGACAAGAAACCATTACTTCCAGTCTTATACATAACCGACCACACTCAATATAATAACGCTCGAAAATGACATTAAACACCGTGTATCTCCCTTATGCTTCGAAAACGGGAAATATGTCATAAGAAAAAAATTATTCTCCCGATGTTCTCTATACGTCATATGAGTTTGTCCAGTTTATGATGAAACACCCTGTATATCCAAATGCATATGCAAATATGCAATTGCTTATAATCCGGTCTCTACTAATAATTATGGTCTTATTTGGCCGTATGTACTTCGATATTTCACAGTTTTGAGACGCGGGCTTTAAGGGCCATTCTTGCATATCACCGCAAGAATAACATGGGTGATTCGCGACTACGCGATGTATCGACATAATGGAATCGCTCCCAAACCTTGGAATTTTTCCGACTCGCTTGATATTTTGTAGTTGTTTTATGCTGAAATATCACAAAATTTTTATAAATTATGTTAATCATATAGATAAACTATATTTATATATGAAGTTTCATCTGAATCCGTTCGGTTGTTCTCACGTGAAACAGTAACAAACATCCAAACTCACATCCTCACTGACTTTCGCATTTATAAAATTACTAGTAGGAGAAGGAAGTAGGATAGGACTAGTAGGAAGTAGGATAAAATAGGATAGGATAGGATAGTAGGAAGTAGGATTATTATTTCTTGAAAACATTTCCTCTCGTGAACAATTGATTGAAGACCAAATAAAAGTATGTCACTTGTTTTTTCGAGCATTTCGGCCAACGACCTCCGAAAGCAAAAGCTATATATATATATATATATATATATATATATATATCCACAAAAGAGATAAGATGAAGAAAACAAGTATGACTGAAGTTGTATACAACATCCCATGTGCTTCATGTGATCTCAAATACATCGGCCAGATTTCACAACAACTAAAAAGAAGGATTATACAACATAAGAGCGACATCAAAAACCCTAAGAAAGTTTGTGCGTTAGCAGAGCATTGCCGCAGGACGGACCATGTTATTGATTGGGAATCGACAGAAATACTTGAATTTGAAAAGAACTTGAAAAAGAGATCATTCCTTGAAATGTTTCATATAAAAAAAACTAAAGAAACAATGAACTCGAGAAGAGATATAGCAATATCTACAGTTATCTGATTTCATTTGAACATAATGGAGTAATCCGATAAAAAGAAGATTTATCGATGTCACTGTTCATAGTTTTTTTGATTTGTATGTCAGATTCTGAAGTTTTGTTGATTCGAAAATTGTAGAAGTTTTTGATTTTGTACATGTCAAGTTGTGTTTTCAAACATTTGAATTTTCATGTTATAATTACCCATAATACTTTCTTGCATTCTTCATTGATTTGGATATCGCAGTTTATTTTATAACCTCACCTATTCGGTAAGCTCCATGATTTCATATTCTGATTTTTTCTATTTGTATCTTATCCTGAATCCAGAGTCTTGAAGAAGGATCAGTAATGGTCCGAAACGTTGACAGTGAATAAATGTAGGACAAAAATAACTAGCCCTTTAATTTTCCACCTATCCCGTTAAAAATTTTTGAATATATATATATATATATATATATATATATATATATATTTATATTTATCATTTTTTTAGTATCCATAATAGTTGTTTTAGTTGCTCTGTTTGAATGAAAATATGGAAAGCATTATATTCATTATTCATAATATTCATGATTTCAGCTATTCAGTCTGTTTCAAACATAATAGAAATACTACTAGGACTCAATGTGAAGGCACTTGCTGATAGTTGGAAAAGTTATTGCTGTATAATTGAAAAACATCATGATGTTTTAGTTGCCGAAAAATTCTATTGTGTCAGGGAAATTGAACTTCTGGAATTGCAAATACAAAGTTTCATGCATATTGCTCTGGTGAGTTACAATAAAGAGAATATTCTCAAAATTATATGATTGCTTTTTTAGAACAGTTTCAAAGTTTGCAAGATAATATATTAAAAAAAAAAAATTTATTGGTGTGTAAATACGCACATTTGATTGAGTAACAAAGTTTTTATCAATTCATTTTATTTTCCAGAAAAGTAATGAAGAAAAACAAATCTTTCAATCCTCAAAATTATCTGGATTTCTTTTGAAAGTGGCTTTGAAAATAATCATCAAATTTTGGCAGCACCTTTGCCTCGAACATTTAGGGTCCATTTATAATTTGGTTTGTACTATTTTTAATTATTCCCCAGAGATTTTAGGGAAACAAGTGTTGAAAACTGATGTGGAAAAGTCGCTTCAAACTTGTCTTATAGATGTTATAACAACTTTTGTTCAAGAAAAGTTCTTCAATGAGGAAATTTTGGAAAGGGTATGCATTAATTTCATTTTTATTTGATTTTTTTATAGCTTTACTAAGAAGCGCACACAAGTCATAATTTCGGGGAAATGAATTCTGAAAGCGCTGAATATTTAATACACAATTGTTTTAATTTGTTCTCATTTCACAATCAGCACATCCTACGCACATCAAAGAAACACGGAACGTGAAACATATATACAGGGTGTACAAAGTTCGACAGAATATTTGACGTTTCTGGACAACTGGACCTATGTGGAATCTGAAAATTTGGATTGTGATATTGTTCGACATTATCTACCGAGTTAAAATATTCTTGAAGCTTGACCAATTTCCAGATATACAGGGAATGAAAAAAAAAATTCGAAAGAATTTTTTCTGTTTTTTCGTTTTAAATTTTGATAGAGTATTCAATTCTGAAATTATGCTCATTAAAATCGTTGCATTCCTCGAAATACTTTTCAAAATATCGAGAAAAAACTGAAGAAAAAATGGAGATAAGAGTATTCGGCATCATGTTTGTTATTCCTATACTAAATATCTTAAGCACAAACCGTTTTCAAATTTTTGGAGTAGGAGACTGTGGAAATTTGAACATTTTTAGAATTTTGAAAAACTCGGTACAAGGTGTTCCAAATGTTGGGTCAAAAATTGGGATCAAGATTGGCTCATAACTGTCGTTTTTCAAATTAGAACCCAATTTTTTCATGATTGTCTTGGATTCTGCGAAGAAAAATAATGATAATGTTCTAACATATCAATGCTGCTAAAATGAATAATTCTTTAGTTATTTATGATTTTCTGATTTTATGTCGTATGTAGAGGCAATTTCATAAAATCTGTTTCATGTCATCAATGATCTATGTTCATAGAAGATGAATTATTCCAATAATTCACTAATGACAGATCAATTTTCCAAATTTATTTATCATTGTTGATATGAACAGATTTAAACAATTTGACTCTACATACGACATAAAATCAGAAAATCATGAATAACTCAAGAATTATTTTTTTTAGGAGCATGAACATGTTTGAACACTATCATTATTTTTATTATTATTATTATTAAACACACTATTGATCTTTCTGTCTCGATATACATGTAAGGGTGGACATATCGCTATGCGATATCTTCCTGTCAACCTTTTCTTCGCAGAATCCAAAGCAATCATAAAAAAATAGGATTCTAATTTGAAAAACGAAAGTTGACCCAACTTTTAGAACACCCTGTGACAAGTTTTGCAAAATTCGAGATATGTACAATTTTTTCACTCTTCGAATCCATGAATGTGAAAACAGTTTGTGCTTAAGATATTAAGTATAGGAATAACAAACATAACACCGAATACTCCCATCTCCCTTTTTTCTTCAGTTTTTTCTCGAAATTTTGAAGAGCATTACGACGAATGCAACGATTTTAATGAGAATGTATTCAGAATTGAAAACTCTATCAAAATTGGAAACGAAAAACATAAAAAAATGTTTCGATTTTTTTTTTATTACCTGTACCTACATCTGTAGGTGGTCAAGCTTCAAGAATATTTTGGCTCGGTAGATAATGTTGAACAATATCATAATCCAGATATTTTCCTTTTCGACCTGTATTTTAGGAATAAAAGGTGGTGGATCATTCTTGTTTGTGGATTTAAGAGTTTTACTAAAAATTGACAAAGGGCCGCGAAAACCGCATGTGTCCATCTTCAATTATTGAAGAGCTGAAATACAGTGCAGTCTCAACCAATTTAGGACATAGTGTATTATTACGCTTGAAACGACCGTATCATATGATGACATATCAGACGATGATGAAGATTATGAAACTCTTCATTTTTTCATCGTTACTATCGAAATTTATAGTGACGTAACAAGACCTCAATTATATGTGGGCAAGATGAACTTTGCTGGGTCCCATGAGGAAAAAAGTTTTCCATAAGAAACAATCGAAATTGTCTAACATTTATTAAATAATATCCTAATTCTTCGCAATGAAAGAACCTTCTTTACTCGATAACACTATATTGACGACTATCTCCTGAGTTTCTAACAAAAAGAGCGGCGACTATCCTATTAGTCATCCACAATTACTCAACATAACATGACTGGTAAACATCTTGCGTCCGAAAATATAGGGCAAACCAGAATTTCGGCTAACAGTTCGGCCATGCTACCAGGATCTAGACCCGAGAGCCTTGCCTTCAACATTCGGTAGATAGGAGCACCCCTTAAGAAATGCCTGCGACAATAAATAAACATAAATCATATTTTATTTCATAACGACCCAGCGAGACTGGCCCGCAGATCGTTTTATAATTAGTCGAAGTCTGAGATCCTCTTCCGACCCGCCACCCGTACTTGGAGTAGGACGTACTCCGCCTGTAACGGCAAGATCTTGAAGAGAAGCCCGACTTTCTCTGTGAATATTTTCCTGTAATGACACATTCACGTCTTCTGTGTCCTGATCTTCGGAACACGTTTTATTCCTAGGTGACTTTCCACTTGTAAGCGACGTTTCGCTTCTGAGTGACGTTTCACTCTTCTCGCACGTTTTGCCCTCTGGTGACGTTTCACCTGTAAGCGACGTCTCGCTTCTGAGTGACGTTTCACTCTTCTCGCACGTTTTGCCTTCGGGTGACTTTTCACCTGTAAGCGACTTTTCGCTTCTGAGTGACGTTTCACTCCTCTCGCACGTTTTGCCTTCGGGTGACGTTTCACCTTTAAGCGACTTTTCGCTTCTGAGTGACGTTTCAATCTTCTCGCACGTTTTGCGTTCGGGTGATGTTTCACTCAAAGCAACACTTTCATCTTCTGAGGAAGCTTCACTTTCTGATCCGAATCTGGTCTCGTAAGGTTTGATTTTATCTGCAGCCCATACTCCACTGAACCTTTTTCCTTTTCCATCGATTCTTGGTAGACTTTCCAATAAATAACGATCATTTCCGAGAAGATTGCGGATAACGTAAGGACAACTATATTTAGGTAACAATTTTTTACTTTGGCCATCATTTTGAGTAACGTTCTTCTTAATGAGTACTAATTGTCCCAGTTGAAACTCAACGCATTTTCTCTTTGCATCAAATCGTACCTTTTGTTTCTATTGATCAGATTCTATTGTTTCGGCTGCCTGTTGTCTGACTATCTGTAGATCTGGAGGGGTTTTTCCATCGGAGACTTCGTTGTTTGAAAATGAGTCGTTACTACCCCTTAATGGATAGCCAAACAACATCTCGTGGGTGCTTTTCCCCGTGCCTTTATTTGTAGAAGAATTTAACCCAAATTTGATTTTGTTTATGGTTTGATCCCAATGACATTCATTCTCCGTGGATGCTGCTATCGCCGAAAGAATGGTCTTGTTGTACCTTTCGACCTGCCCGTTGGCTCTTGGGGATGCACTTGCATTATGAATTACCTTTATTCCCAACTTGTTCACAAATTGGTCACTAGTATAACAGGATCCTCGATCACAAATAATTCTCCTGGGAGTTCCAAAAGTATTACATACCTCACTGAGGAAATTCATCAACGGTAGGGTCTTGGTATTTTTCACAGCTTTCATATTTACGTATTTTGTAAAGGCATCAACTGCTACTATTAGATAGGCATTTCCCTTCGTACTCCTTACGAAGGGTTCAAGATGGTCGACATGTAACGTATCCATGGGTACCGATATTTTCGGGATGGGATGCAGGTAACCAGCTTGTGGACCGCCACTACTTTTGTTATATTGATAGTTAAGGCAACAACGAATGTACCGATTAACATATTTATTTAAACGAGGAAACCAATAGTCTCGAGTTATTTGCGAGATGGTCTTATCTGCTGCTAGATGGCCCGCTTGATCATGAAAATAATTGGCAATTGTATGACGGGCTGCTCTCGGAACCATCCACTTTAATCCATCTTTAGTTTTTCGATATATTCTATCATTCTTCAGCCTATACTCCTTGTGGATTGTAGCCTCTTCCTTATCCGTTGGTACCCTCGAAAGTACGTGGTATATATATATATATATATATATATATATATATATATATATATATATATATATATATATATATATATATATATATATATATACATCGTTCGTCTTGTAGCTGTGCAGATAATACCCAGTCACTCTCTGTAATATTCTCGTTTAGAATAATGACATCATCATATGGGCTGGGACCATCTACAGGATTTCTGCTTAGAGCGTCCACATGAGCCATACGAGTCCCAGGGCGGTATTCAATCGGTATGATTTCCTCGACTTTTTCCATAATGTAATTATTCAACGGAAATAAAGCTGTATTATTATTATTATTATTATAAATCAAACTCCTGTGTAGCGATCCACCAAGGCCCTATTCTGGGTACAAGATCTCTCTTTGACAAAGTCAGACGGAGGGCGTTGCAATCAGTCACAACTTTGAATGGTATGCCAAGTAAATAAACACGAAACCTTTGCATAGAGTTGACAAAGGCCATCGTCTCTAACTCGTAGGAATGGTAACGCTGCTCCTCTTTACTAGTTTGCTTGCTAAAATATAGGACCGGTTTTAGCTTGGAATCTCGCTGTTTCTGTAGTAGGATTCCAGCGACTCCAAGCTTGGATGCGTCCGTGTGAAGTACTGTCTCTAGTGCTGAATCGTAGATTGCAAGAACAGGTCTACTGCATAAAATCTTCTTAAGACGATCAAATGATGTTGCCTGGTCCGAAGTCCATTCATATTTGGTGTCCCTTTTTGTGAGTTGCGTTAACGATCTCGCAATTCTAGCAAAATCTTTAACATATTTTCGGAAATAGCTCGCTAGTCCAAGAAACTGACGGACTTCGTGAACGTTTTTGGGCGTCGGAAAGCTTGGACTGCCGAAATTTTACCTATAGCTGGACGGACACCTTCACCGCTGATTTCATGTCCCAGATATTCGATGGTCCTTTTGAAGAAGTGATAACCGTAGTGTAAGGTTTGCTTGTTGGAACAGATGTAATATGGACTCTAAGGATTCAAGCCCTGAAGCTACATCACTCGATGGAACTAAAATGTCGTCTAAGTAAACAAGAGCGGTGGAAAATCGTAATGAACCCAGTATTTGGTTCACAGGTCTCTGGAATACAGCAGGGGCATTGACGAGTCCAAACGGCATCCTCACACATTCGTAGTGTCCATCCGGTGTCACGAAGGCTGCCTTTCCAATAGAGTCTTCTGCCATGAGTATCTGATGATAGCCACTAGCCATGTCGAGTGTACTGAAGAAGGTGCAATTCTTTAATCTTTCCAAGGGATCATCTACACGGGGTAAGGGGAAGCAGCCCTTTATAGTTTTGGAGTTCAAAGCTCTAAAATCGACGCAAATCCGAACCTCGCCATTTTTCTTCTTAACCAAAAGAATCGGGCTTGCATATGGGGAATTTGACTCACGAATTATGTCATTTTCTAGCATGTCTCGTACATTATTTCTAACCAGTTCCCGTTCACTCATAGAAAGTTGGTAGGGTCTGTACGTTACCGGCCTATCGTCGTTCAAGAGAATTTTCATTTCGACATTCCTAACACATCCCATGTTTCTCCCGGAAGGTCCTGTGGGAAACATATTTGGCCTCTAGCAATGAGTTGAGAATTTTTGAATGTAATGTCAGAGTCCGCCACGTTCTGGATTGGTAAAATGTTACACTCCGTAGACACTACGCAGCTAGGTACACAGTACTCATTCGATGGTATCATCCGTCTTTGGAAATCAATGAAGAGATCGCCTTGATAACTTGGGTTCACGGTAAACGTCACGTACCCAATATGGTTCGGCGGAATGGTCACATCCTTGTCCACGTACATCTTGATCTTGCTAGGAGGGAGTTCGTCAACTTCCGATAAAGCCAGAATGTTGATCCTAAACAATCTCAGGTTGTCGCCCTTTAGAACTAGCACCACATCAGGATGATTTAAGACGGTTTGGCCAATCATCAATGGCACAGTTTGAACGTCATCCGGAACAACAAGCGCAGGAACAGTCACATCAATCAGATCCACTTCGATGTTGACTTCCGTTGAACCCAATGCATGAACACTACCGCCAGCATAACCACTAATTAGAACGTTGCAGGGTTGCCACTTTACACCACAAGTTTCAGCAGTCGTCGCACGTATTGCAACTACTGCACAACCCGTATCTACTAACCCATGGAATTTTATTTAACTTACATAGCATAATATAATATTTTTCAAAATTTTCATCGGCTGTCTAGCATAATACAGCTGGTTTTACAGTAGATGTCTTGGAATGAAACGATTTCGTAGTGAGCTCATTTTTCTTATAACACTATTCGGCCGGGTGTCCCAGCTTTCTACATATAGTGCATTCAAGTCTGTTGTTGCGACAATCTTTGGCAGTATTACCTCGTTTCCCGCAATTGAAACAATTACGATTCAATTTGTTTACGAATTTTCGTTCATCGGAGACGTTTTCTCTTTTAAAGGAAATTGAATTGTCCCTAACATGCTTTTTATTAATGTCACTGCATGATATATATATTTTTTTTTATTGAATGTGTTCTGGTTTGCCCTATATTTTCGGACGCAAGATGTTTACCAGTCATGTTATGTATGTTGAGTAATTGTGGATGACTAATAGAATAGTCGCCGTTTTTTTTTTGTTAGAAACTTAGGAGATAGTCGTCAATATAGTGTTATCGAGTAAAGAAGGTTGTTTTATTGCGAAGAATTAGGATATTATTTAATATTGCTGAGGTGGGATATAAAGCTCTATTCGAAGAGGCTCAAATTAGTGGTAGTCATTTAGTGAAGTAGTATTTAGTGCAGTTAAATAGACAAGAAAGAAAAAAACAGTAAAAGTTAAATTTAAGTAGTGAAGTTAAGTGAAAAGTAAAAAGGGGGAAAAGATCAAGGAAAAGACATGTGACATCGTCATCGTCATCGGATTCCAGCAATGAAAGCGATTATGGTCGATACAAGCGAAAATCAAATGCAAAACCAAAACGTAAGTCAAAGAAACGTTCCCCAAGCCCGTCACGTAAACCACCACGTAGAACTTCTGTAAGTGCTTTTTCGGCGGAAAATACATTAGTAAATGACCAGAATAAAAAAATTGAGCAGTTGGAAAACGCTGTCAAGGAACTTTTGGCACATAAACCACAAACAAATTCGAACAATATTAGATCCGATTGCATTCCAGAGTTTTCGCCGGATTCTCTGGGAGCAAGTTCCAGAAAATGGCTTGATAAAATCGAACAACTGAAATCAATTAATAATTGGGACGAAAAACTCACTATTTACAATATGCAGTCCCGTTTTAAGGGTTTAGCGAAAACTTGGTATAACAGTTTGAATAGTTATGACCACACATGGGAAGAGTGGAAAACAATTATTTATAACGCATTCTCAGAACACCACGACTTTCCATCGACATTAAAAAAGAAGATCAATTTGGTAAAAACACCTAACCAAACGTGGACTGAATACTACTTTAATAAAACTGAATTATTGCGGGCATGTGGAATAAGAGGTAAAAACGCCGTAGCGATGTTAATAGGCGGGATAAATGATCAAGTAATACAGAATGGTGCAAAAGCCGGCAGATACAACGAGCCGGAAGATCTTTTTAAGGATTATTTATCTACGTTGGCATCTACATATATATATATATATATCTATATATATATATATATATATTTTTCCTCAACTGGGCACAAATATTTCTCCACGCTTCAGTTTTTTCATTCCGATTTTTGTAATCCTGCCATCCTTTGTCCCAGATTTCGGGTTTCTCCTGAACTACATAGTGTTATCAGGATTTCGGAATCTTCGAATAACAGCGAGGCATAGCGGGATTCCTATAATCGGGGTTATATCGCCAAAATGTATATATTTATATACGGAACTACTGGAGCACCACCTACAGGTGGATCCCGTGAACTAAGCGCGTATATATTGCGATATTATATGGGCGATATTCGGCCCAGGCGAAAATTCGTCTATAGGCTCACTGACCTATTAGGAAGCCTCTGTGAAAGATATACACGCAAATTTTTAGGAAGCCCGATCCGGGCTTCGTAAAAATGATTTTGGCTCAGTAGGGGTAGTCGCGTGTAGCATTTTCGGCTCCGTAAGGTCGCGTAATACGTATATATATATATATATATATATATATATATATATATATATATATATATATATATATATATATATATATATATATATATTATATATATATATATATATATATATATATATATATATATATATATATATATATATATATACGTATTACGCGACCTTACGGAGCCGAAAATGCTACACGCGACTACCCCTACTGAGCCAAAATCATTTTTACGAAGCCCGGATCGGGCTTCCTAAAAATTTGCGTGTATATCTTTCACAGAGGCTTCCTAATAGGTCAGTGAGCCTATAGACGAATTTTCGCCTGGGCCGAATATCGCCCATATAATATCGAAATATATACGCGCTTAGTTCACGGGATCCACCTGTAGGTGGTGCTCCAGTAGTTCCGTATATAAATATATACATTTTGGCGATATAACCCCGATTATAGGAATCCCGCTATGCCTCGCTGCTATTCGAAGCCCGTAAGTTTGGCAATGTCGCATTCTATCTGAATTCGTTAGATCGTTCTCAGGGTAAAATGATTCTCCTGAAAGACTTATGAATGGAGAAATATCGCTAGAAAGGATAGGAATAATTTCTCATCGGAAAAATCAACGAATATTGGATTTAATCGTCTTCATTAGATGATAGGTACTTTAATTTATTGGTATTTCAAGCTGCGCTTTTCAAGGTATCATCTACAGGGTGTTTTTTCAAATGTTTCATTGGACCTATTCGATGAAGGAATAGTTATACGAATTCAAGATTTTGTTATTCTGTTCAAGAGTAGATGAACTCAAATCATAAAATATTTTCGAGCGAAGTTTAGTTCCGTTTTTACCGGAAACGAATATAAACTTCGTCATTGCCAAAGTAAACCCTGCATATTCAAACATTTTGGAATTCTTCGATCAATTTTTCACTGATTTGATGTATGATTGCAAACTGGATCAATATGAATAACAGAAAAATAATAGATTAGGCCAGGCTTCTGTTTCTCAAATGAAATTATGAATATTTACCTGAAAATAGAGCTTCGCTAAAAGAAAAATTAATTTTTTTATTGGATGATTCTCGATTCTAGGTTTTTATGAAAGATAAACATCAAGTTTTTGTCATGACCTCGGGATAACAAATTATTATACAGTTCGAAAATGTTTATCAATGTTGGTAAACTGCGAACTTGAAAAAGTGAGAACTAAATTGTATCAAACGAGAACTTATTTTCTGAAGCCATGAGGAAATTAACGTAAGAAAATAATGTATGTGTGAAAAAATGGGAATTGCTTCGAATTGCAAAGTTTTTTTCAATTGTGGGAAATCAATTTCTTTGGACATTGTATTTTGAATTATACTTCCCCGAGAAATACAATTATTGGCAATTATCAATTAATTCAACTGGTTATATTAACCGGTGAGGTGGTATTTCCCTGCCATACAGAGTGAGATGGTGTCTCTCAGACACCTGCAATTTTATATGATTTTTCTTTTTCCATAGCTCTTTCTTTTTGGCTTCTCACAATAGAATTACTATGTTATGAATGTATTCAACTAACGGGTTAGGCATTTGGTGTCACCCATTTAAAAAAAAATCTGTTATAAAAGCAAAAAACATTTTATTGAAACAAAATTTTGAAAAATAACGATATTAATATGTGCAAATTACCTTTTAAAAAATTCTTCGCATTGTCTTGTTGGAAATGTGCAACACAAGTGACTTCCTTGATGCAAATCTATTCGGACATCTTATCACAGCTTGTCGTACCCGTTCAATATTTTCGGGTGTTCTGACTATTATACGCAGACACCTCCCCAAAATTTGATGCCACATTCCCTCTAACATCATAATCTCTTACCCACCTAAATATGTTTTGGCATTTTGGAATTCTTCCGTGTGCTTTCACATTAAATTAACGACGAAAATTTCTTTGCACTTGCACAACTGAATTATTTAATATGAATTGTTTTACTACATAAATTCGTTGATTCATCGGAAATATCTCCATGGCCAATTAAATTGCAACTATTGACATATAAGAATGTGTCACTACGATTGTCTAAAACAAATTATTATTTCCATAACGCACTATGGAAAATAGATTAAACCAGATGACTTATATCTATTGAAATATTTTCTGGGAGGTCTCTGCATTTTCCTGAAAACTTAATATGGGTTTTCTCTCCCAGTCTCTGAAATAAAAATGAATTAGGAAATTTTTTTTAATAATATAAGAAAGGCCTCTGCGTAAAAAATTTTAGCACTAATTTATCAGGGGCCAAAACTTCACGAGAAAAAATTGTTGCCTAACAATTAACAGAAAGAAAATGAAAACACTTTGAAATCTTAAGCGTTACGTTTCGGAGTCTAAATCAGACTCCTTCGTGAGACAATAACTGATTTTCATGCAACTTTGCAGAATCGTGACAATTTTGTTGATTTTTGGATTGACATTTGTCAAAAAATGATGAACATAGATCAATATTGATTACTAGATATCGTTATTTTATTTCAAAATTTCCTGAAATTAGTTCTTTTTTCAATAAATCCATCCAAATTCGATCTATTCCTACTGAACAATTGGCAAGATTATTAGCCTCATCCAACAAAATACGAGCTGACTGATTTTTTTTTTATAACCATCAGGTTCCGTCATTAGGATTTTTGTTCTATTCCAATCCATCATGTGATTGCCGGTATTGGAACACACATGATCTGCTATCTGTGATCTACCAATATCTCTATTTTTATGTTATTCCTATGTTCACGTTTCCTGATAACATGAAAAATAGAGATATTGGTAGATCACAGATAGCAGATCATGTGTGTTCCAATACCGGCAATCACATGATGGATTGGAATAGAACAAAAATCCTAATGACGGAACCTGATGGTTATGAAAGATCTGCTATCTGTGATCTACCAATATCTCTATTTTTATGTTATTCCTATGTTCACGTTTCCTGATAACATAAAAAATAGAGATATTGGTAGATCACAGATAGCAGATCATGTGTGTTCCAATACCGGCAATCACATGATGGATTGGAATAGAACAAAAATCCTAGTGACGGAACCTGATGGTTATAAAAGAAAAATCAAGTCAGCTCGTATTTTGTTGGATGAGGCTAATAATCTTGACAATTGTTCAGTAGGAATAGATCGAATTTGGATGGATTTATTGAAAAAAGAACTAATTTCAGGAAATTTTGAAATAAAATAACGATATCTAGTAATCAATATTGATCTATGTTCATCATATTTTGACAAATGTCAATCCAAAAATCAATAAAATTGTCACGATTCTGCAAAGTTGCATGAAAATCAGATATTGTCTGATGAAGGAGTCTGATTTAGACTCCGAAACGTAACGCTTGAGATTTCAAAGTGTTTTCATTTTCTTTCTGTTCATTGTTAGGCAACAACTTTTTCTCGTAAAGTTTTGGCCCCTGACAAATTAGTGCTCAAATTTTTTACGCAAGGGCCTTTCTTATATTATTAAAAAAAATTTTCTAATTCTTTCTTATTTCAGAGACTGAGAGAGAAAACAGATGACTCACCTTGTATTTTCAATGAAATTTTATGAATAAATTAGTGACAAATTATTAATTTTAAAAACGAATAGCAGAAAATGTGCGGAATTGTTACAAACTTCCATTCCGTATCAACTGCCAAAAAATGAATACGAATTTTTAGGAGAATCAGAATTTATTTAGTTATTGAATGTGTGGATGAAACATTGAACGCAGAAAAAAACAATCTATCGAAACTGAAAAAAACTGACAACATGTCAAAATATCACATTTTCATTCCTACTTATTTCATTCTCGTAACACATTGAATTCAAAATTTTTGACTACAAAATCAGCACACTAGCTTTGTACACATTCCCTTGCACTGAAAATATGTTTTCCTGTGAATTTTCGATGGATTCTAGCAACTCACCGTGCATAAATTGAAAGTTGCTGGGAGCCACGATATTGCCATTTGATCTGCAGAGAAGTGACAGCGGATAAAAAATATGAAGGGTCTGCCAGACTCCACCTCATCGGCTCCGGGTTAAATCAATTTTATATCAAAATTTTCATTCCATTTCGACCATAATGTTCTCGTCATCAATTGTTGAGAAAATCTTATAATATTGAAACAATGAATAAATTGAAAATGTTCATTTCTGCGAGCATACTGCCTTTCTTCGTTGTTCATTTCTCTAAATTAAATGTTCAGAATTTTTATTTTGCAAAACAGCTTTTATATATGGAGAAAGCGCAAGAATTGTTTACATAACATTTTGCAATTTCGATATCAGATATCCCGAGTTACCTGGGATAACGATAGTAAAGTTTCTCAGGATCCAGCGGAATTTCATGGTACAGGAGAAACAAAACCATTACCGTAATTGTAAAAAAAACAAATCGACGTTATGAGTTATTATCAAACTCATCCTCGGTCATCTTTTGAGGATTCAGAAGATCAGAGAATTTTGTTCATTGATAATTTCTACCCCGTCCAATAAATGGTAATTTTTTGTGAAGGATTATTACTGAAAATTCAAGAACACAAAAACTTCTTGAAACATATTATTTGGTCTGACCAAGCTAAATACACCCAAGAAGGAATAACGAACGAAACAAAGTCAAGGAACTTCAAACTGTATTTCAATTTCCACTAACTGTATTCTGCCTTGTCACAGATGACCAACTCAGATATTTCATTTGAAAACCTAGTCGAAAATTTCTTGCGTGAATTGCACCTCGCATTCAATAATTGGTACAAGGAAAATTTCCTCAAGAATATTTGAGGAATGTTGCTGGTGAAATAGGGGTCGATTTCTTCGACCGCTTCGATCTCCAGATCTTCCCCACTAGATTACTATTCATGGGGTATAATTAAGAAAGAAATTTATGCGAACGAAATATAGAACAATTGCGAATCAGAGTATGTTAAGTTTTTTATAGTTCAGATCCTAATGAAATTCTTTAGACAACGCAGTCTGGTCGAGATCGATATGTCTCGAACCGAATGGACGACATTTCGAAGGTCAATTCTGAATTGGACCTTGTTTGTATTTTTGAGAACAGTTGAATTCGGAATGTCACCAACAAATATGTTCCTCTTGAATATTTCAGAAGATATACATTTTAGGTTAGTGGTGTTATTCCCGCTTATTGTATACGAAATACAAACAGGGTTTACTCATCAATATTATAAGCGAAATATCCAGTGACAAAACTATTTAACGAAATTTAAATTCAACATAAAATTTTTTGAAAAAAGGATTACAAGAAAATTCACGGCATTATTTGAAGACCCTTGGTGGAGGAAAAGCGTTTCATTACTTTGACCCCCTTTTTTCCTAATCTCACCCTACTCACTGTCTATTTATGGGTTATAAGCAGGAAGAGAGTTAACTCGAATGTTATAGAGAACAGTTGCGACTAAAAATGTTTTTAACAAAAGAAAGACATTTCGTAACAGTTAATGGCCACTTCTGTTTGTATGTTTAAGAAAACCAAAATTCGAAATATGACCGAGGAAATTGATTTCAAGCATTTCTCAAAAATTACGGATTTTATTTTAATTGTGATATCTGCACACCTACAATATCTTTCAATGCAATATATTCAATTATGACTTCTCGTTGTCATCAATTTTGAGACTCACGGTATCCACTGTATCATGACTTGTAATTTCAAGCACTTACACAAAAACATCTTGTCAAATTAAGGTTATCCGTGATCAAACAGAGCTTCATTTCGATTTGAAGAGTGGAAATTGTTAGTTTCAGTCCAACCGGATCTCGAAATTTCAAATGTGAATTTCGATTCCTTTCCAAAAATAATACAACGAACGGAATTGGTGGGATACCTGTATTTGAAATTTTCGAAAGAAAATCTCTCCGAGATTCTAGTGTCGTTCGAGTATCTACTTTTTTTATCCACGAAATATAATGAGTTTTGAATAGTAGGTCTCATCAAGTATTCGCATGAAACTTATGACGTACGCAACGGACGTGAAAGCTTTTTTCAAATAATTGACTTGAAATGACATTGAATTAAAATTGGTGAATAAGGAAAATTTTGAATTCTTTTTACTACATGAAGATTTGAAACAACATTTCACAGAAAATAATCGTAGTGTTTTCCTTATCTGTCGTTCTCCGAAAAACAGCTCTAGTGGTATCCGAGGATATCAAATCGATGATGAAATGGTATCACCCTCATTGTACAACCAATGACTCAACTCGTGGCTTCGGTTGGCCGCACCTTGTGTCGCATGTATATATCTGAATATGAAAAAAATCGAAAATAATACAGCGGAATAATTCAGACGCCATATTCAACTGGAATATTTTGGCAACGCTGCTCGGGCTTGCCATAGACCGTGAATCATCTATTTTTCACACAAATAGGCCTGGTATGGCATTACCATATGACAGGCTTCTAATGGGTTGTGATACGTACTCCCAAATGTATAAATTATACACACCCCCCTTGTATCACCGCACACCCTGGCTTCACTTCACCTGTGTCTTATGGCGGGCTTGGTAAAGATAGTCTAATGCGTATATATATATTTATCCTGCGGTAAATAGGTCCTCTTCTAATAGCCCGATTTCATGGTATGGGTCCTCCGGCTGCGATAAGTCCTCCGTATACGGAGGACCTAACACATCGCGTGTTAAATGTTTCCTCATAGCATAGACAACCACCTGGCAAAATTTCAGCGAGAGGACTTAGAGCCGGTTTTTGTCGATTTTGAATACTTTAGTTGCGGCAATTGTCGCGTTGAACCAGGAGGGCGCTCTCACGCGTATATTGATTTGTATATTTTTGAGCGTTCTACAGAGAATCGGTCCTCCTCGATTATACAAAATTTTTCAATACACCGTTCTTTGGTCCTCCATGTTTTTGGCAACACTGTATTCATTCGGAAATCTTACATATCGCTTTGTGTAGATGTTGGATCATTCCATGAGTTTCTGTTTTCGCTATCTTGTTCCCAGGTGTGAGGGGATTCACGGGGAATTTGTAGGATGGCCATTTGCGAACGGAACAGAACCATTTACTGGTGAATTGGCCACATTCGTTGAAAACGCCGAGAGATGTTTTTTTTTTGTCGGGGCACCCTTTTTGTTTTATTATTTATTAGTGAAATTTTGAATATGAAAGATATGTTTTGTAATGCCTCATATGAAAGCTTGTGAATTCAGATTCATCTTTTTGTACTTTTTTCTTAAATCGGATTGAACTTGACTCATCAATGGATGTTCTTAAAATTACATGATCGAATAGGCACTTAACGCATTGATGGTTGGAGAAGGACAGCTAAGAAGGATATCGCTACTTCCCTAATGAAATAGCATCTGTGAAAGCCTTTATAACGTGCGTTCAAAAAATTCGTGGTCAAATAGAATATGAAATTTTGAACGTCAATATTCTGCGTTTGAACGTAGTTCTAAGCATCTTCTTCCCTATTTTCCAGGCTGTCAAGTAAGCGTTCCCGATTATTGTTTATTATTATTTTAGGGAATTCTGAAAAAGGTTTTCAAGTGCAAAAGGCTTTTATAATTGCATCGTACTTCAGAAATTTGGAGAGAATAGAAGGCGAGTGGAAATATTCCGGGACAAATGTTTAATTGATTTCAGGATCGAGTATCCCAATGTTGCTGTGGATTATCAATCTTTCCAAGGCACTATTTCGCGATGTGTTAGCGTTTTCCGTGAAACAGGTTGTGTTCAAAGAAAAAAAAGGAAGTGGTAGACCAAAGAATAGAACTCCGGAATTAATCGGCCACTGCAATGTAATCCTGTTATTTCAGTTCAGTTATGCCTTTTTATGATGTATTAGTCTCAACAATTCAACATTTATGGAGAATTAAAGATATTGATATTCCCACTGTGATTTATTGCATAATTCAAAGTATGAAAACTATTCGACCTCGGTTTACTCAAGATTCAAATCTTCGACATATGAGAATCATGTATGGTTGAAACTTTAGCAATCGTTTGGCCTTCTGTAATCACATTCTATGGAAAAAGTTCTTTTCTCTATTTCAGTATCGTAATGAGTTCATTGCAGTACTAAAAGTAGTGCTGTAATGAAACTCATTACAGCATTGTTTTCAGTTATATTTTTCGTTTTGTGGTTGTCAGTACTGACCTCCGATCCACTCAATTTTCGAATCAAATCAACTCAAATTTTGCAATCTATCAAATTTCGTTAGTGACACCAAGTGCCAAGATACAATATAAAAGTCACTAATCTGAATTTTTATTTGAATTTCGAGAGTTTTCACAAAACTTGACTGAAATAGAGAAAATATCGTCTAATACTCGTTGCAGAAGGCAATTCCAACACTCATGCTTTCGAAAACTCGCTCCTTCGTCGCTCGTTTTCGAATTTTGCATTCGTGTTGGAATAGGAGCTCATTCTGCAGCTTGTTTTAGAATATACTATTCTCTATTTCAGTATCGAAATGAGTTCATTACAGTACTAAAAGTAGTGCTGTAATGAAACTCATTACAGCATTGTTTTCAGTTATATTTTTCGTTTTGTGGTTGTTAGTACTGACCTCCGATCCACTCAATTTTCGAATCAAATCAATTCAAATTCCGCAATTTGTCAAATTTCGTTAGTGACACCAACTGCCAAGATACAATAATAAAGTCACTAATCTGAATTTTTATTTGAATTTCGAGAGTATTTCACAAAACTTGACTGAAATAGAGAAAATATTTTTCGAATTTCGCATTCGTGTTGGAATAGAAGCTCATTCTGCAACTTGTTTTAGAATATACTATTTGCACGTAGGAAGAAATCATTATTCAATTTGGTAGTAACTTTTTCCGAAAAAGTACCTCTTCATACATAATGACGATATAGAGCAATGTAGCGGATAATGTCATCAATGTTTACATTTTGGGTTCATGGAGTGATTCAAGTAAAAAAATACGTTCAGTCACAGAAAATTTACCTTTAAAATTCCATACCCTACTATTTTTTTGAACTCACGTAACTAGTGTTCTTTTGCTGTTTCGCGTTTTGTGGTGTTGTGGACTTGATAATCTATAGGTTTGGTAGATATACAGGGTGTTTCATTCGGAAATGTAAACATTCAACAGGCGGATACGTGGAACCTTAGTTGTTCTAAAGATACCACATTTATTGGCTCTTACTGTCTTCGTGACCGAGATAAACGATCTTTTATGAATTTTGCTCGTTTCCTCCTGAGGCCATATCAGACGAACCACCCGGTATATTTTCCTCATATTTGACAAACATGTTTCTTATTCGAAGCTGAACTTTGTCATTCAATAACCGCAAGAAAAAGCCAAGTCCGTGTTAACAAAAAATTTTGAATCGATTGAATCCTCGAAACAAAACCCTGCAGATCGTAATTTTGAAAATCTGTTTCAATATTTGAAAAGACCACAAAAAACTGAAATGAGGAGTGTGCTCTAAATTTTCACACAGGCAGTTTTACTGCACAAATTTTTAACGTAAAAGGGAATTTTTGGATTCCTGAAAGTGGTTTGAAGTGACTGAATGATGAATTATCATTGATTTTCCTTTTTATAGCTGAAGACTATTCCAGTCTGTATTTTTGAGTCATTCTCTCGTAATTTTTCATTAGTTCCACAAGTTTTTAAGAACTTGGATTGCTGTGATGTGAAAGTCAATTTGGCTCTTACCAGAGCTGTTTCCACCATTGAGATTAATTATAAAAATTCGTATTCAATCTAGGCTGGCACCTATCACTTTGACATACAATTATTGTCATTTTATTTTTTGTCGTTAAAGACTTTTTAAATGAAAATTTTGGTAATTCATGGATTGGTCGAGGAGGCTCTCATAGCTGGCTTACAAGGTCCCCAGATTTTAATCATGTTCATGTGGATTATTATGTTTGGGGTTACATAAAATCGCTAGTATATTCATCTGAGGTCGATTCTTGGGATCAGCGTATAATAAATATAGAAGAAGCTAACCAGAAAATAAAGGACAATCAGAATGTATTTCGCATAGCAGTTCGGAATATTCTGAAAGAGCAAGAAAATGTTAAGGCCAAAATGAAGGACATTTCGAGCAGTTTATGTAGTTCATTTCTTTTAATCCTGTATTCATGTTTGTTCTGTTAATTTATTTTTCTCAAACATTTACATTATTGTTTAAAAAAAACAAGATTCATTTATTAATCTAAATTCAGTAAATTCTTTCACTGAAACATTCAACTATAATATCAAATTAGTTAATTAGTAATATTCATAAGTGACAAGAGAGTAACTCGAAATACAAACTGAAATGGTCTACAGCTATAAAAAGAACAACCAATGTAATAAGTAATCACTAAGTAATGTTTGAATAATTATGGATTCAATGGTTTCGAAAATTTTATTCATCTGACAAAATTGAAGTTTCAACTATGTTCCGACTATTCTTTGATTGTTGTTTCAGCCAATGAGCTTACAATTGCAGCGATTAGTCTGCACTAGTAGTAGTGCAGAATTATCAGGTCCTGCATAACGTGTCGCAGCCGTAATTATTCATTAAAGTAACATGAAAACTGTTAAACCTAGTTGTTGAAATTTTTACAAATTAAAAAAGAATTGATTGATTCATAAAAAAAATTTATAAAATTCAACTCGTGCAATGATAATGAATAGATGATTTTTGACAAATCTCCACTCACGCAAGTTAAACTGAAAAAGGCACTCGATCGCTCCGCTCCATTCATAAAACATTCTGTATCTCGGTTAAGAAGACAGAAAGAGTCAATAAATGTGGTATCTTCAGAACCACCTCGGTGTAACCTATTTGCCTGTTAAATATTTCCGTTTCCCAATAAAACACCCAGAACACCCTGTATAATACAGTCGACTATCAATAATTCGAACATGCAATAATTCAGTTGTTGATAATTCGCAGTAACTCTGTGGCCCCTAAGAAAATATTCGATAAATCGAAATATGGCAATGCAATCACTTAGTTAAGCTTGATAATTCGAAGGAATAAAAAATTCCAGACCAACAAAAACACTGGATAGTTCGAAATTCTTGTACTCATACTCCCTGTATTCTGAAATTGCGTGTTTGAAGTTGTTCAAATCTAAGCGTACCCCAACGTCGCCAGCGATCGGTAATGTTCAAATCTTCATTTCTTATTTCTGTTCGAATTAATGCACAAGACTCAGATATTTCTTCAGTTTTCTTTTCGTATACATATTCAATAAAATATATGAATGCTAAATACAAATCCTCATCAATATTTGAAAAAAATTAAACACAGGTGTGGGATTTGTTCTAAAATTATTGAATCTGGCAGTGATGTGAATTGTGTTTCACAGGATGGTTCCAGACGATTTGGTCTATTAAGGTTTTCAATTATACATTGAATAGAATACATATCTTCATCTTTAGAATTCCTCGAGTCTTGAATTTGAATAAGTTATGGTAACATTTGATAGGAAGATTAAATTTCATTCGAAGTGAATCATCGTTTATATGTGAAAAACACTCCACTTCAGAAGATTATGAAGTGAATGTTCATAGGAACAAAGTACTTAAAAAGATATCTGTTCTATTTTTATTCGATTTTTTGGGTAATAATATTTTGCATTCTCTTCTGATTCATTCGGGTGTTTGTTCATTTGTAGTAGTAGAAGATAAACCGTATTTTCCGTGGGCTTCCAGTATAAAAAGTGAACAAGTATAATCGGTGGAAAATCAGAAGACTAATGAAGAAAATAACTGTTCTAAATAGTTCATTAGAAGAATTACTAAAACAAGAGAAAAAATTTTCCACTCAGGCTTAGTGTAAAATGTAGATTTCCGATAGCAACTTCTTCGTCCCAAGTTCATTCATCTGAAGAAGTCTAAATCAGGGATGTTGCGGATATTCGCATCCGCATCCGCAAATGCGGAGCTTCCGCATAGATTTCTACTTCCGCATCCGCATCCGAATCCGCAAAAACCAATGCGGATTTTCATGCGGATGCGGATGTAATATAATTTGTGAGTTGTGCAGTGTCGCCATCTCAGGGCCAACAAAATATGTTAGTGCTTCGTTTAGAAAATGCTAAATGTATACTTTTTCAATTTTGAAAGTGTCAGAAAGATGCTAGTTTTTCACTGTTACTTCTTTCTGTAGCTATTTCTGAAACCGAAACATCTGCATCCAAGAGGGTGGAATTTCCGACGCACCCCTCTATTCTGTTTATATTCATACTGGTTATTCTCTTTTCGAAACACTTTCCAAATACATATTTTATTATACCATCTGTTTTTTTTCCCGGTAAGTCCGAAATTCCAATCTCCTTTCTAACGACCGCCTGTGGTCCCAGTCCCAAGATTTCTTATCGCCCGTAATATTGAAATGTTATATTTTTGAGATAACCGTTGTTTCAGAAGCATTTGAAATGTTGAAGGAAAGTTCAGGGACCAAGCGTCTTTGAACATGAATTATGATTCGCGAATCGGGGGAAACATTTTCATCTGAATTGCGTATTTTTTGGTTGTTGCGGTTTTTTTTTTTATTTGACAGAGATCTCCCCAAGAAAAAGAGCCAGATGTTCGTCCGATCAGTGAGAATTGTCTACGTTTGTTAACCTAAACAACCCGGGTTGTTGCAAGCTCATAAAACGTTTATAGGGGCTATAAAATTTGCCTAGTTTGACGATTTTTGGGCATCTGTTGATGATAAAGATTAAAAAAAAATCATTTTTACTTTCGGAATATGGCATATTGGAAAACGTAAGAGTTGCGATAAGAAAAAAATGGGCGTGTGCTCTTCGCACGAGAATTTGAATAATGGGAACTAAGAAATTGGTCAAAAAGTTCCGATGCGTTTGTTATGGTGCAATACTTATTTATTGTAAATGAACCATAACGTGTTTTTTGGCCTTGTGGATTACTTGTCGAATAGTAAATTTTTGTGAGATTTTGAATAATATTGTGACTATTATGATACAGTTGATCATAGTGAGGAGTGTACGTGTACTCGAATTATTGTTTTTTGGTAAATGCCGTTATATTTCTCCGGTAGTACGTTTCATTGTTTACGATATTATCACCGATAGCACGAAGAATTTTGTCCAATCCACCAGGCAGTGGGAGCGCGGGTTTAATTTACGAACCTCTGCGTAACCGCCTTGAAGCAGAAAAGGCGGCAAAATTACTTTTTAAAAAGTATAATGCTCCAATTTTTAACTTCTCTTACTAATATAAAAATAAGTAAGTGAAGTTAAAAAAACATGTAGATAAATACTTACACCCGATATACTTAATACTAATTTACTTCAAAAATGTTAATAACTGCTTTATCGTTGTTTGAATTCTTTACTCGTATACTATTTTTAAATAAGATCTTAAACATCCGCATCCGCATCGCATCCGCATCCGCGGATGTGAGTTTTCGAAAATCCGCATCCGCATCCGCGGATGTGAAAAAATCGGCATCCGCAACATCCCTGGTCTAAATCAGTGCAAATTGGTGCGAATAGAATCATTCATGACTACTAATATATTTACTTATAACATATTATATTTCAATAAGCGATAGATATACTTGATATAATACTTGACTAATAGTCTCCCAACAACAAATAATAATCTATATCTTGCATCCTTGTAAGCATTTTCGCTAATAGCCTTCCGAATGAAATTTGGATAATTGTTAGTTCCATTTTGATAAATCATTGAAAAAGCAATGATGTCATTGTGTGAACACTCTGTGAATCAGCAGGCAGATAGAGACGTTGTACATTAAAGCATCAATGTGTTCTGTTTTCATAATTTTGATTCATCAATGAATGTTTGAAATAGATTCTAAATTTTCAATTAAATCATTATTAAAATAATTAATTCATTTCATAACCCCATATAAAGCTTTTTAAATTTTATTCTTCGAGAAAAACATCGCAAAATCCGCAAATCATATGCGGCTACCTGCTCATAGCGCGCTTCCTTACAGGCCTGTAAGGAAGCGCGCTATCCGGATTATATCCTTGTTTTTCTCGGACCTCTCTTTCAGTACTCCAGATGCTTTAATAGTTCGTTGGGTGAAACGAATCGAATAATAAAAGCCGCCAATTTAATGATCATTAATTCCGGCAACACTGTAGGAGGAGTGATCCACTGTGAAATGAAAGGATTATTAATACGTCGGAGGAACTATCCACCCCATTTTGGATGTTCTGTATACAGCGGAGGACTCAAAGGTCGTAGACTGGATTAAAATATATACACATGGAGGAGCCAAAGTGAATACTTTCGTCGGAGGACCTATACATAGTAAAATGGAAAGAAAATTTTTTTTTTCTTGACTAGGATCAGGGCAGATTCACATTCGAACCTTGCTGAATAACCAATATACGCAGAGAAATCTGATATATATTCATTGGTTCTGGTAGAGGACCTATTGCTGGATCGTATGGTGAGGACCTATAGATGCCAGGATGTAAATATATATATATATATATATATATATATATATATATATATATATATATATATAGTAAAAATGTATTATTTGGGACTGCAGTCGAATGAGAAATCTCTTTTTTCTTTAAACTCAAGCTTTCAGCTTTATTTAAGCCTTCATCAGGAGACACTACAATCAGTATGAATCAGCAAGGAAAGTTACAATTATTATATATACATATACATATACAGGGTCTTTCACGAGGAACCTCACCCATATTTATACGGAAAACTACTGAACGTATTTTCATGAAATTCAGCACTTATAAGTATTTCACGATGCTGATGAAATCTAAAATATTTTCAAGGCATGAGCACCTCCGGTTTTCCCGGAAATGACGTCAACTTCCGTTTTTCAAATTAGAACACCATTTTTTTATTGCAGAAATAGATTCCTTAGAAAATTTCAAGTTATTTTGATGTAACATTTTTCAGTTTTGGTTGGAAAATTCTCTCTGAGCGGGAAAATTCGAAAAAAAAATCGAAAATAGAGCTCCGCTGAAACAAGAATAACTTCGAGGTTTTTGGATGGAAAATTTTCATTATTGGGATTTTCCAAGATGAAAGATTGATGTATCCACTTTGAAAGTCGAAATCGCGATTCATGATACAGGGGGTGAAAAAATCGCTTTCAAAGTTAGGGATGACAAAATCGTGAAAAATCAATTTTTTCAAATTAGAACCCCATTTTTTTATGTCAGATATTGAATCTACGTTAAAAAATAATGTGAGTGTATGCATCACACCCTTGCCCTAAAATGGATATTTTCTGAGTTATTCACAAAAAACTGTTTTTCGTCTTGAATTTTCAGCTATTTCTTTTCCCTTGACGCCAAAAAGATGAAATTTTCAGGAACTGTTATTTGAACCATGCTGTAGATTTTTCACCCCTTCTTGAAACCGACTTCAAGTTACTATTAGGAGAACCATGGCAAACTCTCGCAGTTATAACCAGAGAAGATGCTCAAAGTTTTGACCGTTAATTTCTAGACATTTATTTATACGTCTCAGGAAAGCTTCGTGCGTTGCTCTTCTTATTTCATCGAGAGGAAGATATCCGCAAAAGTGTTTAAAAACCAAATTGAGTTTCAAAACTATGAATCTAAAAATCTAAACAAACCTGAACGCATTTCTGACTCGTTCTATGCAGTCCTCTTTATTAGTCAGGGGAGTTGAGTAGACAATATTTTGACTCCTACAGGGGTGAAGCTAGAGTCAAGGTAGTATGCCTAGTTATATCCCCCTTAAAAAGTAGATCCACGTGTTCCAGCATATGTTTTTTCAATCCCAATGCGCATTTCTGAACGCATTTCTGACTCGTTCTATGCAGTCCTCTTTATCAGTCAGGGGAGTTGAGTAGACAATATTTTTTATCCTACCCCAAACATAATAGTCTAAAGGAGTTAAATCGGGAGAACGTGGTGGCCAAAGATGTGGACCATTGTTCGCCCACCATCGATCTTCAAATAGCCTGTAGAGGATATTTGACACATTGAGTGAATTGTGTGGAGGAGCGCCATCTTGTTGATACCATTAGTCATTATGGTTCTGTACTAGTGGCTCAATTATTTGAGTCAATATGTCAGAATATCTTTCTCCTAAGGGAGAACATTCCTTAAATAATGCAAACATGTGTAGTGTTCTATCTTACCAGTTAAAGTCCCACCATGAATGTGAACATCGAGAATTGCATTATTTTTGATGGCGCAAAAAACATTGAAACTCCAGGTCTCTTGAAAGTTCCATTGTCGGAAGTGGTGGTTGTTCTCTTCATCCCAATAATGACTGTTATGCATATTGAAAGAACCATTCTTTGTGAATTTAGATTCATCTGTCCAAATTATACAGTCCAAAAAGTTTTCATTCTCTTGAAATCGAATCATCATAGCTTCGCAAAACTCTGTTCTCCTGACGAAATCAGTTTCCTTCAAATGCTGTACCCTATTGAATTTATACGGGTGCATTTTATGTTTTTTTAATATTCTCCAAACACTCGATTGAGATAATCCCAGATCAATCTCGGCATCTTTGAGAGAATTTTGAGGATTCACACGAAAATATGCAAGATCTGTTATTTCGTTGTTCTTATCTTCTACTACACTTTTTTCTGTGTGTATAGTTTTCTTAACGAAAGATCCGACATTTCTCAAGTTTGTCATGGTTCTGTTAATGGTATCTCTCGTTGGTCTGGGTCGGTCAGGAAACCTCTCAATGAACAGTCGAATCGTTCTATCTACAACTTTATTACATTCTCCATGAAGTAGAATGAAATTTAAATAATCTTCATTGGTAAAATTAGGCATAGTGATCGATTTTATAACTTAATACGAATTATCACCAAATTAATAGTAAACACAAAATGCTACTGAATAAAGAGGAATTTGGCAGATGTAATTAATGATATCTATCATTAAAAAAAAAAAATGTAAAACATGGTAAGTTTTTGCATATGGTTCATAAGGAATTATTCATTTATCATTGGAGAGAAAACCGTTGGCCGATTAGTTGAAATAAAGAGGTTTCCGATACAAATTCGAATCAAAATTCGCCATCTATTTAGGAACAACCTGTAACTTTTTTCTCTTGCATATTAGGGTAGTAAAATCTAAAACACGGTTTAAGTAACAGTTCCTGAAAATTTCAATCTTTTTGGCGTGAAGGGAAAAGAAATAGCTGAAAATTCAAGACGAAAAACAGTTTTTTGTGAATAACTCAGAAAATATCCTCTTTAGGGCAAGGGTGTGATGCATACACTCACATTATTTTTTAACGTAGATTCAATATCTGCCATAAAAAAATGGGGTTCTAATTTGAAAAAATTGAATTTTCACGATTTTGTCATCCCTAACTTTGAAAGCGATTTTTTCACCCCCTGTATCATGAATCGCGATTTTGATTTTTAAAGTGGATACATCAATCTTACATCTTGAAAAATCCCAAAAACGAAAATTTTCCATCCAAAAACCTCGAAGTTATTCTTGTTTCAGCGGAGCTCTATTTTCGATTTTTTTCTCGAATTTTCCCGCTCAGAGAGAATTTTCCAACCAAAACTGAAAAATGTTACATCAAAATAACTCGAAATTTTCTAAGGAATCTATTTCTGTAATAAAAAAATGGTGTTCTAATTTGAAAAACGGAAGTTGACGTCATTTCCGGAAAAACCGGAGGTGCTCATGCCTTGAAAATATTTTAGATTTCATCAGCATCGTGAAATACTTATAAGTGCTGAATTTCATCAAAATACGTTCAGTAGTTTCCCGTATAAATATGGGTGAGGTTCCTCGTGAAAGACCCTGTATATGAAACTTACGAAAGTGAGATAAAATTCAAGATCGATATTTGAAGTTCTAATCATCAGATCCATCAGAGACCATTAGTTTTTTGAATTTAAGGAAATTGATGAAAGTAATTAGTTATAGATGACAAATATTTTGGCATTCAGTAGAATATAGAAATATGTATCCTTTGCATTTTCAGTAGTTTGAGTTTGAACAAAATTTATGAATAACGAAAATAAAATTCTATCTAAACTTTTTTCAAGTGATGGTATTCTCATTTTAAGGGTTAACACGGGTATTATGTTTTAAATTTTTGTCAATATCAATCAGTAGGGCATAGACAGAACTCAAGGAATCAACGTCTTTTTTTGAATTAATACTATCATCATTTTGTGCAATTCTGATCATTTCTAATAATGTTCTTTTCCTGATGTTTGTTTCACAGTCCAACACTTCAACTTCCTCAAATGATGGTATATGTCCAGTTTCTATAGAGTGTTTCGCTAAAGCACAATGATCTTTTTTCAATCTAATATTACTCTTGTGCAGATTGATTCGTTGTTGTAGTGTTGTTGATGTCTGTCCTATATATTTCAATTCACAATGAGAGCATGGAATTTTGTAGACAACATCACTGTTCCTCAATATTGGTGTTTCATCTTTTAATTTACTATACAACTTCTTTATATTTTCTTTGGGTAAAATATCCTTTAGTCTTTCTGTTAAAGAATCTGCTTGAGGTAGTGTAACGTAAATTTTGTCATTCAAATTGTCTTCATTTTCTTCTCTTTCTATCTGAGGTAATCTGTCTGGGTTGTTATACAGTATCCTCCTCAGAAAAGTTTTAGGATATCCATTTTCTGTTAATATATTTTCCAGTTTTGCAGTCCCAAATAATACATGTGTGTTAAGTCACAATTTCAAAATTGGACAAAATAGAGATTTTTCAGTTCGATTATTGTTTCAAAGAATGTTCACTGCCATTATTTGGCGACTTGATATATCGAGGTAGTCAAAAATGTGTTCCACTAGCTAGAATTCACTAATGTGAATCCAATATTGTAGATAGTTCGTGTATGAAAAAATGTGACTTAACACACTTTACCTCTGAGGTGCTGATATATATATATATATATATATATATATATATATATATATATATATATATATATATATATATATATATATATATATATATATATATATATATATATATATGTACAGCGGGACATATGGGAACCGATTCGGAGATCCAGCGGTAAATGTGGGGACCTTTGGTACTTTTTGGACCGGACCCAATAGTTTTATAGACGCTGTGGTATATGCGAGGACCGGTCCCAATTTGTTTCCATTGGTGTATAGGTAGATATGGGTACCGTTTCCGAAATAGATAAAACGGTAATTATTGGGACCAGTGTACATATCGAATACGGAGTTTCTTGGTCAAGTACAAATCTACTTGGGAATAACATTTTCATTCTTTCTGGAATTTTGATCTATAATGCATAAATAGTTTTTTGAATATTCCAATCATTTTCAATTTTCCGCTCGTATAGATATTCATAAACACAGAAATACAAAATAACATCATAACCTAAGTTATATCTTTTGAATTTCTCAAGGATCGAATTGTATTTGAGTTACTCGAATATACACCATTTTATTGAAGATTCGAGAACGAAACAAATCAATCTGATGAAATTATCTCTTGTAATGGATACCGTTTTCAGAATACTTAGATAAAATGGTTGTTATTAGGACCAGTGTACATTTAAAACAAGTAATTTCACGTGAAATACAGATATTCCTGCCTGGAAATAATATTTTCATTCTTTGAGGAATTTAATTTTCTAATGCGTTTACCGTTTGTTGGAGATTCCATTCATTTTCAATATTCTGCTAGTATCGACAGTTATAAACACAAAAAATGAAATAATAACCTGACTTATGCCTATGATCTTCCTTAAATAACCAACTGTATTCGAGTTACTGAAACATACAACATTTTATTGTGGTCTTACTCAAGATTTATCGTCCAAAAGAATAATTGAAGTTTTGAGCACGAAACGAATCAATCTGATGAAAGTATCTCTTGAAACACCTACGGTAGTTCTAGCTCAGGTTACCGTATATTAATTCACCAATGAAATACCCTGTATAGAGTATATCCCAAATTGCTTGATTTTGGCTGTTTTTGGTACTTCTAGACTAGATTTCGGAATTAGGCCATAACTTTTTCATTCTCGAAAACATCTAAAAACGATTGAAACTTTTAAGAACCATTTTTTCACTAGGATTATGACATCATATTCAGTTTTTTCAATTTCTAGTTTATTGCGTTCGTATTTGAAATGAAAAATTTGTTATTTCATACTATATGAAAAAATGGAATTAAGTGCTTTATTTCCAGGGAAAAATTGCCTGTACTACCTTTAAATCGTTTTCAGATATTTTCGTTAATGAAAAGGTTGTGGCATATTTTAGAAATCGATGACCATGATGGAACCTCAATCATACCCTTTCCTGACATCAAGCTCAACTTCAACCTTCAGCAAAAAACGCAAGTTCTAAAAGTTTTGTTCGCATATGACTAATGTCGATTACAGAGAAACATTTTGAAAGCCAAAAAGTTGATATATACGAGTTACTCTCAGGGCCGTTTTTAACCTTTTGGAGGCCCTGGGCACATGAGGATAATGGGGCACCTACGAAGAATACCACATACAAAATAGAAATACAAAGGAATTCCCTACCGCCGCTAATGCCGTGATGTGATTTAATTATTAAGTCGGGGGAATTCTGCCGATTTACAGAATTTCGCCCTGAAATTTCTTGCAGTGGCGTGGAGCAAAATTCGGCCCCCCCCATCTGGGGTGTCCTCTATAGATCTATTATTCATGATAAGTTTTACCTGAAGTTTTTCATAGAGAAATAATGAGAACAATGTAATAAAAATGATTTATATATTGAAAACAAAAATTTCTAAACGAAATTATGTAAATTCTGATATAAAAGTAACTAGAAACTACACCATTTATTCAGATTTGTCAATAAAATTTTAGAAAATATCAAATGAAATTCAATTGAGTGATCCGAAATACATTTGATGTTTTCTGAAATTCAATTGACACATTCTGAAATTAAAGTGATTAATCTGAAATACACTTGACGGTTTTTGAATAACACTTGAAAATGGTGTAGGTAGAAACACATCAATGTGGTAAGAATTTGAAAACATTTTTATAAGAAAATTGGATCACCTTTTTTAATTTTTTTGTACAAACATATCCATCAACTTGTCGATAACCAAGCTTTTGGCCACTTCTTGTCCAAAGCTGAGTAAGCTCAAAAGTCTGATAGACATGTTTGCGACATTTTTAAGGAGAGTACCGAAAAGCTTGACGGTATATTGAGAAACCCCTCAATAGAATGAAATTATTGGGGCGTCATTTCATGCTTTTAGTTTGGCTTGGTAGCCCCTTTGGTGCCGAACCTACCAGCATCGCGAGTTCCGTGGAGCCCTCTGATACGCCACTGATTTCTTGTCTTGTAGCGGTGTCTGAAATGATGTGGTTAAATGGGGATTTCTCCGGAAGCTTCCCAATGAATACAATAATGTAAGAATGTGATCAACAACACGGTTCGAACAGATGTTTTATGGCTAACCACCCCAACAAATAACACAGGCTAATAATTGCTCTTATCTAGTGTATGCCAGTATGAGCAAGGGTCATAAAAATCGCAACCTTCGAGAACTTGTTGATAGAAAACTGGGAATTCCAATCCATTTGGACTTGTGAATGATCACTCCCGCCTTTTTACCTGAAAGTAATTTAAGTACGCAAAAGGGAATTTTGAAGGAAAGAACCGTTCAGATCTTTTCGAAAAAATCAGTTCTATAATAATATGAGGAAATTTTCTATGAAATGGGAAATTTCCAAACATTATTGAGGAAATCTTCGTTCTTCTTGATTCAGAACAATTGATCTGAGCGTGGCCCCTATCGATCGTGCCCTAGGCGGAAGAGGGGCCTGGTTACTCTGATGTGTTCTGAGTATCGCTCCGTGAGTTTAGCAAAATACTCAAATCCAATCGCTCTGGGCGAGTTGTACCAAATATCAAAATCCTGTCTGATCGCAAAAGCGACTCTTTAATTCCTAATCGCTATTCTGGAGTGCAAACTTCGAAAAAATGCAATTAGAATGGAGATTTGATAACGATAATTTCATAATGAAATAACAACCATTACATGAATTAAAAAAGTGTTGCCGGCAACATCGAATACCTCAGCTCCTCAAGTCGGAAGCTTCGACGTTTACGATTTTTAAATCATTATGATCAAGCGGTGACCGATACGACACAACAGCTGCATTGCTTAACGTAAACACAAACAAAGACAGAAGATAATTTTTCATGTTAGATGTAACAACCAACAATTCGCCCGAAGACGATAACATTGGATTTGATCTGGAAATCTCTTTTCATGCGTAGTTTGATACTTTTTATTCGGGAGATTTTGATACGAGATTCAAACCATGTCTGTAGGAAGGATATCTAGAATGCATGTGCAAAATAAAAAATTTCGTGATAATCGAATTATACCATGATGTTTTTTTGTTTTTGAGTTAAGGTTACAGACCGAAATTGACAGTTGGGCAATTTCAATACCTATTAGTTGGTCATTACAATTTTTTGTTTTTCCATTTGTTCGTTTCCTTTAAAAAAACTTCACAGTTCTTGATCGAACAAACCACCTGTGAATAGTTTCATAAATTTTAACGAGCAGCGTGTGGAAACTGCTAGTTGTATTGATACGATATTCAATATTCAGATTGACTGGAACTCATTGAACTTTTCAATTAAAGTGTCTGCAATTTTGTCTCAAAACTGAAAACTATTCCTCTAGTCATTATATTGGGGAAAATTAAGTCTTAGTAAGTACCTATCTTCATGGCATTTCAGAAGATCTTTCCTCCTAATGCGGCTCTCATAACATTATCGTAAAACGCTGTTTCTGTATATCTTGTTGGTCCTTAAATGTAAGGTCGTACCGGAATATATAGGAAATGTAAAAATCGAATGTATTCATTCATAATGAACAGAAGCAATAGAATCTTTATGTATACTTGAAAATGCAAATAATCCAGAATGCAACATCCATAAAATAAATATACATTCGGTCTGCATATATCTGACTTTTAAATAATGTAACTTCTTCGGCTATTTCATCAACCCTTCTGTAACTCATATGTTCATATTTTAAAAGCTTCCAGAAACATGGTTTCGACGAACTATATCATGTATGGTTTTCGACGAATGTTATCATGTATGTTCTATTATGAAAATATTGCGATATTTCTAGTCGAAAAGTGCTTGTTGAAAGTTTTAAAACTCTTTCAGATATTTTCGAAAATGAAAAAGTCATCTTCGAACTCGATAAAATATTAAAATGTTGTTACATCTTCTAAACAAATGAAGATAATATCTTGAAACGGATTTCACGAAAACCTAGCCCAGAACTCCTCACAACATTTTTACCTATCTAGTCTGAAAGGTCTGGGATACCCACTATACAGGGTCTTTCACGAGGAACCTCACCCATATTTATACGGGAAACTACTGAACGTATTTTCATGAAATTCAGCACTTATAAGTATTTCACGATGCTGATGAAATCTAAAATATTTTCAAGGCATGAGCACCTCCGGTTTTTCCGGAAATGACGTCAACTTCCGTTTTTCAAATTAGAACACCATTTTTTTATTGCAGAAATAGATTCCTTAGAAAATTTCAAGTTATTTTGATGTAACATTTTTCAGTTTTGGTTGGAAAATTTTCTCTGAGCGGGAAAATTCGAAAAAAAAAATCGACAATAGAGCTCCGCTGAAACAAGAATAACTTCGAGGTTTTTGGATGGAAAATTTTCATTTTTGGGATTTTTCAAGATGTAAGATTGATGTATCCACTTTGAAAATCGAAATCGCGATTCATGATACAGGGGGTGAAAAAATCGCTTTCAAAGTTAGGGATGACAAAATCGTGAAAAATCAATTTTTTCAAATTAGAACCCCATTTTTTTATGGCAGATATTGAATCTACGTTAAAAAATAATGTGAGTGTATGCATCACACCCTTGCCCTAAAATGGATATTTTCTGAGTTATTCACAAAAAACTGTTTTTCGTCTTGAATTTTCAGCTATTTCTTTTCCCTTCACACCAAAAAGATGAAATTTTCAGGAACTGTTATTTGAACCATGCTGTAGATTTTTCACCCCTTCTTGAAACCGACTTCAAGTTACTATTAGGAGAACCATGGCAAACTCTCGCAGTTATAACTAGAGAAGATGCTCAAAGTTTTGACCGTTAATTTCTAGACATTTATTTATACGTCTCAGGAATGCTTCGTGCGTTGCTTTTCTTATTTCATCGGGAGGAAGAGATCTGCAAAAGTGTTTAAAAACCAAATTGAGTTTCAAAACTATGAATCTAGAAATCTAAACAAACCTGAACGCATTTCTGACTCGTTCTATGCAGTCCTCTTTATCAGTCAGGGGAGTTGAGTAGACAATATTTTTTATCCTACCCCAAACATAATAGTCTAAAGGAGTTAAATCGGGAGAACGTGGTGGCCAAAGATGTGGACCATTGTTCGCCAACCATCGATCTTCAAATAGCCTGTAGAGGATATTTGACACATTGAGTGAATTGTGTGGAGGCGCGCCATCTTGTTGATACCATAAGTCATTATGGTTCTGTACTAGCGGCTCAATTATTTGAGTCAATATGTCAGAATATCTATCTCCTGAAAATTTCATCTTTTTGGCGTGAAGGGAAAAGAAATAGCTGAAAATTCAAGACGAAAAACAGTTTTTTGTGAATAACTCAGAAAATATCCACTTTAGGGCAAGGGTGTGATGCATGCACTCACATTATTTTTTAACGTAGATTTGATATCTGCCATAAAAAAATGGGGTTCTAATTTGAAAAAATTGATTTTTCACGATTTTGTCATCCCTAACTTTGAAAGCGATTTTTTCACCCCCTGTATAATGAATCGCGATTTCGTTTTTCAAAGTGGATACATCAATCTTACATCTTGAAAAATCCCAAAAATGAAAATCTTCCATCCAAAAACCTCGAAGTTATTCTTGTTTCTGCGGAGCTCTATTTTCAATTTTTCTTTCGAATTTTCCCGCTCAGAGAGAATTTTCCAACCAAAACTGAAAAATGTTACATCAAAATAACTTGAAATTTTCTAAGGAATCTATTTCTGCAATAAAAAAATGGTGTTCTAATTTGAAAAACGGAAGTTGACGTCATTTCCGGAAAAACCGGAGGTGCTCATGCCTTGAAAATATTTTAGATTTCATCAGCATCGTGAAATACTTATAAGTGCTGAATTTCATTAAAATACGTTCAGTAGTTTCCCGTATAAATATGGGTGAGGTTCCTCGTGAAAGACCCTGTATATTGTATGGATCGCATATACTGATACACATTTACATTTTCTAATATACATAACCTTTCATTTAATTATGTTCATTGCAGAAATAAAATTATATCGATTTTTTCATTTCATATTCATTCCGGTACACAAAGGGTACCATCAAGAACAGATATAGTGGTAAATATGGGACATCTTGAAAGTAACATTGCCACGAGGATACTTACCTTTTGAGATATCGAGTGTAGAATATTTTCGAATGCTAGTGATATTATTATTTTTCCTTCAATGAAGGTTAGTCAAGTTGTGGCTACCGATGATATGTGTCAGTTTCAAGCCTTATTTTCATATTTCACTCAAACTAGGGAAGAATTTTATAGTTTTTTCTTTCTGTTTATGAAAATGCACAGGGTTTAAACAATGAACATTCTCGCGTTTGAACATTTTTCGATGAAATTACGACAAAAATATTGAATTCAAGAAACTTTCATCAATCCGGCTCAGGATTATAATTTTTATGATTAATGAAATATCATGATATCGTGAAATCCTCGGACAATATATCCCATTCCCTGCCACGATAGCAGTCTTTCTAGGGTGACAAGTTCAGAGGGTTAAATTCCTACCAACTTTCGTAAATGAATAACCCGAACGTAAAAACTCCTTGTATATGATGAATAAGTACTTTGTTTTTTTTTCAAAATTTGCTATATTTTATATGAATATAGAGGGAAGTTAAACTTGATAGCAGTTGGTTTTCACATGTGTATGTGGCGTTATTAATGTTACAAAATTAGAATTAATCAGATTTTTTTTCTGTATGTTCTTCACTGAATCTTCGAATGTTGATTGAAATAGAAAATTATCTTAATATTGAACTAACATACCTACCTACAATACCAAAATCAAATTTTCTATCAAATTCCAGAGTGAATGAAAAAACAATCGAATTAATCGGCACTCGTGATATTAGGGATCAAAACTGGATTATTAAAAAATTCACAAAGAAATCATGATATACTCAGAGTGCCTTTTCAAAGTTGAGTATATTTTTGGTCTTTCCCCAAGCATTCATTTTGTATCAGTCAAATTCAAACCCATGTGAAAGGTGAAATCAAGTATTTCATATCGAAACAGAAACGATTTGGATAACTTACAGAATGTACAAACGAGAGAATGTTTCATAATTTAAAAAAATCTTTATATTTACATAGACAAAAAGAAAAAATGATTTTCTGAATTCCAGTAAAATATGAAATACCTGAAACTTTCTTAATTTTATTAGCCATGGTGTCAGTAAGTATCTTCGTGGCAATATACATTTCGAAAAAATCTAATGCGGTCCCAATAATTACCATTGTATCCATTTCGGGTGGTACCCATATGTACCGGAATATATAAGAAATGAAAAAATCGATATAAATCAGTTTCTGCAATATACATAATTAAATGAATGGTTATGTATACGTCCAAATGCAAATGTATATCTATGTATGCGATCCATACGATATGTACATTCGGTCCCCATATGTCCCGCTGTATCAAGATATATATATATATATATATATATATATATATATGGGTTCACCCTTTGAACTCAAATTTGCGAAATTTTTCCTCAACTGGGCACAAATATTTCTCCACGCTTCAGTTTTTTCATTCCGATTTTTGTAATCCTGCGATCCTTTGTCCCAGATTTCGGGTTTCTCCTGAACTACATAGTGTTATCAGGATTTCGGAATCTATTTCTTCTATTTCTTTCGACATGGCCAAATGCTCGAAAAACACTGCAGAGTAGATGCACAATTTTTACTCGACGGCGTGCGAACAAGTATAGACCAATCGGACGACTAAACATCCGGATCGTGTAAACGCACTCATGGCACACTGTGGTCCGCTAGGGCATAGTCCGGGCTCCGTGAGTTCTAGCGGGAACATCCGGGCGTTTTGTATGCCCGGACGGCGATTCACCCGTGTCCGGAAACCTATGCTAAACTGCGTATTTCTACTTGTCCGGTTGATTGGCGAAAGCTCGGACGGACATACACCCTGACTGTGTGAAACCGCGCTTAGGCTCGTCCAGCTCATTTGAATAAGCTCCACATCCTACCATCTGACGAGTGTGAAGCATATCATGTGAGAGCTGATTTGGATCACATTTTTCTTGGATGTGGAACATACTCTGACGAATTCAACAACTTTTACATAATCTTAACAGATAAACTTAAAGTTAACAGACCTTTCAATATAAATCACTTACTTGCTCTTGAAAATTTAGAAATTTACCACCTAATAATATTGTTCCTCACTAAGATAGTCCTCAAAATCTGATTTATACACCTGTTTATACTTAATTATACTGTACCGCTCCTAATTATTTATTATATTGTTATTTATTTATTTCATGCTCATATATATTCATATCATTTACATATTTATACAACCTTTCTATTCATTTATTTTTCTAAATTTATATGCTCTTATAATTAAACATAATTTAAACATATATATATATATATATATATATATATATATATATATATATATATATATGTGATCTTTGGAAGGAATAATCAAGTAAGGTTAACTCGGTGGGCAAAACGTAGTTTATTTTGATACAACACGTGGTCTCGGTACACAGAGAGAGATGACTGAATCGACCTTCCGTTCGGAGAGTCAGGCTGAGAGAGAGAGGGAGAGGGGTAGCTGCGGCTCTCGGGCGTAATCTCCGGAACACAGAAGTGTGGTAGACATTTAAATCATAGAGTTATTCTTCTTACATTTACATTCGCACATAAGCATCAAATAAACAAGGGGGTCAAATTTAACAATTGCTAACACATATATATGGAAAAGATTTAATGGACATAACCACCGGTCTAAAGCCAAGTAATAAACAAAAAGAACGAGTTTTGGGCTCGATTTTCGTGAAAACACGAGTAGTGGAAACCGCTTTATTTGTTTCGAAGATATAAGAAAATTTTGATATTTTATCGATTTCGAAGATGTGCCATAACTTTTTTCATTTTCCAAAATATGTGAAAACAGGGACTAAAACTATTTTTTTAAATTTTTAATCTCTAATTTTTTTAATGATATAAGATGAAAAAAATGTGTTCATTTTCTGTGAAAAAAGCCTGTAAAAATTCCAACCGTTGTCACATATTTTCGTAACTAAAAATGTTATGGCACACTTTCGAAATCGATCAAATCTCAAAATTAGTTATATGCTAAAACAACTGAAGATATCGCGAAACGGTTTCCATTTATGGTGTTTTCGCGAAAATCAAGCCAAGGACTCCTTTCAACATTTTTCCTTATCTATATAGACCAAGCAAATTAGACTTTTGCCTGGAAATAATTGGTGGAGTTCTGGAAACTGTTTTAATCATTTATTTAGGCCTCTACTATGATGAGTTTGAGTTTTGCCACAATTTCCCAGTGGAGCGTATGTCGTGGCATTTGAAAAACCTTGAAATTTTCGGACTATTTTAGGTTTTTATCGAATAGCTCCTGAACTAAACACTTTATAGAAACTTTTGTTATATTCAAAAGTGTTCAGAATGAAATTCTGCTTCTAAAGAGTACCATGACATCAAATTTTGATCAAGTAGTTCCATAGATATCATACGTCGGAAAACGTAAAATTTTCACACTTTTCGAAAAAAAACATTTTTCCACTAGAAAACGTGAAATATCTATCAGAATAGGAGCTTGAGATCAAAATGTCATTGAATAAAAAATGAAGACCATGAATTTATGATGAAAACGTAATCCGTCCCTTCCTAACCACAATATAGCGCAGTAGCTCATTAGCAACCCCTCCCCCTTCATTGACAATAAATTACCCTTATCGATTAACGTCAAATAAAATTATGTCAGAAAGTAAACACAGATAGAAAATCATTTGCATATAGTTTGAAATAACCATGCTAACTATTAAAATAATATGATTTTAAAATAATAAAAAACAGTAAATAATATTTGCAGTAGAAACAATCAGCATTCTACTGTTTTTTTTCACATTAATGACACAAAGAAAGTCTATTTTCTAAGACGTTTGGAGGAAGTTGGTACTGTTAATATGGACTCTAACTCGTCCATCTCTTCCATATTCAAATCGTCAGTACCAAGAATCTCGTTTTCTGTTTGGATGAGTGTGAGATTGTATTCAAGATGAACGGGACTACATTTTCGGTATTTCATACGAATATAAGGAGTATTGCGAAAAACTTTGATAACATACAGGTATCGCTTAGCTTGATGAATGTAAGCTGGGATTGCTTGATACTCAGTGAGACATGGAAAATACTTGATGTTAGTTTGTACAAAATCAGAGGCTACAATGCATTTTATAATTATGGTCACCTTAATAAAAGTGACGGTGTAATTGTCTTTCTAAAAGATTCGTACATGTTCAACGTGAAAAATGTGAAAATTCACACTTGCAATGCCTTGAATTTGGTAGTCGAAACAGGAGAACAAAATATAAATTTAACAGCTATATACAGATCTCCCTCATCGTGTCCTTATGAGTTCAATAAAAGCCTCAGTGATTATTTAAAAAATCACGTAGGGAATGGAGATCGAGCAATTCTAATTGGTGACATGAATATTAACATATTTTTGGACGTAGACTATTGCCAAGAGTACTTGAATGTATTGGGAGAGAGTGATTTTGAATCCGCTATCAACGAAAGCACTAGAGTACAAAATGATACCGCATCCCTTATCGATCATATTTTTATAAGGAATATTTCTGCCCCAACTACTGCAGTTATCACGACTCATATCACAGACCATTTTTCAACCTCGATAATGTTTGAGTCTAAGACTGAAAAAACTAAACCTAAAATCAACACCGAAACTGTGACTGATTATCATAAACTGTCTGAGGCCTTGACATCGGAGTCATGAAATGACGTATATGCATGTGTCGGGGTGGACGAAGCAACTGATAGGTTCATTGGCAAATTAAGAGATTACGTGGGTACACATACTAAAATATTAACACACAAAGTTAGGAAAAAACAAAAATGGATAACTGCTGGCATTATCAATTCTACTAAGGAGAGAGACAAGATGTACAAAAAATGGCAAAGAAACAGGGGAAATGTTAAGTTGGAGGCAGAGTTCAAAGAATGTAGAAATAGGCTGAATTCAATAATCGCTGTCGCAAAAGACGAATATTTTAAGAATTTAATCGTACAATCTGGTAATGAATCTAAACAAATGTGGAGGGTAGTAAAGGAAATCACCCACAACACGGAAAATAGAGAAGAAATAGAGGAGATTGAGGGTGCAAATAATATCATTCTCTCGGATGCCCCTTCAATAGCTAATGCATTTGCCGATTATTATAGTTCTGTTAGAAGATGCCTTGCACCGAGTTTTCCTCCACCACCAATAGAGTATCAAGAAAGATGTGAACCATTATGTAACTCAATCGTATTATCTGACACAGATGAAAACGAAGTCAGTATTCCGCAGGGGACCGTGCTTGGACCGGCGTTATTCAATATATATATATATATATATATATATATTAATAACTTATTAAAAATTCCCATTGAAGGAGAAATACTCTGTTTTACGGACGACGCTGTCATTCTCTTTACAGAGGTTACATGGCAGAGAGTTTACATGAAAGCTGAAAAGGGACTACCTGAGGTTAAACGATGGTTGGACTCACGACTACTGAGACTCAATATTTTGAAAACTAAATACATGGCCTTCGCATCCACTGATTCCGGCTTGCCTTTGTTAAGGCCCATCCGTGTTGACCTTGGCGTCTGTTCATTTGAGATACCAGCCACGAGTAGTGTCTCATATCTTGGTGTTATCATCGATTCTTTCATGAAGTGGGATTTACATGTCCAAAAATTAGTTAAAAAAATTCGATGCCTATTGCCAAGATTCAAATGTTTCTCCAGGTTAATGTCACTTAAAAACCTACTATCGATTTATTATGCCCTTGTGGAATCTCAACTAAGATATGGAGTAATAGCCTGGGGCGGCACTTATAAGAACCACATCAAGAACTTGGAAGTCATTCAGAAATGGATTTTAAGGATTATCTTGAAGAAGAATTTATTATTCTCTTCTGACACACTGTTCGAATTGTCTCGGGTACTAGACGTCAGACAGCTATACCTCCAAACAGTGGCATCTAATCTGAAAAGAAATAATGCTAAGCCCACTACCCAATACGACTTTGAAACGAGAAGTAAAACCAAATATCACTTGACTGTTCCCAAACCCCACAAGACACTATTTAAGCGATCATTTCTGTTCCTTGGACCTAAAAGGTACCTTTACATTAACGATCTTTCCTGCGCGACTGGAATGTCCCGTGACAATCGCGCGCGAATGCATGATAGTGTAAGGGAAACCTTTCGCTCGAGATTAGACGCGTGAAAATCGCACACTCTTTCGCTAGCGATTACCCGCGCCATTATTTCATCTCGATAAGCGCGATTGGCACGTGACGTTCCAGTCACGCAGGAAAGATCGTTAGTCTACATGTAGTTGATACAGTTTACACGCGCCACTCCAGACCGCGCGAAAGCGCGAGTGATTTTGCGCGCGATGAATCGCGCGTGAAAGATCGTTAATGTAAAGGTGCCTAATGTGTATAATGACATCCCAACTGGGGTCAAACAAGCGAATTCCCCCGGTTTATTCAAGAGAAGGATGAAAACGTGGCTGCTCAACAAGCCACGATCCTATGCGCATAATTTGGTAGACCATCTTATACATTAAGATCGCACACTCGTCCAATTGTCAATTTTGATCATAGAAAAATTTTGTTTTCCGATCCTTCTCCTTTTGTTTTTTTGGTCCTTTTCTTTTATTTTTAATTTAATATTGTATATCAGCTAATTAATAGTCTGTTCATGTTTCGTTAGCAATTTGTAACTGGGTCGGGAGAACGCCATGTGAGCACGGACAAGTTGAACTTTTGTGCTGGCGTTCTCTCGACTATGTTTTTGTACACGTGTGTGGTGAAAAATGTATTTTGTTTTCAAAGGACGAATGAATATTATTATTATTATTTGTGCACGACTTGCCTCTGCATCATATACAAATGGTGGTGCACTTCATTCTGCAGGAGCAAACTCCAAGGCAGCCTTTCGAGCATGTGCAGCAGATCATTTTCAGGAGTTCGAAAAGTGCTAGTTCTTCTGTTGTGGTTATTGGCGTCAGGCCTGAATTTCCCTTCTTTCAACCCTATTAAAGTGGGTTGATTCTGTGATGACGTAGTGTCGCAGCCACTAAATGCATGAAGCAATAATATAGTTTGTTTCGAACCAGAGAAGGGAGAATAGACAACATCATCTTTCTTTCTTGGTTTTTCTGTACCTACTGATTGGTTTTTCTGGTGGAGAACTACTCTTCTGTATAAATGTTTGATTCAGTATAGTAGACCCCATCCTGTCTGATGCACTTTCATCACAAATAAAACACACCGCCATCGCTGATGAAAACTTAGAAACAGCCACGACAGAAACTTAGAACAACTTGAAAACAGATGAATTTGGATGTTGTAGTGGAGATGCAACTCATGTGGCACCCCAGATCATAATTATATAAAAAGTGCTATCTGTGTGTAATGGGGGTACAACTTTTGTGATATTCGGAAATGTCATAAAGACGTGGAACCATTTCATGTTGATGCCCAGGGGGAGTCCCCCTCTTGAATATTTGACATACGAGAAGCGATTTACATTTCTTTTTTTACTAGTCTATGGTTCTGTTCATTTTAAATATTATCATTTTTATGCATTTTCTATGTTCGACATTGAAAACTGATAGGAATTGAGCATTTCAAAAGGAAACGGAAAATTACATAATAAGTGCTTTAAGGTTGCTCCTTTCATTGCTTTATATGTATCAAATGTTCACAATAGAATCAATAAAAAATTGCGCTTGTCTCTCATCTAGAAAAATGTTAGTATAATAGAATTTTTCATCACAAATTGATGGTCTACAACTTTTATTCAATGACATTTTGTTCTCAAGCTCGTAGTTGAATAGATATTTCACGTTTTATAGTGAAAAAATGTTTTCATTTTCAAAAAGTGTGAAAATTTTCCGTTTTTCGACGTATGCTATCTATGAAACTACTCGATCAAAATATAATGTCATGGTACTCTTTAGAAGCAGAATTTCATGCTGAACACTTCTGAATATAACAAAGTTTTCGATGAAGTGTTTAGTTTAGAAGCTCTTCGAGAAAAACCTAAAATAGTCCGAAAATTTCGAGGTGTTTCGAAGGCCACGGCATAGGCTCCACTAGGAAATTGGGGCAAAACTCAAACTCATCATATTAGAGGCCTAAATAAATGATTAAAACAGTTTCCAGAACTCCACCAATTATTTCCAGGCACACCATTTTTTGGAGCTAATTTGCTTGGCCTAATACCAGAAATACCAAAAACATTCAAAATCAAGCAATTTAGGATACCCTGTTCAGGTTCATCGATGCTCTCATAGTCAAATATTCTTTCTGATTTGGGGCGGTGGAGATACGTTCTTGTCAGCCTCAGGTGGTGACCAGAGTAAACTGATGTATGTAAGTATTCCTTTCACGATTAGGGTTTGTGTGAATTTATATTGCGCTATAGAAAGTTGATAAGTAAGCTGAGAGGTACGAAATAGAAATCGTCTCCATTATAGATTCATCTGTAAATAAATTGATTTATCTTAGAGGGATCATTGTTCCGCGAGGCCGTGGGCTGTCGCCCACTCCCAGTTACGCCACTGGAAATTAACTTCACTCATAATTCCTATTTTCTCATATAGTAATTTGAATCAATGATATCAGTGCTACACCTCTAACACGCATCAACATAGAATGTTTTTCATCGCCTGTCCAGGATTCATGCTAGACAGAAACGTGTCTGTCATTGCACCTTCATATTTTACACACTTTTCGAGTCGCCTGGCAGGTACTTGTGCTCGTCGAAATCGCCTGTAAATTTTTTTTTAACCTTACAATGAATGAACAAAATCGTATGAAAGTTTCAAGCTTACAGCAATAAGTTTTTTTTTTTTAACTTTCAAAGATATAGGTGTTGATGCCTGTAGAGGTGAGTGGTGCCAGGTGATGGTTTCCATCCTCATCATGCCGCTAACTATCACTCTAAGAATTTTTAGCCTTAAAGACAAACCGTTTTCAGTTTGTAGAAAAACTGCAGAACATCCAGTTTTTATGTTGAGTCTGTTTACATTCGCTATGATAATAATAATAATAATAATAATAATAATAATAATAATAATAATAATGATTTATTCATCCTGTGAGACATATTATTACATGTATAGGACAAGTCACAATATAATGAATAGATAATTCAAAGATTCATTGAGCTGTTTGCACTGAAATTATAGCTATAATACTCCTTAACACTATAGAAGGATTCTCTCAATAAAAAGTTCTTGACTATGTTCTTAAATTTAGTCTTTTGGAGACATTGAATGCATCGTGGAAGATGATTAAAAATCTTTATACTCTGATAATGTGGTGACATTTCAAACTTCGTAGTTTTGTGAATGGGAAAATATAATTCATTCTTATTCCTGGTATCATGAGTATGAAAACTTGAAATATTAACAATACTTTCCTCATTTTCTTTCACATATATAAGGCATTTGAGTATGAATAAAGAGGCCAATGTGAGAATATTATTACCCTTAAAGAGGGGTCTGCAGGAGGACCGTGGATGGCAATTGAATATTAAACGAACTATTCGCTTTTGAATGATGAAGACTCTATTAACATCTGAAGAGTTACCCCACAGTAGAATATTGTAAGATAGATGACAATATACTAAAGAATAGTAGACGTTAATCAGAGAATTCAACGAAATCGAACTCTTAACTCTACTTAACGCGTAATAGGAGCCGTTGAGTTTTTTACAAAGGGCATCAATATGCGAATGCCAGTTCAGATATCTGTCTATGTGTATGCCCAGAAACTTAACATGGTCATTTGATGTGATGACCGAGTCCAAATGCCGAACAATAAATGTGTCACAAACGGAACTAGATATACTAAAGCGATTGCATTCCGTTTTATTGATGTTTATGATAATTCTATTTTTGTGACACCACTCAGCGAAACATTGCGTAACGAGCTCACACAAATATCGTAATTCCTCTAACGTCTCTGCTGAAACTGCTATGGAGGAATCATCCGCGAACAATATTATTCTTATCATACGATGAAGTGACTTATCGTATGATAAGTGCGGAGGGAGGTCATTTATAAATAGGAGAAACAATAGTGGCCCAAGTACAGAACCCTGTGGCACTCCCAATTTCAAGTTTCGCTCACTCGAACAACATTTATCAACTCGAACAGACGCGATCCTGTTTTCCAGATAACTCCGAATCCAATCATGGAAGATACCCCTAAATCCCAAGTTATAAAGCTTATCTAAAATGAACTTATGCGAGAGACTATCGAATGCTCGTGATAAGTCAAAAAACAGAGCAGCTACATGTGTACCACGATCTAGGTGCTGATAGACAAATTCAATAAAGTTCAACGCTCCAGTCTGAGTTGAGCGGCCAGATCTAAAGCCATGCTGGGCACTATCAAGAATATTAAACTTATCAAGATATTTCATCATTCTGCTATATATTATCTTTTCGAATACTTTGGAGAAGGTACTCAGGATGGCAATAGGTCTGAGTTATTAACAATTGACAGCACAGCTGGGCTCGATTTTCGCGAATATTTGACTATGAAAGCAGCGATGAACCTGTACAGGGTATCCTATATTGCTTGATGTTGACTGTTTCTGGTATTTCTGGTATAGATAGGGAAAAATGTTGAAAGGAGTCCTCGGCTCGATTTTCGCGAAAACACCATAAATGGAAACCGTTTCGCGATATCTTCATTATTTTTAGGATATAACTAATTTCGAGATTTGATCGATTTGGAAAGTGTGCTATAACATTTTTATTTTTAAAAATATGTGACAACGATTGAAATTTTTACATGCTATTTCCACAGGAAATAATACACTATATTCATTTTTCTTGTCTCGGGGAAAAAAAAACTTTTTCCTTCTAAAAACGAACACATTTTTTTCATCTCATATTATTAAGAAAATTTGAGATGAAAAACTCAAAAAAAGTATTAGTAACAGTGAAAAAGTACTTGTAAAAAGTTTCAATCGTTTTCAGATATTTTGGAAAATGAAAAAGTTACATCTTCGAAATCGATAAAATATCAAAATCTTCGAAACAAATAAAGCGGTTTCCACTACTAGCTTTTCTCGAAAATCGAGCCCAAGTCTCCTTTCAACGTTTTTACCTACCTAGTACCAGCAACAGCCAAAACCATGCAATTTGGAATACCCTGTACAGTTGTACTGTCTTCATTGAAAATGTGAGACAGCTTTTCCTCTGCTGAAATATGTTTCTTAAAATTAAAGCTGGCGAAAAATAATCTGCGAAATAGCTACAATGTAACAGGAAAAACTTTCTGCTTTGGCAACCCTCTCTATCGAAATAGATCTAACATCCCATCTGGTCTCTGATGGCATAATTGAGCAGTAAAGTGATGTAGGTATATTTCATTAAATGTTAGACAATTTCGATTTTTTCTTATGAAAAGGGGCCTCGCAAATTCCATCTTGCCCACATACTGTTAATTTCGATAGTAACGATGAAAAAAATAATGAGTTTTATAATTAATCTTCATCATCGTCTGATATGTCATCATTAATTTCTTCATCATATGGTACGGTCGTTTCAAGCGTAATAATACACTGTGTCCCCAATTGGTTGAGACTGCACTGTACCTCAGCTACCTATTATTGAAGATAGAGACATGTGGTTTTCGCGGCCCTTCGTCAATTTTTCTTAAAATTCTTAAATTCACAAATAAGAATATTCCACCACCTTTCATTCCTGAAATACAGGTCCAAAAGGAAAATATGCCCTCTTGAAAAAGTCTGTATTATATGGGAAAAATTTAAAACTGCATATAATAGATATTCTTACGATGAAGTCAGTGGCATAGTTCAAATTTTTTTCAGAGCATTGTTTTTGAGATTGAGCACAAACTTGTAATTTTTCGATTGGAACATCCTGTATATTTTAACGTCAAGTTGATGTCTACGTAAAAGTATCTATTATAAGCAGTTCTCATTTTTTCCCATCTTATACAGGGCCCGAGAATTAACATTTCTAAAAGGGCATATTTTCGTTTTCGCCCTGTATTTCGGAAACAAAAGGTGGTGGAATCTTTTTGTTTGTGGATTTAAAAGATACAGTGAAGTCTCGACCAATTTGGGACACAGTGTATTATGCTTGAAACCACTGTACTATATGATGAAGAAATTAATGATAACATATCAGACGATGATGAATATTTATTATGAAACTCATTGTTTCATCGTTACTAATGTGATCAACCCATAATTTGTATTTTTCATAATGTAATTTGCATCAATGAAATCAGTGCTACACCTCTAACACGCACCAACATAGGATGTATTCCATCGCCTGTCCGCGCCTGCTCACTTCAAATCCCGTAGACGAAAACATATATATAAATTTTGAGGTACAGAAAAGAGTTTATTTTTATACATATTTTACACACTTTTCGAGTCGTCTGGCGGGTACTTGTGCTCGTCGAAATCGCCAGTCAACTTTTTTTGGACCTAACAACAAATGAACTAAATCGTATGGAAGTTTCAATCCCACAGCAACAAGATTATTTTTAAAATTTCTTTTACACTTATACTTGCTGGTCCGGCACTTCTCTGATTGGTGTGGGAGAAATTTACTTATCCTCAACGGAGGAAAGACTCGTTTACTTCATTTTCAGACTTGAGTTTCTAACACCAATCTTATTTCTATCAGACTGCCTAACGTCGAGCTAGAATCATTCGACTCTGTGAATTTTCTCAGTATACAGATCAACAATGCCTTGAATTAGAACACTCACTGTGCCTATGTCTGCACTCGACTTAGCGGTGCAATTTATGCATTGAACGGTTAAGGGCCATCTTGTCGGTAACATTTTTAATCGGCATTTACGCCATTACGCCATTTACTATACTCTTAACTATGGCCCTATTAATTACAACAATTCCTTATGAGGTGATTTTTCTAGCAAAAATGAAGTATTTGCTTCACAGAAGAGAATTATAAGATTAATATTCGGTTTGAAACCCTGGGAGTCTTATTGGCCGACATTCATCAGATACAGAAAATTGTGCTTTCCTTTATCTTTATGTTAGATTCTTTACTATTCAGCCACGAAAATCTTGAGAAGGTGCTCCCAATATCATGAATACAACATTAGGGATCACCTTCGTATGCTGAAATTAAAATATCATTTACCTAACTTGATTGAATCACTGAAATATACTGGGATCAAGAAAACTATCAAGGATGTTTTACACAATTCTTCTACAGCAAAAAAAAATTCAGTTACAATTTAACTTGAATTGGTAGTCTCAATTTATAATCCTTTAATTTTTTTCTTTTTCATTTGCCTCTCCAATGCGTTCTCCTATACGAAAGTCTATTTTTTCAACAGGATGCAATGACATTTATTTATTCATTATATTTATTATTGCTCAATTATTTTCTCATGCGGTATTTTTTCGAGAGTGGCGCTTTATACAGGGTGCCCCTGAAATAGAGAACCAACGAAATGTCGGTGATAGAGATGGTAATCATGAACATGGAAAAATCAATTTCATTTTCCTAGGCACAATGGTTTTAGAGATATGATTTCTTCGAATTATCAATAAATTCTCGTTACTTTCCATAGAAATTCAATTATATTTATGGGATATCATTTATTTTCTTGCTGTTTTTTGAACTAGAATTTTCAAGAAATCATTCGTCTTCACAATTACAATGATATTCATGGGATATAAATGGCTGCCCAAAAGTTAAAGACATGAACTTTGTCCATGTTTGTAATAACAAAATATGACTACTGATTTTTTAATCAAACTGGGGTGAAAAAAATCGTAGGAAACATTGTTTAACATCACCCCAAAAAAAATCTTCAACTCAAACAAATTCTATAAACGTACAATTTGGCAGCATTAATTTGGTCAAAGTTCGGAAAATACCTCATCTATTATAATAACTGTACATACACTGCACGACTAACGATTGAAACAATCGCTTATTATTTTGAACAAGGAAATGTAATATTCGAATTTTCCGCCGAAAATGGTACCTTATGGCTGGGTGAGAGTCACTGATGAACAATTCGTGGTTCCAACGAATTTTGTTGGTCCCGCCAACCTGAAACGAATACTATATCATTCAGAAAAAAAAACTTGCATACTTAAATTTTTGGGGTAGGTTTGGAAACATAATATGTCGGTCTAGTAACTAGTTGCTGTGGAGTTATTGGCCCCCATTTTATCAATATTTGTCATGTTTTGTTATCCCGAACTGTTTTTGGGCCGCCACTTATAATCAATATTCTAATTATAAAGACGAATGTTCTCATAAAAGTCCAAACAAAAAAAAAAACAAAAATAACGTCTTATAAAATTAATGTATTTCTTATGGAAAGTAAAGAAAATTGGACGAATATTTGAAAATATCAAATTGGACCTACGAAAATAAAATTGATTGTTCTGTGTTTGTGATTACCTTCTCCATCACCGACATTCCATCGGTCATCTATTTACGAGACACCATGTATACATATACATTGATATTCATTATTTATCTTGATTGATGCTTTATTTTCAGTTACTAAACTATAATTTACCAAAGAAGGACTATATTGGTTGTCTGGAATTCAATATGAAAATTTTAGAATATATTAATTGTCAACCTCCAGGTGGTGTGGATTATAGTTTTTTTAAAGCCATTGTAGAACTCATCTTCAGTAATTTCTCTATATGTAAGTCTAAAGAACGTATCTACAAACAATATTATATTTATATTTTAGCAATTCAATTTATTTCTTTTTGCAAAACTTTCATTGTTAAGAACATTAATTCATGCAGACAAATAAAATATCAAAAATAATCATTACAAAGCTATTTTCACCCAGATTTTTGTTTCTCCTCATCTTTGCCCCTGTATTTGCATTTCAATAGTGTTTATTTCTTCTTCATTCGTTAAATGAATTAAATTTTTTTTCAGATTTTCCTGAAACTTATTCTGAAGAAGTGAAGAAACTTTTTACAAAAGTAGTTGAGAAATTTTCTTCCCTTATCGGTCACTCTATTTCTATTCATTATAGTTTTTATAATATAGATTTCGAATCTATGATCATTTCAAACATTCTTGGAAATCATATTAGTCACCACATTCTCGCTTCTTCTATATGGATACAATTCGTAAGGTAGGTTCATTAGTTTTCATTTTTTTAACAATAAATTTCCTTGTGTGTGTTTAATAATTTTTTACTACTACTCTGATCGAAAACATAATTTTCAACCCGCCGATCAAGGAGGAAAATGGATCTTTGCCCCCCTCTGAATTTTCGAACATTTTTTGTCTCCTTTGACCCCGGCCCGGTAAGTTTATGAAGGAAATACGACGGTTAACGACTTATATTCATTAAACAATTCTCCAATTTATGAAGAACGATATCACCAGAAAATCCACTTTCTTCAGAAATATCAATCATTTCTTGATAATTGCTGATTAACATTTTGTGTTTATTTGCAAGATTGTTCTCTTATGAAGGTACAGGGTCCGGCAGAGAGGACGGACGGTTTTTAAAAAATCATAAAATAGTTAATTTTTACTCAACAAATTTATTGATGGAATCAGGTTTGCAAGAAAAAAGAATTTCAGACAGTCAAGTGTGGAAAATCACATCAGGCATGTGGTGGCCGAAATCGTTGATGCAATGCTGGAGGCGTTCTGGGAAGTTCGCGTAGACTCTCTCCAACATCGCTCTCTCAACTTGGGCGACTTCCACGCGAATTGCGTCCTTCAATTCGTCCAGAGTTCGGGGCTTGTTCTCGTATACTCTAGCCTTGAGGTGTGCCCATAAGAAAAAATCGCATATGGATAAATCTGGGGACCGAGGAGGCCAATGAACATCGCCAAACCTGGAAATAAGATCACCAGGGAAGAGAGCGCGAATAACGTCCATTGATGCTCTCTCTGGCTGTGTGGGGGGTAGCCCCATCCTGCTGGAACCAACCGGTGTGAAAACAGCCGAAACAGATAGCAGAATATAACCTTGAAAATGTCGTACGCCACTGTACAATTGGGCAGATTTGATGCAAAAAAAATGAACTCTTGTCAACGAATGTGTAATCTAATGTGATGACAAGTCATTTGAATTGTTGTTGATTAGATTCAAAAGACCTAGCAGAAAAACCTCTTGGGGGTGGAGGGGAGACACCACTCAAATGAAAAAGTTCGATTTCTCGGAAACTATATACAATCGATTTCAAATTTGGTGTGGACTTTCGAGAGTAAAAGCAGAAGAAAATAGCATTAACCGTATCCACATACACCCCTCAGGGGTGGAGGGGGACACCTGTCAAACGAAAAAGTGCGTTTTCTCGAAAAGAGTACATACAATCGATTTCAAATTTGGTGTGGACTTTCGAGAGCAAAATCAGAAAACAATGGCATTAACCAAATCCACTTACATCTCTTGGGGTGGAGGGGAGGACACCAGTCAAATGAAAAAGTTCTATTTCCCGGAAACTTTTTATACAATCGATTTCAAATTTGGTGTTCACATCGAAAATCCAGCATCGAAAAAATAGCATTAACCATATACACTTACACCTCTTGGGGGTGGAGGGGGGGCACCTGTCAAATGAAAAAGTTCTTTTTCTTCTGTGCTTAGAATCGATTTCAAATTTGGTATGTACTTTTGAGAGTAATAGCAGAAAAGATTGCATTAACCGCATCCACCTACACCTCTTGGGGGTGGAGGGGGGACACCTGTCAAATGAGAAAATTTGATTTCTTGGAAACTGTACATAGAATCGATTTTAAATTTGGTGTGGACTCTCGAGAGCAATGGCAGAAAAAAATGGCATTAATCGCATCCACTTACAATTTTTGGGGGTGGAGGGAGGACACCTGTAAAATTAAAAAAGTCGATTTCTCGGAAACTGTACATACAATCGATTTTAAATGTGTTTTTGACATTCGAGGGCCGTGTAACGAAACATGATTTTTCTGTGATGAAAAGTCAGACTTCATTCTAGTTTTTTATATTAGAATAATTATTTCCTTTTTATATTTAAATAAGTGAATCACATTTTCGTTCCCAAATTTCTCAATTGAATTCTCCATCCGCATATTTATTAAAATATTTCAGTTTTCCAATAATTCATTTCACTAAATCAGAAATAAACCGTTAAGATGAAAAAGTACCGGACTATGTTATGTTCTCGTTTTTCATAGTGGAGACAGATATGAAAAACGTTGTTTCTTTCTGATTATCGAGTCTGGCACTCTGACCGTACCTACATATATTGTACATAAATTATTCTCTTTGTGTTTCAATAAATTATAAAACCTCTGTCTTATGAATCACTGGTTGTCGCTACTACCTTAGACAACACCGAACCCTTCTTCGACTAGTAGCTGCCTAGGTGGGTGTCTGTCGAATGAAAAACTTGATTTCTCCGAAACTGTACATACAATCGATTTCGGATTTGGGTATACTTTCGAGAGCAATAGCAGAAAAAATGGCATTAACCGCATCCACTTTCACATCTTGGGGGTGGAGGGGGGATACCTGTGAAATTAAAAGGTTCGATTTCTCGAAAACTGTACATACAATCGATTTCAATTTGGTGTGGACTTTCGAGAGCAATAGCAGAAAACATGGCTTTAACCGCCTCCACCTACAACTCTTGGGGGTGGAAAGGAGACGCGTGTCAAATGATAATCGATATAATCGATTTCGGATTTGGTGTCGACTTTCGAAAGCAATAGCAGAAAAAATTGCATTAACCGCATCCACTTACACCTCTTGGGGGTGGAGGAGGGACACCTGTCAAATGAAAAATTCCGATTTTTCTCAAACTGTACATATAATTATACAGTTTTCGAGAAATCGAACATTTTAATTTTTCAGATGTCCCCCTCCACCCCCAAGAGGTTTATATGGATGCGGACAATGCCATTTTTTATGCTATGGCCCTCGAGAGTCAACACTTAATTTACAATCATTCGATATTCAGTTTCCGAGAAAACGCACTTTTTCGTTTGAGAGGTGTCCCCCTCCCAAGCGGTGTAAGTGAATGCGATTTATGCTTTTTTTCTCCTGCTATTGCTCTCTAAAGTCCAAATCAACTTTGAAATCGATTGTATGTACAGTTTTTGAGAAATCGATATTTTTCATTTAACAGCTGTCCCATATCCACCAGCATACATTAATTGTCTCAGCGTGCCGTCCAATGAGATGAAAGGGGGCGTGGTCTATGTGGCGCGAATTCATTTTCAAAACTTTCAACTTGGAATATGCAGCATATATCAGATATGATAATATCTGCTATATATGAACGTTTTGATATGACATATTATGTACCTATATTCGTCCAAAAAAATTGATAAATTCAAAATTTACATTCATGGATATGTCTATGAATGATGATATATTCATTTTATTTCAATTCAATTTGCAAGAATACTACAGATTTAATTCTACTCCCTATGGATTTAATTGAAAAATCATGATTAAAATATGAATTTAACCCTTATTTTATTCTTAAAAACTTCATCGTCTTCACGAGATTTTAAATAAATTCTTTTAAATGTTATGGATATATTTATTAATTTGTTTCATTATACCCCAACGCCAGATCAGTTGGTAGTGCAGTAGTATCCGAAGAGTTGAAATTAGATCTTTCCAATAGTTTGCCTGAAGAATCCTCAATATTTACCGCTGAGTGTGTAGCTGTCTATGAGGCAATCAAAATAACGCTATCTAACCCAAATAAGAACTATAGAATTTTCTCCGATTCCCTCAGCGCATTACAATGTTTGGCTGACATCAAGTTAGATATAAAAATAAACCCATATATTTTACTCGCCAAAGAAAAATACTTACTGTTTCTAGAAAGTTCGAATAACTCAAGAAAAATAGAGTTTTATTGGATACCGTCTCATAGCAATATAGAGGGTAACGAAAAAGTTGATAAATCTGCTAAAAACGCAGCTCGGAAAGAAAGCGACAGTAAAATAAAAACACCATACACTGACTATAGACAACATTATAAACAGAAAATGTTTAACAACACAAAAAAGGAGAATGAAAATGATGGAATGTATAAAGGAAAACTGTATTTTCAGAATTTCATTTCCGGGTCAACCAAACCTTGGTTTTGGAAAAAAAATCTACCTAGAAAACTAGTGGTTAGCATCAACCGGTGCAGAAGTAACCATTACAATTTAGCTTCATCTTTAGCAAGAGTTGGAATTATAGAAGACCCATCTTGTTCTTGTGGTTATGAAGAACAAAACCTAGATCACATATTATGGCAATGTCCTTTGTATGACAATCAAAGATCTGTACTTTACGGAAATTTAGCAAGGTACAAACAATTCCCACCCTTTATCTCCAATTCATTCTTATCAGAACTGAAAATAAGTCATATAACTTTGATAATTAAGTATTTTCAAGATTGTAATTTGAACATTTAGACATATGTATTCCAAATTCTTAGAGGATAAATCTGAAAGTGTTAATTATTCAGCTGTATAGTCCCTAGGGACTTTGGTAAGCTTAATAAAAAAAAAAAAAAAAAAATTTGTTTCATTTACATACAGAACATGTCAATGAGAATTCCTCCTGATTTTGTATATATCATGAAAAAAGGAATAAAGTTCTCGTTATGTTTGTTCAGAAACTAGAGAGGAAAGCCAAACACAATAATATTTTGAAATCCTTTAATGAGAAAGTTCAACCAACTAAAATACAGAAAATGTTAAAAAATGAAGCTTCAATTCAAAAATTTATTGTGATGAAGTATAGCAGTAATTATATTGAGAACATGCTTTACAAGGTGCAAATTTTAAAATTTATACATATTATGAACATAACTAATTTTATTATTACATAACTTCAGGCTCCCAACACCCCTACACCTGAACCAGAATGCAATATTTGTATAAATGTAGTCAATATATATGGTGTTCTATGAAATATTGTTGAAAAACCTGCACTGATATCTTAAGTCTAGAATAATTACAATTATACAAATGTCACACTACTCCACACCATGAAAAATATACAATTTGTCAACTAAAATAACAATGCACATTCAATAACTAGGCTACATACTATTATCATTCTTCAAAAACACCTTTTACACATGCATGTACAGTATAACCTAGCCTAAGATACATAAACATTTCAATCATCCCCATCACCTTTCACATTCATACATAGACAATCCCAATGGTTAGTTAATTCAGACATATCATGCGGAATGAAAAATACTTCTTCAATTCATTCTACAGGGGAAAATAGAGGGCCGAAGGTCAGCAGGACGAAGACGAACATCTTGGCTGCGAAATTTACAAACATAGACTGGTATGACATCGATAAGTCCATTCAGAGCGGCAGTGAATAAGGTAGTTTGGACCAACGTGATAGCCAACATCCACAGAGGATAGGCACTTCCAGAAGCAGAGAAGAAGTTAGTTTAGTAAACGGTTCGGTAATAATAGGTTACAGTTTCCATTTTGCTCATGCCTGGGTGTTTGTGAGAACATGCTGCTGGAGGTTATAAATATTTATGAATAATATAATGCTTTGCAATTACAGATCCCATAGAAATATAGCAAAAAAGCATACATACAGAGTTGAATCAGTTATCTTGAAAGCTATATACAGAGTTTGAGTGATTATTCCTTATTTGGAAAGTAAGATTGTTTTTCGATTTTTCTCTTCTTACATATCTGCTCATTGTCTTTTCCCATTCTACTATTCAATTTCCATACTTCTGACAAAAATTTCTGTAAATCGTCACCACTGCGTTGGTTGATAATTCCAATGAATTGCTCTACAGCAACCTAAAACTATAATTGCTATATCAAGTCAGCAAATTTTTTCATAAACACCTTTCTTGTTTCTTCATCAGTGTTTAATGTCTTATTTCGATTATTTTGTATCTCCTGCATGAAATGATTAAGTTCATCTTGGTATCGTAAATTACTCCCTGAGGGTTCATGCATTATTAAATCGGAATTGACATCCTCAGAGTGTGGGTTACCTATAACAGACTCGCTCCTCCACTCAAGCAGAGATACAGCATGTATATGTTTACACAGTACCTTTTTTACTGCATTTTCTGGGCATTCACATTGATATCTGTGTATGCATACCTTACATGAATCACAAAATCCTGCTCGGCAGTCATAATCACAGATATCTTTATAACTTACCATATAAAATTTATTGACCTCTGAACAAGAAGGGACTTTAAAATATCCAGATTCGAGTGTTTGTATCCTACTGATATTCATTTGTTCAGCTCTTTTGTGTGCTTCCACTGTGATTTTGTGCTGATAATTATTTGCATTTGGTCTCTCTTCATTTAGAATCTTTTTCCACATTTTCTCTTCAACCAGTTCATCTAATAAATCCAATAATTTTTCAACTCTGGAATTGAGAATAGTATCAATTTTCCTATAAATTCATTTATTGGTTATACCTTATATTGCGTTGTCCCCTCATTTTATTATATTTCAGAACTTTGTTCAAACTTTCTATTGCCATGTTTGTATTTATTCCTGCGTTCAATCTATAGCAGTGGGCCCACATCATTACTCTTTCTTCGCTCTGGAAATAATAACTAAAAACAGAAAATTAAATTTCAATTTATACTTCATGTAGGCTATTTTACTTTTGCAAATATTTGAGAAATTCATTTTCTCCTTCCTTTTCCAAAAAACCGAAATAATGTTCTTTCAATTCCATGAATTTTTTTATATCTGTTTCTTTCAATATCTTTCTCATTGCTTGTTTCATTTCTTTTTTAATTTCTGGATTCTTAATTTTTGATTTCCCTTGAATATTCCAATTTTTTATTATATGCCATGTGCATAGCAGTCTTCTTGGTTTTGCCTCGAAACCCATTACTTTGATTCAGGCATTATAATATTTCGGATCATCATCACTCATAAAAAAATTTTTTACTATCCCACCTAATTTTGATTTGAGAGCTGAAAAAAAGTGTTCTTGGATCGTCTGATCCAATCGATTAGATAGAAGGAAAGCTACAGGAAAACCCATATTATTTTCATCCTTCACCAATACAATAGTTAAGTCGAAATTATTCCTATTAGTTCCATGAGTGCCATCTACACATATAATATTTTGGAAATCTCTAATTTTTTTCTCCATTATACCATTCATAAAACCTAACGCAAAATCTTCATTCCTCAACCCAGGGAAAGGTTCACCTATAATTATTCAAAACTACTTCCACCACCATGCAAAATTCTTAGCAACAATATGAATTACACATTATATGTATATTCATTATGAACAGTGACTATACACACATGTGAAGAAACTTACCAATTTTTTTAAATAAAAAAGCAAAATTTTTTCCATCTTGGTTCCATTCTTGAACTTTTAAAGTTGTTGCTACCATATCATCATCATGCCTTATTTTGTCTATATTATATTTTCTCACCAAATATGCTAAATCTGCTCTAGTTATAACATTAAATCTTTCCAATTTTCCATCCTGTAGTGTATCCCTAGCATCTTTCATTATTCTCTCTCTCGGTATTCCAGCAGATAACCTCTCAACTAGAACGCTCCGTTGAAATTCTGACAGTCTTTTTGTTCTAAGGTCATCATCATGCCCCACATGTGTTTCAACAAATGTTACTGTATGCAATCCTAATAAGAGATGAATCAAATTAATTCTATAAGCTATATAGATGTTATTGATATATTGATGTTACCATCAGTTGAAATTTTGACAATTATTCTTGAAGGACATACTCCCTGAATATGGATACTACTTCCAACCTTTCTCTTACGTTTCTCACAAACACTTTTGTATCCTGAAATTAAGAATTTAAGTATCTTTATAGACTTTGCAAAAATATTTTACCTCTATAATCACTTCTATTGCAATTGTAATATACAATTCTATCTCCGCTTGTTGAATTATAACCCCTCACAATAGCATAATCCACTTCTCTGTTTTCTTGTCTTCTCCAAGCCTCAAACTCTTCAATACTCCTAAAATGAAAATATTTTTCTTCGACCAATATATCATGATTCGTTTTCAAATGTATTTCATAATTCTTGTAACTAGAGAACTTGTCTCTATTATCAGCAGGACAAAGACAACACAATATATTGTGATTCTTGTCCATTTGGATGTCCTCATTATGAATTGTCCGAAGGTGATATTCTTGACTGAAGCACTGCTGAACTCCTTTTGGCAAATTCCACATATCAGAGAATTTGATCTGCAAAAAATTTCAGCATTTACGAAAAACTCATATGAACTATGTACATAATTAATATTTTAATATACACAAACACTGCTATTATAAGGTACTTACATCGCAATCGATGCCATATCTCACAATAATTTCGAATAGCTTGCTATCGTTCACTGAAAATAATTGGTAAAATAAAGGAAACTAGCAATGAAAATTGTTTTTTCAGAAGTCTCGTTAAAATTTTGCAATGAAATTCCTCAAAAATTCACAGCAAAGTTCTCAAGTAACAAGGTTGTTTTAAAAATGATGAGAAGTGCGGCGAAGGGCGCCAAAATACAGTTGACCGTTGACGTTCGAACCGATCTAACGAATTCCGGCGATTTCACACGAATGCTCTTACTTCTGATTGGACGGCACGCTGAGACAATTAATGTATGCTATATCCACCCCCAAGAGAGTAAGTGGATTCGGTTGAAGCTATTTTTTCTGCTATTGCTCTTGAAATTGATTTTATGTACAGTTTCCGAGAAATCGAACTTTTTCATTTGACAGGTGTCCCCCGTCCACTTTTTCATTCGACAGGTGAGTTTCCTATACCCCCAAGAAGTATAAGTGGATGCGGTTGATGCCATTTTATTCTGCTATTGCTCTCGACAGTTCATACCAAATTTGAAATCGATTGTATGTTCAGTTTCCGAGAAATCGAACTTTTTGATTTTACAGATGTCCCCCCTCCAACCCCAAGAGGTGTTGAGGTTAAGTGGATGCAGTTAATGCCAATTTTTTCTTCTATGGCCCTCGAAAGTCAACACCAAATTTGAAATCGATTGTATGTACAGTTTCCGAGGAAACGCGATTTTTCGTTTGAGAGGTGTCCCTCCTTTAATCCTAAGAGGTGTAAGTGGATGCGATTTATGCCATTTTTCTGCTTTTGCTCTCGAAAGTCCATACCAGATTTGAACTCGATTCTATGTACAGTTTCCGAGAAATCGAATTTTCTCTTTGGCAGCTGTCCCCCCTCCACACCCAAGAGTTGTAGGTGGATGCGATTAATGCCATTTTTTTCTGATATTGCTCTCAACAATCCACACCAAATGTGAAATCGATTGTATGTACAGATTTCGAGAAATCGAACTTTTTCATTTGACAGGTGTCCCCATCCACCCCCGAGAGGTGTAAGTGGATACGGTTAATGCCATTTTTTCTGGTATTGCTCTCGATAGTCCACACCAAATTTGAAATCGATATTATGTACAGTTTCCGAGAAATCGAAATTTTTCATTTGACAGGTGTCCCCCCTCCAACCCCAGATTTGAAATCGATTGTATGTACAGTTTCCGATAAATCGAAATTTTCATTTGACCCCGAAGAGTGGATGCCTTCAATGAAATTTTTTCTGTTAGGGCTCTTGAATCTTATCAATAACTATTCAAATGACTTGTCATCACAAAAGTTTCCACATTCGTTCACAAGAGTTCATTGCTTCTTGCATCAAATCCGCCCAATTGTACAGTGGGGTACGACATTTTCAAGGTTATATTCTGCTATCTTGTTCACCGATGTGGAACCACACACGTCGGATTTTAAAGGTGCGTACAGACATGCTCCGAATGCCGTACCGCACCACGTCGCGTTCCTAAGTGTGGACGGCGGGGTGCAACAGCGTATCGCACGTCTGTACGCACCTTAACACGTCGCCGTCGTAATGCAGGGAAAAAGAAGTTGGTGATCATTTCGACGTAGCTCTCTGAGTTCACGGTTACAGCACAACCATTACCGTTTTCGAAGAAGTAAGGGCCAATGATGCAAGTTTGCGATACAACGGACCAAACCGTTACTTTTGGGCTGTGCAGCGGTCTTTCGTGCAACTGTTGTGGATTTTCATTAACCCAATAATGGAAATTCTGCTTGTTAACCATGTTGTTCAGTGGGAAAGTGGGCACTCATGAACAAAATAAGGTTCTCATTTTGATCGATCAGTGCGTCCATCTCACGTGCGAAGTTCATTCGTTGTGCATAATCTCCGGGCTGTAATTGTTGCACAATGTCCAATTTATAGGGGTGAAAGCGGAGATCGATATGCAAAATTCGCCTTATCGAACGATCACTGAGGCGAAGTACAGCAGCATGTTTCCGGGCAGATCGATTCGGACTGCGAAGAAAGGCTTGTCGAACGCGTTCAACATTTTCAGGAGTTCGAACTGTTCGCGGAGCTCCTGTTGGTCTTCTGTTGATCAGTCCACCATGCGTGCGAAGTGATTCAACCCAACGAAGGATGGTGTTTCGAGATGGAACAGCTCTATTCCGATGAATGTTGAAGTGGCTAGGAAACTCACGCTGGCAAAAGAGTGATTTCTGGCCAGGACTGGTTACATGTCATTGTGATGAACAAATCGGGCCTCCCATAATTACGTACATATGTAAACGCATATTCTGTGTATTCATGTAAGTATCTTGGACTATTTACAAATGATGAGGGGAGAATAACCATCTGACCCAAATCATTTGGATCCAAATCCGCATCATTTCTTATTGCATCCTGCAAGTGAATATAATTTTCTGCACGGAGTTTTCTTTGGTTCGATGAAATGAATCTTAATCGTTCACTCTCCATCTTTACATACATGTCGACCAGAAACTGATGAAGAAGGAGCCCACACCTAAGCAGCAAATTAAAATCTCTACAACGGACCATCACTGTAATCTTTGCAGGAAACCTTTTTGTTTGGCATAGGGTGTTTGCTTACTGAATTTATGTGGGGAATGTTAAAGCTGTATATTCAGCATGCTGTTGACGCCGATATAAGGACTGTTCTGGGGTCTCTGTATCCCGTAGAGAAGCCATATAAGCAGCATGCTGTTGACGCCGATCTAAGGATTGTTCTGGTGTTTCTGCAGCCTGTTGGAACATAACATACTCAGCATGCTGTTGATGTCGAACTTGGGCTTCTTCTTGTGTTTCTGCCGATCTAAGTGCTGACTCACGCACCGCCCGCTCAAACCTTCGCATTTCGGCTTGTTGAGATGCGAGATGATGAAGAAGGAGCCCACACCTAAGCAGCAAATAAAAATCTCTACAACGGACCATCACTGCAATCTTTGCAGGAAACCTTTTTGTTTGTCATAGGGTGTTTGATTACTGGATTTATCTGGAGACTGTTAATGCTGTACCCCTCTTGTCGTTTCCAAAATATAATTGGGTACTCGAGTGCGTCATAAAATCGGTGCGTGTCGAGAACCCTTGTGAGCATGCCATCGTGAGCCTGTGCAACGATATCCCTAGAGGTACTTCGTTCATTACCCACTATCAGGGCTGCTATTTCCTATTTCATTTATGATCTGTGAATTGAACCGTCTCTCATATTGACCACGTGGTACACGGTCTGGGTGGATAACTAATTTGAAATGATCGTCATTGATCATTCTTTCTCTAGCCGTTTTGAATTCATGCCCCAGAATGCTGTGGTTGTGGAGTACTTGTTGTAATTTTTGGATTATGGTTCTTTCTACGCCTGGCACAAACTGCCATCACCCATGAAATAAACCTGAAGAAATTGTGGTTGTGAATTGGCCGAAGGAAGTAAAGAACCGATTCGATGGTAAACTTGTCCTTGTATTGTAAAAGTCGGACAAAAACCAGGCATTGAGACAATTTTATCTGCTCCAAATGAAGTCATATGGAGGCACATGTAGTATTTTCTTATATTCTTCAGAAAACGGCGAGACTCATCTGTTTCATTAGAGAAAAGTTCCCTCAAAGGTCCAACTGGCTCTTCTAAAGAAGAAATAGCTACTTTCCCTCCCGAACAATACATACCTGCTGCTTCTTCTTTCCACTTGAGAGCTCTGCAGAAATTGCACTCTATAGTTATAGCTTCTATTGCTATCAGCTTGTGAGTTTCATAATCGAGAGTCTCGTCATATTCAAATGCTGCTCTACTGGACACCCCTCACGTGTTTCTTGTGAATGTTTGGCGTCGCTGTGCTGCCGTTTCAGCAGCAACCCGTCTGCGAGATTCAGCCGCTTCGAATGTTTCCGTGGCTCTCTGAGATGCCATATAATTCGAATGCTGCTGACGTCGACCTTGTGACTGTTCTGGTGACCCTTCAGCCCGTTGAGATGTCATATATTCAGCATGCTATTGACGCCGATATAAAGACTGTTCTGGCGTATCTGTATCCCGTTGAGAAGCCATATAAGCAGCATGCTGTTGACGCCGATCTAAGGATTGTTCTGGTGTTTCTGCAGCCTGTTGGGACATAACATACTCAGCGACGTCAACAGCATGTTGACGTCGAACTTGGGTTCTTCTTGTGTCTCTGGCGATCTAAGTGCTGACTCGCGCACCGCCTGCTTAAACCTTCGCATCTCGGCTTGTTGAGATGTCTCATTTCGTCTAGTTATTCTCTTAGCTCGAGCTCTATTAGAGCTTTGCGAAACATCAGATCTACGCCTTCGCGGCATTATTGCAAGTAATAACGAAAACACAAATCGGTTGTGTAATTCAAACAAATTGATAAAATTCCAATATGTCCTATACCTAAAAAAACTGAAAATAGAACTCTGTAACCAAATAAACAAAGAAAACTCAATTCCAACGTCATCTCCATCTCTATTTCAAATGAACTAACTGAAATATAAAACGATATCTTCTCTAAGACAATTTAGTTCATCCGCTATCCATGTATCCACTCTCTACTCATAGGATTAGCATTAGCAATATGCTCGATTCGTGTTTATAACTTCAAACTCCCCTCCATTCTGTCTATGCAACACACGCTCTTGATTCGGATTTCGGATCAATCTTATATTTATTGTGATAACTTTTTAACTATGCGTCCAAATTAATTTGTGTGAAGACAAAGTTCATCAACTAAAAACGACAAAAGAATCAATTTTGCTATAAGTCATCAGTTCGACAGCTGATAAAAGATAAACGCCAGAACCGACGGGCCTAAGGGTCATTTTTGCGTATCACTGTAAGAATAACATGGGTGATTCGCGACTACGGGACGTATCGATAAGACGAAACGGATAAATATCAGGCATTTTCCGACTCGCTTGATATCTTCTCATTGTTTTATTCTGAAATACCACTAAATTTTTGAAAATTATGTTATTTGGATAGATAAGCTATATTGATGTGAAACTTCATTTGAATCCGTTCGGTAGTTCTCACGTGAAAGAGTAACAAACATCTTCACATCCTCACAAACTTTCGCATTTATGATATTAGTAGGAGTAGGATTAGAAGGACATATTGTTCAGTTTATATTATCAATTATTATAATTACCAAGAGATATTTTATTAAATCCTTGAATTTGTCCTCTTACAGCCAATTGTCCCCTCATTCAAAAAAGGAAGTTGTATCCAGATTACTGGGAGTGATCAATGAAAGTCAAATTGATTTATCTTTCACATCTTCAAAAGTGATTTTCCTGAAGAACTTCAGTCATAAGTTATTCAGTACCTTCAATGAAGAGGAAATAATATATTTTTTAGATTTGTACCCTCCTTTAGAAAACTTGCCTTTGTGGAGAATTATAGGACTGAGTTATATTTCCTGCAATGAGATTTTATCATTGAATTCATTGTTAGAGGTTATATCGATTAAGTTTTGGGATTCTAACCCCACTTCTGTTGAAGAAACCATCACATTGGTAAGTTTCTTATTATATCATCTATAATATGGAACTGCTTGATTTTCGTTCATTCTAGATTGAAGCATTGAAACTTTTCGCAAGTGCATCTGAGTCGGTTCTGGAAATAAATTACAAGACATTGAGTAATATTGTCCAAACATTATGGGAGTTAAATTTTGAAGCTGTGTCCTCCGAAAATGAGTTCTTGAAATACTTCATTTCTTGTTTGAGTGAAGCCACAATAAAATTGATGAACTACTTTTCTAAGGAACAAATTATTTTTGTAAGTATTAAACTCATTCTCTGATATCCCATTTGAAATTTATTCAATTTCCACCCACACTCCGACACACATTGATAATTCAATTCAATGAATGTGATTGTGTGTCCTCAACTTCAGTAAGCAAACATTATAACTGAATGTACAAATAAAAGAAATGAAGATGCGGCATTTTGAGCAGAGTTGGAATAGAATTTTCCCACCTAAAAAACCCAAGTGGGTTTTTTCGAGTTTTTTCAAATTGATAAAACCCACTTTTATTAGGTTTTTTCAAAAATAGCAAATTTTTGGTTAAACAAACGTCATATAAATATATTTAATAGTGAATGTCTTTCCTGGTTTATTTGAAAATTTTTAATACATTTGATCATGCAAGAGATCATCTGCTCTTTCACTATAGTAATTGAAAAGAAAATTTGTATTTTTCGTTCTTGACTAGAAAAGGGGCATTTTTGTACAAGGAAAGTTTGAAATTAACAAAATAATACATTTCAACACCAATCTATTAGAAAAAAAGGGGAAATAGCTGAAACTCGAACTGACCTTACCTTCCAAAAGCAAACTTTACCTTTTTTTAACTAGAAAGATTTCATTGTCGTAATCTGGGACCCAAAAACAGTGCAACTTTTTTCCCAGCGCCGACATAGTTCTTTTAGTTCTGCATAACTATTGATACTGTAATACATATATCAAATCTAGAGAGGAAATTGATCATCCCCAAATAAATCCGGGGTTTGTCCAACCTTTATTTTAAGCACAACAATACACACAAAACAGCTACTTAACTAAATTGTGAGGTTGTTAACGTGAATTGGTCAAAACGCACCAAGATAATGCTAAATTCACACACACACACACACACACACACACACACACACACACACACACACACACACACACACACACACACACACACACACACACCGGTTTTTGGTCAGCCGGTTTTATGGTGGTCGTCATAATCGCACGCTGATTGTAGCCGGTAAGCGATAAGCGAGAATTCCAGGTCCCATTCACCATTCAGTGTGCAACTTGGACGACCGGCATAAAACCGACCGATTAAAAGCCGGTGTGTGTGAATTTGCCGTAACTGAATGATCAGGAATATCAAAAAGATAGAGCAATGAGTATTAACATTATTTCCCACTTTTCAGTACATTTCATTGATCCCTAGTCGGGTTACTGTTTTTTAATACCTCTTTGACTTTGAATATTCTCGTTTCAACCTCTGTCGAGATTTAATTTTCATGTGAGATGTAGCCCATCTCATAATATTCCAACACGAAGAATTCCCGCACACCATTCACTCAGATTGCATTATTATCCCAAATTTCGTCCGTCATCTTAAAACCGCCATCTTGAATATAAGATTTATTGCAAAACTCTTAATTATCTCTAAACTATCAATTTAAAAGGATTTTTGTAACAGCTGTGTTATTTCCGTCCACAAAAAAGTCCAGATTGCACTTTTTCGTGGTCCGCGTACCTGCTAAAATTTCGTTTTTAATTTCGGATTCTGAAATATCGATAGAATTGATGTTGTTGTTAATTGCTACTTCATCGATGACTATGTACCTGAATTTTTTCCAGTTTGTACTTGTAGATAAGGGAAGAATTCAAATCATTGAAAACTGATTCATGGAATCAAAAGATCACAGCATGTCTCTTGTTAATGGACCACTGCGGGTTGGTTGAATATGGAGCAGAACAGAAAATTGCATCGTGCCTGTTTTTTTCCTTCACGATTTTTGTCCTCAAAAAGTCCAGTTCGCTCGCAGTTCAGGTTTTCTGTTTTAGATTTTTTAACATCCGTGAATCACCACCATTTCATAAGACTTTGAGCTCATTTATTTCTTCAATATAGCAATGTTTTCTAATTTTCTTTCACTCTCCTCATATGAGCTCTCAAGGTTCGCCTTCAAACGGGAATATAGAAAGTTAATTTTGGATACTGGTGAATCCATTGCATGATTTGTGTATCGTTTTTTCCTCCGCTTTTTCAATAATAGGTACTATTCTTATGTGGCTCTACACCTACATTTTTTCTAATCTTTCTTCCTCCGCCATTTTTGCGTCTCTCTTTGTAAAACTGTGAAACTTAAATCTTAGTTTGCAAAATAAAGAAATTATTATTATTAATATATATATATATATATATATATATATATATCTACTATCATAGTAACATAGTATGAACTATTTCGACAGGCAGATAGCCGTCGGGACTTCCAGTCCGAAGTTGCCTCTACAAGGGTAGAAACAATGATCCTAATATAAATCCAACCAAAAACATTTTCATATGAAATATTGCGAAGACGAGGCCGTATTTCTAACATTGTCAAAAAGTTATCAGATCTCATGTAGAGCCAAGCTGCTAACTCTACATTCTTCAACTTCACAAGTCCTTATTTCACAATAATATGCCTTGGTTGAAATGAGTGACTTGGTCGTTTCTCTTTCGCCACGTGAGTCGCTGGTCATAACATTTTTATTATACAATAGTTTTTATAGTTACGAAACGGCCAAGTGACTTATTTTCACCAAGGCATAAAGATTGTGAAATAGGAACTTGTGAAAATTAAGAGTGTAGTCAGCAGTAGGCTCTACATAAGATCTGATAACTTTTTGACAATGTTAGAAATACGGCATCGTCTTGGCAATATTTTACTTGGAAAAGTTTTTGGTCTGATTTCAAATCCTTTTGTTCGTACCTTATGATAAAATACTTTCATTTTGTTCATTTTTCCCCCAATAATAATTAAATAAACTATAATTATTGCGAGATCTATTTCAAGTCAAACTAATTCACAATTCGTGTTCTAAATCAACCACGTATGAAGTATAGAAATATACCTTTACCTACCTAGGTTCAAGCTGCGATGGCTATAAGAGCTGCCATCACAACCATTGTATAATCCTATCATAATATAATTATCACAACAGGAAATTGCACAATGGAAACTGTGGTTGAGATGAATACAGGGAAATTGTATTTGGTGTGAATACACATGCGGCGTTTTACGAGCGCTACATTTTATCCCCTTATCCAAAACGAGGGGGCAAGTTTCCCTAAAAATTCTTGAATAGATTTTTTAACATTTATAACAACCAGTCCTCCGTATATATCCCCCCTCCCATACAAACTTTTACATCCCCTGGTTCTGAGGGTTGTGGGGTGAAAGTTTCAAGTTTAAGAATTTTTCCGTTGTTTGTGTACTAAAACTAGCTCACATACCAAATTTCAACTTGATAAGACAACAGTTTCTATGATCATCAGTGAGTGAGTGTACGAGCTATGCACTTGAAACTTTGCACGTTCGATGAGTTCACTGATCGCATTATATCCTGAGAATTTTGTTCATCTTCTATATTCCAAACTTAAGTTATGGGGGTTCAAAAATACGACGAAACACTTCGAGAAAATATATGTAGTGCCCCGCGCGCTTGCTTGACTCGTCTTGGCGGGGGCACTACCGTGCCCTCAGATAAGCCGATACTCTAACCACTGAACAACAGACAATATCGAAATTGCTTATTATAATGACTCGACAAAAAAAGAGTTCTTTTGAATTTTTATTAGACTTATGAATGGTTTAAACTTGAAAGGACCTGAAGTATTCTGATATCATAATTTTGTGAATTGCACCTTGATAAAATATAATTGGTCTACAGGTACTCAAGAGGATGGAAACGCTTGCAACTAATAATTTCTTCAAAATTAAAATATGTTTGATTCTCGACGAAATATCAAACAAACAAACTGAGCATGATATGGAGCAAAATAAACTGAATTTCTTGATATCGGATCTTTTCGAGTTATTATTGAAAGACAGTGACAATATGGTAAAAGCACTGGGTTTGAGGATATTCCAACAATTCGCTCAGAACAATCACTATATAATAGTGAATAATGTTTCAAGAATGCTGCCTGATATGAATTTGGAACAGTACCTCCGTAATAACGGTGATAAAATTGATTGGCACCATCATTTTGAACTCAAAGATTTGAAAACCTTAGGACATGAATGTCTTGTAAATACTGAAAGGTTAATTTCTGGTGCAACATCATCAGCATGGCGAAAAAAATCTTTTGATTCATCCACGGAAGAGTCCTGTTCAAGAAAATGCCCATCTGAAACGAGGAACGAAAGTTCAGTAGAATTCAAAAGGAGCACGAGTATCAAAAGTAGTATTGGATCTTCGCAGTTCAAAAGGATCAAACTAACTGATAATGATGAAGAAGAAGACGATACTATAAGTGACGTCCTACAAAGAATTAAAAGTGAAATCAAGTGTTTGCACAGAATACTGCTTCAGCAGAAACCAACTTCAAAGAATGTGCAAGATATAAAAATGTTGGCTTGCCAAATTCAAAATCTTCTAGAAACATGAATTTATCATTCCATAATATGAAAATTTTTTGAAAATCTGTAAGTAGAATGAATCTAAAATCCCTCTAAAAAAACTGCCACTTGTTTTATAGTTTGATTATTTATTTTTTCTGTGCTTTCCAACAGGAATGAGTCTTATTCATCAAGAATAAAACGATCATTTAAATATACAGTTATCTTTTATTTAACAGTTTCCAACCATTCCAGTGCTGCGCAGCTAAATAAAATCAATTGAAACTGAGAAAAGGGGTTCTGGCTCCTAGTATTTGTCATCAAAGAGAAGGGATTATGTCGCACTGATGACAGGTAATAACCCAGAAACCTGTCTGTCAGTATCCTCTACTCGATGATGGTACGTTTTCCGTGGTAAACTCTTAACGTAGATTTCTTCTAGTTCACCGTCACAGTTAGAATATGAATTTTTCTGAACGGTTGTATAAATTAAAACTTCAACTTTACCCTATCTGTGCCTACCCCCTGTCCTAGCTATTTATCATATACAATACATGTTCTCGTTCTGTTAATGATCATAGCAAGAGTAGGAAAATAGGGGTAGGGTGGCCTTGCAAATTTCAGCGCACATGATCGTACAGAGATGAGTTTTTTGAAAATGTCTTAAAAAATTACAGTTTCTTTACTCTATCCTTAATAATTTTATGATTTAATATATTCTATTTTGAGTAATAATGGAATTAGAAGAAAATTTTGCTCAATGTGAAAAATGTGGTTTCATTAGGCAAGAGTCAAATGTTCGACAACACATGAAACCCCAATAAATTCGAGCAAAGCTAGAGCAAATCCAAATAATTACTGTAAATAAATTTGAAGTAGAATTTCCACGTCATTCTTGTAAAAAAGTGTCCTAGTTCAACAGCTCAAATCATCAACATTCCTATTAACCCAATTCAACTAGGTTACTACTTGTACATTACACATATACATTTAATATTATTTGGTTTGTTATTGTTACGACTGACAAATCCTACACCTGATATATTTGTGAAGTTAGAACCGAGTTAATTGGTTGCAGATGATTATTGCTTATTGCAACCAATTTCAGAAACTTTTTGATACTGATATTTAACAATAAAATGAATGAAAATGCACCTACCCTGATGTGACGAAGCAGGAATCTGATAGAAGGTTCTCACATAGAATTCGGGTTTTTGCGGATAGGGATCAACAGATTAATCTTCCGTCTATGCCTAGTTGATGTAGATTAAGTTTTAATACACTCACAATTGTTCAATATGACTCTGCTTTGCTTTTCCACTAGTAAACAAATTTTTAAAAGGAATTTTCCGAAGCGAGACTTTACCTCAAACCGGCAGACGTAGTTAAATATTTATTTTATCTTTCACGTGTTGAGGACCGCGGAAGACATTCAGTGGCGGTGTTCCCGAATCCGCCGAACAAGATTGGCAAGTTCCTGATTCGAGTGCTGTGCACTGCTCAGCGGTATAGTTTGAAGATCCGGGACAGCAGAAGGACTTATTATAGCAGAAGGTGATGTAATAGTCACCCTTTATATGATATTTGTCCTTTTTGTAATAAAAAAGTTTGTCCATACGGGGTTGTTGAGATGTTAAAGGGTTAACGAGAGAGCGGCTTCCCGTCAATCTAATAACAAAATTAGGCTCTCTCCAACTCGGAGAGAGTATGGAAAAGGCCTTCTGCAAAAGAGCAGGACTTTGTGTTATTTTTCTCGCAGAGAGTCTTCAGTTTCTATTGGGGTTAATTGAGACCAGTGGAGTAACTAACATAAAAAATCTATTTTCAAAAAAAAAACAAAATCAAAAATTACTAAAATAACTGATTATTCCATACGTCTGTACCTCAGACTGTCTAACACAAGTTCACTTTTCACTGGCTTATCTAATTACCCAAAATCCAAAATAACATAATAATAATCAAATCAGTGTCGGCTTGTCCTATGAGGCAGTGCCTCACCAAATCAATTCTGGAAATCACACCTACTTATTCACTTCATCGAATATTTTACTAATCCATTTCATCCCCCTTCAATTATACTTCTGTCTCAATTTCCAAGCATACAGTACGGCACTGAGTCTCTGTTTCTCTGGCCATTCAAGCTCAATCCCCCTATTCTTTTATATTCATCTCACTTCCTCTTTAAGAAGTAAACGGTCCGAGGCATGCCTAACGCTTCCTTCCTTATCTAGGGCGTTATATACATCCACGCAACGCGGGAACATTATCTACGACCCTTTACGACTGTGAATGCGGCAAACCGGCAATTATTCTGCACCTGCACTATTCGGAATGCGAGAAATAGGTTTGTTGTGATTTGATGGGACCGCTTTTGCTGGGTCTCGTGTTATTTTGTCTTTGTAATCGTGTGATTTTTTTTCTAAAAGCTTTTTCATTTTGTTGTTCGAGTTGATTCGGTACAAGATTCACAATAGAAACGTCGCAAGGAATTTGAAATGACAGATAAAGCACAACAAGTAGGACAATTGTTTTTATTATAATTTTCTTTGTAAATCTAGATATTATTACGACTCGAATACAGGTTAGGTTTTATGACATTGAAAGACCACATTTCATCAATCTGTTGAATAATTGAAAATTCTCTATTTATTAAAATGAGAATCTGTGTTCAAGCTTTTGAAATCGCAACTTAAGATTCTGGATATGAATCAACTGAAACGATTAAAAATAAAAATGCAGAAACCCTCATGAAACCTTTGAGATGAAATTTTGAACGCCATAACTATTCAAATTATTATATCTTATTGTTGTTTCACAGTGCCAAGTGCCAGTGCCAACTACGTTGAATTTTTTTTAATTAGAAATACAACTGGACAAGCGCGATTCAGTAATACGACAAAAAATTGAGGAAGGATTTATGAAATCCTAGTATGAGAACATATTTATAGATGAGATAATAATCATTTCGTTGAACAGATGAATGACAGAATTCTTTTGGCCAATAACAAATTCTAACATCTATAACTCGATTTATAATTAATATTTTTTTACAAGCTTCAAGAAAATATCCCTCAATAATGAGGGCATATATACGCTTCACGCTGATTCTTGTTGGAAAACTGAATATTTACGATTGTTATATTAAGAGCAATGTAATATAAGTCGAAAAAAAAATACAAAAATCATCTTTTGGTGTATTATAACAATAGATCTTTTTTGAAATGAAGATATGAACAAATTGGTCATGATATGATGAGGATTTGTTTTGAATTAGAAAATTCAAATCGTAAATAGGTAATAATAATAATAATAATTTATTTATAATAATTATATAATAATTATTATTTATTTATCCCTTTAGACATAACAGTGTATGTATAGGACAAGTCATAAATGCAAAATAAATCAGACAATTTCTAAATCATTATAGTTTATAATGTTTACTCAGAAAATTTTGGAGATTATCCGGTGTGATATCAGGTTTTAAATTTGAAACATGAAATGCCTTGAATTTTTCAATTCCTTCGACGTGAGAGTCTATTGAACTACATCCAATGACCTGCAGACTATTTCGTTTCATATTTGACTTCCTTCTGGTGACAACATTCCATTCTATCTCCTTTTTTTCATTTACCGTTTGAGGCACTACTTTAGATTTCTCAGAAATCAGGCCGATAGTATTATCACTTTTACCAGCTTTGACACCTGCCAATTCAGTAGAAGCGGTAGAAATCCGAGCGTCGGTCGTCTTTCTCTTGGGACCTCCGGTTGCCGTCGACTTAGCAGGATCACCAGTTGCGGCATCCTGAACATCAAGAACACTGCGCGAATCCTCTGACACGACGATGTTCGCATGTTTATTTTGCTTATCTACTTTCATATTTGTGTTGATATTTATATCATTTTTTGAGGAAAGGCTGTTGATGATTTTGTTTTTATTATTCAGTTCAGCTTCAAGAGTAGAAATTTTGAATCTTAATAGTGAATTGTTCTCCACTAATATTGAGTTTTTTGATTCTAACTCGAAGATGATTTTGAGGAGTAGGTCATGATGGGTGGACTCGTTACTTATCATTTTATTCACAGTGTCAGACATCGGGGATACATCAACAGAATTGAAATCACCTGAAGTTGACAAATCTTCATTACAGCACTTCTTCGCTTTATTAGCACAACCGGATGATACACTTTGGTGCAAATGTAACACTTTGCACTACTTTTTACTATTGTTCGTTTACAATAACTGCATTCAGGAATAATAATTTGCAGAGACTCGCTCGTACCGACTTTCTTGTTCGACGTCATGTTCGACATATAATCATTAATATAATAAAATTGTTTATAATGATATTTTTTTCTGATGCGCCTGCCTCACCACCTCGTGATGTCACGAGCCACCACTGAATCAAATAAAATGTGAGGTGATGAGAGGTGAGAGATGGCAAGACTTTTGGAGTCAAACTATCCTCATCAATAAAAATTGAAAAGTTCTGACCTTTTGATTTCCCACGTAGAAATATAATCCAAGTTCTCTGAAATAACCACTCCCGAAACGCTCCACTCCCGTTTCGTAACAACTACTGTAATTTCCGATCGCGCTTCCCGACTCGAAAATCCTAACTGAATAAAAAGAAAAATTCCACTTTTCAAAAACCTAATACTTCGGTTTTTTACTCCTCGAAACTACCTAATATTTCGTCAACTACGAAAATAAAACTTCACTCTTTTTTCCTAAACGGACTTTAACCGTTGTTGAGTCAAACAATTTTTTCTCCTCCAAATTGGGCGTGCCCCGACCGTGACCAATTACTCAATTTCAAATCAAAGATTCTCGTCTTTCTGCTGAGATCCCAAATTGAAGAAGAAATTGGATTATTTGGAATAACTGATAAAAAGGTTTGGAGAATATTTTATTTCACATAGTCCGAAAGGAAATGATTCGTTTATCTCCAAACGTCTAAGTCATTGAGGATCGGATATTAGTTCTCTGTTAATCCTGTTCGCAATATTGTCTTTACGTTAATTTTTAACTATGTGAATTGAGAAATTAATAATTACCATGGTTTTCCACTGTAAGATTTGGGGAGATGCGTAAGGAGATTCAATTCTGTTACAAGGAAAAGAGCAGACCGACAGCGAGCGAGGGACATCAGGCTGAGAAAGTGATGGAGGAAACACCGAATTGCAGACAGTCACTGAACGAAGAGCATTAGGATGAGGAGAGAATGGAAAAGAAACAGCAGATGATAATCTTGCAGAAGATGATAAAGAAATGTTCGGACTTGAGACCTGATGAATGCTCCGAGGACGTCGAGCAGGACTTCTGACAGTATCAGGTGAGAAGGAAAGGTGCTTGGTTGTTTTGAGATTACAAGCATACGGTCCATAGAGTACCCAATCAAAGGTGGTAGATGATGTACGCGGGAGCTCAGACGACGGGCGAAACGTGCCAAGAAAAACAAGATGAGAAGCACAATCCAGCCAATCAACATCCCTATTGAACAAGGGAGATAAAAGAGTGGATCAGCCAGGTTAAGTTGTTGAAACTCAGGTCACTGTCCATCGAACTTTCGAACAGGAAAGGGATCTATGTGGCGGTCGATAACGTAAGCCATGATAACAAGATTGGGAGCATCTCCTTGGTGATATAGAGTAACGTATGCGTACCCCTGAATGCAAAACTTATCCACGTTATTCAAAGTGCTAAGTTAAATGGTTTCAGGGTAGATGAGTAGACGAAGCTTGGAAGTCCACTCTCGGGTAATGAGGGTGTGCCGGCAGCCTGAACCCAGGAGAGCACGACATTATCGAGTCGTATCCAAGCGGTGGGCATGAGATACTCAGGATCAGTGGTCTGACGCAAGGAAGACCCAGAGATGGAAAAATATGACTAAAAGAAAACAGATGAGAAGACGACGACAGGTGGTGATTCGGCGGGATTAGATGACGGCGAGAAAACCATACCTAGAGGAAGTGACAGCATGACTGGACGATGCAGCAGATGCCCCATGGAGGATCGTATGGTGTCGTTTACCGCATGTGTGACAGCACTGATCCAAACTGCATGTGGCAGTAGCATGAAAAGACGACATGCAGTTACTGCACAATTGTATCTCAGTCACGATAGCTCGCCGCTGATGAATCTTCATGGCCTTGAATTGTCGACACTGGCGAATGGAGTCATTTGTAGAACGAAACACAGATGCGGATGACGAACCAGATGAAGAAGAGGGGCGTACACCAGCGTATGCATGATTTTGAGAGGATGAACTAGAGGACGAATGCACAGACGACGGAGGAGCAGAATTTGAGGCGGCTGGTGATTGAGTTCTTGACGACCTTCTCGGCACATGACGAGGGTGGGAAAGTCATCGGGGGGTAGTTTAATAGTTTGAAAGGGGTTACAGTCCATTGCGACCTGATGGTCTATTGTGCCCCCTGCCAAAGCTTTACAGCTCGCCTTCCAGTCACAGAAATCTTATGAAATCCAATATCTCGGAAAGCTTCAGTGAGGTTAATTCCTCACTCCTACAGGTCTCTTGACCAAAGCATTGTTTCCTTTGGCTTACAATGCCAAAGCATTCTGTGACTAGGTGAATAGGAGTTTCTTCCTCCTCGCCACAGAATCTACACTCGTCAGTGTCCGATACGCCCATTCTCAGCAAGTGCTTTCTGAGGTGACAATGCCCTGTAAGAAAGCCAGTGAGGAGGTGTAGTTGGTTCTTACTGAGATCCGGGGGTAACTGCCCCTCGAATAACTGGTGAGATGACTCGTCGGGGTTGCGCAGAGCCGTGGAGAATAAAAGGTAGTCAGCCAGATCTGTTATGAGCAATGCCTCAATGCAGATTGTTGATACTGATACTGATATTGAACAATGAAATGAATGAAAATGCACCTTCAAGTGACGAAGCAGAAATTTTAATCGCAGGTACTCACACAGAATTCGGGTTTTTGCTGATAGGGATAAAGGAATCAACCTTCCTTCTATGCCTAGTTGATGTGAATTAGACTGCAATTCACTCAAAATTGTTCAATATCACTATAGTTTGCTTTTGCACTAGTAAATAGATGAAAATGGTCCAACTATATACAGGGTCTTTCACGAGGAACCTCACCCATATTTATACGGGAAACTACTGAACGTATTTTCATGAAATTCAGCACTTATAAGTATTTCACGATGCTGATGAAATCTAAAATATTTTCAAGGCATGAGCACCTCCGGTTTTTCCGGAAATGACGTCAACTTCCGTTTTTCAAATTAGAACACCATTTTTTTATTGCAGAAATAGATTCCTTAGAAAATTTCAAGTTATTTTGATGTAACATTTTTCAGTTTTGGTTGGAAAATTCTCTCTGAGCGGGAAAATTCGAAAAAAAAATCGAAAATAGAGCTCCGCTGAAACAAGAATAACTTCGAGGTTTTTGGATGGAAAATTTTCATTTTTGGGATTTTTCAAGATGTAAGATTGATGTATCCACTTTAAAAATCGAAATGGCGATTCATGATACAGGGGGTGAAAAAATCGCTTTCAAAGTTAGGGATGACAAAATCGTGAAAAATCAATTTTTTCAAATTAGAACCCCATTTTTTTATGGCAGATTTTGAATCTACGTTAAAAAATAATGTGAGTGTATGCATCACACCCTTGCTCTAAAATGGATATTTTCTGAGTTATTCACAAAAAACTGTTTTTCGTCTTGAATTTTCAGCTATTTCTTTTCCCTTCATGCCAAAAAGATGAAATTTTCAGGAACTGTTACTTAAACCATGTTTTAGATTTTACTACCCTAATATGCAAGAGAAAAAAGGTACAGGTTGTTCCTAAATAGATGGCGAATTTTGATTCGAATTTGTATCGGAAACCCCTTTATTTCAACCAATCGGCCATCGGTTTTCTCTCCAGTGATAAATAAATAATTCCTTATGAACTTACCATGTTTTACATTCTTTTTTTTTTAACGATAGATATCATCTGCCAAATTCCTCTTTATTCAGTAGCATTCCTGAGACGTATAAATAAATGTCTAGAAATTAACGGTCAAAACTTTGAGCATCTTCTCTAGTTATAACTGCGAGAGTTTGCCATGGTTCTCCTAATAGTAACTTGAAGTCGGTTTCAAGAAGGGGTGAAAAATCTACAGCATGGTTCAAATAACAGTTCCTGAAAATTTCATCTTTTTGGCTTGAAGGGAAAAGAAATAGCTGAAAATTCAAGACGAAAAACAGTTTTTTGTGAATAACTCAGAAAATATCCATTTTAGGGCAAGGGTGTGATGCATACACTCACATTATTTTTTAACGTAGATTCAATATCTGCCATAAAAAAATGGGGTTCTAATTTGAAAAAATTGATTTTTCACGATTTTGTCATCCCTAACTTTGAAAGCGATTTTTTCACCCCCTGTATCATGAATCGCCATTTCGATTTTTAAAGTGGATACATCAATCTTACATCTTGAAAAATCCCAAAAATGAAAATTTTCCATCCAAAAACCTCGAAGTTATTCTTGTTTCAGCGGAGCTCTATTTTCGATTTTTTTTTCGAATTTTCCCGCTCAGAGACAATTTTCCAACCAAAACTGAAAAATGTTACATCAAAATAACTTGAAATTTTCTAAGGAATCTATTTCTGCAATAAAAAAATGGTGTTCTAATTTGAAAAACGGAAGTTGACGTCATTTCCGGAAAAACCGGAGGTGCTCATGCCTTGAAAATATTTTAGATTCCATCAGCATCGTGAAATACTTATAAGTGCTGAATTTCATGAAAATACGTTCAGTAGTTTCCCGTATAAATATGGGTGAGGTTCCTCGTGAAAGACCCTGTATAGACGATCTATTTGAAGAAATCAGAAGATTATTGCTCTTAAAAGGAGTTTTCCTATGCGAGATGTTAACCTTTCACGTATTGAGGACCGCAGAAGACATTCCGTTCGCCAGTGGTGGGGCCAACAACACGAACAACTCAGTCTATTCACTTCACGATGTAACACGGGTAAAAATTCAACTAGTCTAATTGAGTCATCAGATGTTCAATAACTCCAAAACAGTATGAAATAGGATGATATAATGGTATACGATGGAAATCAGAAATGAGACATCTCTATCCTAATATACAGAGTAAATAATCCTAATGAACTGTAGATACTACACACAGAGAAAGAGGTCACTTAGCAGGATCAATAAATACCCTACACCAAGGGTAATCATTTGTTTGATTGATCCACGGTGATTTTCAGTTTTGGGTCATATTTTGAAAATACGATAATGACAAATCCATGAAATTTTGAACCGGGGGGACTACACTGATAACTATACAGCTGATGAAACAAGTTATCAGTTTCCAGGAACGAACTATTTTTTATTATGATCGTGAACCATTCAAACTCAATTGAGTACCCTTTATTATTATCATTTTATTATTATGATTATTTATCGTTTGACAAAGCAACAGCAATACACAAGTATAAATGATAGTGAGAATGAATATGAAACAAAATATATCTAACATAAAAATAAAAAGGAAAGACACATATTATAGATATAAGTAAAAAGGAAGGTAAATATGTGATTGAATTTTCAAGTTAGTGCTCTACATCCAGAGAACGTATCCAGTTCAGTGCAGAAGGTGTCGCATTAATAATGTCTCTGAATGGTCCCAGGTACTTCCTTAAAGGGCATTCCCGGACAATATGCTCTACAGTTTGTTGATCAGCTCCGCAGTCGCAGGCTGGAGTTTGGCAGATACCCCACTTGAACATCATAGCATTGCATTTTGCATGGCCTGTCCTAACTCTATTGAGTCTACTCCAGATGTTTCTCTTCAGATCAAATCCTGGTAGAGCAAGTGTGGGGTCAACTATGTCATGTTTGTGTATTGTTGCAATGTATCATTTATGGCGCCAGTCTTCTTTGATCTGAGAGTTATGATCCATCTCAGCCCATAAAGGGTTCCGGGTTTTGAGGAGTTATTTTCGGTTCTGGATTGCGGTTGTGGGTTGCTGTACCCATTTCACTAAGAAGTGTCCAGGCTTTTCGGCTAGAATGAGTAAAATTCAGTTGGGAGGTCAACTCTTTCCATTTCCCTTTTTTGCCTGCGCTCAATTCTTTCAAGATTTGTTTTCCAATTTCGGCGTCGACGGTTTCTTGGTATTCTTTGTAGAGGGTTTGAGTAGATTCGTTCCAGCCTGGCACATAATATTATCTTACACTCCTGGGGATATTTCGTTTAGCTGCACTGATAAGGACTCCCACAAATTTTTTGTAGTTTTCTATCTTCGGAGGTGTCCAGCGCAGAATACTCTCTATCTCCTGGGTAAAGTGTGACCTATTTATTGATAGATTTTATAACTGGTATCACAACGCCAAAACGGATTTTTGTGGGACGGTGTTGGCTTCTTGGGAAATTTTTGAGTACTTTCATTGTGTGATCTAGAGATAGTTTGTTTTCATCTCTCTTCTTCTTTCGGTGCCGTGCCTGTCATCAGGCGTGGGCTATCTCCATGACAATTTGGTTGAATTGTTCTCTATCTTTAGCTGCTCGGAATAGTTGTTCTACTCCCAGTCCTGTCCAATTCCTTGCGTTCCGCAACCATGGCACCTTCTTGCGACCTATCCATCTTTTGTCCTCAACCTTTCCCTGGATAATCAGGCGAGGGATATGATATTTGGGGCGTCGAATTATATGTCCGAAATATCCAATCTTTCTCATTTTTATGGTGTCCAGAAGTTCTTGTCTCTTACTCAGCTTTCTGAGTACCTCCTCATTGCTGGTGTGTGCAGTCCAAGGAATTTTAAGGATACTCCGGTAGCACCACATCTCAAACGGCTCTATCTTATTCATGGTGTCACTAAGAAGTGTCCAGGCTTTTCGGCTAGAATGAGTAAAATTCAGTTGGGAGGTCAACTCTTTCCATTTCCCTTTTTTGCCTGAGCTCAAATCTTTCAAGATTTGTTTTCCAATTTCGGCGTCGACGGTTTCTTGGTATTCTTTATAGAGGGTTTGAGTAGATTCGTTCCAGCCTGGCACATAATATTGCCTTACACTCCTGGGGATATTTCGTTTAACTGCACTGATAAGGACTCCTACAAATTGTTTGTAGTTTTCTGTCTACGGAGGTGTCCAGCGCAGAATACTGTCTATCTCCTGGGTAAACTGTGACCTATTTATTGATAGATTTTATAACTGGTATTTCAACGCCAATACGGATTTTTGTGGGACGGTGTTGGCTTCTTGGCAGTGGCGTAGCAGAGGGCCCCGCAGACCCCGCAGTGCGGGGGGGGCCCGGCATTAAGGGGACCCCCGAGCCAAACAAAAAGGTTTGAATGGGGTCGCAGTAACTATTGAACTTGCCTAGTCGTGATATTTTTCTGATGATATAACGAATAAACCCTAAACAATGATGGTACAGTTATTATTCTCGAAAAATAGAGAAATATTCCTGAATTATATTCACAACACATAGAAGGTTAACAGTTATTCGATTCGACATATTCCTCAGTCACACCCTGTGCTACCCTATTTTGAAGAGTTTTTTTATAGCGTCAAGCTCTTTGGTATTTCTCTTCGAACGTCGCCAGATGATCGTTTTATTGGAGACTCGGCGGCTTATTTGACATGTTGTTCTTCAGGGGCGGCTTGCGTCTTATCTGTTATTGCAGAAATTATTGTCAATTCTCCAATCAGGATATTTTTATGAAGAAGGAGAAAATATTATGAAATCTTTTCATTTCCATTTCCATTCTAGCTCTGAAAGAAACAAGTGTTTGAATACGAAACCACGTTGTGAGTTTGTTCACAATCAACGACAATGTTTTGACTCTTTTAGTGCCTTTGCTTTCAGGATTACAATTTCATTCAAGGTTAGTTCTAGAATTAATTGCGTAGCTTATTTATCCGTTAAGAAACGTCTCTCGTATTTTTTCATTTTCAATATTGAAAAAGGGAAAGTTATTGAATGCGCCAATTAGAAACGGCAGTTCGAATTTTTCAGAAATAACAAAAAATGTCAGATCGGAAATGAAAATATTTAAGTGGAGCTGGCGTTTTTGATATTTTGATGAGCCAATGCCTGAGTCACAATAAATTATTAAACACAATGGCGTATCAGAGGGCCCCGGCACTAAAGGGGCACCCAAGTCAAACAAAAAGCTTCAAATGGGGCCCCAATAATTTCATTCTATTGAACTTGCCGATTCGCTATATTTTTCTGGGATGTAAAGTAACAAAACTGAAACAATGGATATACAATTATTATTACGTCCGAAAAATGAAGAAATATACCTAAATGGTTCAAAAACACATATAATATTTTCCATAACTCCATTCGAAATTCGAATTATCACTCTATTACTCCCCGTGCTACCCTTTCTCGAACAGTTTTTTACTATACCGTCAAGCTTTTCGGGACTCTCTTTGGACATCGTGAAATGATCATTTTATTGGGCTCAAGATAATCAAGAATTATCTTAGGAATTCAATAACGCAAACACGTCTATCAGACGATTGAGCGTACTACAGCTTTGAACAAGAAGTAGCCTGAAGCTTGGACATCGACAAGTTGATAGATAGTAATAGTAATAACCTCTATTGATCCAGTAAGACAATTTACATTGTGTTGGACAAGTCAGGAATTAATTGTTATTGAACATTGCGAAATACAATATAAACAATAACATGCAAACTTAGAACTAATTATTGATTCGAGTAAGGAATACACTTTTTAATTAATTAAGCAAAACTTTGAATTTGAACATAATTATTCAACTTCTTCAAAATTCCTTTAATGTGGTGTTGAAATAATCACCTACACTGTAAAATGCTTCTTGTAAGAGTATGTTTTTAACACATTTTTTAAATGAAGACAAATTAAGGGACCTGACTGTTTTTGGTAGATGGTTAAAAAATTTAATGCCTTGATATGATGGAGAAGATTCATATTTAGCCAATCTGTGCTTAGGTATGCACAAAACTTCCCCATTTCTGGTATCATAATGATGATAGTCAGAAAGTTTAGTGAACTTGTGTTTGTTTTCTCTCACATATAGTAGACACTTATATATATAGATACAAGTAACAGTCATAATCCGCCTACTTACAAATAGTGGCTTACAAGAATCCATCGGTTTGAGGTTGAATATTAACCGCAGAACACGTTTTTGTGTCAAGAGGACTCTATTTAGATCAATAGAGTTACCCCATAGTGAAATATTATAGCTAATATGGCTATAAAATAAACCATAATAAATATTCATGACTGCATGAATAGACAATGAGTCCCTAATTCTACCTATGGCGTAACATACTTGGTTAAGCTTACCACACAGTGAATCAATATGTTTGCACCATCTCAACGCACTGTCAATCCAAATGCCAAGGAATTTAATGCTATCCTCAGAAACTACAGTAACTTCACCACATTCAAAACTGAGAATGGCATTATTCGCAGCTGTAGTATTGAAAAAAATGCACTCAGTTTTGTCCAGGTTCAAAATGAGAGCATTTGAGCGGCACCACTCAATGAAACATGCCATCAATCTGGCACATTTCTCCGAGAGTTCACCAGGTGTGCGCGCCGATATTGCTAGGGAGGTATCATCCGCAAAAATAATAATTATACTCGCAATTATATAGTCAGGTAGATCATTGATGAAGAGTAGAAAAAGTAAAGGTCCAAGCACAGACCCCTGAGGAAATCCCAAACCCACATCATAGTCATCAGACCAACTCTCCTGAACCTTCACCTTCATCGTACGATTAGTGATGAAGGAACGAAACCATTCTAGCACTATTCCTCTGAAACCAATGTTATAGAGCTTACTCAGAATGAATTCGACGACAAGGCAATCAAAAGCTCTCGACAGGTCGAAAAACAACCCGGCAACACAAAGACCATCATCCAAGCTCTTATAGATGTATTCCACAAAGGAGAGTGCGGCAGTCTGCGTCGATCTACCAGATCGGAATCCATGCTGACAATCGGTGACTAAGTGGAATCTATTCAGGAAGTCAATCATGCGATTATACATAATTCTCTCAAATACTTTCGAGAAAACACTCAGTATCGAAATTGGTCTATAATTGCTGATGCACATAGGATCATTTTTTTTGAACACGGGAATAACAGTTGCCACCTTCAGCAAAGAGGGAAACTGACCACCTGAGACCGAGATGTTGATAATGTGAGCAAAATGCTCAGATATCGGTTGAGCGATTGCCTTCAAAATTTTTGCTGATACAAAGTCAACACCTGAACATTTCTTATTTTTCAATGTTCTAATTGAATTAAGAACTTAATCACTACTGACTGGTAGAAAGAAAAAAGTATTATATTTCATCACGGACAAAGAACAACATTGTGATAGGTTATTACCATAATATTCATGAAGACTTCTTTCACTAATTGTAGAGAAGTATTCACCAAAAGCAGCAGCCAATTGGAAAGACTGAGAAAGCTCCAGTCCATCTATGTTCAATGTAATTTTTTTGGTCAGGTCAGATTTACGGCCAGTAGCGTTATTCACGAGTCTCCAGACAGTTTTATTTATATTTGTTGATGTATGTATTAATTTATTATTATGTTCTAATTTGGTGTTTTTTAATAGGGATCTATAATTTATTTTGTTTAATCTATAATTCTCATGAGCTTCATATGATTGTGAATTTTTATATATCCAATATAATTTTTTTAAATTGGTACTAGCTGCCCTGACTTCAGGTGTTATCCAACTTTTGCATTTAACATTAGAATTGAGTCTATTTAGTGGAAGGCATTCATCAATTGAAGAGCTTAAAATTTGAATGAAATATCTGAAACAATAATTTACATCATCCCTATGATATATCGGATTGAAATTTTTTCCTGAAATCATACTGGATAGACTTTCAAGTTTATTGAGAGAGCAATCCCTAAAGAACACATGTTCAGTATTTATAGCAATATCCGTTGCTTCTCCCATACAGAAAGTAACCGAGAGTGCACTATGGTCAGCAATATGTGGGTCATACACTCGGACATCGCAACAGCTCATGTTAACATTTGTCAAAACATAATCAAGTTTGGAAACTGATGTGTGTTCCAATTTATTAGTGAAAATTCTCGTTGGCTGGGTAGATGAAACATGTAGATTGAAGCATATCATGAGATCATGCAGAAGGCTTCTATAAATGCAATTGGCTTTCAAAAAGTCGATATTCAGATCACCACACAAGAAAACAAAATCGGATACTCGAGAACATCGCTGGAGTATACAAGTTAATTCATATAAAAACACCTCAAAATTACCACTAGGTGATCTGTATACACTTATTATACATACAGATTTCTTATTCAGGTTCAATTTCACTGCACAAAGATCACAGTGATTTTGGCTACAAAGTGATGAATATTCTAAGATTTTAAATTTCAAACCTGTTTTCACATAAATCAGAGAACCTCCATGGCAACCAGTCGGACGGCAGAAATAAGATGCCAGAGTATAGCCAGATAAAGTGGCATATGTAACATTTTCACTACAACACCAGTGCTCAGCAACACTCAGCACATCCGGCGACTCCTCTTCTACAAGAACTTCCAAACTATTCAGTTTATTGGTTATGCACTGCACATTCAGTTGGATCAGTTTCAGTTTGCTAGAGTTGTTTATCGCTACAGGAACAATTGATTCAGGAATCAATTTGGAGGTTGGTTTATTTTTCTTGGTTGGAAAAACTGCCTTACATTTGCCTTATCAGGCCAATTTTCCCCATCTAGTGCTTTCTTATATTCGCTAGTTGGAATAAGGACCTTGAAAAAAGAGTAGCTATCAGGATACTTTGAATTAAGAATTTTACATTTAGCGCTTGAAAACTTAGTAAAAAAAAATTCTTGAAAATCTTCTGCTGTAGTTCTAGGTTTAAGATTTGAAACGTGGGGGGCTTTGAGCCTGTCCACTCCCACAACGTTTGTCGAGCCAGAGAAACACCCTACTGCTAGCGGCTTACGCACCCTTTTCTTTTTGGTCTTAATATACTCCCAAGAACCAGTTGATTTTACAGGAACATTTGGGTTGTTGATTTCAATTACGTCTTTGGGAGGAATCAGAATAGTGGAAGTAGAAGGGCCACTCGTGTCCCTCGAATTCACATTTTTGGAATTTGAAGAAGTAGAATTTCTTATTCTTTTCATCTTAGATTTGTTCTTCTTATTGGTAACATTATGCCATTTTTCCGGTTCGGATATTGGTTGAAGTGATTTTTTCTCCCGAATATTGATCGTGTCAGATTCAGATGCAGTCCTCGATGAACAAGGATCGAGAGTGGATAATACGTCGGCAGACGTTAGAAAAAGTGAAGATACTCCATCTGCAGAATTCACATCAGACTGTATCGCTATGTTATCAGGGGAATTCCGCTCAGCTGTTTTAATATCGACATGGGTGTTTTTCTCGGTGTTTTTGTTCGCTTTCAATGACTGGATCTCCCCAACAAGCGATAATATTTGTTTACTTTGAGAATGAATGAGATTTTTCAACTCAAAAATTTCTGATTTTAAGGGTGTAACTACTCCATTTAAAATTTCCTGAATGGCCATCTTAAATGGTTCATTACATGACATTAAATCAACCGGAGGAGACACCGATGAAATATCCGATTCATTTGGGATTAGGCTTCTTCCACAAGTCCATTTTTCCACTTGCACGCATTTCATTGAAGGTATCAATTGAAACATCCATACACCCAACATGAAAACAATTTTCACAATTTCCACATTTGATAGGATCATCATATCGATCGATTTTATTCGAACAATAAGAGCAAGTTATACTGCGTACGCGTGACGACATCTCTATTGTATTAGTGTGTATATGTTTGAACAAAAAAATTAGGAAAGAGTAATGCATTTTTGTAAAATAATTTTTCGACTTTTTTATCACATTGATTTCTTTCTAGTTATTTTTATATCGGAAATTATGTTATTTTGTTTCCAAATTTTCGTTACTCAATATATATTCATACCTATATATAAATTTTTTTTCACATTTTCTCAAATATTTTTATTTTGAAATATCTCAGCGGAAACTTATCAGAAATAACGTTGAATTATGGAGGGGGCCCCCGACTGAAATCTTGCGGGGGGACCCCCGAAATTTGCGTTACGCCACTTCTTGGGAAATTTTTGAGTACTTTCATTGTGTGATCTAGAGATAGTTTGTTTTCATCTCTCTTCTTCTTTCGGTGCCGTGCCTGTCATCAGGCGTGGGCTATCTCCATGACAATTTGGTTGAATTGTTCTCTATCTTTAGCTGCTCGGAATACTTGTTCTACTCCCAGTCCTGTCCAATTCCTTGCGTTCCGCAACCATGGCACCTTCTTGCGACCTATCCATCTTTTGCCCTCAACCTTTCCCTGGATAATCAGGCGAGGGATATGATATTAGGGGCGTCGAATTATATGTCCGAAATATCCAACCTTTCTTATTTTTATGGTGTCCAGAAGTTCTCGTCTCTTACTCAGCTTTCTGAGTACCTCCTCATTGTTGGTGTGAGAAGTACAAGGAATTTTAAGGATTCTCCGGTAGCACCACATCTCAAACGCTTCTATCTTATTCATGGTGTCAACTTTAAGCGTCCATGTCTCACATCCGTACAAGAGAATGGTCCATACGTAGCAGCGTTCCTGTCAGAGAGAATTGGTTTCCATTGTTTGTCTTCATTCGTGCAGACTATGGTTAAGTCAGGATTAGTTTCGGTTTGCCATCTTTATGATCGAAAAGTTTTGATTTGCTTGGCATCGAAACTTGAACACACTTCCTGTGCGTCGATCCATTCGGAAAGTTTTTCTTTATTTTTATCTGTTTTTGTATATCCCCAGGTGGTATGGTGGCTGTTAAAATCTCCTACATATATACACGGCCTGGGCGCCGTTGGTAAGACTGGAGTGGGCCACTTCACATTGGGTGGTTTGTAGACCGTCACAATAGTCAATTCTTTGAGTGGTATCATAATTCTAGGTCATTCATTTTCAGGCAGGATACTTCAGTATAATTCGAAATGTTGTTTTTCAGATATATTGTGGATCCATGAATAGGTGATAGGAGCATTCATATCGCTTTATATTCTAGTATCTTACACTTAGCCGCTGCGTTTCCATCTCCCAAATGGGTTTCTTGTAGAGCCAGGACGTCGATGTCATGTTCACGGGCCAGTTTGCTCGAGTAATCACATTTGTCTTTTGTCAAGCCTTCAACGTTTATTTGTATAATATGAATACCTCGTAGATTTACGATCTCCTTTTGCTGTTGTTGGCCGTGAGAGATGTGAGATCTAGTTCGGCCTCCTTTTGTGTAGACTTTTTGCCTTTCTGCTCTTGCAGTCCGTTGCCTGGGCTGCTCCATCTTGTAGGTTATCTACACGTCTCACGAAATGGTAAAATCTTCAGGATTTTATATGTTTGATTCGTCAACGTGACATTGACATTGAGTATTCTTTAATAAACAGTGATGAATTCTGGTGGCACACCTTCAGATTTAGAGTATGAAAATATTGAATATACTGGACGGCTTAAATTTCATTGGAAATCTATACTGAGGGCCGTTTGCACCCAACTTACTCGGGCCCTGTTGTCTAATAGCTGGTTAACTCGACTTAAGTATGGTTTTGCTTAATCCAGTGATTACAAACTGTTAAGTTGTTGTTCAAATAGGTTAGGCGACAACCACTAGTTTTCCCTGGTTTAAGTTAACCAACCAAGAAGCAGAGTTTAACGTGATTTGACGTCTTGTTTATAACCTCAAAATTTTGATAATTGTATGATTGATAATTTTATTTTAAGAATAAAGCAGGATACAAGGAAAATATGTATTCTTTGAATGAAGCTGAGACATCTTTGGATTGAAATTGATATTGTTCAAGAACAAAATTAATTTAATATTTTCAGTGTGCAGGATACTATTGACGAGATTCGGGACCTGATTTATTCGACAGTGAAATGATTGTTTTTTTATTATTATTAAATACTATATAATAATGAATAGGATAAATATAACGAACTGAGCTGAAGGACTGAAGGTCGATAGCTCTTGTCTGATTGTTTCAGTCATTAAAGACTCTCTCTCTCTCTCTCTCTCTCTATAACGAATAACTGATGACGAAGATTTTCTAGAATTAATTAATATAATCGTTGAAACTGAAAGTATTTCAAAAAGAAGACTGATTAAAAAAATTGAAATCGTATCAATATTTTGATAACTACATCAAATTCAAATGCAATGATGGTTCGAAATTTATAATATTCATTTTTGAGAAGCTGAATGGACATAACATTGAGTGTTAAATAATACCTTCATCATTCAGAGTATTTTTTACATTAAGAAATTAAATATTCGAAATCAGGAAAATGACTCGCAAAATATGAATAAATTATTGCTAGATTCCTAGTTAAGTTATTTCAATTACAAAAGTTGCCTCATAAGCACCCTAATTTATAAAAAACAACACTTTGACAAATATTTATTTATTTATTTATTCATACGGCATTGCCATTTTACATAAAGAAATACAAATTGCCAAAAACAAAAAAGAAAATACAATTCAATTTTTTTTAGCTCATAAGAGAAAAAACAACATTCCTGTTGATAATCTCTTACCTATAATTAACACAGAACCAAACAGGTCTGTTCCTAACCACTCAAATTTTGAGATTCAAAATACCTCTTTAGGATAAATATTGTACTAGAGAATAAGTCTACTGGACAATTATTAGCCAAACGTTGTGATCTAATTAAAGGATTGTTCAAACCATAATTAGTTGGTGTGAAATCTATGTGCAAAACCTCTCGGGTCCTCAAGAATTCAGGTCTACAGTTCAGTCTAATTTTGCTCATCAAGTACTCGCAATCTATGAAATTATTAATCACCTTGAAAATGAGCATAATGTCAAAGTTTTTCCTCCTCAATTCTGAGGACATTAGTCCGATTGTTTCCTGATTATAATTTTCAGATGTTGTTGGAAGTTTCAGTTTGAATGTGACCCACAAGAATATGATGGAGACCATATAACGGATGCATATTCAAGTAAACTCCTCACATTTGCACAGTACACTGTTTTCATTGTTTCCACACTGTTAAAATGTTTCATCGATCTCTTAATGAATCCTAGCATTTTGAACGCTTTATTTGTTATGAACTGTATGTGGCCAATGAAATCCATTTTTCGATCGAAGTAGACCCCCAAATCTTTAACCGAATTAATGTCTTTAAGTGTCTTTTTATCAATATTATAATTGAAATTGTACAGTGATCTCAGTCTTCCAAACCGCATAACTTGGCATTTTGCAATATTGAATTCCATTTCATTTACTAAGCACCAGTTCATAATCCCATCTAAATCAGATTGAAGGAGTCTACAATCATCGAGTGATGATATTTCTTTAAAGATTTTGAGATCATCTGCGAATAGTAAAAAACGACTGAACCCAACCGTTTCCCCAATGTCGTTGATAAAAATTAGGAATAAAAGTGATGATAGGGGTGATCCTTGGAGGATACCTGTAATAAACTGTGTTGTTTGATTAATTTTGACTTTTTGCTCTTATTGGGCATAGATGGAGAACCATCTCAGGAAAATAAAATTAGCCGTGTTACTTGTACTACGTCTATTTCTCGATTCATTGTTCTACAAGTAAAATCATTCACCTATGCTTTCGACCTACTTATTGACAATTTGTTGTATCATCAGTATGTGGATACACGGAAGACAATGGTGTGAAAAGGGGATTGGACTCTAAGGAATTTCAATATTTTTGTTTGAACAATAACTAAGATTACGAGTCCATCACACCTCCCCCGGTTAACTAAAAAAAAATTTTTTACTCTAGTACAAGTTTTTTTTTTTTTTTTTGATAGTAATGATAATGAAAATTCGAAAAAACAATATTGACACAATTGGTTAACCTCAACACACTTAACTCACTAAATAAAACCTATAATTATATCTATATTATTTTTCATTACATATTTTATTGAATAAACAACTTAACCCTATTTTTATGAATTTCACTAGTCTTATTACCTATCTTAATAACTATATTAGGGCCCTTATCTTCTAACACAGCGAACGGTCCTTTAAAAAGTTCATCATTCTTGTTTCCCGCTGCATCATTTCTCACCAATACACTATCGCCAATTTTAAAATTCATGTCCTTTCTAGATTGATCTAGTTTTTCTTTTCTTTTAATTTTTGAGGTTAACAAATTATTTGACGCATCATTCCATGCCCTTTGCAATCTATATTTCAATTCGAGTGGGTAATTTTCAAATGTATATATTGGATCCACTCTGTTCAAAAGATTGGAGGGTAGTTTGCAACTTTTCCCAAATACTAGTTCGAAAGGGGTGTATTTTGTATGAGTGTGAACAGTATTATTATAAGCGAAGCACCAATATTGAATCCAAGAGCTCCAAGAATCTGGATGGTTTTGACAATGCACTCAGAAGTACGCACCTAAGTGTTTATGAGTATTTTCAATAGAGCCAAGTGATTCATGATGATATGCTGTCGAATTGATATGCTTGACTTTGAGTAGTTCACATGTGTTTTTGAAAATACCGGAAATGAACTCAGTTCCCTGGTCAAAGGCAATGACCTCTGGGATACCATACTGTTGTATAAAATTTTCAACAAATGCCTTAGCAACACATTTAGTTTCTTTACTTGGTAAACCATTACACCCTACAAATTTTGTTAATTCACACTGAGTAGTAAGAATATATTTATTTTCAGATATATCGGTTGTAAGTGGACCCACGAGATCTAGAAATACCTTTTGAAAAGATGAACTTGCAGTTGTTGTGATTTGAAGCGGTGGTTTCGTTATAATTGAATGCTTATATTTTTGACAAGAATGACATCGTTTGACATAGTCGACTATGTCTTTTTTTATGCCTGGCCAAAAATAATATCGTCTAATATTGTTGAACATTCTATTGATCCCAGCATGGCCTCTAGTGGGAAGAATATGAAAGTCATTCAGTATTAATTGTTTACTGTCATTATCTTCAATTTTCTGGACGTCCTTAATAATACAAATTTTCAAATTGTTTTCTTCAATTTCCTTCCTTGCGTTAGCTAACACTTTTATTAAATTTTCGGTACCTTCGTCTTTCGTAATGAATATCTCTGTTATTCCATATTTATTCAAGATGAATTTCAAGTCTGTCAACGAAGTCCCTACGGCAATCAGCGTTGATACAGAATCTTGTTTCATGAATAATTTTTTGTTCTCAATGTCATATACAAAGTCATTAAGTTTGAAATATTTATTATTGTCGCGACTTTTATTTAACTTATTGATGAAGGATTTGTCTACAATCGGTATTAATTCCAGGGATTCTAGTGGTTTTTTCAATAATTCCACAATTCCAGGGTGATCAGGCCTGTAATCGTGCGCTAGTTTACTAGAATTTTCTTCAACGTTATTCTTTGAACTGTCAGTAGCTTTTAATTTTGCTCTCGTCATAACGAGCACTTTATCATTGTTTGCTAAGTCTTTTAAATTCTGTGAGTCTAATGTTATTCTTGATAATGAATCTGTCAAGATATTATTTTTTCCTTTGATATATTCGACCGTAAAGTCGTATTCCTCTAATATTAACCGGAATTTTGTTAATCGACTAGATGGGTTTTTCATGCCAAATAAGTAAATGAGAGGGCGGTGATCTGTGAAAATTTTGAATTTTCTGCCGTAAAGGTAAGGCCTAAATTTTTTGACTGCCCAAACAATAGCTAATAACTCTTTTTCTATTGTGCTATAATTTTTCTCAGCTGGATTTAATGATCTGCTTGCATAAGAAACCGGTCTGTCATTGTCATTACACAAAATTGCCCCTAGAGCCACTCCTGAAGCATCGCATTTTAAAATGAATTGTTTGTTTTCTGAAAAATCTGGAAATTGTAAAATTGGAGGTGATATAAGGCATTGTTTCAATGTTTCGAAGGAATTTTGACATGCGGCTGTCCATTGAAAAACTACCCCTTTTCGCGTTAAGAAATTTAATGGAGAAACAGTTGTAGCAAAATTTGGTATGAATTTCCGATAGTAATTAGCAGATGCAACAAATCTTTTAACTTCCTTACTATCTTTCGGGAGGGGATAATTTTGCATAGCCCGTATTTTTTCAGGATCTGGAGAAATTTCTTTTGAAGTAATAACGTGGCCTAAATATAAAATTTCTTTTTTCAAAAAGTCACACTTGATGGGGTTTAATTTCAAGTTTACTTCTCGAAGTCTTTGGAATACTTTTATCAAATTTTGATTATGATCTTCCAAACTATTGCCAAATACTATCAAATCATCTAGGTAAATGAAACAGATATCATAATTGAGTCCTGACATGGCTATAGTCATAGCTCTTGAAAAGGAACTTGGGCTAGTTTTTAGACCCATCGGTGCTCTGGTCATCTGAAATTGACCCCGATCCGAGGTAAAAGAAGTATAAGGTCTAGAAGCATGATCTAATTCTAGTTGATAATAGCCTTGGTACAGATCCAAATGTGTGAAATAGGTCGCTCCTGATAGTGAATCCAAAATTTCTTCTATACATGGCAAGGGGAACTTATCATCTTCGATCCGTTTATTCAATTGCCGGTAGTCGATAACAATTCTCCATTTTTTATTTCCGTCAGGCCCAGTTTTCTTTGGCACAATTAGTACTGGAGCTGACCATTGTGAATTTGAGGGTTCAAAGATATTGTCTGATAATAATTTTTCTATTTGTTTATTTATTTCCGTCTTCTGAGCGTGCGGTAACCGATACGGTTTAATGAAGGCAGGTGATGCACCTGGCTGCAATATAATCTTTTGTTTACAAACATTCGTGACCGTCAGATTATCATTTTTGAGGTGAAATATATCTGCGTATTTCGCACAAATTTTATGAATTGATGTTTTCTCTTCTTTATTCAGATTCGATAGATTAATTGAATGGAGTAATTCCTCAATTCGATCTACTGTCATATGTTTTTCATCGAATTCACAAATCGAATAAAAATTCAGAGGTTCGACGTATGGCTTGATATTTCTTATTTTTATTTCTTTTTCGTTCGTATTCAAAAACCTGATAGGAATATAATTATCTACTGGTCTGCTAATGGAACCGGCTACGAAAACTCCTTCGCAGATTTGGTCTGGTATAACAACACAATCTTCGGTACTATCGCATTTTAAATATTTTATTATTTCACATCTAGCTGGAATTGCAGTAGTTACATCATAATCTGATTCAAGTTGTAAACAGATTCTTTCACCACGAACTTTTAAACTCATTTTGAAATCTTCATAATCAATTGCAGCTGAAAATTTTGTGAGAAAATCTGATCCCAACACTCCATCTACATTTTCTATGAAATGCTTCATTACAATAAATTCATGAAATAGATTTACGCCATTTATTTCAAGACTGACACCAACGTTACCCAAGGAAAATACGTATCCTCCGACACCTTGTACTTTAATTTTCTCTCTTCCATCTACTCTAAAATTGCCATCCAAGCTTGACTCAAAAATCACACTAACAGTCGCACATAAGAATTTCAAAACATTCGCTCCATTTCTCATACATACGTAATTTAAACCATTCATACTCAAAATAGTTACATGTTTTTTATTAATTTTGTCTGTTTTCACGAAAAAACAAATCGTTATTTTCTTGGGTTGCGGTTGATGCGTTCGGAGTTTCTGAATGTCCTTGAGTTTCTAGGAAAAAGGACCTTTGATTATAATTATTTCTGAAATATCTAGATCCTCTATTAGAACCACGACCCCTATTGACTCTACCGCGAGAGTTTTGGTGATAAGAATTGGTTGGGTTGTTTCTGTTATTGGATGAATTATTATTAATTGCTCGAGGGGGATAATTTCCACGTTGATTGAATTGCCTGGAACCGCGAAAGTTTCTAGTACTGCGTTTGTTTCTAGTTGAATATTGAAATACTTGTTCAGAAGCACCGGCTCTATTAGAAATCTCTTCGTCTTTAGCTCCGCTAATAGCATCTTTTAACGAGGAATAGTTACGTGCTTTAATAATGGTTCTTAGATTCGGATCTCGTAATCCGTTTGCGAAAGCCGTTATTGCTAATTTCTCATTAATTTGGGGAAGACATTTCAGAGCATTTTTATCACCGTCAGCTTGTGATATTGTAAGATTCAACATCATTTCTTCAATTTCTTGACCGAATTCATTTATGGATTTATGTTTCTGTCGTGCCGAGTGTAATGATGCAGAAAGTGCTGATGCAGATTTTTTTGATAATAAATGTTTAGAAATGTCGTTCAGAAGTCCTTGAACACTCTGATAATCAGGATTTAATCGAGTTTTGGCTGCTTCGGTTAGTTTAGTTTTTAAAACAAACCTTATGAGTATTTGCTTACCTGCATCGTTTAATAGAGATTCGTACAATTCGATTGCGTCTATCAATCGGCGAGTGCCATTTTCCGAACCATCCATGCTTGGAATTAAACTAGTTGCAGTTTTTAAATCAAAATTCTCACTCATTGTTGATATTTCTGTTGGAATACCTGTAATTTGACTTGAATTATTGCTACTAGAGCCGTTGGAATGATGTACCAAATTAGACAATTTCAACCTATTTTCTAAAGTAACAAATATATCAGTTTGAAGTCGTTCTATTTTAACAATCAAAAGCTGAAATTTTTCTTTAGCCTCTGGTTCTAAATATTTTTCATTGACCTCTTTACGAATTTCCTCAACACTTGTTTTTAAATCCTCTAACTTACTTAAATATCTTTCTGTTGTTCTAGAATCTTTTCTCCTATCGTTATTATCTTTTCCTAAATTGGTATGAAATTTGGAAAATTCATCATATAAAATTTTTAGAATTTCGAATTTGCTCATTCAAAGAACCTTAAATATACGAGTTTAGGATGAAGTAGGTACATAAATGGATTTAAATTAGAATTAGGTAAAATATAGCTAGCTTACATAACACTTGAACACTTTGTACTCACGCACTTTTTCTTTGTTTTTTACCACACCTTTTTTTTTTTTTTTTTAGATCAGTTCCTGGCTGCGTCTAATTTCTGTTCTAATCTTCTTCTGAATGCGTTTCATTATACATTGAACCATCAGGTAAATGAATACTCCCAGTGAAAGAACTATTTCGATGATGGAACAAACTTCACCCATTGAAAAATTTCCGCTGCCTACCTTCGTAGATTCTCCTCCAGAGTTGCCTGCTTGAGCTATTATTACTTCTTCTTTCGATTGTGATTTTCCCATTTTGGACTTTTATTTCTCTTCTTAATTTCCCTTGATTCGAAATGGCAGGATCGCCATGTAATAAACTGTGTTGTTTGATTAATTTTGACTTTTTGCTCTTATTGGGCATAGATGGAGAACCATCTCAGGAAAATAAAATTAGCCGTGTTACTTGTACTACGTCTATTTCTCGATTCATTGTTCTACAAGTAAAATCATTCACCTATGCTTTCGACCTACTTATTGACAATTTGTTGTATCATCAGTATGTGGATACACGGAAGACAATGGTGTGAAAAGGGGATTGGACTCTAAGGAATTTCAATATTTTTGTTTGAACAATAACTAAGATTACGAGTCCATTAAGAAGTCCATTAAGCATTCTTCTGATAAGACTCCACTGAAGGAAACCCTCAAATTAATTCCGCTAATACGATTCTCTAACCAATTTATAAGCGGTGGTCCAACGCCCAATGCTTTGCCATTGCGCCACAGTATCATATGCTTTTTTGAAGTTTGTATATATTGAGTGAACTTGTTTTCTCGCTTTCATAGCTTCTAGTATTACATCCGACTATGTCAATAAATTCGTTGTAACTGATCTCTTAGGAATGAAACCGTGTTGTTCGTTCAAAAGTATGTGTTTGAACGAAGGTGAAATTTTATTAGCAACTAGTGTATCAAACAATTTGGGAATATATGAGGATTTGCAAATCGGTCCATAATTTTTTATTTCGTTTTTGTTACCTGCTTTGAAAATTGGTATGATATAATTGTGTTTCCATCTAACTGAAAATATTCCAGATCTCAATGGAAGATTGAATAATTCGCATAAGGGAAATGCCAACTCACTTCCACAATGTTTCAGGAACACCGCAGGTATAGGAGTCTCATCATTCTTTTCAAACAAAGCTTGTAGTCCACTCATTACCTCCTTAACATTGAACATACAGGCAGACACGTCAACATCATGTCTATACCGGATATGTTCACGTTTCTAGGATTATTTGGTTTGAAAACGTTTGAAAAATTATTTTTGAACATTTCAGCTATTACGTGTGGGTCACTTGAAGCTGTATCGTTTAGGCACATAGTATTAGGCAGATCTTTACCCTGTTTGAGATCATTAATGAATTTCCAAAAAAATTTTGGTTTGATGTGAATGGATTCTTCGACGCTTCTTATGTAATCGTTATAACAAGTTTGACTTTCGCTTTTATAGCTGCTTCTAAGTATGGGAAAATTTATATAATCCTCAATCTTACGAGAATGTTTGTATTCTTTATGTGCAGCCTTCTTGTTTGAAATAAGTTTTTTCAATTCATCAGAAAACCAATTTGGGAAGTAACTTTTTCCTTCTACTCGTTTAGAAACAAACTCGTTTACAATCCGCATAATAACATCATAAAAAGCATCGACACTTGATTCTAAGTCATCGTTAATTATCGATTTCCAATCAGTTTCAGCCAAATTCGCCAAAATACATCATAATTAGCCGTTTTGAAATCTCTGAAGTAAACTATATTTTGTTTTATTTCACACTTAGCCTCAAGAATATCGAATCGTAATGCAGGATGATGTGGGTCACAACTCACTAACTGATCATCCGCCTCAAATACTTGGACATCTTCTTATGATATAAAAATCAGATCTAATACTCCATCAATTTCTCCTTTCCGAATCTGTCGAAAATTACGAACTGATAATTTTTTAACATAACAAGCTAAACTTGTAAAAAATCAATAAATACATAACTTTCAACTGTCCTCTTTCACGAGGATTTTTTTCTGTTGCCGTGTGGGTTTCTTGCAGAAGAATCACTTCGATACCATGTTCATCAGCTAATTTGGAGACGTAATCACACTTGTCCTCTGAAATTCCTTCGACATTCAAATTCAAAATCCACAAATTCTTGCTTTCTGGTCGTGAGGGTTTTTCAAATCGGATACGACCTTCCAGGTGATGATTTTTCGGCACTTCACATGTTTGAAGACCGCTACGGGACCCCAATGAAAGGCAATCATCTCCCATAGATAAACCAAACATGTTATAACACAAGAAAACAGAATACTACAGAAACAGAAACTACTACATGAATTATGTTTAGACACGTACTTGTTTGGATGTTAATTTTACGCGGCACAGAATACTCTCCACGGTGCGCAAACCGGTCGTATTCTCGTTCGCCGGAAGATCATATTCCACTTATGAAATTAGTGCTGCCAACAAAATATCGACAAATCTAGGAATCGCCGAGTTAAGTAAACCATAGTTATTTTTTGCTATGAACAACGCATGACCCATTTTAATCCATCATAAATGTTAACCACTATAGTCTATCCAACGAGAAGCGGTAACGCCAGTAAACTAAATGTACCCCTATAGGGTTATGAATATTTTTTTATTGGCTGCTGTTTAGTGCTTTCTCCGTCTTCTTCAAATCGGTACTACAATCAAATGATTCATCTGAAATTTTCAGTTGCTTGCGTCGGCGTCGGTTGCGCGGTCGGTACATTAAATCCATTCCTGATGAATTTGGCCTTATTGTTTTGGAGCTCTATCGCTTCTGGTTGAAAAGACTGTAGTCAGGGAATCAATGAGATGAGCCACGAATGAACAACGGGCCCCCTTGTGTTAAATGAACCCTTAACTGCACCAGCTGTTTAAGTGGCATTTTGATGACCTAAAAAACTAAACTTGAATTCAACTGCTGCTGTAATGACCACTCAAATATTTGAGGGTGGGATTATAACCTAAAATAGGATTTCCTAGGCGAATAAATGAAAGACATTCGTATTTCAATGAATTGGATGAGCTACCTTTGTTCTAAAGGTTCCGTTCGAAAAAACCGACTAGAATATCCTTCGTACTCAGAGATCCCTTAAATTAATAATAGATTTTCGTTGGGTAGGAAGAGTTTTTTCAAATCAGGTTCGGCCAACCAAGCGCAACTTCAGATGAAGATCGCTACAGAGATAATTAATGAGGGAAAAACATCTCCTATTTTTAAACCAAAAACATTGGAATTTCAACAAGCCGATCTATCGTTGATGGATGCATAAAATCATCAAGTAAAAGTTAGATCTATAGACAGCCAACCACTTGAATTTATCAGTAATTTTAAGAGTGAAATAGATGAATTATGGTGCTTGTTAATTCGCGGAAACATGAATCTGAACTACATCGCCAGTGTACTGAAGTTGAATGGCAGGGACAATTACGACGAATGGTCTTTTGCAGCGGAAAACTTACTGGTCTTGGATAGAATGGACACGTTAACCAAGCCGCCGGTCGGTTTCGAAGTGAAGCCAGTAGAAGATGCTGAAACTTATGGCTACATTTGTCACACAATTCATCAAAACATCTCAACGTTTAAATAATATTTACAATAACAGATGAATGGGTGGGATCGTTATTTTTAGCAGGTTTGTCTGATCGTTATTCTCCTATTATAATGGCCATAGGGCACTGAGGCATTTCGATAACTGCTGATGTCATCAAATCAAAATTGCTTGACATGGAAATCACTACTGAATCTGAGGTTTGCGGCTCTGCCTTCGTTGCGCGAAACCAATATAATGTTGCCAACACTAAGCCGGAGAAAATTCCAAGTGCTTTAACGTCTACGTCAAACAAGTAAGCAATGAGAGTTATTGAATGGAAAGAAATTAAGGATGGAAATCATTTGTTATAACTGTAAAGGCAGTGAACATTATCGAAACCAGCGCCCGTTGTTGAAGAACCTGGAATAAATATGTTTCTCTATTTCAGTATCGTAATGAGTTCATTACAGTACTAAAAGTAGTGCTGTAATGAAACTCATTACAGCATTGTTTTCAGTTATATTTTTCGTTTTGTGGTTGTCAGTACTAACTTCCGATCCCCTCAATTTTCGAATCAAATCAATTCAAATTCCGCAATCTGTCAAATTTTGTGAGTGACACCAACTGCCAAGATACAATACAAAAGTCACTAATATGAATTTTTATTTGAATTTCGAGAGTTTTCCACAAAACTCGACTGAAATAGAGAAAATATCGTCTAATACTCGTTGCAGAAGGCAATTCCAACACTCATGCTTTCGAAAACTCGCTCCTTCGTCGCTCGTTTTCGAATTTCGCATTCGTGTTGGAATAGGAGCTCATTCTGCAACTTGTTTTAGAATATACTATTTCAACGTTGTTTTCATAAATGAAAAATTTAACAAGACGGAGTGTTACGTCGACAGTGGTGCGAGTGCTCATATGACTGTAAACAAGAATTGATTAAAACAAAACAACAAATAAAAATTTCGCCATGTATCGGATACTTATGATGTCAAATCAGGTTGAAATAGGTATATCTCTCATCTCAGTGACAAAATCTAATATCATTTCTCCAACCTCATGATAAAAGATCTCTGAGACTGGGAATCGAAAATGGTATTCATTTCGATGATTACTATTTTGAATTCATCTATGTTTCAAAAATGTTTACGAGAAATTGTAGTTGCTAACGAATCGATAGTATCGGTTGATTTTGATTGCCCGGACGATGTGGAAATCGTTTCTGATTCGAAACATCGCAACTGTCTAAATTAACAACAAACTTATTATCAGTGAGCGAACTCATCAGGAATGGCAACAACGTCGTTTTTGAAGAGAAACATTGTTATATTTACAACAGGAATAATGTTTTAGTAACGACGGCTGATTTAACTGTTAGTAACGAAGCGAACTTCATCGATAAGAACAACCTGCATATTTTCCGACCATTTCTGTATATTCCAACACAAAATTATTTCTACTTTCATATTGTGACGAGATGAATTTCGGTACTAGAATCATCCTGTATATTTCCCAACAATTTTACGTTCAAACGGAAAATTATTTCGTATCGAGTAAATGTAATGAGCCGATATCAAAATCCTGCTTATGTAGAAAACTTATGTTCGCTGCAGTCGGCGACGTTATCTGTCCCACATGTCTTTTTTTGCAGGAGGCCGTTTGTTTTTCGCGGATTTCGAGACTCGAATTTTCCCCCTCCAACCGAACCTATAAAAGAGGCGATTTCAAGCGGAGAGTCAGTTTTTTCGATAGTCCAAGATGTGTCTTAGGACGGTTTTACAATAGAAGGTTACCTTTTTTATAGTTAGGCGTTTTACAATCCCGCGAAACGAGGTTAACTATCAGTTATTTAACCAACACCAAGAGTGTGGGTAAACCTGAAGTTAATTCAAGAACCATAAAATCATGTACAGTTGAATTCAGATATAACGACCGTCAAGGGACCGACGATATTTTGGTCGTACTAACCGGACGACGCAATAAACGGATAGAAATTTCTATGAAACCAAATTAGCGTTTACGTCGCTAAAAGCGGTTGTGCGTTGTAAGCGGAGTCGTTATATCCAGATTCTACTGTATATGTATATAACCTAAAATGTTTGTCTGATTCGCAAATTATCGTTTTGAAGAAATTGATTTCTCACTGGAGACTTGTTAATATGGATTTAATGGAATTTGATATCAACGCTTGGATGGAGTGGAATGTCGTAGACCTGAAGTGATGCGTCTTAGATCAATTTTTTGTCGAAATTAACGACGATTATGATTTTTTTTAAAGAATCAGATTTTCGAAAAGCTGCGTTTTATTTTTATTCATTCAGCATAAATATGCTGAACTATTCAGGAACAATTAACAGTTTTTTTCCTTGAATGTGCAAACTGTAGCTGATCCATCTCTGAAAATCAAAAACATTGATGCAATGGCCAGCACATGATATTTTTCAGAGTTCTATGCTGTGCGGACCATTTGGGAGGAGGGATTTTCCTCATAGTGTGTTAGCAGGAGAAAGTGGTTCTGGAATTGAGCCTTATATAATCACACCTTCAGGTAATTCAAGAAAACCTTCTGAAGTCACATTCAACAAATCACACATTTGTATGTATGTATTTCCATGCATTCTGGGTTTCTGTGAAACCCCTCATAGGCTACTTAAAGCTTGTGCGAGTTAGAATGATGAGTGTGTTCTGTGTAGGCTTTGTTACTGTGTCCCGACGCCACCTTAGGCACAGCACTGTTAATTTTTTACCCAACAGTGAGTTGGGTGACCCTTTAAAATCGTCCACCTCTGAGTTGAGCGCGCAAAGAGACTATACAACCTTTGTAGCAAACCAAAAAAAGATTTTGCTTGGACACAAGACGGTGCTGCATCTTCTAGGATGAAATTCCAGATGTGACTCACACAAGGTAAAAAGTAAGCAATTCGATTCATTACAAGAATAACGGTTTTGCACCACACAAATTGGCTCCATTATAATATCCTCGACCTCTACATTTTTGCAATGATATAACCAAATGCTCTAATTCTTTCATCATGTATTGAGTCACCTGTGGTTTTTTTCGAGGCTTAAAAAACAATGAAATGTTCTTCAATCTCAGCTGTATTAAATTTTCTGTTTCGAAGAGAAGGTCATAAAAATTAAACTATTTATTTTTATGATCCAGATGAACAAAATGGAAAGTTCCATGGGAAATGTCACGATCTTGTATGCATATTTCTATTGCAAACATTCTTTTAATATTTGTATCGAAAATTTCTCTGCAAAATCCACCATAAATGACTTTTTCTGGGATTGCCCGAGATTGATTGATTGAGAGCGTCAAGTCTCAGTTGTATCAAGCCCTGAAGCCTGAAGCTCCGAACAGTTCGGGGTAGTGTTGTACAACTTGGATATTTTTGAGTATCCGATACTGAAGTATTATGTATTGGATGAATTCATTGGATAGTTGGTATCCAACACTAAACTTACAAAAGCCACACTGAAAAGATAAGTTTCAGAAACTTTCAGAAAATGAATTAATTTCTTGATTCATTAACAAGGAAAAATTCGAATTTATTCGAAAAATGTTAATATGACCTCTAAATGTGAATGAAGAACCCAAAACAATGGGAGTTTTTCATCAGAAAAAACCCAGTATTCGCACCCCTAATCACTAGATTCGAAAAAAAAACAGATTTTGGGCTCCTCGTTCCATAATTCTCTACAAACTCGTGCATGAGATGATAATTGAACAAATATTTCAAAGGGACCGCCAAAGAACGGTCAACAGGGCTATAAATATTTTATGAGGTTCCAACATCTGGGATGAGTAAACATTGTACCTGAATACTTAGATAATTTTTACCCTAATTGTGTTGTTTGATTCTACATTCTATTCTTCCTACTGATCTGGTGGGTCGGACATCTGGTGCCTCAGTTACATATTTGGACGTTCCGACAAGGCGCAATATTCAAAATTGTTTTTTCAATTTTGTTTTGAATGAATGTATTCGTTAAACGAACTTTTTTGGAACTTACCCTTATTTTTAAACCTTTATAAATATTTAGAGATCTAAATCAATATCAAAATTTGCTCCGATCTATGCGCGCGAGGCCCCACCTAGAGCCAGGCCCCGGGCGATTGCCCCGTTCGCCACCCTCTAAGGCCGCGACTGACTGTAACTCTCTGATACATTTAAAGGTTGAAAATGTCTGACCTTGGCTTTCCCTCGAAGAGATAATCTACCTACTCTGAAAATAACACTTCCGTTTTACTTAACTATCGCTACAAGCGTGACTTCCGATCGCACTTCCCGACTTGAAAAGAAGTGAATAATAATGAAACTTTCCTTTAAAAACAAACTACTACCTCGCAGAAGCGAAGAGTGAAAGCAGAAGCTTTCACTCTTCGAAAGTCAAATTGACTAAAATTTTTTTTTTCTGACTGACTTCAACCGTCGCCCGTTTCACGATCTTTTTATCCTTCTTTACTTTTGCGAGTACCCCTAGCCTGGAAAGGTATTCCTGTTTCGCCTTCCCCAGATCTGCTCTATTTTTCTGAGCAATCTTCAGGGTTTTTCCCTACCGGCGTCCCGAGAATGTACTGACTGCTTCTTGACGATGAAAATTAACTTGTCACCTACTTGTGGGTGTTTATCTCCCTCTTCAAAAGTTGGCATTACCAATAAGATTACTTTTTCAAAAGTTCTTCTTCTTTGTAGGAGTATCCGAAAAAGATGCCAGTTGGCTTTTCCAAGTCCCGCAGTTCTAGATACCCTCTTTGACCCATAATAATAAATAATACCGTCGTATGTTTTTCTTGAGTGTTAAAGTGTTAGTTTTCATGGGCTTGAAGATCCCGAACTCTAATAAATCCCCCATTTTTATTGGGGGCTGTCGCCTGATTTGTTTTTATTCGTGATGATTGAAGGGTAGCTCCGAAATACGATAACCTAGCTGTAAACCAGATATGCATTTCTCGGATACAGTACCGTATTCATAGTTTTCAGTCTTGAATTGTTAAATGAGGAAATTTCCAATTTCCCCATTTATTACAAGAGTATCACACGCTTTGGTATTCTTGACAAGAAGGTACTTCAGAATATTTGTACAATAAATATCGCAAAACAATCAGAAGTTTTATTGGGAGATACAATGGGGTCCTCAAGATGAAATTTCGTTGTCTGCTTGCACACAGAGTTTTTCACTATGCTCAAGAGTCAGCAAGTAAAATTATCAATGCTTGTTTCGGCCTTCATATTCTTTGTATCGGAGATGATGTCCTGAACCAGATAATGATGGTGAGGATATAGCACTGGATGTTTTAGGAATATTTGAGTCTCTCATTGATAATGAAGAAAACATATTGAGAATCAACCGAAAATTGGCAGCAGGTAAAAAATTAGAAGAGGCTCGGAAAAGCTGGAGGGAGGAGATAGAAAAAGAAACGAGAGAATTTGTATTGGAGCAGAATCTCTAGAAATGGAGACAATGGAGACTGGGTATCGGAAGACATCGGAGAACGTATTAAAACCGATCATATTGTGTATAGAAAATTACGAGCAACAATGATTATAAACAATCTCCAAGATACCTGAGTGATAAGTTCGCTCACCTATGTAAAACATTTCATGAATATATGATTCACAAATCTATTGATATTTCATTTATTTCAATCATAATATAAACACTCTCATTATAAATTTATTCCAACAAAAATCAAATATCTTTTCCAACAAATAATAAGTAAATCACACAATTACAGTAAACAAAACAAAACTCCTCATGAGGCCCATCACCTGTTCCTCTGGCATGCCTTTTCCCATTGCTAACCTTCGATTTCGTTCTTGAATTAAGGTCTTGCAAAGGCAAATGGGTTTGTGGATCATAATCTTACCTTTCTCAAATTCTTTCAATATTTGATTGCATCTAACATGCTATTAGATATGTTACCGATTCCTGACCACTTCTATTGGGCATATTCCTATATCAATTGGTTGGAAACTTTACCAGATTGAAGGTCCGTATTAGTTCTTCAATTTGAATTCATAATCCTTAAGGAGGACTTTCGAGCCAGGCGTCTGTAGCGACAGTGACGCCGCGACAGTGCGACAGTAAAACTACAATGAAATTGCATAGAGTATGCATTCGAGCAAAGCGTTACTGACGCCGCGACAGTGACAAACGTCGAACGGCAGCGACACTGCCGAGCTTGAACTTCTATTTTCGTGTTTTCGTAGTTGACAGACGCCGCGTCACTGTCGCTCGGCTCGAAAGTCCACCTTTAAACGAACAATTTATGTCATTTGTGAAATGTGTCAGTGTTGCTGGCAGTTTCGATCACACGTTTCCAAATGTATACCTTTCCTGGAACGAATGGTCGTCAAGAATACCGATCCGGAAAAGTACACGCACATGAACCGTTCGTCTTGAGACGTGTACGTTTAAAAGCTCACTTGTCGATACTACGGGTTAACCATCGAGTGTCGGTAACCTAACCATTAGTAGTAACCATTGATTTTAAGACCGGCCCTTAGAGTTTTCCCGAGTCCGAGTGTGGTATTCAGAGTTTTCTAAAATTCAAATTATAATAGCCGGTTTTCTCTAGAATTTGTCCGGATTTTCACCTAGATTTCACGCTTCATTGTATCGACGGATCTTTCATCGTTTTGTAGGATTTGTAAGATCCATTTTATTCACCTGTCTGCGTTGTCGGTAAGATTTCCTGTGCTCCGCGTTCGTGAATCGAAAACCACAATTTTCATACTACTCCTCAGTGGAAAGGAAGAAAAATCTTCCTGCCATTTAGTCGTGATTACTGCTCCTCAGTATTCTGCGAGTTGATACTCTACCATCCCTAAAATATATATTTATATATATATATATATATATATATATATATATATATATATACAGGGTGTACCAAGTTCGACGGCCTATTAGGCGTTTCTGGAGAACTAGACTTATTTGAATTCTTAAAATTGGGATTATGATATTGTTTGACATTATCTACCGAGCTAAAATATTCTTAGAGCCTGACCACTTTCAGTTATACAGGAAGCGAAAAAAAAATTTTCAAAAATTTTTTTTTCTGTTTTTTTGTTTTCGAATTTGACAGAGTATGCAATTCTGAATACATTCGAAGTCAAGTCGTTGCATTCGCCGAAAGACTTTCCGAAATATCGAGAAAAACCTGAGGAAAAAGAGAGAAAAGAGTATTCGGTATTATGTTTGTTATAAGTAATCTAGATACCTCAAGCACAAACCGTTTTTACATTTTCGAAGTCAAAGACTGTGGAAATATTGTACATTTTTAGAATTTTGAGAAACTCATCACAGGGTGTTCCAAATGTTGGGTCAAAAATTGGGATCAAGATTGGCCCTTAACTTTCTATTTTCAAATTAGAACCCTATTTTTTTATGATTGCGTTGGATTGTACGAAGAAAAATAATGATAATGTTTCAACATTTTAATGCTCCTAAAATTTATAATTCTTGAGTTATTTAGGATTTTCTGATTTAATGTCGTACGTATCGTCAAATTCATTTAATTTGTTTTATATTAACTATGACCTTGGTCATAGAAGATGTTTATTCCAATAACTCATTAGTAACACACACTTTTGTACTCAGATCGTTGCATTCGTCAAAATACTTTCCGAAATATCAAAAAAAAACTAAACAAAAAAGGTAGATAAGAGTATTCGGTATAATGTTTGCCATTTCTAATTCAGATATTTTAAGCACAAACCGTTTTCACGTTTTTGTAGTCGAAAACAGTGGAAATATTTTACATATTTTGAATTTTGAAAAACTCGTCACAGGGTGTTCCAAATGTTCGGTCGAAAATTGGGATCAAGATTGGCATATAACTTTCGTTTTTCGAATTAGAACCCAATTTTTTTATGATTGCGTTGGATTCTGCGAAGACAACTGATAATGTTCCATCATGTTCATACTCCTAAAATCAATAATTCTTGATTTATTCAGTATTTTCTGATTTCATGTCGTACGTTGCGTCAAATTCATAAAATCTGTTTCATAACAACAATGATGAATGAATTAACCCAGATATGCCTATTGACCATATTCGTTAGCTATCGGTTGCAGCTTTTTTAAGTGTTTTTGGGTTGGCGACATTGTGAGATTAATCATAATGACATTCATCGTAGTTGCCAATTGTCATTATTTATTTACTTTTTTCAAAATTTGAATTTTGAAATGTTTTCAATCATCTATAGTAAACGGACATTTTCCAAAATATTTCATCAATCTAGTTAGCTTTCTCCCTGAATATACTACAATCATTTAAAACAGATATCAACAATTTTTATTGATAAAACAAATACATACAATTTTTAATAAAATGGATACTAGAAGGCTGTGAGTATATCTTGTGTATATTCAACATGTCCAAGAGTACAATATTAGGTTCATGATTTTTCTATTTTAGCAACCACAATGGTGGAGGTGGCTGGAGCACTGTCGTTGTCGTAGCTCTACCGAAGATTCCAAATTAAAATTTCATAGGTTTGTTTGAGTTTCATAGGTTCCCTAAAAATAAAATACTTGCTAAGAAATGATAACATTCTCTAGAAATGGAGCAAGATGCTCATTCATTAATTTCCAGAGGAAGAGAATATTTGGTTCACATTTCAAAAGGAAATGAAGAAAACTAAAGTTCCTACATTATTCCTGAGAAAACCTATGATTTCTAGTAAGCTCTAAATTTTCATTCACATCTATCCACTCACTAACATTATGTTTATTAGCAGGTTAAAGCGAAAGCATTTCGAAAATGATAATATAAATGTGGTTGCGATGGAATACGAAATGCAGGATGTGGATTTTTCAGAAAAAAAATAACATCACAGGCAGAATTGTTTATTTTCATCTAAGAATTTTGGCAATTTTTTTGTATACTGTTATTTATTATAGTTCGATTGTTTTTCATCTTTATTAAAAAATTCCTTGGATTTCTAACAAATTAAATAGGGTTGTGAACAAATTATGTTATATTAGTACCACATGAAAAAGATCTGTTGGACATAAACCTCTTATTGATTCCTACATTAATACTACAAATATCTCTGAAATCATTTCCATATGACCAAAATTGAATTCATAAAATTATATGCATGTTCGTAGGGGACATTCCGAATTTGGGAATGAAAACAATTATTGAAATGGAACACTTATATAAATTACTTATGAACAATTATTGAAATTGAAAACTTCTATATTGCTTATATACTTCTATCTAGAAGGGGTGCTTTAAAGAAATTCGGCATCAATCTTTCCATGGTACTGATGGGAATCGTAGATTTCAGTATATTGAAAATTTTCACTTTTTCAATCTTCCTCTCAACATGAATTCTCAGACCTACAAAAATAAAAATTGTTCCTAGTCTGCATAAGCAAGGATTGTTTGCTACAAGCATTTGTATGAATATATTAAAAGTTGAATTCTAGGAGCAAAAATCAAATTGTAGTATGAAAAGAGTCTTCCGGGCTTATTGGCTGTAGTCCATTAGGAATGAAATTATTCCTAATGGAACACGGCCAATAAGCCCGGAAGACTCTTTTCATACCAGTATATCCGGTCGTGAAAGCCTTAAACTATTCATTAATCAAATTGTAAGTACCATTTTTCAAGTTGGCCATAAACTCACTAGTAATGTCTTTGGTGACTTGTTCATCCAACTCATCTAGTTGATTATTTTTAATAACAAATGATCAATTTAAAATATATATTCATGGGTCTATTGGCGTTCAGATGATTTTTTTTTTAAAGATTAACATCGGCCATCACAAACACATTTATATTATCATCTTCGAAATGTCTTTCTGTTTGACCTGATAATAAACACAATGTTAATGAGTGGACAGATGTAAATGAAAATTTAGTGCTTACTAGAAATCATATGTTTCCTCAGGAATAATGTAGGAACTTTAGTTCACTTCATTTCATTTTAGAATGTGAAATGTAAACCACATATTCTCTTCCTCTTAAAATTAATGAATGAGCATCTTGCTCCATTCCTAAAGAATGTTACCATTTCTTAGCAAGTATTTTATTTTTAGGGAACCTATGAAACTCAAACAAACCTATGAAATTTTAATTTGGAATCTTCGGTAGACCTACGATTATGACAGTCCTCCAGCCACCTGCAACATTCTGGTTACTAAAATCGAAAAAACATGAACCTAATATTGTACTCTTGGACATGTTGAATATACACAAGATATACCTACAGCCTTCTAGTATCCATTTTATTAAAAATTGTATGTATTCGTTTTATCAATAAAAATGATTGATATCTGTTGTAGTTATATTCAGGGAGAAACCTAACTAGATTGATGAATTATTTTGAATAATGTCCGTTTACTATAGATGATTGGAAAAATTTCAAAATTCAAATTTTGAAAAAAGTAAATAAATAATGACGATTGACAACTGCGATGAATGTCATTATGATTAATCTCACAATGTCGCCAACCCAAAGAAACAAAAAAAGCTGCAACCGATAGCTAACGAATATGGTGTCCTTTTAAAAGGACAGTCGATAGTTCCCTGTAAATCGTGTGGCTATGGAATTTTGAACACACCTCCATAGGTGTCTTCACTGTAAGAACTCTGCCTAGAGTATTCTTTAAAGTTATGAAGTCGTTGTAGCCAATTAAATTGTGTTGTTTACTTGTGAGAGATTGTTTCAGGAATGTCTACTAATGATATGCAGTATACGCAAGGCTTGAAATTAGCAAAGTGATTTTTATTTCATATTTGACAATAATATTTATCAGATAGAGGTTAAACTGCATTAACAAAGCCCTGAGAGTTACGATCGAATCAACTTGAAAACATTATTACCTATAAGGATTTCAAAATTCATGTTTGAACATGGCTGTCCCTTTAAAAGGACGATAGGAATATGAGTATTGAATTCCGACTTCTCGGATTTCCAGGGGCGTAACACTTCATGCGGTTTTGTCTTCTCTGGAAGATGATGCCGATGGAAAAATTTTGCAGGAATCTCAAATTACCATACTTTCCCCTCTGAACTGCAATAATGACCTCACCGATGAAGATTCTGGCGAAGAAAATGAAGTTTCAATTGACAACCTTCCAGGTAGTGAACTTGTGACAGAAGCGGAATTTGAGACGATACATTAGTTCATATAGAACCAACATCCGCGGCAAAAAGTGGTATTTCACCATTATTTGCTATTGTTTGGACATCATGGCACAAAATGCATGGCAACTACATGGGTTGCCGAATGGTGAATTGGAACAACTTGCCTTTCTCAGAAGGATTATACTGGCACTTCTGGAATCTAACTCTGAATCCAGAAAACGTGGCAGGCCATCCAGTCTTGAGAACGTCGATTCACGATTTGATAGGATTGATCACCTCGTGAGTTCCCAAGAGAAGCAGACACGATGCCGTGTGTGTCATAAAAAAGTCAAAACAAAATGTGTCAAATGTGATGTGGCACTCCATATTGAATATTTTATAAGATATCACAAGCAACAATCATAAACACATTGATTATAGAATGTTTTATGTTATTTTTTCGAAATATATTTTATTTTGGTTTCAATAAAAATTTTGCAATATGTGTTCATATTTATATCGCATTTTCCTATTGTCCTTTTAAAAGGACACCCTATGTAATCTATATTTTGCTATTTTTGAAGAAAGGTGCAGCACTAATTCATCAAATTGATGCATTTAAAACATTTTTCCTTAAAAAAATTATCCGATTTCGAAAAAAAAAAATTCAGGCATATCTGGGTTAAAAAAAAAGGTGTGTCACTAGTGAGTTATTGGAATAATTCATCTTCTATGACCAAGGTCATAGTTGATATGAAACAGATTAAATTAATTTGACGCTACGTACGACATAAAATCAGAAAATCATAAATAACTCAAGAGTTCTCAAATTTAGGGGCAATAACATGTTAGAACATTATCATCATTTTTCTTCTTACAATCCAACGCAATCATAAAAAAATGGGGTTCTAATTTGAAAAACGAATGTTATGGTCAAATCTTGATCACAATTTTTGACCCAACATTTCGAGTACCCTGTGATGAGTTTTTCAAAATTCTAAAAATGTACAATATTTCCACACTCTTCTACTTCAAAAATGTGAAAACGGTTTGTGCTTAAGGTATCTAGATTAGGAATAACAAACAGAATACGGAATACTCTTTTCTTTCTTTTTCCTTAGGTTTTTCTCGATATTTTGAAAAGTATTTCAACGAATGCAACGATTTGAGTACGAATGTATTCAGAATTGCATACTCTGTCGAATTCAAAAACAAAAAAAAACAGAAAAAAAAATTTTGAAAATTTTTTTTTCGCCCCCTGTGAAACTGAAAGTGGTCAGGCTCTAAGAATATTTTAGCTCGGTAGATAATGTCAAACAATATCATAATCTCAATTTTCAGATTTCAAATATGTCTAGTTCTCCAGAAACGCCTAATAGGCCGTCGAACTTGGTACACCCTGCATATATATATATATATATATATATATACATCCCACTACCTTCCAAGTGTCCATACACTGACCATTTGCTATCTTCCAAGCGTCCGACTTCTTCCGAGCGTCCGTATACAAAAGTATCCAAGTAGCACAACACTAAGACGAACTGCTCTGAGCTTTAGGACTTGATACAACTGGGACTTTACGTTCACGCCCTCAATCAAACTCATAATAAGTGGCACCTCTATCGCTCGGACAATCCCATGAGTAGTCACATATGGTGGATTTTTCAGAGAAATTCTCGATAAAACCACTGTTTCCAATAGAAATATGCATACAAGATGGCGCCATTTCTAATGAAACTTTTTATTCTGTTCAACTGGATCGTTTTATTTTTATGGTCTTCTCTTCGAAACTGAGAATTTCTTTTCAAAATACCTAATAGTACTTTCATCATTCATTATCACCATCTGTGGGAATTCCACTACCCGTCTCTTTTTCAACCCCCGCTGTAGATCCAAAGTCTAAGACTTGTGGTTCAATTGGTTTGGTTCATAAGAACACAATGAACAAAAGAGGCATTTTCATAGTGAAGAACCGAAAAAGTGTGAAAAAACTGTTTGTTACTTAAAAATTATTTCTGACACTCTGTGCGAAATTCAACAAGATTTTCGAAATGAGTTCGCGTGATCGAGATGCCGGTAGAAAATTCGAGTCGGGTAGTTCAAAAAGGATACGAGCAATCGAAAGAAAGCTTGACAGGTGCTGGATGATTTATTCACAAAAAAAGTTTTTCTAGACTTAAAATCATAAAAACATATTCAAGGAGTTCGATGACACAAGATCGGCCTTCAGCCCTTGCTATTCTATCAATAGAAAATGACGTAGCTCATTCGATCGATTATGGTACTTCAATTAAAGATTTCGGTGCTAGGAAAAGCCGCAAACATAAATTTCAAATTTATCATTTCTGTATTTGTTAATTTTGTAAATCTTCCGAAGTTATATTATATTTATATGTTATATTATATTATTATATTTTAATTAAAACTCAAATTTCATATCTTTATAAAATATGGCAATAACCTATACAGAACAACCGGACTTACTTTCGCATCACATACTTTTCACGAAGGAAAAAGGGCCTCGCGAAGACTTCCTGCCCGGGGCCTCGCAATAGCTAAGGCCGCCCCTGCTCCCCCTTCCAGGCAAGGGTTAATCGCGGAGTAGTGCAGCAATACCGTCCTCATTAGCTTTGGTAGACGTGGAAACGTGTATTCGCTCCGCGTAAGTAATTTTTAATTGATACTTTAAACGTGTTTTACTCTTATAAATTATGATGTGATTTCATTTCTTATATATTCTAGTTCATGAACGAATGTCCCAGATAACTTAGTAACTACTCATTTCCGGATAACCATAACAGTTTTTCTAATGAAGTATCCATCTCTGACCAATTTGAGGAGGAAATTTGAGACTAGACAGTCTGAATATTAGATATGCTCATGAGCAGACCGTCTCTCATCATCGGACTGCAAAGTTCAGAAAAAGTTTTTCCTTCAACGCAATTATGATGTTCGATTATCCTCGGGCTGAAATTCATCACAAGACCCGCCTCAGCTTCAGGTTCAGGTTGAAGATGAGTCTACTCAGGGATCAGTAGGCTTATGTTTCTCATTTCCACCGCATCTATCATGATAATTTCTCTTATTGTGCAATGGATGTGTTAGAGTTGGCAATTGTTTTTTTGTTTCAGCAGGTTGTATATAATATATAATGTATAATTTATTCTGTTTATGAACTATCGGAAGGTAACGTGTAAGAGAACTTCGCCTCTCGAGAGTTCTTATATTTTGTAAAAAAAGTCGTTAATGAATAAATAAATGTTTTTGCTATTCTTCGATTGTTTGGGTTGGGATACGTTCGAACAGTCATTAGTGGGGTAGCTTCGTACGTACAAATGCACCACGAATTGTCAGAATTGTACATAAATATATCCGATTACAGAATCATGCTTCGAATATATATTCAAAAGGGGATTAGAACGGAATAATTAGATCAATTAGAGTCTACAGAAAAATACGGCATCACCGGCAACTCTTGGGCATCGCATTCATCGCCAATGGATATAAAATTCCAAAAGAATTCAGAGGTCAATAAGATGAAGAATTTTCACAAGTGATGATAACACATCTCAACCACTTCAATGGAAAAGATATCTTACTATACATCACATGCCGTTTTTAATAGCGTACCTTGTGACTGTGGCAAAATCTACATTGATACAACAAGACGATATATAATATAGAAAAATCTACAATAGCGGAACATACTCTCACAGATGAACATAATTTAATTTTCTCAAGGACAGAGATTACTTCGAATATCAAAAGTTACTGTCCTAGGATGAACAAGGAAGCCATTAAGAGTTATAGACCCAAGGACAACATGAACAGAAACGAGGAAACTCCCTCTGTACACAGCACTTGGTTGCTGGTCTTAGATAGAACCAAAATCAAGCCGATACTAGGTGAGAGCGATTGTCCAATCAACATCGCACACGTAATCTCCCATGAATTGCGGTATAAATAACAGCTCGAAATTGAACCTGGCATCACTGTCAGAAATTCAGCATTGGAATTACAATCTCAGACCAAGAATTCCTTGAAAATGCCTACCGCAGATGTAGGAAGAACGTTAGTTGAAATAATCCCAAACATATTACGGCCAATAAGCCCGGAAGACTCTCGCAATGTCAATATACATTCTGGTGTGATGGACATGAACTATTTATTATTCAAGTCTAATCTGATTTATCTCAATATATACTTTTTTCTATGAATGACATTTATTTTTCACTGTGTACGGATGCTTCCTACTATAAACGATGCCACCACGTGCGAGGGGTGGGTTCGTACGTTTTCCATATTTTGGTAATACCCTCGTAGTTGGGTCATTTGACTTCATATCAGAATTGAACTATATTTTAATTGAAGTCAAATATATTGGCAATTCATCCATGCTGAAATTGTCTCGATATAGTTTTTAGTGGTGTTTCGTTTACAAGTTTCTAAGTAAAAAGTGTACGAATCCTACCTGCTTTCCCCTATGAAATAAAATGAAATCTGAATTCTCAAATCATAAATAATAGTTTGTATCATTTATCGCGTGAATTCCATATTACGAGCAAGGGCGAATTTAGGGGGGTGGGGTAATGGGGGTAATCACCCCCATGAGTATCGGTAACCTGAATAAAAGGTTTTTACGTGATGCACATAAAATATTTCATACAATAATCCTCATATAGATCATCAATTTCATTCCATAATAATTATTAAATTCACGCAATCAAAAACAACACTGACAGTTCTGTTTTTGACGTTTGAATATTTGAGACAGGCTGAAGTGTTGTTTAAGCCATGAATATTCGCGGCTGGAAATAGTCATAACTTATGTGGCACTTAAATTGCGGTGCAAGAGAATCGGCGTCTCAAACCTAACTTAAAATTTGAGTTGGACGTAAGTCAGACATATATTTTACGGTGAAAGTGGGCATAGGTCAAGTTCTCTTAATTTTTTCAAATGTTCAATGAATCGGTCCAAGAAAACCGCTGAACCATTTTCCTCAGAAAAAAAAATATGGAATGAATTTAAACAATAATATGGACTATTGAAAATCTAGATCATGAAGTAAACTGCAGGAAACGTGCTGCCATCGAGTCAACGTAGCAATAGACTAGTTTCTGGGTTGTTACCCGTCATCAGTACTGCCAGAATGACAATTCTCGTAATATGTTTTAGTTTTTGGTCCTGAAAAATATTCTGTTTTTCTTGTGTTATAACATGTTTGGTTTATCTATGGGAGATGATTGCCTTTCATTGGGGTCCCGTAGCGGTCTTCAAACATCTGAAGTGCCGAAAAATCATCACCTGGAAGGTCGTATCCGGTTTGAAAAAACCCTCACGACCAGAGAGCAACAATTTGTGGAATTTGAATTTGAATATCGAAGGAATTTCGAAAGACAAGTGTGATAACGTCTCCAAATTAGCTGATGAACATGGTATCAAAGTGATTCTTCTGCAAAAAACCCACACGGCAACAGAAAAAAATCCTCGTGAAAGAGGACAGTTGAAAGGTTATGTATTAATTGATTTTTTACATGTTTTTGTTATTTTGAAAAATTATCAGTTTCATAACTCTCAACAGATTCGGAAAGGGGAAATTGATGGAGTTTTTTTTTTTTTCATTTCTTTCAAATTTTGTGACATTTCTGTCATAAATATTCATAAACCACCGAATATTATTTGGCCAAGAAATCTTAATGTTGAAGTTTTTTAAAGCAGCACATGCATTTCCAAAATGCACTTGATTTATTCTGAATAATCGGTTTCTTTTCTGCTTTTGTCTTTTTTCATTTCAGATTAAGAATTACGAGTCCTTTGGGAAGAATCTGTTTATCCGAGCCCATCGACGGACATGAAGATGATCACACTGATGTCTTTCAAGATTTTCCTGATATTTGATATTTTATGTTATTTTGTTTACGGGGAGGCAGGTTTTCTCGGCTGAGGTTTTTTCCCCTGGCTGTATAGTTTCGAATGATACTTGTGTTGATAGTATCGTATGATTCTATATTATCATACAAAGAATGTTATGATACCCCGTTCTTTTTTCACCTCAGCTTAGGTACTTTTTGTTTCAACATTTATTGTATTATTTTAGCTCTCCTTTTCATAAGAATATATATATATATATATATATATATATATATATATATATATCAGTACTGCTTAACGTCTTCGTCGATGACAACCAAAATGAGCCGCAGACCTAAATTCAATGCTGTTAGGCACTTTCCAGATATGAAAAAGAAAAGTGCCATCTAGCGGAGAAACGTCTGCACCTCACTCCTACAGAAACTTTTCATGAAATAGATTCCCACGTGCATTCCGTATTTCCCATCAGTAACTAGTACTTTTTTTCGGCGGATTATGAACGTCATTAAACTCTTTTCACAATGAATTTAAAGTTGATACGCCTAACTTGCTCAAGGTACTAGTTGAGCGAAATTCTGAGTGACAAAATATTTCCCTTTTCTGACACCACGTTTTAAATAACAATTTTTTGAAAACTTTCCGACACATTCGGTAAAAAAACCTATTTTGAAAGATTAAAGAAAAAAAGCCTTGTTTTCTTAATTTTATCAAATGTTCAATCAATCGGTCCAAGAAAACCTCTACACTAATCGATTTACCGATTTGGGGGGGACTTTGGGGAACATCAGGCTGCCAAATATTTTTATAACCTAAGCTTTCCCCCCATATTGAAAATGATACAGTCCATTAAACAGCTTTGTTGAGCTCGCCTGAATTACTGACTGTACAGGGTGATTCATTTATCTTGGTAACCCCAATTTTCTCGAAAACGTCCGAATATTTTTTCATTCTGTGAATGGCGTTTTGAACACGTCAATGTCGACTTGAGATCCGCATAAAAATCTGCGGAATAAATGAAAGTGCCAGGCGTCGCGGCGCTATCAAAAATTTTTTCTCCAGGGACATACCTTTTTTATCATACCATTCGAAAGATAATTTCATTCCGAATTTTGATTTTGTGATTTGAATTCAAGAAGGCTAGTTTTCTGGTCAATGTGCTCCTTCAAATAAGATGAAATATGTGGCTACAGCAAGATGGGGCTTCATGCCACCACGCTGCCATTCTCAAGAGATATTTTGATCAAGAATTCGGAAAAAAATTGATTGAAACCAATGGACCCATCAGATATCGCCAGACCTAACGCTCATGGATTACTTTCTGAGGGGTCCCCTTGAATATATGGTATACCAAACTGATTCTAATAACTTGGACTATTTGAAATTGAAGATAAGAAACGCATGTGCCCAAGTGGACCCTTATATTTTGACCAAAGTGATGAAATTACTTATGTATGGATCATAATGGCCGGTATATAGAACATATGATTCGAAAGTTTTCGTTTGTTATTAAAAAAAAAATGTTTATTATTATGAGATATAATATTTAATGAATAAAATAATAGAAAAATAGTTACAGAGCCTCCGTCATTTTACGGAACATAATCAAATTTAGGTCATCTAGCCATTATGATCCATACACAAGTTAAATCATCTTCCTATCTCATCATAAGTCACTTTGGACAACATATACAGTTCCATTCATTTTCGAATTCTTAATCTCAATATCTCTTCACAATGGCAGCGTTGTGACATGGAGCCCTATCTTGCTGAATCCACATATTTGATCTTATTTAAAGAGGCAGATTGTTTAGAAAACTTGCCTCCTTGAATTCAAGGCATAAAATCATATCTATGTTTCCAAATCAAGCCATACTACCACAATACAGAAAAAAATAAATGGAATAGAATCAACATAAAACACGCTGCAGATCGCTGACGGTAAGAAATGGACAAAAATTGTATTCAAAAAAAAAGTTCAAATGAAATTATCTTTCGAATGACATGATAAAAATGGTATGTCCCTGGAGAAAAAATTTTTGATAGCGCCGAGACGCCTGGCGTCTTCATTTATTCCGCAGATTTTTATGCGCATCTCAAGTCGACATTGACTTGTTCAAAACGCCATTCACAGAATGAAAAAATATTCAGGCGTTTTCGAGAAAATTGGGGTTACCAAGATAAATGAATCACCCTGTACAACCGAAAAGGATTGCTGAACCGGACTCACCAGTGAGCCGTCCCAGCAAACACGTTACATCGCCTGACACTTTCGTGGCGTTACATTTTCAACATGAAATAAAATCTTCATTGTGATGTCGCATATGCGTCCAAAACCTATTAATTTTGTGATATCGCTTTGTTAACGAAATGTGGAAGAAAAATTTTCAACATTTTGACGATGAATAAAGATATCTCAAAATGTGATTCCCAAGCGATGCAAATATTCGTTCGTATTGTGACTCATAGCCAAAGAGCGTTAAGTAATAAAATATAAGGATTTCTTCGATCTTTAACTGTAGAGAAACTACCGCATTTGGGTTTTATTGCCCCTAATTACTTTCGGCCGGGATATTTTTCTCTCGAGAAGCCGGTTTGGACTATGGAATTCGCAGTGGTGAGAAGAGGGGGTTGGTTTTGCGTCTGACAAATTCAACGAAAACAATTTTTACACTTGGGTTTTTTCTTTTGGATCCATGATCCATCATCATTTTGTGACTAGTGTTCGCTTCGAGAAGTACGCTGTTCGTTTGATCCGATATTCAAATTTTTTGTTTTCTGCAATTTGAGTGTATTCATTGGTACGTAAATTCTTTTAGTTATTGTTGTAAATCAAATATTTTGATATTTCAGTTTAGCTACATATAATAATCGTATAATGAAGTTTTAATATGTGTGTTGGCGCAGAACTTTTTGATCTAAAAAAAAACACAGGGTTGGCAAAATTGGTGATGTTTTCTGCGAAATTCACAATAACACAGTTGGAGCATTCGAATGAAATTTGAGTTTTGTTATTTAGAGAGTGAGTATAATTGGAATAACTACTTCTTCTAGTGTTCCTTTGGTCTAATTTTTGAGAAATTATAAAATATAGGAACAGATTTCTTAGTAATTAATATCACCATATTTGGAAAGCTTATATTTGAACAAATTACATATTTTTTTAGTGAAACTGCATTCAAATCCGATCTCATTCGAAATTTTCATGTCTTATAATTTCAAAAACTGAATTTCTAACCTTATACGAAATATACTTTTCCAGTTAAAACCATATGAAGCCGTTGGGGGTAACAGAAGCAAGCATTTCGTGGTGAGTTGGTGAGATGTCTCACAAGAACCCTCACCGATGAAACGGCTGAACTTTGTTCACGGACATGACAAGGGTCTGATTACAAAACACCTAAAAGTCCCGTTATGAAGATTTCATTCAGTGAGTATTTGATTCGAGGTGTAGCCGCGATACTGTCAAATACAACCTTTGCAGTTATTCGAATATTTGTTGTCCAGAAATTTTTCAATGATTTTGACACCTATAAGAACGTAGTAATCGTTCGCAGTAATCGCCGTTATATCTTTATCTTCTCATCAATTGAAATAGGTTGAACATAAATTGAATAGTTGAACAAAATTGATAAACTTGCTCAAGTTAGAAATTACTGTTCCTTAATCACTCATCGAAGGATGGATGAGAGAAATGTACAATACTCCTATAATCTAATATTATTTCTCAAATAATCGAACTTATTACGATCTTGCTAATAAGAAAAAGAATCATTTTAACTTTTACTTTCATTCCTTTCAGATGTGGTGAGGAAGAACAGTGGAATTTCCGAGAAGGACTTCAAAATCTATGTGAAGGAATAGTTTCGACATGCCAGACAGAGAAAGGAAAGGTAGATTGAAAACCCAACTACATAATTAATTCTCTCACTCTCTCAATTGTACGTTTTCCTGTTTCGTTTTTTCCCTTTTTTTTGTATTCGAATGTATTCTATATCTTGACTTTACTAATTATTATATTTTTTGTTCGAATAAATTTTTTTAGTATCCTCCTGCAATCATTGAATTAATTGCCCATCAAAAATGGTATAATATTCATGTACGCAATGAGTATAACAAAATATGTCTCGAATGCGATGAGAAATGGCTTCCTATTTGAAGATATCTTTTAGTATCACATCAAAATTCCTATGCGACGTCGGAAGGAAATAAAGAAAAGTGGTCTCAAAATTAATTCGCATGGGCGTCACAAATGCGACTAGAAATGGAGTTACATTTGTGACCAGTTTTACGATCGCATATTCAACTACTCATTTTTCCTAAATGCGTGCTTGATGTGGCGGACATTTGGATGCAAATGCGAGCGTTTGGGGAGGTAAACAGTACATCGCATAAGAGTTACATTTGCATCGCCGTGTTTGCTGGGGTGTTCAACAGAGCCCCCATTTGAGCCTTGACTGTACAACCGGGCTCAAGAACTCAAGACTGAACCCTACTTAAATTCGATAAATCCGTTGTACAGTGCGAGCTCAACTCTGAACTGCCCTTAAACTAACCCTCAAGTTGAGCCTTCGAATTCGGCCCAGTTATCTACGGCTCAAGCTGTTTCAGATGAAACGTCACATCAAATTGAGGTTATGTTTCATGTTTTGAATTATTGTTTGGTGTCTCGTAAATTTTGAATTATGATATGAGTCAACTGAAGTAAAACAAAAGTATTATTATATAATTAATATTAAAATATAATGTTAATTAAAGGAATTCGCAACTGCGTAATATTCTCGGAAGTCAATGAATACGAAGATTTTGTGCAAGTAGTGGAATTTGTATTGCATTTTGTAGAAGAAATACACAATGCAAATCACCACTCACTCTCAGTTCTGGTATAGAGAGCTTATAAATGTTCGTATCAAATAAAATAAGAAATTCAAAAGTCAAAATGTTAACAAGATATTTCAGCGCTGTCATAGAACAATATTACTTTGCCTCATTTTTCCCATATTTCTATAAAATATATCTATGAATATATAAATATATATATATATGTATATACAGTGGAACTTCCCTACAGCGAACGTCTCTACAACGAATTTCGTATCTGTCATTGCACCTTGAATCCAAATACCCTGTTAAAAACACCCTCTAAAACGAAGTAAATTCTCTCTATAACGAATTATTCTAAAAAAATCACTTTCTAAATGCGGATTGGTAAGAAGGTTATTCCCAGAGTATACTTGGGGATGGTTTTTTCCGTAATTCTGTCGGACGTAGGTAATAAATCCCGATCATAAACTAAACCATTACGGCGGACGGAGAGTTCCTTCTGAAACAGGAGGCTATACAGATTGTTGAGTTTTCAGTTTTGCTCTCATCGTTAATGAAACAAGTAGTGCGAAAATGTGTGGAAGGAAGTGTTTGAGTTAATTATGTATTCAAATAAAAAAAATGCAAGTGAACGCTGCTTTTTTTGACACTTGACACAATAAAAAAAATTTCTGCATAACGAAATTTCTGTACAACGAAATTTTTTTGCGGATTTAGCGTATTCTTTATAGGGAAGTTCCACTGTATATATATATATATATATATATATATTTATATAATATATATATTTATACAGGATGTACCAAGTTCGATGGCCTATTAGGCATTTCTGGAGAACTAGACTTATTTGGAATCTGCAAATTGGGATTATGATATTGTTTGACATTATCTACCGAGCTACAATATTTTTGAAGCCTGAACACTTTCAGTTATACAGGGAGCGAAAAAAAAATTTTCCAAATTTTTTTTTCCTGTTTTTTCTTTTTAAATTTGAGAGAGTATGCAATTCTGAATACATTCGTACTCAAATCGTTGCATTCGTCGAAATACTTTCAAAAATATCGAGAAAAACCTGAAGAAAAAGAGAGAAAAGAATATTCGGTATTATGTTTGTTATTCCTAATCTAGATAGATTAAGCACAAACCATATTCACATTTTTGAAGTCGAAAAATGTGGAAATATTGTACATTTCTAGAATTTTGAAAAACTCATCACAGGGTGTTCCAAATGTTGGGTCAAAAATTGGGATCAAGATTGGCCTATAACTATCGTTTTTCAAATTAGAACCCTATTTTTTTATGATTGCGTTGGACTGTACAGAGAAAAATGATGATAATGTTTTAACATGTTGATGCTCCAAAAATTGATAATTCTTGAGTTATTTAGGATTTTCTGATTTTATGTCGTACGTTGCGTCAAATTCATTAAATCTGTTTCATATCAACTATGACCTTGGTCATAGAAGATAAATTATTCCAATAACTCACTAGTGACACACCTTTTTCTTCAATTCATTCATCATTGTTGTTATGAAACAGATTTTATGAATTTGACGCAACATACGACATGGAATCAGAAAATACTAAATAACTCAAGAATTATTAATTTTAGAAGTATGAACATGATAGAACATTATCATCATTTTTCTTTGCAGAATCCAACGCAATCATAAAAAATAGGGTTCTTATTTGAAAAACGAAAGTTATCGGCCAATCTTAATCACAATTTTTGACCGAACATTTGTAACACCCTGTGACGAGTTTTTCAAAATTCTTAATATGTGAAATATTTCTACTTTCTTCGACTACAAAAACCTAAAAACGGTTTGTGGTTAAGATATCTAGGTTAGAAATAGCAAACATTATAACGAATACCCTTATCTACCTTTTTTTGTTCAGTTTTTTTTATATTTCGGAAAGTATTTTGACGAATGCAACAATTTGAGTACGGATGTATTCAAGTGTGTGTCACTAGTGGATTAATTCATCTTCTATGACCAAGGTCATAGTTGATATGAAACAAATTAAATGAATTTGACGCTACATACCACATAAAATCAGAAAATCCTAAATAATTCAAGAATTATCAATTTTAGGAGCATTAACATGTTAGAACACTATCATCATTTTTTTTATACAATACAACGCAATCATAAAAAATTGGGTTCTAATTTGAAAAACGAAAGTTATGGGCCAATCTTGATCCCAATTTTGACCCAACATTTGAAACACCCTGTGATGAGATTTTCAAAAATGTACAATATCCACAGTCTTTGACTTCAAAACTGTGAAAACGGTTTGTGCTTAAGGTATCTAGATTAGGAATAACAAACATAATACCGAATACTCGTTTCTCTCTTTTTCTTCAGGTTTTTCTCGATATTTTTGAAAGTATATCGACGAATGCAACGATTTGAGTACGAATGTATTCAGAATTGCGTACTCTGTCAAATTCAGAAAGAAAAAAACAGAAAAAAAAAATTTTGAAAATTTTTTTTTCGCTCCCTGTATAACTGAAAGTGGTCAGGCTCCAAGAATATTTTAGCTCGGTAGATAATGTCAAACAATATCATAATCCCAATTTACAGATTTCAAATAAGTCTAGTTTTCCAGAAACGCCTAATAGGCCGTCGAACTTGTTACACCATATATATATATATATATATATTTATTCAAATTTCATATGCATAATATAGATAGATATATACTTTCTATAAATATTTTATAAATATTATAATTTTGACAAAAAGTATCGAAGACGCATGTCTAATAGAACGCAACGTTGCCATTTTCTGAAGAATCATCTTCAGGGAAAGCTTAGTTGAGCTCGCCTGAAATATTGACTGTACAACCGAGAGAGATTTCTGAACCGGACTCATCAGTGAACCATGCTCAATAAAACTAGGAATTGAGCTGTGACTGTACAACCGGGCCTAAGAGTATCTGGAGTCATATCTACAGGAATGGATAGAAGAAGGTCATCAACATATTGTTAGGTACCTGGTACTAAGAAGGGAAGTAGTGAAATGCATTGTTTTAAAAAAATTGATATAACAATCTGGGCCCTGATTGGACTGAGTCCACTACCCATTGACCATCCGAATATTTGGAAAATGAAGGATCCTCTGAAAACAAAATAGCTAGAATCAAATAGATATCTATTTATGGAAAGGAAGGGAGGCATGTCAATCGGGCGGCGCACTGATCTAAGCGGAAGTTACAATATTAATCTTACGGAATCTTATACAAACCCGACGAGGGGAATCAACGCAATAAAAATGGTTCATTGAGGGTGTGCCTGGTAGAATTTTTCGTTCAACCAATCGTCAGTCGAGCAACAGAACATTCCAATTGACGAATTTTGAAACATAAAAAAAAATACTTAAGAAAGCGATGATTATCCTAGTTAGAATACTGAATTTTTATATACTTGGAAGAAATTTGGCTACGATGGAAGATTAATGAAACCAATTCACCAAATTGATCTTCCTACATTGATGTTTCTCAGAAATATTCCTATTTTTTCTTCAATTACATCCACAATAATATGATATGAGTACACAGTCAATATTTGATCAACGTTTTAATATACTAATGGATTCTGTTCGAACCCAACGTCACTAGCGGCTCGAGTTGCGAATTAGAGGGTTTGAAGAAAAACAGAACGTGGCCAGTCAAGGTCATCAACGGATTACATGCGTGTGATCAAAATATCAATGATAATTATCATTATCAATATCAATAGAGTTCCTCAAAAGGAGGATGAGAATATGAGCTGAGAGAAAATTGAAATCGAGATTCCAAACTAAATAATACTCGTAATCAAGGGCGGCTATAGCTTCTTTTCGTGGGGGAGGGCGGTAATAACCATTGGAAACGTATACCTAGACACTTCCAGTTTTTTGAGCTTGAAAAGTATTTGGTTGCCACATATTTAGAAAGTTTCCATTGCTAATACGCTTCGCGAAACAATTAAAGGAACAGAAAAATTTTCAAAATTGTTTTTTCAACAGGCTGTATCTCAGTAAAAAACTAACTTCTGGAGCTTGAAGACTTCAGGTTCTGAAATTATTGGTTAACAATTTTTCATAGTACCCGTGGTCATCGGATAAGGCACGAAAAAGAAATTTTGAAAATTTGTCGAATTTTAATTTTTTTTTTGCTCTACACTCACGGAGAATTTTTTCTAGCTAGACCGATGCAAATTTCGCTTAACCTGTTCATTCAGTACTAATTTGCTTTTTACGACTTTCGAGATATTCAGTTTTGAATGCAAAAGGATCTTTTTTCACTCAATTGCCGAGATCTGCGGAAATACTAGTCGCTTAGCGAGCCAAAAAGCCATTTCGTTCTCTAGAGAAAATTTGCCACGAAAATCTGTTTTGTTCAATTAAAAAGGATTTTTTTTCACCTGTCACATAAACTTGGAAAGAGCACAAAAATGTCATTTTGCCTTCTTTTGGTTAATGGACTGTATCATTTTCAATATGGGGGAAAGCTTAGGTTATAAAAAAATTTGGCAGCCTGATATTCCCCAAAGTCTCCCCAAATCGGTAAATCGATTAGTTCAGCGGTTTTCTTGGACTGATTGATTGAACAGGTTTTTTTCTCTGATCTTTTCGAAAAGGTTTTTTTACCGAATGAGTAGAAAGCTTTTCAAAAAAATTGTTGAACATTTGTAAAAATTCAGAGAACTTGACCTATGCCCACTTTCATCGTCAAATACATGCCTGACTTACGTCCAACTCAAATTTTAGGTTAGGTTTGAGACGCCGATTTTCTTGCACCGCAGTTGAAGTGCCACACAAGTTATGACCATTTTGAGCCGCGAATATTCATGGCTCAAACCAAAGATTATAGAGTTAGAAAGATAGGAAACGCCCTTACATCTGTGGTACTAAAATCCGACTACGATTCTTGACTAGTTTCTTACTTTTGACACATAGATGGCGCTGAAAATATAACTCAGCACAGAAAACTATTTTAATAGGCGCGAAATTCGAATTATACTTTTCATAAATTTCCATTAAAATGAGTATTCTTTGTCGAGCTTTTAGAGAAATATCCTGATCGACAAAACAAAAGTAGAGCTCCGTTTTTTGATCAGGATTATATTTTCCATCTGCACATTGTTCTGAATCAAATGAAATACGTTTTGGATTCTTTATATTTTTATTTGAAATGATTGTGTAAAATCAATTACAAAACAATAATTATGAAATTGAGAATATTTAAAAATTTTGTTCACATATTAGAGAATTATTATAACAATTTCAAGAACTTATTCATACAGTGAACTCTCGATAAATCGAACATCGATAAATCAAACAGTTGTTCTGGACCCGATTCATACATATCTTACCCAGTGTATTTTAACCTCAATGAGTCTAGAGCTCGGTCTAGAGGGTCTAGTAGATGAGTCGAACTGCTGGAAGGGTCGTCAAGAGAACCACCACCTCTATAAGTCGTTCTTCTGACCACCATTGCCTCTATGAGTGGAACTTTTTGATCTAATGAATGAGACCGAGGAAAAATCGATTCGCAAACAAATTATCCAGAACAATATACTTTTGCCCCGAAACCTCTATCCATTTGACAACACTGAAAATAAAAAACAACGAACAAGACAGTAACATGATACGAGTTTCAAAACTTACATTTCCATTCTCATTGGTGATGAAAAGAATGCACATTCGAGATTGTTTTTTCTATTATTTCTGCAATTAATCACCATGCATTTCGAATGTCGGCCAGTTTCTAACACAAAATTTATAACAGAAAAACACACAAACCAAGATTATGGAGTGAGCATTCAGCAAAAATATTTATTCAAGTATTTCTTTCAAAATTGACAACAGCCTACTAATAATCTCTATATAATCTATGCCAAATAGACCCTAATTAAATATTTTAACCATAACCCGATTACTTTTGAAAAACAGATGTCGCTGACATCACTGTAGTCGCTTCGTTCCCCATCTTCATACTCTATAATCTTTGGCTTAAACAAGACTTCAGCCTGTCTCAAATATTCAAACGTCAAAAACGAACTTCAGTTTTGACGTGTTGTTTTTGATTGCGTGAATTTAATAATTATTATTATGGATAGATTTTTATTGGATGAAATTGATGATCTATATGAGGATGATTTCGATATATTAGATATCATTGACTATGGATTTTCTGGAGTCTAGAATTCAATAGGGCCGATCACTACCATGATATGGACGAATTCGAATTTTTTCGGCGATTTCGTTTGACCAAAAAAAACTACTCTGCAACTGCTGAGATTAATTGAGGATGATTCAGAATTTCCAAGTGATATATAAGTACATATCTTATTATATCTAATGTTTGATGTTGTCAAACCTCAAAGAAGCCTTGATGATTGTAGGAATCAGAGTGTATCACCGATGAGTCAACTCCTTAAGTGCCTCCGACTCTATGCATCAGCAGGACATTTATTGGCTGTAGCCGATTTGATGAAAATCCGCGAATATACAGTATCAAGAATAGTTGTTCGAGTTTCAATATTCATAAAAATGCTTCAGACAGAGGCAGAATTACGTTCCACCCTAACCAAATTTTACCAAACTGCTGAATTTCCTCATGTTATTGGAGCAATTGATTGTACCCATGTAATTATTAATTCTGCAGGTACTATTTACTCTTGTGAATATGAAAAGTTTTACTTCGATGATATTCCACAGGTGCAGAATTATGTCATTCAAGTTACGAATTAAGAATTGTTGAAATCAAATCAAATCATTTGCTTAAAAAAAAAAAATTGGTTGTACTGTTCGTCAGCGGCCCTAAGTATATGTCGTTCTGTGAATCAGAATACTGAAAAGGAAGATGCATAGACAAATTATCTTGTTCGTCTATGAATTCGCGTGTTCTTCTCACTTCGCTGTGCTCAGTGAGGACACAAAACCTCATGTCAGCTTTCTATGTCAAAACAAACAAATTCACTGATTTATACAGTGTTGCCAGATTTGGCATTGCTTACCGCGTGCTTAACAAAGTCGTTTCTATTAGATAAGCGTTGCAAGAGCTGATCCGTTAAGCCGGGGAAGAGCATGACTCAAAATTCAAGGGTGTCTTAACCAGAAAACGGTGCAAGTGGGCATAAATCTTTTTAAATCGGTTTTTTTTACCGAATGAGCCGACAGGTTTTCAAAAAAAAATGTTTCAAAACGTGGTGTCAGAAAACAGAAAAATTCTGTACCGTGGACAAGTTAAAATTCATTTCATGTTTTTTTCTGGGCAAAATGAAGGTTTGAATGTATCAATATGTGTCCAAAGCTCCAAAGGAGGTGAGTCAGGGATGGTCTCTTTTTTATCAAATTGAATTTTTTTTTTCATTTTACTTTTAAAACAAAATTCAACGAAATTTTTCGAATGTTAATTTTTTGTTCAAAATTTTTGAAATTTTCGAATTTAGAAAACAGTTTTTTTGAAAACCTCATTCGGTGATAAAACCGATTCAAAAAGTTAGGTCGAGTTTAAGAAAAAAAAACCTTCTTCTCTAAATTTTTTTTAAATGATCAATCAATCGGTCCAAGAGAACCGCTGAACCGATAGATCTACCGACTTTTGGGAACATCAGGCTGCCAAATTGTTTTATAACCTAAGCTTTTCCCCTAATATTGAAGATGAAATAGTCCATCAACCAGAAAATGGCCAAATGGCATTTTTCTGCTCTTTTTATAAGTTTATGTGACAGGTGAAAAAAAATTTCTTCTCAATTGAACAAAACAGTTTTTTGTAGAATATTTTCTGGAGAAAAAGAAATCGTCTTTCGGCTCGCTAAGCGACCTGTATTTCCGGAGATATCTGCAGTTGAGTGAAAAAGGATCCTTTTGCATTCAAAACTGAATATCTCGAAAGTCGTAAAAAGCAAATTTTTTCTATTCACCAGTATATCAACTAGTTGATTTTTTTTAAGACGGAGCAATTCCGACACGTACTCATCCACTTTCGCCATGTTGCGTATTATTTTTTCGGTACCCTGAAGATAAATAGGGGCGGGTTTCGTGAAAACAAAAAATGTCGATTATTTTGAAACAGTCATATATACAGGGTGTTTCATTGGTAAATTAACATAATATGGTAACCTGAGCTAGAGCTACCCTAGGCGAGTCCAAAAAAACGATATATGATAGGTCTAATCATGGGAATTCTTTAAAACTGAGATTCAACACCCTGTATATTGTAATTTTGGGATTTGATTGAGATATTTGGAAAGAGCAGAAAATTTTCTATGGGGTTTGATGAATTTCATTGTCCTGCACATGATTTTGCCCAAAGAAAGCTTCAGGGAAAGATAATTGTTAAATTTGACGTGTCCTATACTATACAGTCTAAAAGGATCAATAAAGTTTATTATTATTATTCAATTGAATATTGGAATTACACTTAATTCGCAGAAAAATCGTACATTTTGATCAAATTAAATTTGTTTCGTCCAACTAATTGTACATTCGCATTTCATAATATTCTGAGAAATCATTTCAATGTATTTTCGGAAGAACATTATTGATTGAGAAAAATTTATTCGAAGTCAACAACGATGAACACTCAAAGTGATTCACAGAATGTTTTCGAAAGTAACACCGTTTTTCCCAATAAACATACTTTTTTACTTCAAAATATGTTTGATAGTTTTTTGATCATGCCTGGATTTTTACATATTTTATGACATGCGATTTTGATATCTCCTCACTTCTTTTTTCAGGTGAATATCCTAAATATCTCAAATAACTTCCAATGAAATGATCAATAGGATTGAAATGTGGGGATCTAGAGGACCAGGAATGCAGTCCACCTCTGCCTATCCTGCGTACCTACGAGTAATACAGAAAGATGATTTTGCAGGAAATATAAGTAAAGATCACTCGTAAGCCGTCTTGGTAGGACGTGCGGTCCTTGTATTGGGATATCGTATACCTGACCGCATGCGGATTCTCTTCAGCCCATTCATGCGAATTCCACATATTGCAGATACCAGTTGTCAAAATTTATTTTGTAGAAATTGTCTTAGTCTACTCTAAACTACCCTTGTGGAATACAATACATACAATTAAATTTCTCTCAATCAAACCTTTTTTTTAATCTAATAGAATATTGGAATATGCAAATATTTTATCAGTTCGAGATAAAATTTTTCCAATTTGATTGGAATGAACCAGTTTTCCATGGAATTATTGGAATTCCAACATAAAATTGGATCTTTCCCTGAAGCTTTCTTTGAGCAAAATCACGTGCGGGACAATGCAATCTATTAAACCCCATAGAAAATTTTATGCTTTTTTCAAATATCACTACCAAAATTCCAATATACAGGGTGTTGAATCTCAGTTTGGAAGAAGTCCCTTATTTTTCGACCTGTGGAAGGTTAGGATATGTTCTAAGTATCAATAGAATATACCGGTTGGTTCAAACGTTATAAGATATTGAAAATTTCGGTGAATACATGGACCAGCCTGTATTTCGGTTACGAAAGACCTATCATATTGCAGTTTTTTGGACTCGCCTAGGGTAGCTCAGGTTACCGTCTGTTCATTTATCTGTATATATATATATATATATATATATATATATATATATATATATATAGAATAAAGAGATTAAATCAAATTTCAGTCGATTCCCTTATCCTCCAAATACAATATATATATATATATATATATATATATATATATATATATATATATATATATACAGGGTGTACCAAGTTCGACGGCCTATTAGGCGTTTTTGGAGAACTAGACTTATTTGAAATCTGGAAATTGGGATTATGATATTGTTTGACATTATCTACCGAGCTAAAATATTCTTGGAGCCTGACCACTTTCAGTTATACAGGGAGCGAAAAAAAAAATTTCAAAATTTTTTTTTTCTGTTTTTTTCTTTTTGAATTTGACAGAGTATGCAATTCTGAAAACATTCGTACTCAAATCGTTGCATTCGTCGAAATACTTTCAAAAATATCGAGAAAAACCTGAAGAAAAAGAGAGAAAAGAGTATTCGGTATTATGTTTGTTATTTCTAATCTAGATAGATTAAGCACAAACCATATTCACACTTTTGAAGTCGAAAAATGTGGAAATATTGTACATTTCTAGAATTTTGAAAAACTCATCACAGGGTGTTCCAAATGTTGGGTCAAAAATTGGGATCAAGATTGGCCTATAACTATCGTTTTTCTAATTAGAACCCTATTTTTTTATGATTGCGTTGGACTGTACAGAGAAAAATGATGATAATGTTTTAACATGTTGATGCTCCAAAAATTGATAATTCTTGAGTTATTTAGGATTTTCTGATTTTATGTCGTACGTTGCGTCAAATTCATTAAATCTGTTTCATATCAACTATGACCTTGGTCATAGAAGATAAATTATTCCAAGAACTCACTAGTGACACACCTTTTTTTTCAATTCATTCATCATTGTTGTTATGAAACTGATTTTATGAATTTGACGCAACGTACGACATGGAATCAGAAAATACTAAATAACTCAAGAATTATTGATTTTAGGAGTATCAACATGATAGAACATTATCATCATTTTTCTTCGCAGAATCCAACGCAATTATAAAAAAATAGAGTTCTAATTTGGAAAACAAAAGTTATGGGCCAATCTTGATCCCAATTTTGAACATTTGGAACACCATGTGACGAGTTTTTCAAAATTCTAAATATGTAAAATATTTCCACTGTCTTCGACTACAAAAACGTGAAAACGGTTTGGGCTTAAGATATCTCGATTAGAAATAGCAAACATCATACCGAATACTCTTATCTACCTTTTTTGTTCAGTTTTTTTTTTTTATATTTCGGAAAGTATTTTGACGAATGCAACGATTTGAGTACGGATGTATTCAAGTGTGTGTCACTAGTGGAATAATTCATCTTCTGTGACCAAGGTCATAGTTGATATGAAACAGATTAAATGAATTTGACGCTACGTACCACAAAAAATCAGAAAATCCTAAATAACTCAAGAATTATCAATTTTAGGAGCATTAACATATTAGAACACTATCATCATTTTTCTTCATACAATCCAACGCAATCATAAAAAAATAGGGTTCTAATTCGAAAAACGAAAGTTATGGGCCAATCTTGATCCCAATTTTTGACCCAACATTTGGAACACCCTGTGACGAGTTTTTTAAAATTTTAAAAATGTACAATATTTCCACAGTCTTTTACTTCAAAAATGTGAAAACGTTTTGTGCTTAAGGTATCTAGATTAGGAATAACAAACATAATACCGAATACTCTTCTCTCTCATTTTCTTCAGGTTCTTCTCGATATTTTTGAAAGTATTTCGACGAATGCAACGATTTGAAAACGAATGTATTCAGAATTGCCTACTCTGTCGAACTCAGAAAGAGAAAAACAGAAAAAAAAAATTTGAAAATTTTTTTTTCGCTCCCTGTATAACTGAAAGGGGTCAGGCTTCAAGAATATTTTAGCTCGGTAGATAATGTCAAACAATATCATAATCCCTATTTTCAGATTTCAAATAAGTCTAGTTCTCCAGAAACGCCTAATAGGCCATCGAACTTGGTAGACCCTGTATATAGAATAAAGAGATTAAATCAAATTTCAGTCGATTCCCTTATCCTCCAAATACAATATATATATATATATATATATATATATATATATATATATATATATATATATATATATTTATGTCCAATAATAATCTTATCCATATATTTTACCGATCCCTCAATATTCATATCTTTCTCATATATATATATATATATATATATATATATACACATATTCGTATCAACACGAGATCCGTTATATATCAAGACCCACCAGAGATCCAGCAGTTCAAATTCGGATATCTGAAAAATAATCACAGTAGCACAATCAATAATATGAATTAAGATAGGGAACACTTAGAGGGGTAAGTTAATTTTTGTTTTTTTATACACAAAAAGTTTCGTATACCAAACCAGATCCGGTGATATGTTCTTAAATGATCGAGATCCTCGGCTGTATAAAATGATGTATTGACAGTTACTCGAGATCCTGCGACGTCGCACGATTTGTACCAATTCCTCAAAATAGGTATAAAAACAAATACGAGTTGGTATAATACGGGTGCGGTAATCTAGTGTTTATGTTGAACAATCTCTTGGATGTGAGTTCTGATAACTTTATTCTTTCAATGCCATGAATGAATGATCTTTTGTTAATGCAAATACTCATATAATGTTTTCATCGAATCGTTAGAATACAGCAATGGAAAGCACCGAAAGCTACCTGAAGTTTTTTCATTGATACAGACTGTTGGTTGGAATAGTTCAAAAAAACACTCGAAATGGACACATGAAATTATTGAATTTAAAGTTATTGAACCATTTGTAGTCGAAAGATTTCTTGTGAGGTATTCCAGAATCGTTCGACTTCCGATTTCATCAGTAATGACACGAACATCTAGCTTCTTAGTTCATTATCGGATTACTCATTGAAGTCTGAATTGATTCAATGGTTTATTTGCTCATTACTTCTACAGAATTTTCAAAGAACAATTCATTCCAACTATAATAATGTATTATGTTTTCGAATGAGAATTTCTAATTTTATGGGTTCTGTCAGGGAACATCAAAATTCTTCTCCTGAGTTTATATTACATTCAGCTGAACTTTTGCTATTTCTACGTCTGAGTCCACCATGACATAATCTCCAAGACTCATTTTTCCTAATGAGAACCAATCATGTTTAATTGGTCGGGTGGAATCTAGATCAAAAAAATATTATATAAGTTTACAGTTTTTCTGTTCTGAAATGTGTATTTACCTAAATATGATGGTCATATTCATGTTGACATTAAAAGAGTTTAACCCAAGCCTAGATACTAACAACAAAAGATTGCATCAAGGATTTTCAGCGATTTTTGTCCGAAATAATAAGGCAAAACACAAGTAATATGTTCCACTTATTCCTGTGAATCTTATTTTTCATTCACAGAAGAATCTACTTTAGTTTCAGAGTGCATCTTTATAATTCTTGACCTGTTTGGAAATGATATAAGATTGACGATATGATATCCATTATGAAAATGAGTAATATATGACTCAAAATCCGACATGGATTGAAATTATATTCGAACTGAATTACAAATAAAAGTTTCTGAAATACATATGATTTAATGACCTAACGCACACGACCGACAATCGGTGAGCTACAATTTTGTCGGTCGAAATGCAGAACACGTATGTGAATGCACCAACGCACACGAACTACTTTTAGTCGTACCTACAAAACTGTCGGAGCGCGCTCCATTTGATTTTATTCGTAGACTGTCGTCCGTGTGCGTTAACCTCCTACAAAATAGTCGTTCACCGACAATCGTTCGTGTGCGTTAGGTCTTAATCTGAATAAAAAATGATATTTCCTGATATTCAACTGACTAATCTGAAATTCAATTGACGCTTTCTGAAATTGAAGTGACTAATATAAAATACAATTGACGGTTTCTGAAAACCATTTGGAGATGGTGTAGTTATGATGCTAAGAATTATTTTTCGCCTTCGGAATGTATTTACGATTTATCTGTTATGATGTATAGTGGAAACCGAACTGTTAACGGAGTATCTGGGAGAACATATGGATCAAGCAAAAAAAGACAGAATATCCTTTCCCCCCCCCCCCCCAAATGACGAAAAGAAAATTTCATAGAGAGAATCATACAAGTAGTGAGACCTAATGTGAGATTATAAGAGGTTTCCGATAAGAAATACAATGGTATCACTACTCTTCGATATTTCCATGCTTATCCAAGCCTAGGTCCTTCAAATCGGCTTTTGCTTATTTGGAAATGGTTTCCGCTCCTAAACATATAATTCTTTGTAGGCCCAACTAACGTAATTAAAAATCCATTACTCTGAATAGATTACAACAACGAAAATATGCTTGTAGAATGGGCATAATGGAATTTTGAAAATAATTCATATCCGAAAAAGATCATGATTTCTAAAGGTATTAATGTGAACAAAGAAAGCCAAATTTCGCCAAAACGAGATTTCAGCGGAAGTAATCGTCTGTTTTTGCTTAAGTGATTTCTTGAGCAACAATGGAAACGGGGATCACATGCTGTATTCTGAAAAAAAATTAGACCGATTACCTCGAAAAATAATGATCTGAGACCGTTTGTATATCAGCACCCCAGAGGTAAAGTGTGTTAAGTCACAATATCAAAATTAGACAAAAAAGAGATTATTCAGTTCGATCATTGTTTCAAAGAATGTGAACTGCCATTATTTGGCGACTTCATATACCTAGGGAGTCAAAAATGTGTTCCACTAGCTAGAATTTACTAATGTGAATCCAATATTGTAGATAGTTCGTGTCTGAAAAAATGTGACACTTTACCCTTATCAACTATTTTTCGACGTAGACTGAGCGGACAATCAAAAATTTAATTCCATCCCATTTGGAAAAACAAGGTCCAAAAGATTGGATGTCTTCTCGACGGCAGACTTTGCCATAGAAATCGAAACACCTAGACTCTAGAATTTTCATTCGAATTCAATGCACACCAAACACACTCTACAAACTAGAAAAAGATTTAATAATCCTTTCTAAGTGGAATATTTGTATGACAAATGTTCGATTGCAACCAGCTTGAACTCTCAGCCTGGTTTCACATGGTGAGGGTGTTTGCCCGTCCGAGGTTTCGCTTGTCAACGGGCCAAGGTGTAATACCATAGACTAGTCATAAGATAAAAGAAGTTTGAGTAATAACGTTGATCAACGCTAATACACAGTGTAGCATGGTTTCTTACACATTTTCCGGAATCGGGGTAGAATTGCCTCATACAATTGTGGAGGATGGGTTAGGATTCCAGGAAAAGTCGTAGAACGTTTTAATAATTTATTTAACAAAAACAAATTTTGAAGTTGGTTAAAACTTGTTAGTCTGAAAAGACTGATTTATAAATCGTCGCGGCAGAAAGTAATGGTTTTGTAGGACGTCGACGACGGTTGATAGGTTTAAAACTTTTTAGTCTGAAAAGACTGATTTTTTGTAGAATATATGGATTCCACACAGCGAAGGCGAGTCGATAATTAGTAATGGATTTTAAGGTCCCAACAGATGGAATTTGTCAGGCTGGTTCGTCGTTGGGTTTAGCGGCTGTGAATGTTGGTTGTTCGAGAAATATTCGAGTAGCAGGTAGCCGTTGAAGAGAAATCTGTTCGAAGCGTTGAAACAGATGTTTTTGCGTTGAGCGGAAGTGTCGAATATCTCGTCGAAGTTGCTGGGTTCGAAGTCTCGATGGAAAAGAATCTGTTTCTGCTTTCTTGCTGTATTTATGTCTTTTTGTCTTCACCTATTAGGGATGCGAATTTTTTGACCTAGAAAAGGCGTGACTTCATCGGATCTGCTCAAGTCGGATTTTAACGAATTATTGTTTTCGTTCCAGCTGGACTTGAAGAATTTTCGGTGATTTCGTCGACTTTGTTTTAACGGACTTAGAGAAATTCGCCACACACTCCCCTGCCAGTGATTTGCGTCAGTAAATCACGAAATCCGTGAGTTTCGATGAAAAACGAACTCTTCTCCCTGATCTGGTGTTTTCTCTTCTTTCTGGTTTTTCTTCGGTTTGGGAGGATTGTGGAGTTTGCGGCTCGGGCTGTTGATTATCTTCTTCTTCGCTTATAATGTAGGCTGGTTTCAGTCTATCTATGGTCACCGTTGTGTCTTTTCCGTTCATTTTCACGGTAAAGGTTTTCTCGCCTCGTTTGCTGACTTGGTATGGGCCGTCGTACGGTAATTGTAAGCATGTTTTTGGTCCATCATGCCTTACAAATACGTACTGGGTTGTTTCGAGGTCTTTAAACACGAAACTTCTCTTCTCGCCGTGTCTTGATCCTTTCACCGGTTTGATTCTCCTGATTTGGTCTCTCAAATCTTTGACGAATTCAGTGATGTCTTCGGATGTGGCTGGTTCCTCGTGAGCGGTCAGGAATTCTCCGGGTAATCTTATAGGTTCGCCGTAGGTAAGTTCTGCTGAGGTGGTTTTGAGGTCCTCTCTCCAGGCTGCTCGCATGCCAAGAAGGATTGTTGGCAACGACTCTGTCCATCGGTCGTTCTGGTGGCATTTGATCGCTGCTTTGAGTTGACGGTGGAAACGTTCGACCATGCCGTTGGCTGCTGGGTGGTAAGCCGTGGTGCGAAGATGCTTCGTGCCTGTCAACTTGCTGAGTTCGTTGAATAGACACGACTCAAACTGTCTGCCTTGGTCGGTAGTGATCCGGAGTGGTGTGCCAAATCTTGCAATCCAATTTGCATAGAATTCTTTGGCGACGGTGGTGGCTTCTTGATTCGTCATTGGGATGGCTTCTGGCCATCGGGTAAATCGGTCGACCATGGTTAGGCAGTAACGGAATCCCTCTGAATGTGGCATGATGACAATGTCGATGTGGACATGTTCGAATCTTCTCAATGGCGGAGAAAATGAACCAAGTGGGGCGGCGACATGGCGGGTTACTTTGGCTCGTTGGCATTCTATGCAACTGCGTGCCCATTTCTTGCAGTCTGCGTTGATGGAGGGCCAGACGAACCGTTGCTTGACCATTTTTGTTGTGGCGTTGATACCTGGGTGTGCCAGGTTGTGGACCATGTCGAATGCTGCTCTGCGGAATGGCTTCGTGATGAACGGTCGTGGTTGTGGCGTGGATGTGTCACAATACACGGCGATGTTCGTCTCTGGTGGCTTCACTCGTTGAAGGAGGAGTCCTGTATCTGAGTGCAGGTATCTCTGCAACTCGTCGTCTCTTCTCTGGGATTCAGCTAGGGCAGGAAACTCCAAGGTGGCTCTGATCTCGTCTACTCGTGATAGGGCATCTGCGACGACATTTTCTCCTCCTGGTATGTGCCGGATGTCCGTGGAAAACTGGGAGATGTAGTCTAGGTGGCGGAACTGACGTGGTGAGCACTTCTCTGGCTTCTGTTTGAAGGCGAAGGTCAGCGGCTTGTGGTCTGTGAAGATCGTGAAGGTCCGGGCCTCTACCATATGACGGAAATGTCTGATTGCTAGGTAGATTGCAAGCAGTTCTCGATCATAAGCTCCATATCGGGTTTCTGGTTGGGACAGCTTCTTGGAGAAGAATGCCAGTGGTTGCCATTCACCATTTACTTGTTGTTGGAGGGTGGCACCAACTGCAGTGTCGGATGCGTCAGTCACCAGGGCTAAGGGTGCGTCATCCTTGGGATGTGCTAGCAGGGTGGCTGATGCTAGTCTCTTCTTGGTTTCCTCGAATGCAGTGGAGGCTTCTGAGGTCCACTGTATGGTAGCTTTCCCCTTCAGGCTGGGTACCAGTAGATCGTTCAGTGGGGCTAGCGACTGGGATGCTCTGGGGATGAAACGCCGGTAGAAGTTTACCATGCCTAGGAATCGTCGTAGGTCCTTCGCTGTAGTTGGCTGGCTGTACTGCAAGATGTCTTGGACTCGGTCTGGCAGTGGTTTGGTTCCATCTGAAGATACCAGGTAACCCAAGAATTTTACCTCTGGTTGGCCGAATACGCATTTGGCTGGATTGAGGACGATGGAGTAATTTCGGAATCTCTCGAAGACGATCCGGAGATGTTCCATATGCTCTTCTTCGGTTGATGAGGCTATCAACACGTCGTCGATGTAGGAAAAGCAGAAGTCCAGTCCTCGTAGTACCTCGTCTATGAAGCGTTGGAAGGTCTGGGCTGCATTCCTCAGTCCGAAGGTCATGAACGGAAACTCGAACAGTCCAAAGGGTGTGGTGATTGCTGTCTTCGGGACGTCTTCTGCAGCAACTGGAATCTGGTTGTAGGCTCGCACCAGGTCTAGCGTCGTGAAGATGCTTCTTCCTCGAAGGATGTGGGTGAAGTCCTGGATGTGCCTCACGGGGTATCTGTCCGGGATCGTCCTGGCGTTGAGGGCTCGGTAGTCTCCGCATGGCCTCAGCTCGTCAGTGTTCCTCTTCGGTGCCAGGTGAAGTGGGGATGACCATGGGCTCTTGGATGGTCGGGCGATGCCTAACTGCAGCATGGCGTCGAACTCCTTCTTGGCTGCCTTCAGTTTCTCTGGTGCCAGTCGTCTTGGTCGGGCAGCAACAGGTGGTCCAGGGGTCGTCTTGATGTGGTGCCTGGTGTTGTGGGCGATCTCCCTTGCGGTCCCTCCAGGTCGAGTGATCTGTGAAAATTCAGTTAATAAGTAATGGTACCTTGAATTTCCGAAGATGGTTTTGACTTCTGGGATGTTGCACTCAGTCACTTCTCCTCGAGAGGTGAGTTGGGTGGTTCCATCTAGAAGTCTTTGGTTCCTCATGTCCACCAGCAGGTTGAAGTAGCTCAGGAAGTCTGCACCGATGATTGGCTTCGAGACATCTGCTACCACGAATCTCCATGTGAAGTCCCTCCTCAGTCCTAGGTTCAGCGACAGGGTGATGGTGCCATACGTGTTGATGACTGTCCCATTGGCTGCTGACAAGGAGTAGTTGGACTTCTCTCGTCTGCCGGTGGTTGCGTTTCGTGGAAAAACGCAAAGGTCCGCCCCAGTGTCGACCAGGAATTGAAGTTTGGACTCCCGATCGGTGATGAAGAGGCGGCGTGTTGGAGGGCTGTGATCACCTGCCGCATCTAGTGATGGCCCAGCTCGTTTCCCGCCTTGTAGTTGCAGGGCGGCTCACACTTCTTGGCATCGGCTCCAAACCTCCTGTGGTACCAGCAAGGTCCTTCTTGTCGAGGGCGGCTGCGGTCACGGCTTCGTTGTCGGCTGTGTGGACGTCCTCGGGAGTGTCCTCGGGAGTGGTCTTGGGAGTGGCCTCGGGGGTAGTCTCGTCGGTCCTTCATCAGCTCTGCTCGCAGTGCCTCGATCTGCTGGTTGACCCCCAGGGTAAGCTGCGCCATCTTCAGGTTGAACATGGCTTCCAGGGATGTCGTCTCTGCTACCTGTCGTGGGAGGGGTTGGTCACAGGCCATCAGGTTGTCTGCATGGGTTGCTAGGTCCTCGAGGCTGTGGTCCTTGACGATGGTCAGCGCTGTCTGGACGGTCCTTGGTAGGCGGCTCATCCACAGCGACTTCATGAGGCCCTCTGGGAAGGTGGTATCTGCAAGCCCCTGTAAATGACGTAAAAATTGAGAAGGCTTACGATCTCCTATTTCTTCGCGTTCTAGCAGACGACGGGACTTCTCTTCCTGCGATGCACTTAGCCTCCTGATCAGCTCCGACTTCAGCTTGGTGTAGGCTCCGGTCACTGGTGGGCTGAGAATCACATCCTTAACCTCGATGGCGAACTTGGCTGGCAGGGCTCCTGTGACGTGGCCGAACTTGGTCTCCTCCAATGTAACTCCCGCGGCTTGGAAGCTCCTCTCAACCATTGCGAACCATAGCTCAGGTTCGTGGGCGATGAACTCCGGGATCTTGACGGCGACTCTGGATATTTCGGCAGCTCCGTTTTCTGTCATCCTCTCGTTCGGTCGTAGGGTTCTAGTCACTTACCTGGATCACGTCGGGGTCACCAATTTGTGGAGGATGGGTTAGGATTCCAGGAAAAGTCGTAGAACGTTTTAATAATTTATTTAACAAAAACAAATTTTGAAGTTGGTTAAAACTTGTTAGTCTGAAAAGACTGATTTATAAATCGTCGCGGCAGAAAGTAATGGTTTTGTAGGACGTCGACGACGGTTGATAGGTTTAAAAACTTTTTAGTCTGAAAAGACTGATTTTTTGTAGAATATATGGATTCCACACAGCGAAGGCGAGTCGATAATTAGTAATGGATTTTAAGGTCCCAACAGATGGAATTTGTCAGGCTGGTTCGTCGTTGGGTTTAGCGGCTGTGAATGTTGGTTGTTCGAGAAATATTCGAGTAGCAGGTAGCCGTTGAAGAGAAATCTGTTCGAAGCGTTGAAACAGATGTTTTTGCGTTGAGCGGAAGTGTCGAATATCTCGTCGAAGTTGCTGGGTTCGAAGTCTCGATGGAAAAGAATCTGTTTCTGCTTTCTTGCTGTATTTATGTCTTTTTGTCTTCACCTATTAGGGATGCGAATTTTTTGACCTAGAAAAGGCGTGACTTCATCGGATCTGCTCAAGTCGGATTTTAACGAATTATTGTTTTCGTTCCAGCTGGACTTGAAGAATTTTCGGTGATTTCGTCGACTTTGTTTTAACGGACTTAGAGAAATTCGCCACACAATAATTGTTTCGACCTCGAACATATGTGTCTTTAGAAGTAATGAAATTCGCGGAGAAAAAAAGGTTCGGTTTAGTGTATAGGCTTTACGATATTTCATTCTTCCCATTGAATTTTTTGTTTTTCTAATCATATAATAATAATTATGACATCTTTCTTCATGTAACTTGTCCGTATGTATCAGCCACGATTTCCTACACTCGCAGAAATTCAGGGTTCGGCGTATTGTAGGTGAAGCGTTGTGTGAAATAATTTCTTATGGACCAGAGTCAATAGGCCCCGGAGACTTCTTCAATTTCATTACATTATACTCAAATAATTATACCAGAAATTCAATCAATCCAACTCTAAAAGTTGAATGATATCTATCACAATAATCTGAATGATAATATATTTCATTTATATTTATTGGAGAACATTTGCCTTTATTATTGATTGCTATATTATTTGAATTTTCATTTATGAATCAAATCAAATATCTGTATTCACAAATCAATGTACTGGGTACATGGAGAAGAACATGTCATATATATCTCCTTGACGACATTCTATCGTTGCTTGATGAAAGATTATCCATATTCATGACAGAACGTTATTTTTCTTTTAATTAAACATAAAAGTTCGAATTGGTGAAGCTGGGATAACAAAAACAGAAATCCACTTGCGAAACATTGATTTTCTACGGACAATAAAAAAGTAGGTACCACGTTCGAATAATTAAAACTTGTAATATATTGAGGTGTCAGATTAATCGAAGGGATTGAAATTTTTTTGTTGAAAACCAATACTCAGTTTCAGGAAGATTTTATATATCGGACTAAGACTACAAGTACACGTTTCACATAATTTGTATGATTCACATGAAAATAATAGAAATCTTCTGAAAAATACCTCTGATATGTACATATTGTATATTTTAAACGTATAACGATTCATGAGTTCAAAGGAAACACACTTCGTCATTCCGATTCAGTTTAGTGGAAAAGAGACAGGCTGAAGAAGAAAATTTTCTAATATTTCATGTGAATAATTTTATCTCATGAAATTATTTCTGGAATAAAGGTTTCCATTGATGTGATGGATCACACGACCCATGTGATATATTCTACTCATTATCACCTTTATATATCATCACATTATATAATCATATAAGAAATTCAATGAACCCAACTTTTGAAAGTGAGTTCGAACATATTTATTGAAAATTTCGACTTTTCCGAAAATTAATTCAAGTTCGATGATGATAGGGGCTTCCCTTCAAGATACAACCACACATTAATGAAAGGACAGTTCTGAGTATGTGTGGGATATGGGATATCAACTGATACAATGTAAACTTACATGTGAATGATTATTCGGGTAGAAATTTTGTCAATAGACTGCTAACCTGAATATTTATTCTCAAGAAAGCAAGATATTTCAGTCATAATAAAGAGTGCTTCAAGCAAGAGTATATGGTCAAATAAAGACTCTGAATAAAGGTTTAGTGGCTAAATTCTAAACAATACCACATGGGTGACTCAAGCCCACCGTTTCTGAAGTTATTTCACATAATGTCAGAAATTATCGTCAATTGGACATGCATCATTGATTTAATTGAAAATTTCCATTTATTCGTAAAAAAATGTACCTATTGAATTATTGAAATCCAATTTTAAAGGTGTTCCTTGAAACAACTAAATCAATTTCCATTATATTGTAGTATATAATCATGATCATGAATGAAGTAAATCCGTAGATTGAATTCGTCTATGTTCTTTCAACAATTTCGGTCTGATATTTTTCCATCCTGATTGCAATACTTTCACTCATTTCGAATTGAGCGATTTTTCAAAATTATTCTGATTGTAACAAGACCTGTTTATTCTAATGTACAAAAGGACAAAAAATATCATTTGATTATTTTGGAAAATTCCCATTCAACGATGAGTACCGGAGTTGTTAGAACACTTTGATGAAGAAAATAAAATTACCATCAATCATAACATACATTATCTATAGTACTAATTTTTTGATCATATTTGAATATCAGAAATTCAACTGAAATATAAGAAATACATATTTTGTCTTGAAGTAACAACAGTTTTTCAAAGAATAGGTCCTTTCACTGAACACTTCTATATATCGATTGTTAAAGCTCGATACCTTGAATATACTTTTTCGCCAATTTTACAGGAGAGATGAAAAACCGTCTAGAACTTGAAAACCTTAAATCTGAAGTGTCACAATGAAGGCGTAGAATGTTTTTCTGTAAATTTTGGTACTAAAAACTAAACTCACATAGAAAGTGTATATACAAGGTATCACGTGATAAACGTCTTAAATCTAACAGTAATTTCAAAAATCAAAATGGTAAGTGAAGAAAAAACGTTATATAAAATATACGAAATTTAAACATCAATCAGATTTTTGAAATTATTCATTTTCTATATACACCTGACTCTGTGGTATAGCCTTGTAATTGGCACCTCGGATATAGACTTCGTCTTCTTCGAGATACTTTGGAGCAGTAGCAATTCACAAGATATTCCACTTCAATCGTTTTTATTGATGTGCTGGTGGTAATTTTGACTGCAGAAATATCTGATCATTGAGGAACAAATCTCCTGAACTGTTGTTTTAAATATCACATAGACTGACGTCCAGTTCCGTAGGAGTCACTGTCAGCTAGAAAAATACCTATCCATCTGTGGGGATTTCTCCCGAGCCTCACTTCGGGTCTGACTCCAACAAAGGTGAAGCCAGGTGGTGTCCTTTATAATTTCCTTTATAATTTCAGTTGCCCTAGCTTCATCTTCCTGTGAAACGTCCTCTGTGCAAGGTAGTAAGTTCACCATGACAACCACCGATGACATAAGCCAAATGCAGTATATCAAATAAATAACAGCAATGATTTTCTGTAACGAAAAAAAAATTTACTTCAACAAAATATTGTTCCGAGATTCTTATGGACAAAATATATATTCTTTGAGAACATCATTAATGATTGAATGAATTGATTGAATGAAATTTTACTTACGTTCTGTCTTGTAGTAGACATCTCGAGCACCAGATTTTCTACTAAAGCCACTAGAGCTGCTTCATGCGAATTTATAAATTATGGCGCTCACTGGCGAACCTGACGTTTGAATTATGGTTCAAGCGAAAATGGACAGAAATGACCTGGATGTCTAATTTCTTCGAATTCAATTACTTTTCAATAGATTTTTGGAACATTCCGCTAAGGAGTAATATGAAAAATTTTCGGCATACCTATGTTATTTCCCACGATATGAATACTCCAGATTTATCCAAGAAAAAATTAATCACGGTAAAGTAAGTCTTGTTTTCTGATTATCATCAACGCCTGAAGAAAATTTTTCGTTTTAGATATATTCATCACACTCCATTCGATGTTCGATGGTAGTATAACTTATGGGGAAATTTTATACAGGGTGTCCGAAACAGGGCTTCAAAGTGAGACTTGATAAAATAATGAAACCTAATTCTTTTCAAATGGCAACCTAACAACTTTGTAATTCCGATCGATTGCTCAGCAAAAACTAGTTAGAGTATCCCCAACATTTCATGCCTTTGAAGTCAGTATTTGTGCCGTTATTGAATAAAATTCGAGTTTCACGACCAAAGCCAGGTTTCACTCAGTCGAATTCATTTGTATGCTTGTGTTTTTAGTAGGCTGTGTTAAGAACTGTCAATCTTACTTTTTTCATAATGATCAAATAAACAAACAAAAATTTCAGGTTAAAATTTTCACCCAATAATACATATTCAATCAAATTTTCAATTTAATTAATTCTTCAACGAACTCCACCCTCTGTAGGTGGGATTAATCCCGCAGTGCAACCTGCACCCCAACTTCAAACTCCTATTTTTACGAACCTTTCATTTTATAGTACCCCATAGATAAAAATCAAGGAGTGTTAGGTCTGGAGAATGAGGGGGCTTTTCTTATGGACCATTGAATCTGATATTTTGTTACATTCATTATGAATGGAGAACATATTCAATACATCACTGTTAACACAATTCTGATTTTGCTTAGTGCCCGATTCATCAAACAACGAGTATGAATGACAATTCTCAACAATGCATTATAAATAAATTAATATATTTACATTTGACAAAGTCAACATGAAAACTATCAGAATAAATCTAATATTCTTCTAAGAAACCTGGCTTTCTTTAATCCCAAATTCGAATTTCACTCAATAACTGCAAAATTACTAATTTTAAAACCATGAACTGTTGGGCATTCTCTTACTACTTTTTGACGAGCAATCTATAAGAATTATAAAATTATTTGGTTGCCATTCGAAAAAAAGAAATTTTAAAGTTTGACCAATGCTCACTTCGAAGCCTTGTTTCATCAAACTTGTGAAGAATTGAATGAAGAACTCAGAGATGTTTACATTTGAAATAACTTACTTTACATTCGTTGATAGAATGGACTATGAAACCAAAATGCAAAATCTTGAATTCTTATTACAATTTCTTTCTCGAGAAATTCTGATGAAACATATGAAACAATCACCCGGTATACTCTCTGTTGAAATATCCTTCCGAATTGCGATACTTTTTAAGGAACAGTACCTAGAAAATTAAAATGTGTTCGTTAATAATAAAATGATAGATTTGAATGAGATGAAATCTTCCACTGTCACTATGCTTTTTCATATCTTTCACCCACATTTATTTTATTCTTGGAATAATTTAACATGATTATGTTTCATGTTCCGAGTTTGATACTTGATATTTTTGTCTACCATCACGGGAAAAAAACTGGAAACATTGTTTTGAAAGCTCAATAACTTTTCAAAGTTAAATTTCTCTGAGGTAAAATATGAAAATTATTGCCGAATCTGTTAGTTACTCCGATGAATCAATGTTTCAGATTTGATCAGGAAAAAATGAGTCACGTTGAATTGTGTCTTATTCTTTGAAAATTTTCAATTTCATTTTTGGAAAATATTTCCGAAATCCGCAAAATATCATTTCGAATAAAATCGCTGAAAAATCTATGAAACTTAAATTATATTTCGGGAAAATCTGGGGAAGTTTGTAATAGAATAGAATAGAATAGAAAAAATCTCTATTTCTAGTAACTACAACCAGCAGAAGATAATAGTGTCAAAAAAGAAAAAAAATTACAATTTATTATGAAATTCTCCTAAATCATAGGGCTCTAATGTCATTAACATTTCATATATAGTTTTTTTAAATTTTCTAATATTTGTTTCTCTCCTAATGTGACTTGGCAGTTTATTGTATATTTTCAAGCAAGAATAGTGACAACCTTTCTCAGTCATTGTAAGGTGATGCTTAGGATAAATATGAGAACATTTCACAGAATCATTAAATAGCCAGAATAACATGAGCAGGTCGTTCTCAACTTTATATAGATTTCAAAACGAAATTGAGATGCCGAATTCAAATTCTGCAATAAATTTCAAATGTCTGAAAATCAATCCCAGATAATGTAGGATTCGAATCCGTGAAAGATTTAAGAAAAAGACACCAGATGAGTGAACGAAATTTTTCCAGTACTAGTTGAAGATGTCACACCATTGAAATTATGTGTTGGGATAGGGTGTGAATCACGTTCATGCATTTTTTTTTAAATCAATGGACACTGAATCAGACCTAAACTTCGCAAGACGTTTGTATTTCAATCTTGAATTCGATACTCTCCGAATGATATGAGAATATATCCATAAACAATCGTTTGCAATGATAAGAATTCGCATCCATTAGCATATCGCGAATATTCGAAACTCCATGATATCAGCCGTCGCAAGTTCCCGGCGTTGCCGTCTCGAATGTATCTGGTCCTTATAAACGAGACTCGATATACAGGTGGCGATTTTGTCGCCGCCAACCGTCAGATCGTGGAACTAAAACTGTATATATGCATGATGTTTTTCGACCGAAACGAGATCCGATCGAAATTTTCGAAAATGAGTATTTTAGGATCAGTGGACCTAGATCTAACCATATACACGCAAAAAAACACGAGATCCGTTTTCGGATCTCGTTCTGCCAAATGGATCTCGGACCGTTCAGAAAACTTCATGAACGGATCTCGTTCGGATATATTTATATATATATATATATATATATATATATATATATATATATATATATATATATATATAAAACTGAAACAGAAAATCGCAGCCTTGGGAAATCGTCTAAGAAGATATCACAAAAGAAGCATGAGATATCAACAGAACAACCTCTTTGCAAATAATCAGAAAATGTTTTTCAGGAAGCTAGACCAACAAGCAAATGAAGACGATAGTGCTCCTCCAAACCAGGAAATAATGAGAGAATACTGGTCGCCAGTATGGTCTAAAACAGTCCAACACAACAAGGATGCACGATGGATTGAAGTGGAATGGCAAGCCCATCAAAATCTACAGAAAATGCAAGCTGTCTCGGTCACCGAACAGGATATCAGGAACAGCGTAAAGAGGATGAAAAATCGGGCCTCGCCTGGTATAGATGGCATTAGTGTTGGGTAGTACACGGTTTAAAATTGAGTTTGTAAGAGGTGCCTTACTTTTGTATTCAAGCAGTACAGTGTACCACTTCCAATGAGGCGAGGCGTTCCGGGACTTCCGGGCGTTCATGACGCGTTAGGCAGTCGAGACAAAATTTGCTCTACTACATACTGTGTCGCTCGCAACTGGAACTGGACCGATGCAAGTAAAAGAAAGGGGGATAACGTCGAACGTCGTTACGTTTGTTAGACGTTAGCCCGGTCGTCCACTGCAAGCGTTTTCGAGCGTTTTATGGCTCTCGCGAAACGAGCGTATACGTGCGGCAAGTTGTTACAGATCCCAAGCAATGTATTCCAATTCAGCTGCGTCCAGTACAGGCGACTTCGAGCGGGCGTACACGAGCGGCTACGAGCTTCGACGCTTGATCCGCCTGAAATGGGATCTGTAGCGCGTGTACGCTCGAACGCTAGAAACGCTGGCTCTATTTACGAAGTAAAATCCTTTCCGCGTAGAGAAATTCGTATGGAATTCGTTGGACATGGATTCTGCTCAAAACTATCTTTAATGAAATTTATTTCATTTTTTCTTTTTTCTGTTTTAACACTCATTTGATGTCGATTGGTGTGTCTTTTTTTCTGAACACACTTGTCTCTTATATGAATGAAATTCAAGGAAATCTTGATGTCAAATTTTGTGTGATGAAAAGTCTGTGGTGCAATGCCTAAAGACTTGATGACGGTATGCCGATGATGTTTTCGTTATTTGACAACATGGCAAAGAAGAATCAAGTGTTTTCAGAAAAAAGTCACACAACAATCGATATCTAAATATATATTCAAATCAGTCAAATGAGTGGTATTATAAAAACACTTAACGGTGGGGCTCATTTAATTTCATCTACAAATGAAATGAGAAATAATTAAATTAATTTCATTAACCCTGAGTTGCAGGAACGTCCATTAAATTTAATGCTGCCTCAATTCTCCATTAAACGGAGTATCCATGGCTACCGTCTATGGATATTCCATTTAAGGGAGACTTAAGGCGGCATTAAATTTAAATGGACGTTCCTGCAACTCAGTGTAAGAGTATTCTTGAGGATAATAAATATCCAACGAATTTCATTTGAAAAATTATTTCAAATTCAGAGAGTATAATGATGAACAGGGACCAACAAGAAACCGTCAAGAATAAACAATGTCATTTAATTTGATTTCTCATGTTCATGGACTTTCAGGAAAAATTCAAAGAATTGGTTCTAAATTCAATATGAGAACCGTTTTCAAAACACGAAATGATTTAAGATCTAAACTTACAAAAACTTAATATTCAAATCAGAAATTGTTTTTACAATATTCCTTGTATTTATGGAAAAACCTATACCTACACGAGAAACATCAACACCTTTCGAAATTAGAAAATTAGAATAACATAAAATGTAGAGATATTGGTAGATCGCGATCATGTGACTTCCAAGGGGCGATCACATGATGGATTGGAATAACACGAAAATTCTAATGATGGAACCTGACAGTTATATAGGAATGATAATCTGTTAAATTGTTCGGTGGGTGTGGATCGTATTGATTTGTTGAAAATGGAACTGATTTCAGGGAATCTTGAAATGAAGTAGCAATTTCACCATCATAGTTATTAATATTAATCTATGATCATCATGGATTGGTGAATGTCAATTCGGAAATCAGTAATTCTCAATATTACGTAAAGCTCATGTTGAGAAATTGTCTGAAAAGGGAGTCTGATATAAACTACGAAACGTTACAAAGCTTGAGAGTTCGAAGTGTTGCCCAATGAAGTTTTATCGTTTCTCAAATACATTCAGAAATATTCTTTGCTTCTTCCCATAGGAATTGAAAAATCGCTCAGGATATTTTTCCAATTATTGATTTTGGAGATGTTTGAATTCTCCCAAGGATTTTTGGTTCTGAAAATTTTGTGCATCCAATAATGGCAGGACCTCTATGTTTCCGTCGTCTTTTGACTAAATAACTTGACTCTAGAATGTACAAGTCCTCCGGATTCAAAGCATATTGCACTCAATGCTAAAAGAATACGAACGATGTTATTTTCGAAGACAAACTATGGTCTTTGTATCAGGCAATTGGTTATATCACTGAATGGAACGCAAGAAGCCGCAACCGTCACCGCTGCCAGTGGACGAACCCTGCAGCCCATTGCCGCCTGTGTTCTAGCAGCTACGAACGCTTGTTTCGCGTGAGCGCGTTGCCGCCTGAATACGCTTGCAGTGGACGACCGGGCTTAGCCCGGTTGTCCACTGCAAGCGTTTTCGAGCGTTTTATGGCTCTCGCGAAACGAGCGTATACGTGCGGCAAGTTGCTACAGATCCCAAGCAAAGTATTCCAATGCAGCTGCGTCCAGTACAGGCGACTTCGAGCGGGCGTACACGAGCGGCTACGAGCTTCGCCGCTTGATCCGCCTGAAATGGGATCTGTAGCGCGTGTACGCTCGAACGCTAGAAACGCTGGCTCTATTTACGAAGTAAAATCCTTTCCGCGTAGAGAAATTCGTATGGAATTCGTTGGACATGGATCCTCCTCAAAACTATCTTTAATGAAATTAATTTCATTTTTTCTTTTTTCAGTTGTTGATGAATTAAATGATCCCAATCATAAAGTGTTTTCATAAAAGCTGTTTTAACACTCATTTGATATCGATTGGTGTGTCTTTTTTTCTGAACACACTTGTCTCTTATATGAATGAAATTCAAGGAAATCTTGATGTCAAATTTTGTGTGTTGAAAAGTCTGTGGTGCAATGCCTAAGGACTTGATGACGGTATGCCGATGATGTTTTCGTGATTTGACAACATGGCAAAAAAGAATCAAGTGGTTTCAGAAAAAAGTCACACAACAATCGATGTCTAAATATATATTCAAATCAGTCAAATGAGTGGTATTATGAAAACACTTAACGGTGGGGCTCATTTAATTTCATCTACAAATGAAATAAAAAATAATTAAATTAATTTCATTTAAAGTATTCTTGAGGATAATAAATATCCAACGAATTTGATTTGAAAAATTATTTCAAATTTAGAGGGTATATTGATAATCAGGGACCAACAAGAAACCGTCAAGAATAAACAATGTCATTTAATTTGATTTCTCATGTTCATGGACTTTCAGGAAAAATTCAAAGAATTGGTTCTAAATTCAATATGAGAACCGTTTTCAAAACACGAAATGATTTAAGATCTAAACTTACAAAAACTAAATTTTCAAATAAGAAATTGTATTTACAATATTCCTTGTATTTATGGAAAATCCTATACCTACACGAGAAACATCAACAACTTTCGAAATTAGAAAATTAGAATAACATAAAATGTAGAGATATTGGTAGATCACGATCATGTGACTTCCAATAGGCGATCACATGATGGATTGGAATAACACGAAAAATCTAATGATGGAACCTGACAGTTATAAAAGAATGATAATCTGTTAAATTGTTCGGTGGGTGTGGATCGTATTTGGAATGATTTGTTGAAAATGGAATTCATTTTGAAATGAAGTAGCAATTTCACCATCATAGTTATTAATATTAATCTATGATCATCATGGATTGGTGAATGTCAATTGGGAAATCAATAATTCTCAATATTACGTAAAGCTCATGTTGAGAAATTGTCTGAAAAGGGAGTCTGATATAAACTCCGAAACGTTAGAAAGCTTGAGAGTTCGAAGTGTTGCCCCAATGAAGTTTTATCGTTTCTCAAATACATTCAGAAATATTCTTTGCTTCTTCCCATAGGAATTGAAAAATCGCTGAGGATATTTTTCCAATTATTGATTTTGGAGATGTTTGAATTCTATCAAGGATTTTTGGTTCTGAAAATTGGGTGCATCCAATAACGGCAGCACCTCTGTGTTTCCGTCGACTTTTGACCAAATAACTTGACTCTAGAATGTACAAGTCCTCCGGATTCAAAGCATATTGCACTCAATGCTAAAAGAATACGAACGATGTTATTTTCGAAGACAAACTTTGGTCTTTGTATCAGGCAATTGGTTATATCACTGAATGGAACGCAAGAAGCCGCAACCGTCGCCGCTGCCAGTGGACGAACCCTGCAGCCCATTGCCGCCTGTGTTGTAGCAGCTACGAACGCTTGTTTCGCGTGAGCGCGTTGCCGCCTGAATACGCTTGCAGTGGACGACCAGGCTTAGAGTTAGAGTTGAAGCGGTGGGGAAGGCAGAAGGCACACTAATTCAGAATGTGTATTAACAACAATTGGAAGTTTGTATTGAAAATGGTGCGACGGTGAGTGGGTGAGAGTGGAAGGTCTCGTAATATTTCTTTGATTCAAATCACAAATTACACCGAATATGAAGGTATATAGTTATAAAAAATAATTGAAAATATATTCAATATATTCTCATTCAACCAAAAATTTTAAGTATTTTATAAACAGTTTGTTAGTTTAGGAACGAATTCTTTTCATTACAATTTATAAATTCAACATGAGCTGAGATCATATGATCTCTGGCTGGATGTTATTAATATTAATGGTTTTATCTTAAGATGATAATATCATCCTGATTATACTTTCAAGGTTTGGAGAATTCAGAATACCACATTCTTGAGCCTGAACCCGTTGTTCTTCATTGTGTTCAGCGGACATATTCCCACACAAAAAATTTGAGCAGAGAATATATTTTGAAAATATTTATTTCAATGAAATATAAATAAAATGAAACTTTCATAAAAAAACGGAACATGTAAAAAAACAAAAAATAAAAGTTATTGAAAATGAAAATAAATTATTATAAATTTGAACTTCAGAATAAAATTCTTATTTAATTTGAAATAATTCAGATACAATTCGCAATTTCAACATTCATGACTATGAGGCTCATGGGACTATACTTTCTCCTTCTATGAATAAACAATATTCTCCTTGTAGTACAAACTCCCTGTATATTCGGTCGGTAAGAGGTTGGAGTGCCAAAACAAAGAAGCAACCTGAAAGAACAACCCTAGTTTTGTTATGAGGAATAACCCCCAGTCCAGATGGAAGTACCTTCTATCAACATGAAAGCAATTAGTGTAGGGTCACTGTATTTTTATTATTTCAGTTCGACAAAACACATCTGATTATCAGAATCAGATCGCTCGGATTGCGCTCCCGGCGAAATTCTACGGCCGATCGATCCGATGTGTTTGTCGTTGTCGAGATGTCGAGTCCGAGACTCTTGTCTTCCGAACCAAAGATTATAAAGTCTCTATAATCTTTGTTCCGAACAATCCGAACCCCCCCTACCAAACCAACAGTACCTGCGTGCCTGCGTCGGTCTCGCTCCCTGCGTCTTTCGGCTCTTCCGAATCGTAACGTAACCCTTCGTACTTCGTACCATCCTCCTCGCTAGATCGCCCCACAGATGCGTAGTCGCTTAGTGGGACATTCGAATTGAGGTGATACAGTTTTTCAAAAGGAGCCGCTCTTACATTTCTGGGTCGTGTCCGGGACACATGAACCGCATCTTACAAGAGCTACCCAACACTAGATGGCATCCACAACTACTGGTGGAAATCGCTGACCTCTACTCACAAGATAATGGCCACTCTGATAGAAAACGCTCTAGAGAACCCCCATACAATACCCAAATACCTCACGAAGGGGACTTCCATCTTGTTACCAAAAAAGGGAGATCTTTCGAAACCTGAAAACTATAGACCAATAACATGCCTGTCGTCTGCATATAAGATCCTTACATCCATACTGGCCCACAAAATTAACTCCCACCTCAATGTCAATAACATCATGGCATGGGAGCAGAATGGATGTAAAAGAAAAAGCCGCGGTTGCAAGGAACTTCTGGTGATCGAAAATTCAGTAACCAGGCAAGCGAAAAGACGCCACAAAAACTTAGTCATAGCTTGGATTGATTATCAAAAGGCCTATGATTCAGTACCACACTCGTGGTTTATCGAAGTCTTGGAGATCTACAAGGTGGAGCCGCGCGTGATCGAGATGCTCAGGGTTATGATGGCAACATGGAGAACAACACTCACGCTAGGGAAATCAGCGAAGTATGAAACAGCTGAAATCGAGATAAGAAGAGGCATATTTCAAGGAGACTGCCTAAGCCCATCAAGGTTCTGCTTGGCTCTCAACATACTTAGTAACATGTTGAACAGATCAGCATACGGTTATTCGATCACAGACCGAGCGAGGCTCTCTCATTTATTTTATATGGATGATTTGAAGCTTTTTGCAAGGGGAAAGGCGCAACTGGAAGGGCTCCTGGAAGTGGTAAGGATATTCAGCGAGGATATAAGAATGACATTTGGTCTAGAGAAATGTGCTTCAGTTAATATCAAGAGAGGGAAATTAATGGAGGAGGAGAATATAAGGATGAGAGATGGTGAAGAAATAAAACACTTGAACATAGAAGAAAGGTATAAATATTTAGGATTACAACAAACATTTGAAATCATACAATCAGAAAATAAAGAATTTGCAAAAATAGAACTAATGAGAAGAACAAATATTATACTGAAATCCCATCTCTCATCAAAAAACAAAATCATGGCTATTAATATCTGGGCTATTCCTTCGTTTACCCATACTGCAGGGGTCAAAGACGGACCTACAACGGATAGACAGAAAAATCAGAAGCGCAATGACACAATTTGGTCTTCTCCATCCAAATTCGGCCATTGAAAGAGTGTACTTACCTCGAAAAGAAGGAGGACGAGGCCTAAAATCCGTGGAAGAGACCAGCCTGAAAGAAGAAAAGAGCATCAAGAACAGTATTAAAAAAACATACTTACCAGTTCACCAATAGATAGCAGACCAGGATGGTGCCCCAACCGACGTAGAGCTAGCCAGTGATGACGGACCTGAAAAAGAAGAAATGCAGAAAGAACTAAGGCAAAGATGTCGTTCGAAACAGCTACACGGGAGGTTCTACGCGAGCTTGCACCAAGAAGAAGTGGACATGCCAGCATCAAATACCTACCTCACACAGGGCTACTTGTTTCCACAGACAGAAGGAACCATATTCGCCATCCAAGATCAGGTGGTACCTACACGGAACTATACCCATCATATTATTAAGAAGCAAGTAGAAAACACCAAATGCAGACTGGGTAATGGAGTTGAAGAAACAGTCCAACATTTATCAGCCGGATGCTCCTCCTTAGCAGGGACTCAATATTTATCCCGCCACAATAATATGGGGAAAGTGGTACACCAGATGCTATGTATCGAGAAACAGCTTACCCAGCATTTCACCCCACACCATATGTATATCCCAGCACCTATAATAGAAAATGAACACACAAAAATTTACTGGGATATCTCGATAATAACGGATTTGGGAGCTGAGCATAACAGACCTGATATGGTGGTTTGGAATAAGGAGGAGAAGACAGCAATCATAGTAGACTTCGCAGTTCTCCAAGATTATAACATGATAAAGACCTACGGGGAGAAGATAAGCAAATACACGCCGCTGGCATGGCAGATGAAGGAGTTATGGGGGTTAAAGAAGGTTGAAAGTATGCCCTGGATAATGAGCGTGAACGGACTAGTGCTAAAAAAAAACGATCACACACCTGAAGGAACTACAACTTCCTCATAGCACAATAAGATGGATGCAGAAGGCGGTTATACTTGGCACCGTCGGCATAATAAGACGAGTCGTCTCTCCGCATTGAAACGGAGTCTCCCTTGGTAGACTATCCGAGAGGCTTCGATTTATACCACGAGCAAGTGTGAAATAAAAAAAAAATATATATATATATATATATATATAAAATAGGTTTAGGAAGGTTTTTGGGAATCTCGGTCTTATCAAGTTAAGTAATACACTTCTATATCATTCCGGTAATATTTATTACCTTTTTCAAGGAGCTGTAACAAATATAAAACTAAATGTTACAAAGGTTATAGAGTACATTATCGACAAGAGTACATACATATAATGTGGTTTTTGATTAAATATATAATTATGTTTTTCGGGAGGAAGACTTCGTTTTTAAAAAAAAAAACTACTTTACTTTATTCAATACAATACAACGTTAATACTTGGTAGAGCTACTAGATCGATTAATTAACTGACTAGAAATTGTCATTCACAGATATTTATAACATTCTCTTATCTTACTCTTCCTGCGTATTCACTGCAGGTGTTCATTGTTTAGTCTGCAAAATACAACATAGTAATATATCGAGTCAATGGTATATAGAGAAACAATGTATCTAATTAGTATGGGGCCATATTATGTAATTCCTCCCCCCTTTGGATAAAGGTATCACCTTGATTAGGTGTAGCTTTACATTTTTCAAAATATTTCAATAAAATGTATAAAATAATTAAAAACATAAATATTCCTATAATAATCATAAAAGTTGATGATGTACTTGGATTCCATCTTTGGATTTCTTCTAACTTGACATCTTGAATATCTTCTTCCTGGATATCTTCTTTTTCCTCTTCTTGGGATTGGTTTCGTGAGATTATCGCCGTCTTGGGTAGAATTATGTATTTTTCCTCATTTTTAATCGAAGTTGGGAATATCTCTTTTTGGAAGTTACTTATAATACATTTCGATTGGATTATCGCCATCGGTGAAGTGAAGTAATATTTTGTTTGTTGAGGACATTTTTCTTGAATCTCCATATTATTTATCGAAAGGATGCTTCCATCTTCCAAAGTTTTCAAATTTGATATAGGAATAACCTTTTTCCTGGGACAATTTTCTAAATGTGTCTTCAATACAGTATTCATACATTCTGGAGGTTTTGTTAAGGAGTCTTGATCGCAAAGGAAATCTTCTTCGACTGCATGACATTCACTGGTTGACCATTTCAATTCTTCTTGTTGAGTGAGCATATAAGGATTGGTATAAGGAAGGGTTAAGTTCTTCTGAGGGATATAGTAAAACTTGTATAGATTAAAATTTTCTTCATAAACGGTCGGAATTGATATAAGAAATAATAGAACTTTCTCTTTAAATATGACTTTTGTATGACATAACTGATAATAATCTTTTAAATGATGCATTGGAATACTAGTGTCATTTTTAATTAATTCTGCGAATTTTGTATATGGCAAAATAGATTCATGTAGAATATGTAATCTAGCAAAGCTCACTGCTGTTTGGATTTCATCTAATATACTTTTAATATCTTTAATTTCAAATGTGAGAAGATGCATGTGTTCAATGTGTCTCAATTGCGGTATTGTTCGTAATAATTTATAATTATCTGCAAATTGTCGAAATTTATCAATATACTTATTTTTCAAATCATTAATTACAGTAGCAATCTGTCTTTGATTCCTCATAAGTGTGTCCTCGTTTCTTGCTATACTTTCAAAATAATTTTTATAAAGTTCTTCGTCGTCTGAATCTAAGGTTCCAAATAAAATCTTTGAAATTTTACCTCCAATATTAATAAGTCCTCTTTTAACTCTTATTTTTCCATTAACAAGTTCTTCTAAAGTTTTAATATTAATTGTATTCGAATGTTGTAAATATTCATAATGCGGCGTTTGTGTAAATCCCAATAATTCTTTATTTTTCAAATTATCAATTTCTTTCTGATACTTTAAAATAAGATCCTCGACTTGTTTCAAATCAATATGATAAATCAGTTGTATATTTTTCTTTGTTATATACGCTTTTCCAAGTAAAATGGGGAGTATATTATTTTCCAAGGGAGTAATTTTAATACTGGTTATTATAATTATCTTTAGTATTATAAGAAGGAAAACGAAGTGTTTCATCTTGAATCTGAAACAAAATGATATTATTTCTTCCTCTGTTTCACGATTTTCTTATGATAAATGTGTTTATTCTTACAATCCTTTATTCTGTGAGAATCTATTTCGCGAGCATCTATCTCTTTATACACTGGGTCGAGTTTCCTAGTAATGGGAGTTTTGATATAAGTAGGATTTTTATTTAAGGGGTGATCTTTCTCAGCTTTACGTTTTTCATTAATTTTTTCTTAACGGTTTACATTTTTCAGATTCTTTGACTCTAAGTGTTTTGATATTTCATTCAAGTTTTCTCGATAATTTTGAATATAATTTTCTACTCTTTCATTATGACTTATTTCAATTGGAAGAGAATAGTTTAAATCCGCTTTGATTATTTGCATTGGAGTCATATCTAGACTCGAGTGATTTGAGTTATTATAGCTCAATAGGGCCTGAGAAATTCTATTTTGAAATGTGTTAGTTGTTCCAATGGTTCTTAATTGCTCGATTAAGGTCGAATGAGAACGTTCTACTAATGCATTTGAATTCGGATTATAATTAGTTATATAGTGAATTTCTATTTTATGAGTTTTACAGAAATCTTGTACGACACTGTTTTTAAATTCTAATCCATTGTCGCATGTTATTTTGATTGGAACACCGTAATGACTGAAATAAATTAGCAATTTGTCAATAATCTCTGTACCTGTTTTCTGTAAGAGCGGGTAACATTGTCCTAGTCTCGAAAATGAGTCTACAATGCTAAGACAATAATTTTGATTAAAACGAATTGTATCACAATAGATGTGAGTAAATGATTTCGAACCAATAGGATTAGGCTTGAATTGTAATTCAATAGGTATTCTTTCATATTTATTTTTCTGACATATCTCACACGAGTTAATATAATTCTGTACGTCTTTATTCATATTCGGCCAATAATATTTACGTCTCAAACTTATTAAATTTTCTCTCAATCCGCGATGAATGGTTTTGGTTTCATGATATTGCTGAATTCGTAGTAATTGTTCCTCTTTATCTTCGACATCTTCCACGAATATTCTAGAAATTTTAAATTGTAGAGTTTTATAATTAAAATTATTTTGTAAAATTCGTATAAAGGGTTTTTCTAATTCTTCAGAGACAAAATATATAGTATATGATTTTTGAGGTTGAACGTATTCTTTAATAAATCGGAAAATATCTCTATCAATCGAATTAATGGAGACTCTAAAACGTAGTTTATCTCCGAACAGTTTCACTTTCGTCACATTATAACTTGGACCTATCTTCAAAGTAATTTGTAATGGATAAGCATTAATACTTCTTTCAGTGTAAGGGAGTTACAAAATTGGATTTTCAGTACTTATTACTATGAACTGTTATATCGCTATGGACAATTATGTTTCCTGATTGTAATTCAGTTAAATCTTCATCATTTAAAATGGGTAATTCTGCATTAGGCTCAGTTAAAAGATTTAAACATTCATCTAATTCGTCGTCTGTTACATTATTAAAAATTGATTCATTATCTTCGATTGCATTAAAATCTATAAATTCTTTATTTACTTCAGTATGCAGTGGCGATAAATAATAAATAATTATTTTAACTTTGCATCTTGCAAAAAAATTACTTTATCATATTCAAAATAATAGGCCATTTTAATTCATCTAATCCGCACGCTATACGCGGTAAAGCTAAATGAGTTTCATTTCTTGAATCCATAAGTTTTCTTAAATATAAAAGGGAATTAAATACATTTTCGTATGTAGGTTTATCGTAATAGGATTTCTTGGTTATCAAATAGTAAATAACACGGTTTTTATTTTGAATAATAGCTACTTCTCCTACTTTTTTATTTTGCGATTTTAATTCATCTATATTTCCAAATTTTCTCTTAAAATCTTGGGCAATGCCTCTACTCATATGGAAATCTTCTGATACGCAATGGGCTAATGAATATTTATTAGGGGCTTTAAATAAATTACCTTGTTTTTCTTCAATATTATGACAATTGGGAATATTATTTGTTTCATATAGTTTCGTAAAGTTTTCATACGTAATGTCATTAAAATATGCATCATTCAACCTATCAGATTCTGATTTTACTTGCTTATTCTTAATATCTGCTTTATTCATCCTAAAATAGGATTTCTGTGAACTTGGTTTTTTCCTATTCATTACGTTTATTGATTTTTTCAAATTTGAAATTTCCTTTTCCATTTCATAACTTGCTTTAGAGTTCAATTCAATCATTTTTTCAAGTTCTTTATTAGATATCTCGATCATGAAAAGTTTAGATTTCAATTGTTCATTTTCAGTTTTCAACTCTTCATTTGCTTTATCGATTTTATCAATTTCCTGCAAATTATTTGCAAAGTTTTTGAAAAGCTCATATTTTTCCCGTTCAAGTTGTGATACTTTCTGAATTAAACAATTATTTTCAATCGAAGTTTTTTCATATTTGAATGGAATTCTACAATATTTATTCATCAATACTTGGTTTTTAAAATCGAATGTCAAACCGTATTTATTAAGAAAATCGGCTCCTATAATGCCATCGTAATTATTATGAAATTTATAAAGTACAAAAAGGTGACTATCATTCATACGGAATTCTGAAAATAAAGGAAGTAATACTTTTTCATTTGAAGTATCCTGCTTCATGCATGCAGTTAATGTTGTTTCTTCTTGAAAAATATTATCATAGAAATTATTATAAACAAATTTTGGATCTATCAAACATACTGAACAGCCACTATCGATTAAAAGTTTACATTTTGGATATTCAAATTCAATAAAGGGCAATTGATTAGAATGATTAATATTATAATTTAAGTCAATGCGTCTTCTTGATTAAGTTCGCGAAAATTTCGACTATCATTGTCGTGGTTTTTTGACGTTGAAGGTTTACAGTAATTAAATTGATTTTCATTTCTTTGTTTCCTCGTATCTAAATGCGTTAATTCTTCAAAGTAAAAATTGGGATTATTATGTTGATTTCTGTTCTGATAATTATTATGAGCATTATTATGATAGAAGTTACGTTGAGGATTTGGATTATATTGCGTAGAGTAATTTGAACGTTTCTTGGGATAATTTCTTGTCTGTATCGACATCTTCTCTGGAGGGGTAGTAATTCTTTGATTCGAATTTGGTTTAAAAACATTACTTGAATGATTAGGTTTAAAATTATTATTATGATTCGGGTATTGGTAATTAGTATTTCTCTGAGTAAATTGAACTGGCTGCGAAGAAAATCTAGGTACTTCGCCGTAATTATTAAATGCGTGATTTGATCTATTTTGTGTATAATTAAAGTTTCTTGGAACATTTTTTGAATGATTCTGAGCAAAATTTTTATTTTTTCTACTTCTATCGAGTAATTCATATTGGGCTAGATTGCACATATAGTCTTTAGTTGCATTTACTGTGTCATCAAAAGAAAATTCATTATTTGTTATTAAATATGTTCATAGCTCCATAGGTGCGTTTGATATTAGAACAGTTTTACAAATTTTTAAAATATTATTCTTATAAATTGCTTTTTTCTGGATCCGGCATTCTATCTGCGTCAATTCTATAATTTATTCTTATTTTCAAAGAAATTATTCGGACAATAAATAATATTATATCCTCATTGGGCTTTTTATTTAAGAATTGCAATTGGTGTATCAAAACGTCTAAGTTAATTTGATCACCAAATTTAGTGTATAAGAAATGCTTGAGAACATCCCAATTATTCGGAATGTCAGACGTGGCTACTTCTGCTAAGGCTCTATCTATAAGTTTTGATTTGACCACTGCGAAGCAATAATTTTTTACCATAATATTTTCGTTCACGAACATCGCTAGATAATCATCAACACTCTTTATGAACGAATGTAACTCGTTCTCAACACCAGAAAATTTAGGTAACTGCATACCAAACTTTTCAGCTAGCGACAAATCTACTGCCATTTTCTTTGTTTTATTCTTACGACCTCTAAATTGTTTAATCGACGTAATATTGAATTATTTTAATATTTCACGTATTCAATCAGTTATATCAGTTATATCAATTATTATGTAATTATATCAATTATCAATTATATCAATTATTATTTCAATCAAGTTGTCGGTTTTTTCTTAAGAAACCTAGGAAAAACTATTGTAATCGGTTTTTGAAATAAGAAACCTAGGAAAAACTTTATAAATCGGTTTTTTGGAAGAAACCTAGAAAAAACTTTATACAAGTTTTACGCTCAAAACTTGGGGAAAAGGTTGACTAATTTTGGGCCAGATTAGGTAAACTGGGAGTAATTAAAGGATTGCTCACCACGTTGTCTTGTTGAATTGAAACCGTCACGGGGCTCGGGTGATCGGGCTCCTGTCTTCTTCACCTTGTTCTTCTTGTGCTCAACGGTTGAAACCGACGGTGTTGTAGACTGGATGGATCTCTTCTTTTTCAGGAACTCACAGAATTTAACAAAACCGGCACAATCCCATCCTCGTCGCCAATTATGTTTTTCGGGAGGAAGACTTCGTTTTTAAAAAAAAAACTACTTTACTTTATTCAATACAATACAACGTTAATACTTGGTAGAGCTACTAGATCGATTAATTAACTGACTAGAAATTGTCATTCACAGATATTTATAACATTCTCTTATCTTACTCTTCCTGCGTATTCACTGCAGGTGTTCATTGCTTAGTCTGCAAAATACAACATAGTAATATATCGAGTCAATGGTATATAGAGAAACAATGTATCTAATTAGTATGGGGCCATATTATGTAATTATATATATATTTATATATATATATATATATAAATATATATATTAGACTGTTTCAAAAAAATCTACATTTTTTGTTTTCACGAAACCCCCCCCTAATTATCTTCAGGGTATCGAAAAGAGACCTCTATGAAAATATCAGCTTCAAATAATAATATTTAGAGGTCGCTCATCAATTATTTCTATTTTCCCTACTAATAGCAAGGAAAAAATTTCTGTTTTTAATAAAAAATTCCTAGAGCAGAAACCAATAGACGGATTCCATTGTGTAATACATTTTCGTGTAAACAATCAGATACTCTACAAAAATGCCTTTTACGATATGTCGATAAAACGGCCCCTTCAAAAGTTATTCGATTCGATGCTAATATTGAGGTATTTTTGAAGAAAAAAATTATTCAAAAAAATCGATTTATAATTATCTCCAGGGTATCGAAAAAAGGCGTATGTGAAGATATTAGCTTTGAATATTAATATTTAGAGGTCGCTCAGCGATGACTTTTATTTCCGCTGTTGATAGCAGAAAAAAATTTTCTTTTTTCAATAAAGAAATGTTTCTTCACGAACCAATTGACGGATTCCATTGTGTGATACAATTTCGTGTAGGGAACTAGATGCTTTACGAAAATGTCTCATACGATATTTCGATAAAACCGCTCGTTCAAAAGTTAATCGAACTTTTTCTTCAAAAATACCTCTATATTAATACCTTATATTGAGGTATTTTGGAAAAAAAAATCAAATAAGTTGTTTTATCGAGAAATCGTATTGAACATTTTCGTAGAGTACCTAGTTCCCTACACCAAAATGTATCATACAGTGAAATCCGTCTATTGGTCCGTGAACAAAATATTTTATATTGAAAAAAAAAAAATTTTCCTGCCATCAGCAGCGAAAATAGAAACTATCGATAAGCGACCTCGAAATATTAATATTCAAAGCTAATAGTTTTACAGACGGCTTTTGTCGATACCCTGAAGATGATTAGAAGGCAGGTTGCCTGAAAACAAGTTAAGTCGATTCTTTTGAATAATTTTTTTCTTAAAAAATACCTCAGTATTAGCATCGCATCGAATAACTTTTGAAGCGGCCGTTTTATCGAAATATCGTAAGGGACATATTTGTAAAGTATCTGATTGGCTACTCGAAAATGTATCACATAGAAAAATCCGCCTATTGGTTTGTGTTCTAGAATTTTTTTATTGAAAAAAGGAATTTTTCCCCTGTTAGTAGTAGGCAAAATAGAAATAATTGATGAGCGACCTCTAAATGTTATTATTTGGAGTTGATATTTTCACAAAGGTCTTTTTTCGATACCCTGAAGATAATTAGTGGGGGGTTTCGTGAAAACAAAAAAAGTATGGGGTAATATAGACAACCCCCAGTGTGACGAATGCGAAGCAGCCGAACAAACCATCCACCATCTAGCCACAGAATGTCCTCACACCCGTTTCGACAGATCAATAGAGGATATTCATGTCTTAACTAAACAAGCATAAGATTGGCTTCGGGAGACTTCGCTTCGATTGTAGGAGTTTTTATTTGTAATATCATTTTTATTGGTTTTTTCTTTTTGAAGCAGTGTGTAAAGTTCATATGAATATATATATATATATATATATATATATATATATATATATAAAATATAAGATGTGCCCTAACCAAACATTCAGTTGAACAAGAACATCACATACATTTGGATAGTGTTGAGATTGTAGATAAGACATCTAGTTACAATAAAAGATTAATAATGGAAATGATACACATACAACGAGATCAAAACAGCATAAACAAGAAGTCAGATGTGCAAAATTTAAGCAATATATATACATTCCTATTGTCTATCGCTAAGAAAAAGAACTAAGATAGTCAGTGTTTATCTGTGTTACTATACCATAGAGTTTTTCGACACATGTCATATTTTCAACTATGAATTTTATTATCAGTTGTCATTTTGTTTTTATGAGAAAAAGTTTTGTAGGCTTGATATTTCATGTGATTTAAGCAGCTATTTCAATGATCATTTTCATTCAAACAAGAGTATTGTAAATCTCACTTTTCTGTAAGTTTAATTCTTATAAAAATTTTAAAAACTAATATTGATTGTGAACTGCTTTTGTAGTAGCCCTGAGGAAGAAACAAATGTGTTTCGAAAGCTTGGCGTAAAATAAAGAGATTAAATCAAATTTCAGTCGATTCCCTTATCCTCCAAATACAAATAAGTACGACTGTGATCTTTTTCCATACATATATATATATATATATATATATATATATATATATATATATATATATATATATATATATATATATCGTTCGAGACATTTTCGTAGAGCATCTAGTTCCCTACACGAAAATGTATCACACACAATGGAATCCGTCAATTGGTTAGTGAAGAATTTTTTCCTGCTATCAACAGCGGAAATGTAAGTCATCGCTGAGCGACCTCTAAATATTAATATTCAAAGCAGACGCCTTTTTTCGATACGCTGAAGATAATTAGACATAGAGTTTCGTGAAAACAAACAGAATCGATTTTTTTCTTCAAAAATACCTCAATATTAGCATCGAATCGAATAACTTTTGAAGGGGCCGTTTTACCGAAATATCGTTAGGGTCATTTTTGTAGAGTATCTGATTGTCTACAAGAAAATGTATTGCACAATGAAATTCGTCCATTGGTTTATGCTCTAGGAATTTTTTATTGAAAAAAGAAATTTTTTCCCTGCTATGAGTAGGGAAAATAAAAAAAATTGATGAGCGACCTCGAAATATTATTATTTGAAGCTGATATTTTCATAAAGGTCTCTTTTCGATACCCTGAAGTTAATAAGGGGGGGCTTTGTGAAAACAAAAAATTTCGATTTTTTTTGAAACAGTCAATATAAATACAGTGGAACTTCCCTATAACGAATACGCAAAATCCGCAAAAAAAATTCGTTATACAGAAATTTCGTTATGCAGAAATTTTTTTTCATTGTGTCAAGTGTCAAAAAAAAGCAACGTTCACTTGCATTTTTTTTATTTGAATACATTATACATAATTAACTCAAGCACTTCCTTCTAGACATTTTCGCACTACTATTTTCACTAACGATCAGAGCGAAACTGAAAACTGAACAATCTGTATAGCCAGGGGTGCATCTACAACTGTTTCAGAAGGAACTCTCCGTCCGCTGTAATGGTTTAGTTTATGATCGGGATTTATTACCTACGTCCGACAGAATTACGGAAAAAACTATCCCTAAGTAAACTCTGGGAAAAACCTTCCTACCAATACGCACTTAGAGAGTGATTTTCTTGGAATAATTCGTTATAGAGAGAATTCACTTCGTTTTAGAGGGTGTTTTTAACAGGGTATTTGGATTCAAGGTGCAATGACAGATAGGAAATTCGTTGTAGAGACGTCTTGTACAAAACTGTATATTTCAGTTCAACCAAGGCACGATAGAGGCGCTGACTACCACTAGTTGCGTATATGATATATACGTTCTCTCTATTTCACATTGAGAGCATAAGACGACATGAGGTTTGGCAACATAGTCTCATAATCATTTTTATACGGTGCGATTACTAGACGTCTCTTATACTTGTTTAAATGAAAAAACTCTGTTTCATTTGCATGACCTCGGTTTTCGCTTCCCCCATTTGTAAATACAGATATCTTCGTCTGATGAACGTCAAGAAGGAAAGCATATTAGGATGTATTTACTGGCTTGCTTGGCGGCGATCTTCATAAAGCCTCGTTTATGGAATATTAAAAATCTCTTTTTCATTGAACTTTCCGGTTTGCCATACAAAATTTTTTTAAGGAATATTTTGAATAATGATCGAAAATAGGGAATCCTATGTGGGGAGACATTCATCGCTGAAATACGGATGAAGCGCTTCAGACGTCGATAAAAACAAAGAACACTGCTATTGAACATCTCAATTCCACGTATTTTTTGACATAATCAACATATTCATTCTTGATTTCCCATAAAAAATACTTTTTTATCGTGCAGTATTGAAACTGGGAGAAATTTCAAGAAGATTTTGATAACTCATGATTTTTGCTAGGAAATATGGCTCACGAACTTTTCTATCTACCAAATATTTTATGTAATACGGTCGAAACGTTTCGGATCACTTTTGTACACTACCACTGTAACACGAGGATTATTAATATCAAATTTTTCTTTTCGATGTTTTCAACTTCAAACTTCAATTATACATAAGCGAGAGAAAGGGGCGTAGAACTGTGTGGGATGGAACCAATGTTTGAAAACACTGGTATTTGTCTCACAATTAAAATCTCAGCCCTGATTAATATATCATCTGTCATGAATTATAAAAAAATCCATTATTCTCATATACCTACATTTTCAAGAAGAAGAAGGTACATGTTATTATTTTATTCAATTAATTCTCAGAAAAAAATTCAGAGACCATGAAGGGGCCCATGGCAATTCAATAAATACCTTATGAAATTTCGTTTTTAGTTGTCCTAACAAAAAATTATCTAGAGAGTTCGAATCATGCGATCATTGTGTTCAAGCTATAGGGCTCCCAGGAAAGTGCCAAAAAACAGCTGAATAATGGCTATCTGAAGTAGAATCTCAGAAGGGAAAGGCTAATATGTTTAATATTTCGGAATAAATTTTCAATTCGATAAAAATCTCAAAAAATCACGAATTTCAATATCGACTATTCTTTATATGCCAATAATTTGACAAATGAATATCAAGTGTACCGAAAATAAACAAATTTCAGATCATCACTTTTTTTCAAGTGAAATGACCCCAGAAGTCAGATTTTGCGAGGGCCATTTTTCTTGGATGAACTTTTATATGTGCATTATCAGACGTCAAACCTAGTCGGAAGCGATTACGAATGAATTTATTCCGAGACGATATCAGAAGCATATTCTTTAATGAATATTCACGAAAAATATACATTTTTTAAATACGCTCATGCTAAAAATATAAACATAAAATTCTTGCGTTCTCTCTTTGTTAAATATTCCCAACAGTTCCTTGAAAACGGAATCAACTGCATGGAAGCGGATTTTAGCGTGAATTGAGAAGGTCACCGAATAGGTGAAGATATCTAATTTGTTCAGGTTTCGATATGATTTGCTTTAGATTCACTTGTTTTTCTCCCATGAACTTATATATAATGGAGAACGGCATTATTCATCAAAATATAATCGATCAGATTATCAGAGTTGATAAATTGAGGATAATGAAATTTTCAGTTTGAACATATTTTTTTAACAGTGAATTTATTGTTTTCAATCCTATGCTTGAGTGCAGATATTTCCAGAAATGTCGTCATGTGATCCCTTTCCAAACTGAAGCTAATGTCGAATACAAATATGTATTGATATTAATTTGTCAGATTGGTTGATGTATAATGTATAGAAATAATTGAAAATGTATCACGTACCTATTGAATAAATTCATCATCTGATCAAAGGGCGATTAATTGGAAGATTTCAATGTTCCGTTGGAGTAATGGGTAATTTTTAATAATGAGTCTAGAGCAGAAGCAGTTTTGAAGAATTGAGAAATATAATATTGAAGTTATTGCAGAAGCAAGTTGCTTGTCAATATAAGGAATTTTCATCTACTACTGTTTGAAAAATACGAAAAAATGATGTTCACAAAATTAAAAGCATTCAATACTCAATCTCTAGGATGACCGATAAATAAATTGGAAAATGTATAAGAAACATGAACAAACAAAATCGTAGGTACTATGAAAAGGACTCATTTTACCGAAGTATAGTTCTGTGAAAGAATACAATTTTCAGTTTGAAGAAAGTTGAAAGAAATTTATCAGTTATAGGTTTTCCTCTTATCGGATTTCTCATTTATTGAAAGTATACATCCATAATGTTTCTTCAAGGAATCTGCTATTTTGTATTTATTGTGTTCAAAAACTAATCAACTCCATTGAGTTCACTCATTAGTGACCTCAACGAATCTGTGGGCTTTAATCAACTTGAAAGTTTTTGATCCATCCACCAAAATCTCGTGAAACCCACAATTTCAAAATTCGATATCTGATAAATTCAGAATGGATTCGTTACTATAATTTTCGACCAATTAAATATTTCCATAGAAGCATTTTCGGTAACATTTTGATGATAAAAATATTTGCTGGAAATGTAAAATAAGTAAGTAACCTGATTTTTAAGACAAAATTCGTCAAATCAATCCGGAACCCCCTGAGTTAGCTATGGTAAATAAAAAAATAAACAATGAAGGAAAGATAATGCAGAGATACTTTTCCTCAATATGGAATATCATTCTATGAAATTTCACCTCAGCTTGAGAACCAGTTTCTGTATACTCAAACTTTTCAGCCTTCAAAATGAGGATGAATTTCAATTCTCGGTTGACACGTTTTTAATACTGGTCATAAATAATCTTCCACCATTTCGCAAATTATTCTGCGAAGCAGAATAAAACAATACTCAGGGTTAGTCTTATGTTTTATTATATGCAGATGATTCCAACTTTACTGCTTTTGGAATTACTATAGAAAACGTCATATCCACCGCTCAATTACAACTGAAGAAGGTAAATCAATGGTGTGAAGCAGATAAAATCAAATTAAATATAGGCAAAACAGAGGCAATGTTTTACCGAATAAGGAAATCAAATCTCACACCTTCCAGGGCAATCAATATGAGAAACAATGAGATAGTTGCACACTCGTCTACAAAATTAATGAGAATCTATATTGATGACGAGATGAAGTGGGAAACCCACTGTGGGACCCTTAGTAAACGTCTGCACTCGGTGATATACTCACTAAACGTTTTAAAGTATCACTTGAATGCGCCAGTTCTCAAGGTACTATATTCTGCAAACTATCATATGGTATAATTTTTCGGGGTGGCAGTTCTTCATCACACAGAATATTTCTGGATCAAAAATGAGCAAATCGAACAATCTATGGAATTTAGAGAACAGAGACTTGCCGTGGTGTTTTCAAAGAGCATAGTTTAATGACGATGACTGTATTGTACGATTGTATATTTATAAATGTTAAATGTTTGTTCGTCAACATAAAGAACTTTTCATAGATTTTGAGAATCGCAACAAAACAAGAAGAATGGATAGATATTCATCACCCAAATGTCGTCTCACTTTATCGCAGCATCAAGTAGAGTTTATGTCTCTTAAGCTTTAAATAAGTCCACCATCATCTTATCACAGTGCCCAGAATGAGAAAATCTTCAAAAATAGAACTCGAAAACAGATTTTGCAATGCAAACTCTATAATATTCAAAATTTTTTTGACTACTGCTGCTCTATAAATAACTAAAAATTGTGTTTCTTCCCTTTTTTATGACGTATTTCCCTTTTATTGCACATAATCAATAACTGTGATGAAATGAAATATGATTATTACTATTATTATTATTATCATCATTATTATAAACATGTCTACCGAGAATTGAGATTTATCCTCTACTTGAGGACAAGTTTAAGCTCACAAAATTGGTTTTCAAGCTGAAATTGAATTCCAATTCTCGGTCGACACGTTTATAATATCAGACCTAAGACTGGTTCCTGAAATATAGATCCGAAGTGATTGAGAGGCAGGGGAGATCTTATCTGTATCAACTACTTTTTGAGATGAACCGAAGAACACACTAGCTAAGGCAGCGATTACGCAAAAAAATTCTATTGAAATATTCTATGGTTGCTCATCATTCGAATGAGATATCCAACAGTATTCACATATTAATAATATTTTTATTTATTTTATTTATTTCCTCAATTAATTGCTTCACACAAACTAGAGCCTTTGAAATAGGTACTCGATTATAAACTTGCTAATTTCTTCATGAATACATCTCACGAATGTGAATAAATGTAGATAGTTAATGAAATTTTATGTATCCACACCATACGAACGGATTGTGAAACGTATTTAAAAAATTCATAATTGAAATTCTTATTTTGGACTATAATATTATATGTATGTCCAAACCCTATAACTTTTAGAAATTTGTACATATTTCATTATAACTAGAAGTATGCAGCTATTTCTATACCTTCTTCTTCTTTTCTTCTCAAACTGTCGAATAATAGTTAAACCTGAGGGGATCATGATTATTATTGAAAATTTTATGAATACTGATACAGACAAATACTTCGAAAGATCTGGTATCATTGAAATCGACCTAAACGAGAGATCCGTCTTTTTGACGTCCTTGCTATTGAGATTGATTTTGATGAGCCGATTTTTGTATGTCCATATCCCAGTCAACCAGTAAAGTAACAGTGAGTCGCAGGGAATACCAAAAATTATCACATCGAAGAACAACTTTGAGACTTATCATAGATGTACTAAGGATTAAACATTGAATGAATTCCAAAGAACTTAATAATCGCAATGACATCTTTAAAAGAAAACCTCACAGTATCTTTCGGGAATGCTTCACAGCAACACGTATCATTGCAGACGAGATACGGAAATTTCATGTTAATAGGTAGTTCGATTTTCGTATTAGGTTCTAGAAAATTGCAATACCTATTTATTCGTATATTCGTGCAAAATGTTTAATTTTTTTTCAGAAAATCATAGGTTGTATCAAGGGCATAATAATAATAATAATAATTCATTGTATACATTGGTTATAACACGAGCGTTCTAGAAAATTCGGCGTCAAGTAGGCTATGGATTTTCGAAGGTTTTATTTTCGGCTTCAGTCTCAGAATATTGACAAAGCCAAACGGTAGTCTACGGAATACTCAAATATGAACTAATTTCTTCCTGAGTACAATTCATGAACTTGAAAAAATATAGTCAAAGTGACCTGTACCACATCTCAAATAATATTTCAACAAAAAAGGAGAAATCGTGTACAGACAACGAATGAAAAAAATTGACTTATCTAAGAGGTCCGTCTACCTTCTCCTTTATACAAATAATTAGTACAAACTCAGATATTTTGATGGCCAGTTCATCAGGTTTAAATTTTCATGAGCAGATTTTTCGACGTCCATATACATATACCTAGATGGATATTATGATAAAACTATTGTTATAGTGATAGCTCATTGTCATTCGAACCGAGAAGGCTAACATTTTTAGGAGCTTTGGATTCAACTTTTCTCGGTAAATAAATTGATTTTTTTTCTGGATATGAGAAGGAGTGGCATATATTAATAATTATTTTCAATGAAATAAAAATTATGAATATATTTGATTGTCCAGCAAGAAATTGAGTATTATTCCCTGTTAGGTAGAACAATGTATCATACCGAATAAAATTTAAAACCTCCTTTTGACTATTTTCGATTGATTTCAAAGCAATCAAATTTGGCCTAGGTCGTGTTGAAATTGTACTGGCCATAATCATTCCTTAATATCGAATCTACAATATCTGCGCATCGTTTTTTTCGTGTGATTTATCCATTTCATTCCCGAATATGCCTCATAACAAAATTACAAAGTTCACGAGATCACTGCCGTTGAATTCAAATTTGAATCAAAACAAACACAAGCCGCTTGTGAATTCAATCCTCTCGTCCCTCCTGAGATCAAAATATATTCGAAGCGAAGTCAGGAGTCGATCCGATTGACCATAGCAGGAGAGTCAAGCCTCCAATGCCATTCTAAAGGTTGAGATATTCTCTACTAGAGACTAGGATCTGGGATATTCTGAACTACAGAATACCCAGCCTTCCGAATCTTCCCTCGTGCGCGTACAGTAATAGTATAGCGCCAAGGTAGTCAGGTGTTGTTCGAGATTTTCACGTTTTCGATGAGGATGAATGAACTGAACATTACATTTTTCCATTGACCAAACATTCTTAATTTAAAATTTGAATTTAATTTCTAAAAATTATGATGGTTCACTTGAGTCCGAAATATTCGTATTTCATAGAAATTTGGCTCTAAGCTGTATGATAAGGCTAAGCCCCCCTTGCCCACTCTGACGAGTCGGCCTTGATATGTAATAGTTCGATTTTTTCAGAAAGCTCTGCAAGTCGAAAAATTGAAAATATCTGCTTCCTGATTTATCATTCCAAAATTACACTGTAGACTCTAAGATTGAAAACTATCCATCTATCTGCACACCTGTTCTTTTCTTGAAAATTTTCAATAATAATTATTATTAAAAGGTTCGTAGAAAAAAAGTAACAAGTGTACAGGTAAAGAAGGACAGATTGATAATATTATACAGTGAACTCTCGATAAATCGAACATCGATAAGTCGAATTCTGAGATGAATCGAAAAGTTCTTCTGTTACCCACTGTAATTTCACCTCAATGAGTCAAACATTGTTCTTGATTCTTGAAGGCCAAGATGATGAGTCTAACTGCTGGAAGGGTTGTCTAGAGAACCACCACCTCCATAAATTGTACTCCCGACCACCATCACCTTTATGGGTCGAACTTTTTGATCTAATCACTCGTGATTCATAATCGAGCCATGGTTCCATCAATCCTCGGAATAGTTGACATCACTTGACGAATAACAGATTGATTTACCAAATTTTACTTGCTTGCTAATGCAAAGAACTTAATTTTTTTTGAAGATGAACCGCTGACAGTACGATTACGAATTATTTTTAACCTAATAACGCTTAGCATGAACATATCCGTATAATAAACATGATAATAAATAAATAAATTAACAAAATTTGAGATCCTGCTCAAATTATCTTCTTCAATTTCTATTACATGCATGCAGTCACGGCTTACTTCTGCAATTGTTACCAGCGTTTTTTAGAGTCTGTGGTACATCTTCTGATTGCTATTGAAAAAAATTAACGTATTCAGCAAGCAACTAACAATTGGTATATGGCAATTTTATATGTGATCTATCAAATCATATCAACTGTTTCAAGAACTGTCAAAAATTATTGAAACAATGCCCGCTTAGGAATCATCTGTGAAATAGAGGATATCTGACTAACTTGAAAAAGTCTGTACCTGCTCGGTTGTCCGGCCATATTTTTTCATTTCATGAAGGAATAATGGGCGTATAAACTTTTTTGCTGACAAAGGAGATGGTTAACAAAACAACGAAGATTTTCCTTTTCATTTGTACACTGAGTTCATAATACTCTTTTTGAGTAGGTTTCAATTCTTTCATTAAGATTTTATGAGGGTACCAGTTGCAGCCATCTATAACCCTTTATATCTCCGATTATCTGAATTTCTAGTGAACACTTTTTCTCAGTTTTGAAAAACATATTTATCGATAGATAAATAGATATATGTCTTTATTTCAGATGATATTTTCTTACAGAAAAACACAAAAATGAAACAGCACAAATAATAAATTCAACAAGACTTAAATAATCTTCCAAACAATATGGCTCTAGATCTACTAGAAGTTTCTTGGTTCTAATTTTGAACTTTCTGTAACTATTGATTATTTTGAGATTATGAGACAATTAATTGAAAAGCTTTACACACATAAGAGATGAATTTTTTTTCAGATAGAGACAATCGATGATATGGAATGTTAATATCAGCTGTTCAAGTTCTATAAGTAGTATTGGTATTATATAAGTACATTAGACACTCATTAATGTAAAATCCATAAACCGTCAGAAACCCCTGCACGAATCTTTAAATTTCATGCCTAGCATTAATCTAGTATTATTTCTGACTGATAAATATCGACTCTAGTGCTGGACTCACTCCCCAAAAAATTATTCCGTATCTGATAAGAGATATATTATCCTCTTCGTATCATCTTGAATGTATTTATCCATTATTCTCATGGCATAACATACTTTGTTCAATTTATTCAGAAGGTCCTCTATATGATTTGACCATTGCAGAAACTTCTTTATCCTCACCAGAATTCATCATCATTAGCTGGTCATCTTTTGATCCGTGATATCGAAAAACAACTACATCAGTGTTATTTTCATTCAGAATGAATTTTTTCCGCGATAGCAATTCTTGGATTCCTCTCATTTCAGATGTAGATCATTAATATCACATTTCGCTATTAAGAAATTCGAATCATTCACAAAATTGGTCGACTCTGCATCTTCAATCATTAATCATTATCAAAAATAATGATACTCCGAGGATGCTTTCCTATAGTTCACTAAATTTATTCATGAGCCAAGTTGAGAAAGATGTTCGGCCATCTATAGCTACTCTCACATACTGCTAACGATCAATAATTTTTCGATATAATATGAAAAAATAGACCTTTTTGAGTGATAGTTCATTTTATATTTGAAATTTTCGATTTCATGTATGATAATACATGGTATGTATGGAATTTTGTAGACCATTACCCATACCATATTCAATCAAAAAGAAGGTGGAAAATGAAATTCATCGTTTATTAGAATTAAACCTGTTGAATATACAAAGTGGGCTACTCCAATAGTTCCTTTTGTGAAAAGAGATGGTTCTGTTAAATTAGCAGGTAATTTTAAGGTAACAATCAATCCTTTCATAGGAAATGATTTATTTCCGTTGCCTAGAATCGAAGATCTTTTTTCTAGAATGCAAGGTGCTACAATATTTTCGAAAATTGATTTAGAATTTGCTTATGGGCAATTATGCTTGGATGAAAAATCCCAAGAGCTGTGCACTATTTCTACTCATTTGGGTTTATTCAAATATTTGAGATTACCGTATGGAGTTAAATGTGCTTGTGGAAAATTTCAGAGAATCATAGAACAACTATTACAAGATATAACGGGTTGTGGAGTTTTTTTAGATGATATCTATGTTTGCGGTTGTGATCAGAGAGAACATGATTTTAGATAACATCAAGTCTTAAAGAGATTAGAAGAATCTGGACTTAAAGTATTAACTTTAAAAACAGACTTCAGCTGTGTTATATTTACCGGTGGTTTTGCTTTTAAAATTGGTTCAATTTTGTGTGATAAGGTATGAAGTCCATTCCGATCTATTTTATGACCTAAATAGCGAATTTCGGATTGATTGAATTCACATTTATCTATATTAATAGATTTTGTGTGATAAGGTATGAAGTCCATTCCGATCTATTTTATGACCTAAATAGCGAATTTCGGAATTCACATTTATCTATTAAATTCGCTATTTAGGTCATAAAATAGATCGGAATGGACTTCATACCTTATCACACAAAATTGAACCAATTTTAAAAGCAAAACCACCGGTAAATATAACACAGCTGAAATCTGTTTTGGGTGTTATAAACTATTACGGAAAATTTATATCAAATTTAGCATCGATTTTGTATCCTTTGTACAATTTATTAAAGAAAAATACCAAATTTAAATGGAGTAAAGAATGTCAAATTGCTTTTCAAAAAATTAAAACATTATTAAGCTCAACGAAAGTTCTGGCTCATTATGATACATCATTACCTGTTAAATTAATAACTGATGCTAGTCCTTATGAAATAGGAGGGGTAATATGTCATGTTTTTCCTAATAAACAGGAACGACCAATTGCGTATACCTCGAGAACCTTATCTCAGGCTGAACAAGGATACAGTCAAATAGAACGAGAAGGTTTAGCGATTATTTTTTGTTTGTGTAAATTTAACCAATATCTTTATGGCAGACCTTTTGTTTTAGTAACTGATAATAAACCATTGTGTTCAATTTTCAATCCAAAAAAAGGTATACCTCAATTTGCAGCTAATAGGTTAAAAAGATGGGCACTTATTTCGAGTAATTATGAATACACAATCGAGCACATAAAATCTGAAAATAATACTGCTGATTTTCTTTCAAGATTACCAAATTCTGATGAGGAAAATTGGGAATCTTACGATGTAGATTATGTACAATATTTCTCGCAACAAAATATTCCTTTAACGTCCTTCGAAGAAATTCGGAAAGAAACCGAATTAGACGAAACCTTACAGAAAGTAATAAAATTTTCACGAACTTTTTGGCCGAAATATGCAGAAAATAATATAAATTTAAAACATTTTTATAGATTTCGAAATCAATTGACAGTTGAAAATGATATTTTACTTTGGAATAATAGAATAATTGTTCCTACTAAATTGAGACAACGTGTTTTAGAATCACTACATGAAAGTCATTTAGGAATCATTAAGATGAAATCTATAGCTAGATCACGATTTTATTGGCCTAATAGTAATAAACATATTGAAAAAATATGTATGTCTTGTAGGAATTGTTGTAAGAGCCGTTTTACGCCAGTAAAATGTACCTTGAGTAATTGGAATTGGTCTTTGGAGCCATTTGAGAGAGTACATATTGATTATTGCCAATTTTTGAATCATTATTTTTTAGTCATCTTAGATGCTCATACGAAGTGGCTAGAAGTACTTCCAACAAAGACTACAACATCGACTTTCACAATAAAAGCCTTGTTTAGTGTATTTTGTCGTTTCGGCATTCCGAAAATTTTAGTGTCCGATAATGCAACTAATTTTTCTAGCGCTGAAATGAAAGAATTCATGATGAAATATCATATAAGATCGATAACATCACCTGCATACTATCCACAATCTAATGGAGCAGCTGAAAATGCTGTAGGTATAGTAAAACAAGCTCTAAAAAAATGTCTTACGGAATCAGTCTAAACAAAGAAAATATTATGGTGGGAAAAATAGACAAGAATTGTTAATAGGAGATAGAGTATTCGTGAAAGATTATAGGGAAAGAAATAAGAATACATGGATAGAAGGTATTATAAAACAGAAAATAAGTAAAATTGTATATTTGGTTGAAATTCCATCATGTGAGAATATCATTTGGAAAAGACATCTCAATCAAATTTATAAAGTAGATAAGTCACCAAATTTACCTATTCATAATGGAAATTCAGAAAACACAATAAATCTAGAATCTCAAACAACTGAGATGAATTCTGAAAATCCTCATTCTGACTTTGATAATGATTTGAATACTGAAAGTGAATCTAATGCAGATAATAATTTGAATTCAGATGTCATTGATGATCAGAATTTAAGATATCCAAAACGTGATAGAAAACAAACAAAACGATTGATTGATGAAATTATAAATTGATAATTTGAAATACTATTATAGTTGAATTTTGTAATCTTTAATTTGATATTGAATAATATTAGTTTCTAGTTTTAAGGGGGAAAACTGTGATATATCCGAGAAGGAAAATAATTTGGAACAGATGTTTGTAGATGAGAGATTTTACAGATGTACCTGAATGTTAATTTATATTCATTCTAATTCCTGCACTACGAGCGAACAGTGTGAAATAAACTATTAAAATATAATTTTGTTTGAATCAAATTATTCATTCAATTAAATATATAACAGATAAATTACTAAGGAAATTACTATGGAAAGCGGAAAGCTCTACATGAAACCAACATCAATTCTGATCCCATATCAGCCGTGAAAAAACTGTATCAGTACTCTAAAGTAAAAATAAGAAGATCAACATCTAAAGGCTTCCGGATAACTAAAGGACTAAAACAAGGATGCTGCCTTTCTCCCACTCCTAATTATTCAATTAATAATGTAAGATATACGTATAAAAGGCCCATTTTAAAACTCGTTCATTCACGAATTTGTCACTTTGTGGCTCGAGTCTTGAATTTTTGATGAGAATTTCGCCTTCACTTTCATCATAAATAACTATTTTGTGATTGTGTCCACTTCGTATCGTATCGTTTATAAGAATGACAATTTTTAAGACTTGAATTTATCGAGAGCAGACGATACTTTCTGTGAATATTTATTTATTATCCTAAAATATTTATTATTTTATAATACTATCTGGATGTTCATGACTGTATTCGGGTATCACGATACAATTTTCCTACATTTGACTTAATTTTTGGGAGTTATTTTTATTTCATTGAATTTGATTTGAATTCACTGATATTTTTTTCAACTCTTTTATATAATCACAGTTTACGACATTGTCGACTTAGGACCGTTCCTATTTCATGGTTTACAGTTCGAATTATATCATTGATATTGAAATTTGGGTGTTCGATTTGAACGATATATGTATATCTATTTTATCCGCATAGCTCAAAATTTGAGCTTAAAGTACTCCCGATTTGTTGATCTAAGCCATAAACCTTCCGAAATTGTCGAGAATGCCGTTTTGGAAACGCAATGATGTCGAGAATATTGCATCCCATATTTATGTACAATATACGAGAGATTTTTGTGGAAAGATTGTCTAGGAAAAGAAAATCGCGTCATTCTTCATCAAAGAACCTCTGTGGTCTTTCATTTATATTTCAACGAGCGGGTGATTTTGTTAATAGTATATATATATATATATATATATATATATATATATATATATATATACAGGGTGTACCAAGTTCGACGGCCTATTAGGCGTTTCTGGAGAACTAGACTTATTTGAAATCTGAAAATTGGGATTATTATATTGTTTGACATTATCTACCGAGCTAGAATATTCTTGGAGCTTGACCACTTTCAGTTATACAGGGAGCGAAAAAAAAATTTTCAAAATTTTTTTTTCTGTTTTTTTCTTTTTGAATTTGGCAAAGTATGCAATTCTGAATATATTCGTACTCAAATCGTTGCATTCATCGAAATACTTTCAAAAATATCGAGAAAAACCTGAAGAAAAATAGAGAAAAGAGTATTCGGTATTATGTTCGTTATTCCTAATTCAGATACCTTAAGCACAAACCGTTTTCACATTTTCAAAGTCGAAGAATGTGGAAATATTGTACATTTCTAGAATATTGAAAAATTCATCACAGGGTGTTCCAAATGTTAGGTCAAAAATTTGGATCAAGATTGGCCCATAACTTTCGTTTTTCAAATCAGAACCCTATTTTTTTATGATTGCGTTGGATTGTACAAAGAAAAATGATGATAATGTTTCAACATGTTGATGCTCCTAAAATTGATAATTCTTGAGTTATTTAGGATTTTCTGATTTTATGTCGTACGTAGAGTCAAATTCATTAAATCTGTTTCATATCAACTATGACCTTGGTCATAGAAGATAAATTATTCCAATAACTCACTAGTGACACACCTTTTTCTTTAATTCATTCATCATTGTTGTTATGAAACAGATTTTATGAATTTGACGCAACGTACGACATGGAATCAGATAATACTAAATAACTCAAGAATTATTAATTTTAGAAGTATCAACATGATGGAACATTATCATCATTTGTCTTCGCAGAATCCAACGCAATTATAAAAAAATATACAATCCAACGCAACCATAAAAAAATAGGGTTCTAATTTGAAAAACGAAAGTTATGGGCCAATCTTGATCCCAATTTTTGACCCAACATTTGGAACACCCTGTGATGAGTTTTTCAAAATTTTAAAAATGTACAATATTTCCACAGTCTTTGACTTCAAAAATGTGAAAACGGTTTGTGCTAAAGGTATCTAGATTAGGAATAACAAGCATAATACCGAATACTCTTTTCTCTCTTTTTCTTCAGGTTTTTCTCGATATTTCCGAAAGTATTTCGACGACTGAAACGATTTGAGTACGAATGTATTCAGAATTGCATATTCTGTCAAATTCTAAAAGAAAAAAACCAAAAAAAAATTTTTGAAAATTTTTTTTTCGCTCCCTGTATAACTGAAAGTGGGCAGACTCCAAGAATATTTTAGCTCGGTAGATAATGTCAAACAATATAATAATCCCAATTTTCAGATTTCAAATAAGTCTAGTTCTCCAGAAACGCCTAATAGGCCGTCGAACTTGGTACACCCTGTATATATATATATATATATACATATATGGAAATGGATTTTTATGGTTCTCATATTTCCTCGAAAAAATTCGAATACCGGGACGAAACGTCATCACTCAGTTCATATTAGTCTTGTTCTTCATCACTTGTCAAAAAACTCACCATGTATGATCAAATTCAAGGATGTGATATTTGCACTTCTTCAGTTTATAGTTTTGCGTTGCTTGGTAGGATTGTGGGATTCATTATTCTTTTTTGTCTTCAATATGTGACCCTTTAGCGAACCATCTGTGTTCTGGGTTAATCTGTTATTGTGTAGAAAATTTTTTGTGAGGGATCGATTGTATGTGTGAAGACAAACATGTATGTAAGATATGAGTGTGTGAGAGATAATCTCACTATTCTATCGTTTTTCTTTGTTGAAATGCGAAACTTTTTTTGTTGGGGCCTAATTTTATGGATGTTATTGGATCCCTGTAGCCACTGGCAGATACAGAACCGAAGAAATTATGAATTGGAAGTATTGAAATACTGGCTAAATAACACTCTCGTGGACTTATCAAACGTAATAGTTGAACCTCGAAGAAAAATTGTATTCCCAATAACGTTGAACTATGAATATTCATAAAAATTCTTCAAGAGAAGGTATTCACAGAAAGCAGATATCGTGTTGATACGCACAATCAGAAATGACCTAGATATACAATTTTTTTCAATAACAATGCGAAAATAACCATTTCGATATTTTAGCTAATTGTTGGCATCTTTTGATTTCAATATTCTCTTAGTAGAAAGAACTCGCTGCGGAAAAGTTATTCGTGGAATACTAGATTAGAATAACGACCAATATCGCAGGAAACTTGTTCGAATTTTCCGTTTCCTGTGATAAGAAGTCGTTGAAACGTTGTTTTTCATTAAATTAATCAATTTCGTAAATATGGAAAATGGAAAACGAATTAGGGGAATTGCTGATTTTTGGTATCATTGATATTCAGTTAATAGGAGCAGAATTACAATTTTCATTTACTTATTCCATACCAAAAAGGTCAGAGTGGAATTTTGGAAATTGAATCTCGGATAACTCGTATTCGAATCCCCACACTGAAATGGTGAACTTGAAGAAATATGGAGTGCACAGACGGAAAAAGTTTGGCAAAAACCGATTTTTTCAGTAACAATACCCTGAGGACGGCAGGCGAATGCTTGCTGAAACGTCCTTAGAAACCAACCACACAGATAAAGGAATAATGATTCAACAAAAACACCATTATGAAGAATATCTCGTTCACAATTTACGGCACTTTTTCTATTATTTTTGACCGGTGTTATGGACATTTTTGTGCCGCTCAAAATTTCAGAGCAATAAAATAATTTTTTTTCAAATGAAAACGATAGGGAGGTGAAGTATTTCTCAATAGAAATTTTTCAGACAATTTCCAAAATTTATATCATGATATATTTTCAAGTTCATGTCATATCGAAAATTGCGAAAAAACACTTTTCCAGCCATAATTCAAGCAAGCTCTTATTAACTTCCATGTAAACTGTAACAGTCATAAAATTCAATATCTCCCAATTATTGTTTCTTGTCAAATTTAATTCACGGTCGTCATTATTACATCATCTCGTGCTTTTGAAACTCGGTTTCATCAAATCATGCCTTACGATAATCACGAAAAATATAATATGTCAGAATGTTTTATTCAAGCGAATAATGACGCCGATACTGCTTCTCAACTTTATTTTGAGAGATATCCTGAAAGAACACAACCAAACAAAGCTATATCCACAAGAATGAATAACATTCTAATTGCTTTAGGTCCTTTTGACAAAAGAAATACAATGAACAGAATAAGGAAGAAGACGCAGTGAACGTAATTGGTACCGTTACAGCTAACCCTTCAATTTCAAGTAGGCAAATAGGATATGAAACAGGAGTTACGAGAATGAGTGCCTTGAAATGAAAAAATACAAATTGAGACCCCACAGATTTAGAAATCAGTCATAAATACAACCAAGTGATGGACAGAAAAAGGTAGGCGGTCGGCATTTAGACATTCCGTACCCGTATTTGGCACCTTACGCGAATAGGCGCTATGCCATTGGTCAGACGAGCACGAATTAAGTAACCAACCACATCCCGAGTGCAGAATGTATAATACGTGCAGAAGCGAGAGTTCAGCTTTATTTCTCATTTCATTCAGAAATTACTTATATCGGTTAATTGAAAGTGTGATTTCTTGAAAATTCATGAATAAATCCTCACTGGTTGCTTTATTCAGACATTTAAAATTGTAAATGTTATGAGCCTAGCATAACGTTTTACAGTAGATAAGTTGCCACACAGATTATTTCAGGTCACCTATACTATAATAAAGGTAATTCATATTCTGCAGCATCCGAATGAAATATTTTTGAGACAAAAACATGGTAACAAGTTCTATGAAAGAACTTTTTAATGATGAAGCAATGAACGAAAAATTTCTAGTTTGATGACTTCATTTACAGTCATTTCGAACGTTTTCTGAACATGAAAATTCGATTAATCTACTTTCCAGAAAAATTCAGGACACAATCTTGATTACTCTGGTGAGGTGGGCTTCAGATCAGACTGAAAACATCTCTACCTATTCGAAAGATGAAATGAAGATGAGAATAATCGAACTATAATTAATCAACTAGTTTATTATCGTGTGAACGGAGCGAGCGTATTAAAAGTCAAGATCATTAATCGCTAGATTAATGAACGAAGGAATTACAAAATTTTTCCATGGGTCGAAAATAATCACATGAAGAAATTTAACATAAAAAGTATTTCATTCTTCAAAAAATGATTCATGAATTTAATATAACCAAATTGAATGGGACAATCGACGTATCCCACCTAGATATTTTTACTCGGTTCAGAAATGAAATTATTTTATTTATTCATTGAAGGAATACATAGAGGACGTTAGATTTTTGGTTTTTCCATGATCGGTTGCTCAAGACAATTATGCATTAAAATGCGAAATCAACCATTAATAGGAGTCATCAATGGGAGATTTCGTGTGCATTAAACTTGACTATTGAAATATATTCATGTTAAATCGCACCAAGTTAGGTGAGGAGAGTCTTTCGAATTTCACACACATTTGTAAAGAAATGCAAATAATACTCAAGAAAACAAAATCTTCCACAGATCCTTCACGCTTTCCAATATAATTTTATCGAAATCTTCCAATTTTATTCAAGAGATTTCTCTGATTTTGCTTTTGACATCATTTTCATTCTACCAGAACATAACTTCGAATTTCAATGCGAACATTTATTTTCTATTCGTTCTTTGTTGTACCTACGTGTAGGTTCAAATGTGTGTAATCAAAAAGGTAAATTTTCAAATGATAAATTCAGTTAATATAGGCAAAAACTATTACTTGGGGGGACAAACACATACAAGGTTTAGAGAGGTGCTATAGTTACTTTTGTTTCACTCGCGCTAGAATAGAGAAGGTTTCGAGTCAACCAATGGCGTAGCGCTATTTGCGCAAGATGCCAAATACGGGTACGGAATGTCTAAATGCAGGCGGTCGCCTAAGGCGCCGATATTTAAGGGGCAACATTCCGAGCCAGGTCAATAAAAAATATCACACGTGTAAAAACTCAAAGTAACCGAATGGGAATGCAATTCTGTCCGTAACAACAGAACTATTTAAAACACATGGTAAATTATCAGAAGTATTGAATAACGCAATACACCCATAAACATCCCAGTTTTCTCCTAATAACCCTAACTAGTCGCCGTTGGTGGCACTGTAAATCAATCAACCTTGTCCACATTCGCTCTGATATACAGGGTATACCAAGTTCGACGGCCTATTAGGCGTTTCTGAAGAACTGTACCAATTTGAATTCTGCAAATATATTTCAGTTATGAAGGGAGAGCAAGAAAATTTTCAAAAATTTTTTGTTTTTTTTGTTTTTGAATTTGATAGAGTATTCAATTCTGAAGACATTCGTCTTCCTGAATAACTCAAGAATGATCAATTTTAGGAGCATTAACATGTTGGAACATTTTCATCATTTTTCTTCGTACAATCCAACGCAATCATAAAAAAAAATAGGGTTCTAATTTGAAAAACTAAAGTTATAGGCCAATCTTGATCCCAATTTTTCAACCAACATTTGGAACACCCTGTGACGGGTTCTTCAAAATACTGAAAATGTACAATATTCCCACAGTCTTCGCCTTCAAAAATGTGAAAACGGTGAAAGTATTTTGACGAATGCAACGATTTGAGTACGAATGTACTCAGAATTGCATACTCGACTACAAAAACGTGAAAACGGGTTGTTGTTTGATATCTAGATTCTAGGTTCCATCTGATTTTCGGTTGGCGATTCTCCCAGAATTCGATGTTAGTTGATAGTATTAATTCTTCACGAACTATGACGGTGATCATCGATGATTCAACTAAACCGTGTTTCTATCATCTAAAAATCATATAGAAAATTGAAAATTATTCATTATTATTCAAATCCTGTTCGGGAGGGTTATTTTTTCAGAATTCAATTCTATCTGCACGCCAATAATTTTCAATTTTTATATGATTTTCAAACGATAGGAACATTGATAATTTATTCATCTTGGCTAATTAACATTGTTCGTTGGTCGGAAAATTCAACTACCCGACTCCTGCCGATATATCGCAAAATCGCGAAAGACGCAATCGGATGAACGGTAAAATTGAATCATCGATGACCGCCGATAGCGAATGAGTTTCCCTTCCAACCCTAACTCCCCAAAGAATTCTTCACGAATGTCATAGTTCGTGAAGAATTAATACTAAAAACTAACATCAAATTCTGGGAGAATCGCTAGCCGAAAATCAGATGAAACCTTCGACCTTCCCGATGGCACAGTTGGTAAGTGCGTCGGACTAGTAACTGTCTACACGCCAATAATGTTCAATTTTCTTTAGGATTTTCAGACGATAGAAACATTCATTATTAGAAATAACAAACATACTACCGAATACTCTTTTCTCCCTTTTTTCTTCAGTTTTTTTGTTGTTGATATTATGGAAAGTATTTTGACGAATATAACGATTTGAGTACGACAATAATCAGAATCGCATACTCTATGAAATTCAAAAACAAAAAACAGAAAAAAAATTGAAAGTGTTCAGTATCCAAAAATATTGTAGCTCGGTAGATAATGTCACACAATAACATAATCCCAAATTTGAGATTTGAAATAGGTCCAGTTCTCCAGAAACGCCTAATAGGCCGTCGAACTTGCTACACCCTGTATATTCTTATGAATTTACACATTGCCATAATCTATGTGGAAACAAGTACAAAAAGACGAAAGCAGTTACAGCAATAAGTACATTTAAAAAAATCACAGTTTTAGATTGATACTCAACCAGGCTAGTGCAGTCGGAGTAAGATAGTATATATCTGGGTGGTATCTCTGCATTCTCTGGATGTAGGTTTCCTTCAAGCCGGGTTTCAGGATTAGGACATTCGAGTACCAATATGGCAATATGTTCACCACCGCGGTGATGTTAGCTCCCGGGCCTGCCAGCTCCAAGCGGCCGCCCTGCTCCAAGCGGCTGGCTCATTCCACCACGGTCAATACCGAATTGACTATCTCTCGACAGAAATTGGTTCGTTCAAGTTGAACTCAGCGAAGGATCACATGGAAGTGAAAAATTCTATAGGGGAAAAACGAGTAATTTAATTCGAATATAATCAGATATTCTATCATGTCATTTTAACATTAATCAACCTCGGTCTATGCTCGGCCGAATTCACTTACGTTTGGGATGTCTGCTGGCCAAGAATTTTGATGAATGCATTTGATAGAGTATATCTTTCCATACTATCTAAAAGATTTCAAGCAATTCTGTGAACTCTTGACCCCCAGCTCCAAGGATCGAACTCTGTGTTCTCCCAATTAACTCTCGTCTCTATCCCACATTCACAGTTTTTTTGAGTGTTTGGGATGTACGGCCAATAATTTTGATGGATGCATTTGATAGAGTATATCTTTTCATACTATCAAAAAAAATGTCAACCAATTCTGTGAACCCTTGACCCCCTACTCCAAGGATCGAACGCTGTGTTCTCGCAAATCACTCTCGTCTCTATCCCACATTTACAGTTTTTTTTTAGTGTTTTGGATGTTCGGCCAATAACTGACTATGTCACTTTGACCTAGATAAAATGGGAACTAACCAATGTATATAATTCCTCTCGCATTCCAAAAAATAGTAGCCGTAACCTTCTTTGTCGATATAATTGTTTTTGAGTTCTTTGGAGTTGGTTCCCCTCTTCCAACCCACTCCTCTTACCGTTCTTTATTCTCAGGAGTGTAGTGATGAACCCGAGTGTCATCAACAGTTATGATTCCACGCAAAAATTCGTTTGGATCACGCTTATACATCTCCAAATTGTCGGCATAAATGATTTTTCCAATCAGTTTTTCGTCGAGCGTTAGCAAACGTGGCACCCACCTTGAAAATATCTTTGCCATGCGCAAATGGTTGTGCGAAATTTTTCGCACACGTTCAGATAACATCCTACAGGTCTCTTGCCTCCAGTACACATTGGTCCATGCATGGTCATGCTCCACGATGAGCTAGCATAGGCGATCCGCAAAAGTTCACACAATGGTCCATGCTTGGCCAGCATAGCTGGCTTGCATTGCATAGAACGCATCACATATACTCGAATTATTTTTTCCTGACTAATTCAAATCTGAATACAAAACCTTATCATTTCTAGATTTTGAATTGAACGAAAATTGAGAAATTGCCCTATTCAATAATGCTGAATTGATCGCTTGTTTCACTTGAACATACTGCATATCCTTTTTTAGGATTAATTCGAATATTATAGACAGTACTGAATAATCCAGCTTATTTTTCATCATCATCATCAGTTGTTGTTGATTTCAAAAGTATATCATATATGTAACTATTCTTGAAACATAGATGAATTCAAAATAGTAATCATCGAAATGAATACCATTTTCAATTCCCAGGCTCAGAGTTCTTTTATCATGAGGTTGGAGAAATGTGGGAAAAAAAATGTGAAGAGGTCGAAAGAAATTTAGGAGGATCAAGAGTGTCGCAGGCTTGGAAATTCATAAGAAATTTGAGGAAAGATAGAAAAGATAATGGAAAAATAAACCTTATTCCAAATGAAAAATGGGAAGAACATTATAGATTATTACTAACAGAAAATAGGATGAACTTCCTGGGAGATTTGGAGGATATCAATGTGATGGATTCCGAGATACGTGAAATAAGTAAAGAAGAGCTAAGGAAGGAATTAAAAGGGATGAAGAACGGAAAAGCTTCAGGTCCAGGAGATATTCCTATTGAACTGGTCAAATACGGACCAGATGATCTATTGGATGCTTTAAAACATTTATTCAATAGATGTTTGATTAAAGGCCAAAATATTCCTTCAGATTGGAACCTAGCCCATATAAGTTCAATTTTTAAAAAAGGAGATAGAAGAATATGCGGAAATTACAGAGGAATAAGTGTGACCAGCTCTATAGGAAGATTATACGGTCGTATATTGAAGAAAAGGATTGAGGAGGAATATAATGACATGGAAGAACAAGGTGGGTTTCGAGCAGGAAGATCTTGTATGGACAATATTTTTACTCTCCAACAGATAATAGAAAAAAGAACAGCCAGAAATTTAGCAACTCATTTAGTGTTCATTGATCTCGAGAAGGCCTATGATACAATACCCTTAAAACTTTTATTTGATATTTTAAAAAAAATTGAAGTGAATAAACACCTCACAAGAGCGCTGTATAACATTTATAAAGATCCCCAAAGTATGGTGAAGACAGGAAATACTTTCTCAAATATATTCAAGGTTACGAAGGGTTTGAAACAAGGATGCTGTCTTTCACCTACTCTATTCAAGATATATATCCAGGAGGCTCTTCATAATTGGCGTGAAAAATGCTCAGGAATGGGAATCGAAATCAATGATCACTATCTGGCCACCCTATTTTTTGCAGACGATCAAGTAATAGTTGCAAGTTGTGAAGAAGATGCAGATTACATGCTCAGAAAACTTAAGGATGAGTATGAAAAGTGGGGAATGAAGATGAATATGACGAAAACTCAATACATGAAGATTGGTGAGGAGGATGAAGACCCGGATTTGGAAATAAGAATGTTAAATAAATGTGAACAATATAAATACCTTGGCAGTATAATTTCAAACGAAGGAACAACAAAGAGGGATATTAAACACAAAATTCAACAAGGTCAGAAAACTGTTAAGATACTGAATTCACTTCTTTGGTCTAATCAAATCTCTTTAAAGAACAAATTAACCTTGTACAAATCCATAGTAGAACCTATTCTAACTTATGGTTCAGAGTGTTGGCAAATGACCAAGAAAATAAAAGAAAACATAGATACCGTTGAAATGGATTATTTGAGGAGGTCATGTCGAATATCCAGAATTGAACATATAACGAATGATGAAATAAGACGAAGGACAAATAGAATACTAAGAACATCCGAAAGAATAGAAACCCGACAGTTGATATGGTATGGTCACGTGCAACGAATGGATGATAATAGATGGCCGAAACGAGCATTCCAGTACAATATAAACAGAAAACAAAAACGGGGAAGACCTGCTACAACTTGGTTGAAGAATGTTTTTGAAATTATGAGGGATAGAGCAATTCATGAGGATGATTGGAGAAATCGACAAGTATGGAGATCGAAATGCGAGATGCGGCAGAAGCTGTAGGATCCTCGCTTATATATATATATATATATGGAGAAATGATATTAGATTTTGTCACTGAGATGAGAGATATACCGGTTTCGGCCTTGTTGGGCCTCATCAGTATCCCGCACATTTCAGGACAAAATCTTCATAAAAAACTTCAGAATTTATTAGCAACTGGTTGTGAAGTAATGAGTAAAATATTACAAAGTACTAAGGTGGTGACATCCAATTGTGTCAAAATGAAGTTTCACATCTCCAATCAAATGCAAAAAAAAAATCTGTACCTCCTCTTTCACTGAATGAGATTTTAGCAGTGGCTCTATTCAGGGCCCGCTTGCTAGTTTCTCAAAGTGATGGAAACGCCCAATTCTTTTCGTGACTGTGAAGCCTGATGTTTTTAAGAAAAAGAAAATTCTTTGCCTTTACGAAGGCACATCGAGAACATTTTTGAAACATAGATGAATTCAAAATAGTAATCATCGAAATGAATACCATTTTCAATTCCCAGGCTATATCTCTCATCTCAGTGACAAAATCTAATATCATTTCTCCAACCTCATGATGAAAGAACTCTGAGCCTGGGAATTGAAAATGGTATTCATTTCGATGATTACTATTTTGAATTCATCTATGTTTCAAAAATGTTCTCGATGTGCCTTCTTAAAGGCAGAGAATTTTCTTTTTCTTGTAACTATTCTCTTCAATACATCATAAGAAAAAATATATGATCTCTTTTCTGCTTTCCATTCCACTATTCAATAGTAAGTAGTAATCAATAGCGACTATTTATTATGCGTTTATTATTCGTGAACACGAAACTCTATGATCAGAATCATCGATTGTCGAATAAATTTCTGTGTGGTCAATTTGTTATTTATTGTTTTCGATGTGGAATCCCCATCTGTTCATAATTTCGAATGGCACAAAATATTCGAAATTAATTAAATTTGATATGTTTCAATGCTTCAAAAGAACGAGAATACCCGTGTTTCAAAAGAACAACCCAGTGAGCACACTTGCCAATATTCAATTCATTATCTTATCTAAACAATTTTGGTTTCCTTACAGAAACACGTTCAAAAAATTTAATGAAGCAAATGAAGAGGATAATAGTCTCAATATAATTGAACCTGTGACAATCAAGTCTGTAGCCCGAAGAATTTCGTCCTTAATACAAATTGTAAAATCCATCAAGTGTGAGATAGAGATTCTGAAAAAATTATTCAGTTCTGCAATCAGTATCCGAATAAATCAACAATTCCTACCTACCATGAAATATTGGAATTGATTTTTTTCATCGAAATTAGTATATTATTCAATGAGCGGTAATGTAAGTCATAACTCACGCACAGGGACAGGCCTAAGGGGGGGGGGATGGAAGGGGAATTTTCATCAGGTACGCTCTTCGTACTTTGTGTTATAGTTTTGCGAATAAACAATATGTGTAAATTAATTTAGATAATGAGCCAAAAAGATTCAAAGTGAAGTTTGAGTTATGTGGTGCCTTATAAAGAATTACAAAAAAAATTTAGGAACAGAAAATTTACGACAGACAACAGATGTGATAGAAAATTATGGGTAGTGACCACAGAATATCATAAGTCACAAGAAAAATCGCTCAAAATACTAAATATATCCTCAATTCCAAACACTAATTGCAATAAACGCTGTAAAGAGTTCGAAATCGCCAACTGAAATTAGGAAATTTTGTTCAAAATTGTTTCGTCAATATGACTAATTCAGGTTAAAAGCGTTTCCCTACTACATTACATTTCTGTTTTATTCCCTAGTTATAATGCTTTTCTTTATTTCACGGAATCTGTAAGCAAAAGTAAGGCTCATTTTTCATCAAACGAAATATATTTTTTGAAATTTTTGTTCCTTATATTCTGTCAAATGGACCTATGTTAGGGATGAGCAGATTCAATATAATGAATCTCATCAGAGTGATAAGTAATTAACTTTGATTTTTGATCTACCCAACATGTATATTTCTTTATTTTATAGAATCTGTTTTTTTTTGTGAAAAATATCTTGTTTCATGATGCTGGAATTTTGAGATACACCAAAGAATGAAACTGAACAAAATTAAAGAATGAAACAAAAAGTGGGACTCGAAGTTTCAAAAATACTTCAAGGTGACATTAAGAGAGTCTTCAGGGCTTATTGGCGTTATAAAACTCGTTATAAAAAAAATGATTCCATAAAATAAATAAACTCACATTATTGAATGTTGGGTAGTTGTAAAATCAACGGTAATTTCTCTTCACTTTGGTTCCCCATATTTAATCCTTTCACAGAATGAAAAGAATATAATTTCTCTGATGAAAATGAGCCCGGCCTTCGCTCCCAGATTACATTGAATAAAAAAAAGCTACAAAACTGAAGAAACAAACAAGTAATGTTTCTCAAAGTTCCAAGCAACATCTTGATGTTACTCTTCATGAAAAAAACAAACTCCATAAAATCTACTTAGTTGAATGTTCGGTTGATGGAAAAAAGTTAATTACTCCCCACTCTGTTGAAATAGTTGAAATTAATCATTTTGAATTTTTTTTACCAAAACAAATATTATACCATAATATGTATCACGGTTTCCTGTCAATTCAGCGTTCAGTTGGAAAATTTTCGATGGATTTCTACCCCCCCCCCCCTCAAAAATTTTGCTTCGGCCCGTCTCAGCTCACGCAGATGAAGTTTGCAGCGCGAGCTGCAGGCGAGTGCTGTGATTCATCAAGTGAGTTATGACCATTACCGCAAATTGAATACAATACTTTATCTACGACTATAACAAAATACGTGTTCCGAATTGTGAGAGAAGTGAGTGTTCCTACTGAATTCTCAAATCGCAGAACAACGCCTGATGTGAGCATCACACAGCTCACTTTGATCACAAATCAGAACACGCATAAAATGTATACAGATAGGGCAATGAACTATGCTCTGCTTGCCTGATTTCGGAGGCTGTACTAACAGTATAAGCTGAATTGTACTCCGAAAACATAGAACATAGAAAAAATAAAACAACCATCGATAATTCAGATCAAATTTATTCGGCAGTCTGTCATTCTAATCCATCTAATCAAAAAATATTGAGTTCATGAATGATAAATCCATACTTGAACGAACTTTCAACTCTACCAAGATCATATTTGGAAAATCAGAAATCTCTGTCATATCTGGGGCCCATTGCCCCAAACTATTTCCAACTTTTCACTTTGCACCTTTCAATTCTGAATGAGTTTTGTGCAACGTAATTCACTCGAAAAGTGATTAGTGCGAAGTGAAAAGTTGCAAAAGGTACCTTGCAAACTACCTCACAAATTTTCACTGTTCAATTCTGAATGCTTTTCGTACAATACAAGTCATTTGGAAAGTGAAAAATTGCGAAGGTGTTTATTGCATTAGGCCCCTGGATAAAAAAGATTGGCTGTGAAATGTTAAAATCATTCGGGATGAAGGAGCTAGAAAATGTGTCATCCGTTTTTTCTAGCTGTTATGAATCTCGAGAGCCTCTCAGTAGACAACAAATTTTGCGTACCCAGTTATAAAATATAGGTACTCGAGTAGGATAGAATGAGGGTCATTCAAAACAAAGGGCGTATCTCTGTGATTTTTACTTTTCGGGGACTGTTATCGTTTGTAAAAGTTTAAAGTTTTCTCGTAACTCCAGGAGAGAATCGTTTTGTGCGATTAATTTCGCACAACGATCAAGTCATCAGTTCCGCAACGCAAAGTACTCCCTCAGCGTTCGATGACGAACTGAGCATTGGTCCAGTGTGTGAACACCACGGCCAGGCTACGCCACGGTTCTATTCATGTGTATCGCAAAAACCGACAATCTAGCCATTGCGATCCACCAGCCATCTTCCACTGGCCATCATACGCCATGGACCCCTGTACACACTGGAGATGGCTGGTAGACAGCATGACCATTTCTCGCCACTAGTCTCAATTCACTGGCCATCATGGGCCAGCATACGCCAACCTACGCCAAATACACCTACGCCCTGTACACATTGGCGATGGCCGGCACTGGGCCAGCATGGCCCAATGTGTACTGGAGCTTTTGGAGGGAAAGGAGATTATTGGGCCGCGAGGCCCTTGAGGGCGCGAGGCCGTGGGCGGTCGCCCACGCCCAGTTACGCCACTGCTGCGGTCTTCCAACACTATTCGATGGATTGTCTCAATCTTTTCTGTTGTGACCTCATTTTAAATTCAGAAACCCACTGCTTAATAGTTGAATACGACGGGGAGAAATCTCCTAGTATTGAAATCCATCCCTTCTATTATCCGTTTTGGTGTGAAACCTTTCAAATAGAATTATTTGATGACAGCACTATTTTTAATTTTATCATTTTCACGAAAACAACGGTAGCGTAATGCCCTCTGACGGCCGTTTTCAATATCCGATCTATCCATCGAAACGGTCGGTAGCTAGACACTGAGCATTGAAACATTTCGTTAATTTCATGCGCACTAGCTATCTATCAACCGTTTCGGTAGATAGATCGGATATTGAAAACGGCCGTTAAACGCAAACTCACGTAGCGATTGGGCTGAAATTCTACATAAAAGCTGGGTACGAATGGAAGGTACTGTAGGACGCCGCTCCAGAAAAAGACCTAGTCAAGCTTTCTCTTGGTCAGGCAGGAAAGTTTTCACTCCACCCACATGCATTTCGAACGCTCAAATTAGAATGCAAAACTTATAAAGGAAGTTATAAGTTGTATATTCAATTCAGAAAAATCATAATGAAATAGTTATTCATGATACAAGTGCAGAAGGCATTGATATTTTTACATAAGTCCAAAATTCAAAAAGCCATTTTGAATGAACGAGTGTTTGAGCCTTCTGTACGAGTATCATACATTTTTTGCTCTAAACCGTTTATTTTTTATGGAAGGTAAAAATATTTCCATAAATATCGTTTAGAGATTTTTGAATTGAAAAATATTGATTGGAACAACGTTTTTTCCTTCCCATAAATTTGACAGATATTAAATAAATCCGTGGCATGAGGCCAACATGTTGTCAATAAATATCAAGATAAAAACTCAGAATAAAATATTCTAGCATTATTTTGTTTCAAAGGAAGTGACAGAATTGGAGAAAATTAAATTCTAACCCATTTTTCGCACCTTCTCAATATCTCTTGGTGTTTAGATTTCGTTATTCTTTTTGGGGACAGAATTCTGCCGATATATTGCACAGTAATTTCTCAAGTTGGGACAAAAATAAAATATTTTGGATAGTCACACAGATTCTCAAGTAATCGATATGTGAGTGACAAAATACTGTTTCCAGTTGAAAAAATCGAATGATTAGCTTTTTTGAATTTCAACTGTGAGACTCTCATTCCACCTTCCAGTATATCCAGACATTATTTACGGAGCGATGTCAAATATCTTTTCGGTAACCCATTTCAAAAACAAATGATTCCACGTGTTGAAGCGAACAAATGAAGTACGTTTCAATTGCGCTTCTGTTATTTCCAGTATTTAATTGTGCATCGTATAGTTCGATGATATCTCATAGACTGAACAGTTTTAAAGTGCCATTATTGGTAAGCTTTCTTTGCGATCTTACTTTTAAAAACAATTTCTATAAGTCGAAAATCCAAATATCGCATAATAAACAATTCCGATTCATCGCTACAAACCGATAAGGGAATATCTGCATCTGTTATTGCGGACGGGTGTACGGTTGACCGCGAGGTTGACTGCCACCTGTCTTCATTGCGACAATGATGTATGCATGATGTATGTTGGATAGCCGGAAATAATTATTTCGTAATACTTTCCGTCTAATCTAACCTACCGATATGTCTTTGACTATAAGGACAGAATTGAGTCTAAATGTTAACATTATTGGAAACACCACAGTAACCAACGTCGAGTCTCCCTCAAGGAGTCAATCTAATTCCTACGTGAATGCTGCTCAAACAAAACCACGACAAACAAATCCAAAAAAAGAATAGGCCATATTAATTCACTGAGTTGAAGGTTTGAAGCTATTCGACTACGTATTATGGGACCCAAAAATATAAGCCATATCTCACGGATCTCAAACAACAGAGTGTGTATTTATTTGTCCAGTATCGAACTTGTCGATGAACTCATGAAAGAACATCCAATAATTCATATAGGCGAAACTGAGCCACAAGAATATTTGTTACCACTGCAAAGCGAATTGTCATCTCCAAATTCTCCAATGTGTACCCGTCCATACCCAACGCAGATTTATAAACAGCTCTGAAAAGATATATATATATATATATATATATATATATATATATATATATATTTTCTTCACCTTTCAGGGCTTGGCCATGATGATGCCGGTTCCTCAAGAACAAGACATTTTTCATTCGCTCAGTAAGAATCTTCGAACAATTCTGGTGGTCCACAGAATCACCTCCCTTTGCGTGTCCTCGATTAATCTCTCCTCAAGCCCGAGCTTCTTCGTGTTTTCCTGGAGATGAACCTCCACCAAGCCATTTGTAGTGATGACCAGTGGTAGTATTGTTATTTGGGTAAGTCTATATAGTTCTTTTAACTCGAAAGTCAGATCTTGATACTTTACTATTTTCTCGGTGTACGCTCTTTCTACATTGTCATCAGCCGGAACGGTGATATCCACTACAAATGCTTCTCTTTCCCTTTTTTTGAATATAACAATGTCAGGCCGGTTGTGTGCGATTGGCCGGTCAGTAATGAGCGGATGGTCCCAGTACACCTTCACCTCATCGTTCTCCTGAACCTCTTTTGGTGAGTATTCGTGTATCTTCTTCTTGTTCTTAATTAATCCGTATTTCAGGGAGATGGCCTGATGAAATGCTCTTGCCATAGCGTTATGTCGATCGGTGTACTCTCTAGGAGCGAGGACGGGGCAAGACGACGTGACGTGCTGAATAGTCTCTGGTGCCTGAGAGCATTTACGGCATTTGTCGCTTCTAAGATTCCTCCCTGTTATATTCTTCTGATAAGATCTTGTGGGGACCACTTGATCTTGGATCGCCGCCAGTCTATATATATATATATATATATATATATATATATATATATATATATATATATATATATATATATATATATATATATATATATATATTCTTATGAAAATAGGAAGCTAAAATAATACAATAAATGTTGAAACAAAAAGTACCTAAGCTGAGGAAAAAAAAGAACAGGGTCCCAGACGGCACAGAAATATTCCATGCATATTCAATGAATATACCGCTGTCATATTGAGATATTCCAAACATATTCCAAATCTCCCAGGGCATAAGCCTGGCAGATAGCAGGAATATCCAAGGTCACCATGAAACATCTGCCAGGAATATCCCATAATCTTCAAAAATATATCCATGGCATATGCCATACAGATTCATCTATGAATATCTCCCTTACATATATGCTGGCAATATCTTTTTATCTCCTGATTTGTCCATGCCATATGCTGGTAATATCTTTGTATATATTTAAATATATGTAAATTTTTGTAGCGGTACTAAATAATAATGCATTGATTAGATTGTTTCAAAAAAATTTATTACAGTTTTAAGAATATTTTGTAAAATAACAATAATTAACAAAATTATCACATTCAATCATGAAAATGAACATAAAGTAAAAATATAAATATAAATCAACTAGGTATTTTACAAAACAATACTAAGAATAAGTAAAAATTAACATTTGATGAATTAAACTAAAAAATAGGGAAAACACAATGAGGTAATATTTTAAATGATATAAATATTGAACTGTGAACTTCAATTATTTGGTTTGTGAACTAAGAGGCGATTTCGATTGACTGGTTCTTGGTTGGTTCATAAATTGGTCCGTCAGTTTTGGACCAACCGCATTCGAATGACATTCTGGTGACGTCTCAAATCAGATGTTTCTCCAAAATTTGAACAGAATTCGAAAGCGCAGTTCGTTTGACGTTGTCATTTATGAACCGAGCGGTCAACCGTTAACCAACCAAAACAGCCATTTGAAATCGACTCATCAGATTATGGGTCGGTTTCACAAATCGAATTACTCGTTTTGAAATTTCTACGAATCGTGGTGGCTCCAGTTAATTAAATGGTACTAACAAAGTTTTGTAAAACCAACCTTATATCTATATATCAGCACCTCAGAGGTAAAGTGTGTTAAGTCACATTTTTTCAGACACGACCTATCTAGAATATTGGATTCACATTAGTAAATTCTAGCTAGTGGAACACATTTTTTACTCCCTAGGTTTATGAAGACGCCAAGTAATGGCAGTACACATTCTTTGAAACAATTATCGAACTGGAAAATCTCTCATTTGTCTAATTTTGATATTGTGACTTGACACACTTTACCTTTGGGGTGCTGATATAGATATCCGTGTTTATAACATCCCAGGCCTTCCAATTCCAAGTCTCCAGCCCCTTCTATCAACACCCATTCTCCCAGTCTCTCAGACATCGTCTTCTGTATGCCGCTCATCCAGGTAGCTTTTGGTCTTCCTCGCCTTTTTCCTTGGAATTCTTTGATTTTGGCCCTGAAAAAAACCAGTGATTCTAAGATTTTCAAGATAAGAGGCTGTCTACTTCTATAGTAATAGTGGAATCTGTTCTGATTATTTAATATTTATAAACTTACTTTGAATTTTAGTAGGCAGTGTTGGCAATTTATATCGAGGCAACCTTCCTTCTCGAAGACGATCCCTCTTTTTGATTTTTAGGGCCTAAATCCGTATTGATGCCACCAATATTTTCGACCTGTACAGCCTTTTTGCTTGCAGGAACAAAATTACGATATACAGCTTGGGTGAGACTTACTACACCTGAGAAGCTCCTCCACTCATGCTCTTGTAGTTTTTACGTTTGGATTGAAAGCAAAATTTTGGTTAAGCTATCTGCACAACGTGGAGCCATTTTTCAGTAACAAATTTAGTATTTTCATTCTGTTTAAGAACCTCTGAAAATATTAATAAAACATAAAATGGGTTTTATGATCACTGAAATTATTTATATTATACCTTTGAGAACATTGCACAATTTTATTAGGGATGAAAAGTTAGTTTTTGCCTTTTTCCCAACCCAACTAAAATATAGGAAATATCCTTTCTATCACTTCCTCACTGTGAAGTCCTCAATTCTTTGACCTGAAAAAACGTAAATACACATAACCAAAGATAAAGCACTGACAAGTGATTGGCATATTACGAAAACCTTTTTCAAGCATTCCAAATATATAAGAGTACCTACCAACGCTGTTTCGATATTCATGCTCCTACAGTCATGCTCTTGTCTGCCTGTCTTAGTCTTATCTTTTATCATGTGCTCGGCTGCATCACAAACTATTTATCACATAATACTCAAACAATAACATATTTTCAACTCCACACACAATTTAATAATTTTTCAATAAGACTCTTTCAACTCATGGAGCTCCATAAGTCATGTCACCACTCACCACCGTGACGTGACGACCATTTTGGAAGTTTGGAACGCCAAACTGAAACTGCTAATCACAGAACACAAATAACCTCAATCCAAGACCACAAAACAAAAATATGAATATTTTGACTGAAAACGTCGTGACGTAATGTTTACATCCATAAGAAAAAGTCAAATCTCATTAAAATCGAAATTTGATATTCTTATCGGTAAATTCAGGGAACGAAATTACAGGAGTTAAGCTGTAAAGAAATAATGTCATTGGTATTTCTGTCAGATATTTTGATAAAATTCAAGGAAATATCTAGAAAGGGCGAAAATATGGTTCGAAGTGGCCACATAACTTCCTCAACCTACAATGGCTCTGAAATGTTTGAAATGCAATGTATTTGGTTCAATGAAAAGCAAGAAGTATTAAGTTGAACTAGAAAGATTCTAAGTTCCAGACATCTCTGTCACCACATGGACGCTTCATGGAAACAAAAATATGAGCAAAAGTGATTCGATCCTCCAGTGGAATAAGCTACTCTCACCTCTGCTGACTAATATTTGATTATCATATATGATTTTTGACAACTTGTCTACGCCCTTTTCACATATCTGCTCGAATATCATATATTGTTTTTCCATTTATTGAAAATATATATTTGATCTCTTTCCTATAAGATCAAAATCATAATGGACCTCTTTTTCTGTTTCATCGAACATTTCAATAATTTAAAAAGTCACTCGACTCTCAGTCGATAGACGATATAGTATAGCATGTCCATTTTTCACAAATAAAAACAATTAATTTGTTGCCTGCTCTTTCATTTCATTGTATCAATCATATAAATAAATTACAAATCATTGCCATTGTTTACTCAGTTTAATAAATAAGATCAAATTATTAAGCGAATGAAAGTGTTATTTTTAACTTGAATCCAACTATGATTAACTTGATGATAACTGCGATTCCTCGAAAATATAATCTACATAGAAAGTTTGTAGTTCTTTAACAGTTTACTGGAAAATAGCAAACTCATCAATTATTGATGAGTTCGGAACAAAAGCAAAATCGAGGTAGTGGTAGTGCCTACACACAATTATCGTTCAAAAAATGTTTTGTAACGTTTGTAATATTCCATGAAGATTCATGTATATATACCAATAAATACTATTGAATAATATTCTAAACGCATATCATATAGATATTCCCATAGCATATACCAGACATATCTGGGATGGCATATATTTGGAATATTCCTTTGAGAGCAGATATATTTGATATATATCTGGCATATGCCTCGCATATTGCAATATCTTTTGGCTTAATGGCAGATTGGAGGAATATTCCGAGAATATAGGGTGCCGTCTGGGGTATCATAACATTCTTCGTCAGTGGCGTAGCGAGGGGGGCGCAAGGGGGGGCATCATGCCCCGGGCGCTACTCATATAGAGGCGCCAAATGGTTGGCAAACCAAAAAAATTGCTGGATTAAGTAGGAGCTACTGCAGCTAAATCGTTGTGACAAAATTTGGAATAATTGAAAACATATATTTGTTTTCCTCACATTCAACGTTACGATGGAAAAATTCAAAAAATACTGTGAAAAAAATTGTCAAACATGAATCTGAAACACAACGGAGCGCCAGAATATAAATAAGCGGTTAGGGTTATTGTCGATGAGCTAGAGAATGTAGAAGAACTTTTAGAAAAACTAGCAGAAGATACTACTACAAGTGACAACAGAAGTGAAGCTAGAAATGTATTACAAAATATACTAACTTTTAATTTCATAACTTTTGTTCATTTCTGATTTGAAATCTTCAGGAGGATTGATCATGTAAAGCTCAGGTTACAAGGTCTTAGATTTAATTTTAGAAAAGCGTTTCATGATCTTGAATCATTAGCGACTGAACTGACCGAAATTTGAGATAAGCTCTGTAAAGAGGTCACTCTGTGAAAAATGGGATATAGATCCAGCGTGTGATGAAACGCTGCAAAATACCCAGAAAATAATAAGTAATTAGTAAGAGATGAAACATAGATGAATTCAAAATAGTAATCATCCAAATGAATACCATTTTCAATTCCCAGGCTCAGAGATCTTTTATCATGAGGTTGGAGAAATGATATTAGATCATTTCTCCAACCTCCAGTGCAATTATCGCAGGGATCTTCTCTCTACAATGCAATTATCGCTGTAATTTTCGATAATTGCATTCTATCAACATGAAGTTTTTGACAGGAGGGAAATATTCGCTGTAGTTTTCGATAATTTCATTCTATTCACATGAAGTTTTTGACAGGAGGGAAATATTCGGAAGTAATTGCACAAGTGCATCAAAATTACCGATAATTTTGCATGACAGCGTGTTGTCAAAAAACTGCATGAGTTCATTTTCATTTTTGGAGAAAGAGCCCGACACCGAAGGTGGAGGGCAGTTTTTCAAAGACAACACGCTGGAATGCAGAATTATCAGGTCATTTTGATGCACGAGTGTAATTCGGGGGAATATTTCTCCGAAATTGCTATGGATACCAGCAGTGCAATTATCGCAGGGATCTTTCACTCTATACAATGCAATTATCGCTGTAATTTTCGATAATTGCATTCTATCAACATGAAGTTTTTGACAGGAGGGAAATATTCATTGTAATTCAATTTAAGGATAACTCGCACAGGATATTTCTCTCTACGGATAAAATGGAATGCTTCCTCCGCTCTTCTCTAATAGATCCTTGAAAAATAGAATTACCAGGATAACAAGAAAGATCAAAACTGATTTGATTATGAGTAACTCAGATACACTGAGTCTGATATCGGATACATCTGTTGATCAAGATAAAAGTCCCACTGAACTCGACACAGATACACCTGAACCTTAGTAGAATATCCTGGGTACAATAAGTGGATAACCCTTTCTATCTACCATCTGAATGATAATAACTTTCGCTCTTCTACAATGGAAGTACGATAGATTACACTCAAGGCTGGAGAGAATCCAACAAAAAATTCATGACAGTCAACCTGACATTATACGCCTGCAACAGACAAACTTCAAGGAGGAACACAAGCGTGAGCTGAAAAACTACGAAGGGTTCCACTTTCTTCGGACTACAGCTGCGAGAGCAAGTGGAGGTTCACCAGTCTTTGTGTCCGAAAACCTATTCTCTCATACATTTCCTTCCTCTGACAACCAATCTTGAAGCCCCAGCTACCACTATTTGGTGCCCCACTAGAATAACCATTTGCAATGTCTACATTCCCCCTGACTGAAATCGAACTAATAAATCTAATACAACAAATACCTGCACCTTACATAATTATTGGAGACTTAAACGCCCACAACACTATGTGGGGATCAGACTCGAGCTATGGCAGAGGAAAAATAATAGAAAAGTATTAAACAACTGTGAACGATGGCTCGAGTGCTCACTTCAATATCGCCTCCGGTAAATTCTCTGCCATCAACCTAAGCCTAAGTGACCCTCGAAGTACTACCGTATTGACATGGAAAACGACAGCTTATAGTAAGAGAGCTAGTGAACCCTCCGAGTAACGGTTTGTCTCTAAGGCTAGAAATTCTTATAGTGGTAGTTCATAGCGTGCTGCGGACGGAAACCATAGCCTGGCACCCCTCAATCCTGCACGTCATCAACCCCTATATCTTTGAAAGTGTAAAAAAAAATTTAAGAATAAACTTGTTCTTGTAAGCTAGAAACTTTCATACAATTCTGTTTATTCATTGTAAAGTTAAAAAACATTGATAGGCGATTTCGACGAGCACATGTACCTGCCAGGCGACTCGAGAATGGTGTAAAACATGAACAAAAATAAACTTTTTTCGGTAAGGCTGAAATTTATATACGTGTTCGTCTGAGGGAATGAAAAAAAAGTTTGTTATGAATCTTTATCGTCATCTAATATGTTATCAATAATTTCTTCATCATATGGTAGGTACAGTTGTTTCAAGCGTAGTACAATGTGTCCCAAATTATTATTGAAGATAGAGATTGAGACATGCGGTTTTCGTGACCCGGTGTCACTTTTTTGTTAAACTTGTAAATACACAAAAGAAATATTTCAACTACTTTTGTTTCTGGAATACAGGGCGAAAACAAAAATGTCCACTCATTGAATATGTTATTATTTCTCGGGCCCTGTATATGAAAGAAGAAAAATGAAAATGATTATAATAACATTTTTACGCAGAAGTCAGTGGCGTAGCTTAAAATTTTTTTCGGATCTATTTTTTCGAGATAGAGCACAAACTTGAAATGTTTCAAATAAAAAATCTCGTATGTATTAGTTCGCATTTTTTTTCTGAATAGATCGATGTATCACAAAACCTAATATTCAATGAATTTCAGCGTCAACCATCAGAAAAATTTATATTTCTGTTTGTTTTTTTTTCTAGTAAGACATGAATTCTTCCATAAATGAATCAAAAAATTACAATATTCATACTAAAATTTATTTTCGTTTCCACCATTTTTCAGTTAATAATTTGAGTTCATGTTCGAAATAGGATAAAATAAATAGGTTTAGATCACATGGTTTTTCGAATAAGTAATGATTGAATGCGTGTGAATATTGATTAAATAACATATTACCTACCAACCTATTAGCCATCATCCATTTTTGACCTAATAATAATAAGAAACAGATTGTACGTAAATGAATTTTTCATTTTCAATATCTGCTCTATATATTCCGCCTTCTCAAGGCATCTCAGTAATTTGGGAAATTAATCTTAACATTACCATTTTTTCGAATCAACTTTCTCGTCCAAATATACAAAATAAAATATGCAACATCAAATTTCTGACTTCGCTGAATTGAAATAAATCTGATCTACCAGGATGTGAAAACAAGAACAATACGTCATAAAATCACTCGAATATCTAATACCAAAAAATTTATTTTGATAACTTCAAGTTTAAGAAACATTAAACACATTAACCCTGAGATGCAGGAACGTCCATTAAATTTAATGCTGCCTCAATTCTCCATTAAACGGAGTATCCTCGGCTACCGTCTATGGATATTCCGTTTAAGGGAGAATTAAGGCGGCATTAAATTTTAATGGACGTTCCTGCAACTCAGTGATACTGACGTTAAAAGATAGGCGATGGCGCCAAGGTGGCAAGTAGTAGAACCATAAATATTGCCATTGGAGTTTTCCGTTGTATTGTTTTTTGACTTCTATAGTGAAGGAGTGTGTTACTGTGACATATTGGCCATTTTTTGTGAAGGCAAAGGTGGAAGGAATTATCATTTGCTTCAATACTGTGCAAATATTTCTGTCAAATTCAGTTGGGTACTTGAGGCAGTATTGAAAAGCATTTACATGCTTTCTTCTGATGATGAGAAATGATAAAAATGGAATTTCAACGATACTCTCACAAAAAAGTTATTAACAGTGGCAAAGAAATACTTATTTCAAAAGATGTTTCATGTAATTTTTAACACTGATAAACATCAGTTGAAATGTTTGTTACCTACCTGAATTGTTGTTTCTACATTACCCTGCAATTTAACAGTTCCAACAAAGTAATGATAATAATAAGCCCTCTTGCTCTACAACAAAAAACTCAATAAATTAAACTCAAATGAATAGCAGAAAGTATTTAAACATCAGTATAACAAATGCTAGTATATGAACACTTTCTAGGAATACTACAGAAAATCAAATATTATTTTGATATCCAATTTAATTGATTTTGACATTGCTTATTTTCTACAGAAGTCTTGACAACGTGATACATACGAGTTTTTAGGTATTGTAACAATAATACACATCAGCTATGGCTTGACGAATGAATTATCAAAAGTATTTGAAGACCCTTCTACTATGATTCTGGAAGGTAACAGGTAAATCAGTCTTCTTAAGAAACTTCCTTTGTTTGGAACTGGAATCTGTAAACGATTAGAATATCCCTATAAATCTTACCTGAAATTTTTTGTGTATCCGTGCTTACCTCGATAAAAATAATCATCCATATAATGCAGGGAACATACTTTGATATTTCTAGTAATTGGTTTACCCATTTTGTGTTTAAGTTGCCAAGCTTTTTGTCAATCCATCAAAACATTACTCCCCAATTTCACCTTCTACCCAAATACGATATTTATCACCAGCTTGAGGGAAAGCATGGAAATTGAATAGATGTGACTCGACTTGAGTGTTTAAACAATTATTCTGATTCATTTTCAGGTTCTTCGCAATTTCATATATTTCCATTAAGTCTAACATATTTCCTTTATCTAAATTGATTGGCATCCCAATCATCCGCGGCGCGCTTGGACGGGGATGTTGGTGGGGGTGAGATGATGATGACAGTTAAACACTTCGAGGTGTTTATGGATCAGATGCGAAATCTAACTTCCAGCATGGAACGCATTGAAAGACGCCAGGACGACCTTTTTAAACAGCTGTCCAGTTGTTCCGATGCTATCACAAGGCACGCCAAAACACTGACTGATCATGATACTGAGTTGAGATTTTGTGAGGGGGAGATTTGTGAACTGCGCTCGAGCCAGACTGCACTATCCGATAATTTGTCATCCATCATTAACAGGATGGCCGGTGTTGAATCCTCCATTGCTGGAGGCTGTTCACCAATGACCCTGGATGCCCTATCATCTTCTGAAATTCTGGATCGAGTAAAAAAGTCTTATAACCTTATGATAACTAACGCACCGGAGAGCGCCAATAGCTCAGGGGATACGAGCTTGGCATCTGGTATCGTGGAGCACATCCACAGGTCATCAAGCCTTTCACTGGTAAGTGTATCCCGACTTAGATCAAAGGCCACTTCCAATTCCAAGCCTAGATGGATGAGATTAGTGTTTTCCAATCCAGAAGTTGTTACTAACATACTTCGCAATAAGGCTTCCCTACGTGCACATCCAGAATATCGAGACATATCAATCCAGGATGATAAAACCAAAACACAGCTGGCTACACTAAACGCAGTCAGACAGGAATTGAGAGAGCGTCAAAAGCATGGCGAGAAGGATCTCACCATCAAATATATCCAACACACTCCCAGAATTGTGAATTGCCCACAGCAGCCCTCTTATTCCAGAGGTACAAAAAACTAAACGACCTTACAGTCTGGCCAATTCTCTACACCAATATCCAGTCATGCTCCAAATTTGATGAACTCATTACTGTGGTTCAGTTACATAGACCCCGTCCCTGTGACTCGGACTTGCATACAATTTCTGAATAGAGCTTCCTCGCTTCATCGCAACTTCTTGATTACTGGTGACTTCAACTGTCCAGACATCGACTGGACCTTTGCAGTTATGCCTCCACTGAGTTCAGCCTCTTATCCATATGCGGAGTTCATTCTTAACTCCGGATGTCGACAGCTAGTGTCCCAGCCGACGAGGTTCAGGGCGGGACAGGTCTCTTCCCTGCTAGATCTTTTCATTGCCCCAGACCTCAACATTATCTCAGATATCAACTACTTGCCCCCCTTGGGAAAATCGGACCACTCAGTGTTAAAGTCAGAAATTCAATTAAACTTCAGACCCATTGCACCCAGACGAGAGAAAACATTGAGATTCATTGATTACGATGAAGTCTCTACCAACCTTAATGCTGTCGACTGGGTTAATGCCATGGACCTCTCTGATATCGATTCCGCGTGTAGAGTCTTCCTTGCGGAGACTCGAAGGGCTGTCGCTGCAAGCGAGCAGATAAGAACCACCAAGGAGAACCCACTGAAGCCGTGGATCAACGAGCGAATTCTGAAACTCATTAGGCAAAAAAAATCACTTTGGCGAAGATTTCTTCGCGGCCGGTCGCCTGTCGACTATGAAAATCACCGGTCCTTCTCGAACTTTGTCTCTCAATCTGTGAAAACTGCAAGGACTTCATATGAGAGGAGATTAGTTACGTCTCGGAATAAGAAGAGGTTGTTCAGGTATGTGAGAGCCTCATTGAATAGCAAAGTTAGCATCCCAACTGTTAGAAATGAGTCCGGGGATATATGTAACGGTCATGGCGAGTCCGCTAATGTGTTGTCTACGGGCTTTGCTTCTTCGTTCTGTATTGAACCCGATGGTAATATTCCTATTCCATCCACTGACCGCGTGACGCGGGAAATTTCTAATATCCAGGTAACTCGGGACGCTGTTGAGAGGTATCTGTCTGACCTAAAGGTGGATACGGCTCGCGGCCGCGATGGAATCACTACGCGTCTTCTCAAGAATTGTGCGAGTGCTTTTGCTGTTCCCCTACACCTCCTGTTCACCAAATCGCTCACTTCAGGCTGTATTCCCTCAGACTGGCTTTCTGCATCAATCACTCCCATCTTCAAGAAGGGTGATAAACTTGATCCCTCAAATTACCGCCCTATTAGCATACTTTCTCCGGTCTCAAAAGTCCTAGAAAGGATTGTATGTGATTGTCTGCTACGGTTCTGTTCTGAGATGAGTTTGATTCCGGATTCCCAGCACGGCTTTCGTCCCAACCGCTCAACCACAACAAATTTATTATCTGCTATTGGTGACTGGACAAAGGCATTAGACTCCGGATCTCCTGTCGATGTGATTTACCTCGACTACTCTAAAGCATTCGATCGAGTACCTCACCGGCGCCTTCTTGCTAAGTTGGAACATCTGGGAATAAGAGGTGGACTTTTGGGTTGGATTAAGGCCTTTTTGACCAACCGCAGATATCGCGTCAGAGTCGGTGATGCCTACTCTGAGGAGGGAATTGTTACATCTGGTGTCCCCCAGGGATCTGTTCTTGGGCCAATTCTTTTCCTACTTTATACCTCCGATTTACCCCCTCTTATCAGGTCCTGCATGTACTCGTTTGCTGACGACACCAAATTATTCAATCTGCCCCTTCTTCATGGTCGCACCCTCCAGGATGATCTGGATGTCCTCTTTGAATGTGGTCAAACTTGGATGCTTCCTTTAAATATCGAAAAGTGTTGTGTTCTTCACATAGGAAAGAATAACCCCAAGCTATCCTACTCTATCGATGGCCATCGACTGGCACCCGTAACACACCATGCCGATTTGGGAGTCACTGTCTGTTCGGATCTGGGATGGTCCGTTCATGTGGGGGCGATCACGCCGAGGGCAAAACAGGTAACTTACCTCCTTGGCAAAACATTCAAGTCCTCCGATGTGTCAACATGGGCGTTTCTTTATAAGACATACATCCGACCGATATTGGAGTATGCTGGACAGGTATGGTGGCCCTCGACTAAATTCGATGAAAATCTTTTGGAATCTGTACAACGCTGGGTCACACGTATGCCGTACTCACACATCCGCCCATCCTATGAGGAACGTCTGACTATTTTCGACATACCCAGCTTTGCCGAGCGTCGATCAAGAGGTGACCTTATTTTTACATTTCGTGCGATGAACTGCCATTTTGGTGATGAAATGAAAAATGTTTTTCAGCTAAATACCAATAGCTTGCGTGGCCATCGCTTGAAGTTGTCGAGAGAACCATTCAAAACATCGCCTCGTCAGATGTATTTACCAAACAGGGTTTTCAACGCTTGGAATCGGCTGCCAGATGCTGTTGTGGAGTCAACTTCAGTCAACACCTTCAAGAATAGACTGGACGAATGGAGGTCGCATTGAAATTGTTTTTGTTCTTTAATTCGAGATTCTCATGTTGGTTTTCATTCTTGATTCCACTGTTGTTCATTTTCATGTTTATTTTTATTTTGGGTTTATAGGATCAACCTCAACCCTTGTACAAGGTTAAATAAATAAATAAATAAATAAATAAATAAAAATTGTGCAAGAGCGTGACGCCTTCCTCCCTACTAAACTCATGTTGATTTTCCTTTAGGTGTGCACCGCTGGAACTTTTATTCTTGCTGTTTCTTACATTTTCAGCTTTTCTTACGTTAAGGGCACTGATGTTTTACCTATACAGGTTGTCCCACCAGGAGTTCCCATTAGAAGTTTATGGAGATATAATTATTCGATCAATTTCAAATTTTGAGCGGATATATAAGCCAAGTAGACCTTCATTTATGATATATTTTCAAATATCAATGACTTCCGCTTTCACCGGATATCATGAGTTTTTTTGGTAGATCTTCGAATGCCACGTTCATTTTATGTATCATTCCCTATCTAAAGCCGTTTTCGAGTTATTCACTGTTTTGTGAAAAAAATACAAATTGAGGCTTGTAGAACACTGAAAATTCAATAAAAGCGCAACGCACAATCTCAGATCTGCTTTTTGAAATGGGTTACCGAATAGATATTCGACGCCACTCTGTAGAGAAAATAACGTTTTGATATACTGGGAGTGAACTGAGAGTGTCAAAGTTGGAATTCAAAAAAAAAAAAACCAAAAATTCGATTTTTTCAAATGGAAACCGTATTATAATATGATCTATGTTCGCCCTTTCCTAAAAATCTTTGACTTCATTCAGATTATTTTTCCATGCTTCTGTTGTTGATATTCCTCAAAACTTATTTCATTGTTCAAAGAAAACGACCACTAATTTTTTTTACTGCTCATAATGAAAATAACGAGTTATTTTTCGGCAAATATGACGTACTTAAATTGTAATGCAAAACTTATAAAACAAGTCATGAAGCTTTCCGAACTTTTATTCAGATATATCAGAATAGAAAATTAAATCATAACACATTTTGAAAATTTCGTCTACCTTCTTCCAAACATGCCAATACATTGCACGATAAATTTTTCAGTTGAAACAAACCTGGATTATTTTGAATAAAGTCATAAGGATTCTTATGAATTATGAATTATAATATGCTCGCTGCTAACAGTTATTTCTGAATATCACGAAAATGGTATATTTTAGATATAGCGAACTCTTGAAAAACTCTACTTATTTATTACTCACAAATTGAAATGGGAGTGAAAAAAATACGGTTTTCATTTGGAAAAATCGAATTTCTTCCCTTTTTTGGAATTCAAACTTTGACCCCTAACAGTTTTTCCTGAATATTTCGGAAATGGTACATTTTGGATATGGGGAGCCCTCAATAAACTCTACCTATTTTTACCTCACAAATTGATATGTGAGTGAAAAAATCGAGTTTTTGGCTTTTTTTGAATTTCAACTTTGATACTCTCATTTCACTTCCCAGTATATCAAAACGTTATTTTCTCTACAGAGATATGTTGAATATCTTGTCAGTAACCCATTTCGAAAAGCAGATCTGATATTGTGTGTTGCGCTTTCATTGAATTCTCAGTGTTCTACAAGCCTCAATTTGTAAATTCTTTCCAAAAACAGTGAATAACTCGAAAACGGCCGTAGATGGCTATAGGGAGCGAGACATAAAATTAATGTGGCATTCGAAGATCTATCCGAAAAAGTCATGATATAAAGGGTGTTCCATTTGAAATAAGGAAGTTGACACCACTTCCGGTGAAAGCGGAGGTCATTGATTTTCAAAAATATATCATAAATGAAGGTCTTCTTGGCCTATATCTTCACATAAAAATTGGAAATGATCGAATTATTATTTCTCCATAAACTTCTAATGGGCACTCATGATGGGACGTGTATATAGAACTTATCGCATGTCTTACAATTTAACTAGTATACTCCATTTTTCTCCAATGTCGGTGTTTTATCCTTGCAATTCAACAGCTAACTATACAGACAATTGTTGGGCTTGAAAACAACTTCTATATTGTGATTTCTGAAAATTTTAGCTAATATTCAACTTGAGAACACCAATAATCCGTCACATCTTCAAGTATTACAGATATGTAGACGATATTTTGATAATATTCACAGGCAGCACAGACCTCATATGGGTTTTGTTATAACTATTCAACACGTTGCACAGGAATATCCAGTTTACATTAGAAACAGGCCATAACAAGATCAACTTTTTAGACTTTACTTTGACCCTGGAAAACAATAGGTTATCAATAGATATTTACAGAAAGGAGAGTCGAACAATAGGTACTATCAATAAAGATTCTAACCATCCAGCATGCCACAAAAATGCCGCTTACAATGCTTATATACATAGACTTAAAAGTTTTTACTATTGAATAGAAACAAGTTTGATAAAGAATTGAGGATCATAATATTTATTGCCAAAGATGATGGCCATAGCACAGATATAGTGGATAACCTCCTGATAAGGAAATTAATCCATATGCACAATAAGACAAATAACCCAGCTACATCTATAGATGATAAACAAGAGAAGATGTGATTTTCACTATCATTTTATGGAAATGTCTGTTACATTGAAAGCAATTACATATCAGTTCGGCATCGACGTGATCAAGACTCTTTATCACGCTAACTTTCAATCTCTACTGACATACGGAAATATTTTTTTAGAGTAACAGTTCTCACTCTGATCAAGTCTTTATAACACAGAAAATTGCTCTAAGGACAATACTCAACCTGAAATATCGATCATCATGCAGAGGAGAATTTAAAGGAAACAACATTCTTACTTTACCAGGATTGTACATTTACAGAAGCCTACTTTTTTCCGCAAGAACACCAACTACTTCCTAAACTATAAAAATCACGCTTTATATGTGCATAACATTATATAACTTTGTACATACCCAGAAGCATCAAGAACATAACCGACTATAATGCATTTCGCAAGAAAATTTACAAATTAATTTTCGAATCTGAACCTTACACCTATAATTGTGTAAGGTTTAAAGAAGCTTGTCAAAGATTTCACTAGCATAAACTATTGTTCTGGATTTTAGATGACTTGTTTTCACTTTGTTGTCATGTAGTTGATGGATCGACAAAAAGCTTCGCAACTCAAACACAAAATGGGTAAACCAAATACTAGAAATATCAAAGTATATTCCCTGCATTATTTGGATGACGATTAGTTTAATCGAGGTAAGCACGGATACACAAAAAATTTCAGGTTAGATTTATAATCGTTTACAGATTCCAGTTCCAAACAAAGGAAGTTTCTTAAGAAGACTGATTTACCTTCCAGAATCATAATAGGAGGGTCCTCAAATACTTGTTCATATTCCGAACATCTGCTTTAAGTTTGTTTTGAGTGTGGTTGTTAGTGCTTATTTTTTTTTTAGTTACACGTTTCGCTCACGAAAATATTATTATTATGTACCTACCTACCATATCAAATTTTGGCGATTTCTTCAAGCATGAGAATGTGTTTTATTTTTTTAACCGGTAACGGTGCCTCGTACAGCAAAAAGTCAGGAGACCGAATTCGCTCCGAATTGAATAAGGATTTAAATAATAATTCTCATTTTCGGAAAAATCAGTGGCGTTTCATTCTTATTGCAGTACGGACGCCACTGGTAGAATAGAAAAGAAATGATATCATGCAAAAAGCGCTCCTTGATGCTCAAAACCTAGGCCTCAAATTTCATGAAAATATTCCAAGCAGTGTGAAAGTCATCAATAAGAAATTTTTTTTCTATAATTTCAAAACACCGTATCTCGGGGAGGAAACATTTCTCGACATATGTTTATATGACAAACTAGGGCTTATTTTGGATGTAGAATACGTGGTTAAAATTTCTTGGTTACAATCTGGACCACCCTGCATGTATAGTGACCGCAGTAGAAATGCATATAGGACAAACAACCCTATCATCGAATTAGAAAATTGTTCCATGGTGGAACATAAACTGTGAAAAAGCAGTGCGAAATTCGAAAACATCCTTCAACAAATATAGTCGAGTACCCAAACTCATCTCGTTCAAAAAATTAAGAGCCAAAGCCAGATCGATACTCAGAAAAAGCAAAAAGACTCCTGGAATGAATTTGTGAATTCAATGACCTGTGACAAACCGCCCCAACAAATTCTGACCAAAGCTCAGACATTGACGGGCCCAATGGGGGCCCGTCATTTTCAAAGCAGTCGGAAGATTTTCAAATGAGTTGGAAACAAAATTTCAAAGCAGTTGGTAAAATTTCAAAGCAGGTGGAATACATAATTCCGAGAGAGTTATGAAATACGAAAGAATCTGAATTAGAAGAAACAAGTTTGCAATCAGTACTTGACAATATATGTATCGCCGGAAATAAATGGTATTTAACCTAAAATTTTTTCCATCAAGTGTTTGAAGAGATGCGGCCTCAAGAAGTAGGTTCCTAGTTGTAAATTTTTCAGTTACGTCGTATGGACTGTCATAAAAAAAACCATCTGGAATCATAAATTTAAGCTGTTACTATCAGATAAGCAGAATCATCATTAAATACGCTCTTCTTACATTGTGTTATAGTTTTGCGAATAAACAATATGTGTAAATAAATTCAAATAATGATCTAAAAAAGATTAAAGTAAGGTTTGAGTTAGATTTAAAAAAAAAATTTATGAACAGAAAATGCAAGAAGGACAACAAGTGTGAAAGAGAATTATGGACAGTGACCACAGAATATCGGATGGCAATTTGTTTAATTTTTTTTGACAATAAAAACTGAAATTAGCTTCGAAACATGAATCCAACACAACAAAAACCATTCAAAACACTTAATATATTATCCTCAATTCCAAACACTAATTGCAATAATCGGTGCAAAGAGTTCGAAATCGCCAACTCAAATTAGAAAATTATGTTCGAAATTATTTCTTCAATATGACTTAGGGCAAAACCGTTTCCCTACTAAATTGGGAATCTGTTTTTTCTAAGAATTATTTTGATTTATGACACACACTTTGACACCCATTTTCTGTTTTCTTCTTTAGTTATGTTGCTTTTCTTCATCTCATGGAATCTGTAAGCAAAAGTTAGGCTCATTTTTTATCAAACGAAATATATTATCTGAAAATTTTGTTCCTTTTATTCTGTGAAATGGACCCATGTTAGGGATGAACAGTTTCAATATTATGAATCTCATCAAGGTGGTAAGTAATTAACTTTGATTTTTCATCTACCCAATATTCAATCATATATATTTCTTTATTTTATGGAATATGCTTCTTGTTATGAGGAATATCTTGTTTTATGATGCTTGAAATTTTGAGATACACCAAAGAATGGAACTGAACGTAATCAAAGAATGAAACAAACAGTGTGTCTCAAAGTTTCAAACATACTTTAACGCGAATTTTTCATCACTTTGATTCCCAATATTTACTCCCACAAAATAAAAAGAATAGATTTTTCAGAAAAAATATTTTCTCTGATGAAAATGAGACGTGCTTTCCCCCCAGATTTCATGAAATAAAGAAAAGGTACAAAATTGAAGAAACAAACAAGGAGGATTTCTCAAAGTTTCAAGCAACATCCAGATACTCTTCATAAAAAAAAAATTCATAAAATCTACTTAATCGAATGTTCGGTAGATGGAAAAAAAGTTAATTACTCCCCACTCTGTTGAAATTCATCATTTTGAATTATTTTTTACCGAAACAAATATTATACCATAATATGTATAACGGTTTACTGTTAATTCAATATACAGTTAGAAACTTTTCGATGGATTTACATCCCCCCCTACCCAAAATTTGTTTTCGTCCCGTCCCTGAGCTCAGATCATGAATGGGAAAATCACCAATGAAAATCAAGAAATAGCTGACACTAGCGAAAAACTTCCATCGCACTGAACGCTGACCAACTAGACATTGATGCTATGAACCTATCTTTTTTGTTTGAAGAACTTTCTGACTGTCTTTCCACTTGCAAACCTTTTGCGGTCGGACCTGACATTATACTCTTCATCTTCATCAAAAACCTATTCAATGAAAGCCTTATAATATTATTGAACTATATAATGAAATTTGGACTCAGAAAAAATTTCCCAGAATATGGCTAGAATCCAACATTTTCCTAATAAGGAAAGAATAAAAATCACCCACAGATCCAAATTCCCATAGACCGATCTCACTCACATGCATAATATGCAAATTATTAGAGAAAATGTCGAACAAAAGACTTATATGGTACTTAAAAAAATATAGTCTCTTAACGCAGGCTCAATCCGGAGTTAGACCATCGCGTAGTATACTATAGATAACTTTGTCACCTTACAAACATATATCGCTTATGCCTTTCGGAACAAGAAAGAAGTAGTCGCCGCCATATTTGACATCGAGGGAGCTTTTGACGTACAATCTAGAATCCTAATTATGAAAAAACTGGAAGGATCAAGTCTAACTGTTGACGTTAACATTGGCAATTTTCCAACTAATCGTACTTTGAGAGTTGAAGCTAACGGAAAAACATCTGCTAAGTTTATCCAGAATGGTGGCGTTCCCCAAGGATCAGTTCTTAGTCCCACTTTGTTCCTCCTAGCAATAAATGACATCGCACCTCAAGTACTGCCTCCCGTGTAATGCACCATCTACACGGACGACTTCATAATCTTTTGTGGCGAAAAAAACATCGAGAGAACCGCGGACTTAGTTCAGGCTCCAATTGATCATCTGCATAGGTGGACAAGTAAAAATGGATTACACTCCTCACTTACCAAGACAAAAATAATTGAATTCAGTAGGAAAATTTATAATCCACTTCCCTTAAATCTCTTCCTGAATAATTCAAGACTTCAAGACAGGATCATTGGACTGGTTTTCGATAATAACGTCCGCTTGAAACATTATGTCCTACAAACTAAATTCAATTGCTTGAAGAGGCTGAATATCCTGAAAAAATTAGCTCATCAACGCTGGGGAGCAGATGAGGAGAAACTTCTCCGTGTATACAGATCCATTTTAATATCAAAATAGATTATGCCAGCTTCGTTTAACAGTCAGCATCAAAATCGACCCTCAAAATGCTCAATTCCATTCAGAATACGGCAATACGAATATGCATCTCTATCTCTTTCTCAGAAGACGCCTTCTACTCTTGAATTATGCAGCTAGAGTTAGCTCCAATCCTCGTAATCCTGTACAAAAGCTTTTGACTTCTCATAGATCAACCAACTCTGCCACGAATCCGCATTCTATCCCGGAACTTATAGCACTCCTCGTGCCTCAGGATGTCAATCTCTCAACAACAACTGTTGCGTCTGTGACTACTTCCTCACCGTGGTGTAATATTATGCTCACCTTCAACACAGACCTTACCGCCTTCCAAAAATTAGACGCACCTCACGACCTCATCAGGAAATCATTCCTTGCTATTATTAATCGCGAGGGATTAGACACAGTTTTGTTTACAGACGCTTCGAAGGGATCTGCAGGCGAAGAATGTGCTCTAATCTCCCATGAAGTGGTGATCATAAAGAACAGATTTTCCACTATAACCAGCATCCACAAAGGAGAACTTTTCTCGATACTACTAGCCATTAACTCTATTCCTGCAATATCGAAGAAGACTGCTATATGTACTGATTCGTTAGCCTCTATAGGTACAACATATTCGGAATCCTTACATAAATCACAGCATAGTGCAGTCAATACATCATTCCATTCAAAATCTGCACGCCAACAACATTCAGATAACAATTGTAGACAGACGGCGCAGCAAGAACTCAAATGGCACATGACAACATACAAATAACAAAAGACCTCTAGTCCTACTTCAAGAAACATTTTCGTTCTATATGAGAAAACAAATGGTCCTACACAACATCAAACATTCGTGAAATAGAACGTACTACCAGACCTACAAATTTTCCATCAATGTCTAGAAGAGACAAAGTTTTTATCAGGAGACTCCGCATTGGACATACCCAACTGACACACAAGTACCTCATGACTTCCGAACAGCAGCCTTATTGCGAACACTGTAGCAGCCTCCTCACACTGAAATATATTCTAGTTGAATGCTTATTTTACTCAATGGAGTGCAGAGAACACTCGATCCAGAATACCATCAAAGATATACAGGGTGGCCATTTGAAAACGAAACAGACGAGATTACAGACGAAATAAATTTTTTCGATAGAAATGCTCGGACAGGTCGATTTCTGTTTCGAGGGGGACAACTTAAGATGTAGGTTACGGACGCATAGCGCTTCAACCCTTGCTACTACAACCCTCATCCCCAATTTTTGAATATGGAAGATGGGGTGAGTGATACCTCATTTGAAAGGTATTTTTATACTGATTTCAGCACAGTAATTGTTTTTTCATTTTACAGGGTGGCCATTCGAAAACGAAACAGACGAGATTACAGACGAAATAAATTTTTTCGATAGAAATGCTCGGACAGGTCGATTTCTGTTTCGAGGCGGACAACTTAAGATGTAGGTTACGGACGCATAGCGCTTCAACCCTTGCTACTACAACCCTCACCCCCAATTTTTGAATAGGGAAGATGGGGTGAGTGATACCTCATTTGAAAGGTTTTTCACAAAAAAACACTACAAGTGCCATGAAAACACCCTTTCATTTTCAAATGCTTATTCAAGAATATTTCGAGAACTAATGCATAAAATGAAAAAAAGATTACTGTGCTGAAATCAGTATAAAAATACCTTTCAAATGAGGTATCACTCACCCCATCTTCCCTATTCAAAAATTGGGGGTGAGGGTTGTAGTAGCAAGGGTTGAAGCGCTATGCGTCCGTAACCTACATCTTAAGTTGTCCGCCTCGAAACAGAAATCGACCTGTCCGAGCATTTCTATCGAAAAAATTTATTTCGTCTGTAATCTCGTCTGTTTCGTTTTCGAATGGCCACCCTGTAAAATGAAAAAACAATTACTGTGCTGAAATCAGTATAAAAATACCTTTCAAATGAGGTATCACTCACCCCATCTTCCCTATTCAAAAATTGGGGGTGAGGGTTGTAGTAGCAAGGGTTGGAGCGCTATGCGTCCGTAACCTACATCTTAAGTTGTCCCCCTCGAAACAGAAATCGACCTGTCCGAGCATTTCTATCGAAAAAATGTATTTTGTCTGTAATCTCGTTTCTTTCGTTTTCGAATGGCCACCCTGTATTTCGAGAACTAATGAATAAAATGAAAAAACAATTACTGTGCTGAAATCAGTATAAAAATACCTTTCAAATGAGGTATCACTCACTTCATCTTCCCTATTCAAAAATTGGGGGTGAGGGTTGTAGTAGCAAGGGTTGAAGCGCTATGTGTCCGTAACCTACATCTTAAGTTGTCCCCCTCGAAACAGAAATCGACCTGTCCGAGCATTTCTATCGAAAAAATTTATTTCGTCTGTAATCTCGTCTGTTTCGTTTTCAAATGGCCACCCTGTATTATCTTCTTCAAGCCAATAAGCCACTTTTTAATTGAAATAAACCTATACCAGCAGATATAGACTAGCCTTCACTACTTAACATACATACAATTGTACCTTACTTGTAGATATAGTTGACTTATTGTTAAAACAAAAGGTGTGTAGAGATCCTGTGTCAACCTATGTAGTTGAGACACCTTTTTAATAAAATAAACAGATCTGAGATAATGCGTTGCCTTCTCAGTGTTCTACAAGCCCCAATTTGTAATTTTTCTCAAGAAACAGTGAATAACTCGAGAATTACTATAGGGAACAATACATAAAATGAATGGGGCATTCGAAGATTTATCCGGAAAAGTCATAATATAGTTTCATTAGAAATAAGAAAGTTGATACCATTACTTGAAAAAGTGAAGTTACCGATATTTAAAAATATATCGTAAAAGAAGGCCTGATTGGCTTACCTATATCGGCAAACAAAATTTGGAAGTAATCGAATTATTATTTGACCAGAAATTTCTGATGGGCACTCTCGGTGCTGCACCCTGTGTATGAAAGGAGTATGTAAAGATTGTCGTGGGACACCTGTATAATAATAATAATACTTTAATAATATTAATGTTCTAAGATCTCTTTAAATTTCGACATGAATAAATTGAAAAGACATGTCAAAATATGTCTAGCCAGTTTTGTTCTTAATAAGTGGAATAAACTAGGCTCAGAAAATGCGGAATATTCTACTGCTGTTTCAAGGTCATCCATATAATAAAGCTATAGCAGAGAGATCGCATTTCGATGTAGAAAAAAAAACGAGACAAAAACTTATTCAGAATTGTATTGGTAGGACGAGTGGTTTCATTTCATTCTCCAAATAACAACATCAGTAATGAAAACATATTGGAATTTAATTCTCATGTTTTCATAACGAACCCACAAATGACATATACATATTTGCATTTGAAAAACCAAAGTTTAGTAAGTTTGTATCCAAGGAGTTCTAGCAGGATTCCATCGTCAAAAAAGTCCTTGGTTGAAAAAGTTTTGATTTAATTCAAACAAACTCTTTATAAGAGTATTATAAATTTTTTGTGTAATAAATTATGATTGTTTCACTTAATAATATATAATATTTAGTGAAAAGCTTTCTTCTGAGCCTGAGAAATTTGAAAATATTTTGGGTCGATTGCAGGGCCGAATTGAAATATCAGTCTGGTTTTCTGATCGTGTCATATTCTACTGAAGATTTCAGCTTAAAAAAAAATTTCATAAATTTTTTTCATTTATATTTCCATTTGGCTACTTTCACTTATTATTATTTTTTCAATGAATGAGGAACACCTTCGTGAAAAGATTTGTGAAGAATTGTTCCATGTACTTATATTGATATCGAAATTGGCTTCCAAATCGCCGTGGAGTGAAAATAACTATAGAATTTATTCATTGACTTATGACCTTAACATTGGACAAAAATAATATAGGTATGTAACTCCACCAGATACCTTGTGGAGTAATTATTAAATTATTGTGTAAATAAAGTGAATTCAAAGTCCTGAATTTGCATTTTATTGAAAATTTACATTTGGCATCATTTAATAAATAAGGCACAATTTGTGTACCTGTTTATAGCCTATTAGTGTTACATTGTCAAACCTAACATTGAATTCTTTAGGTAAGTACAGTGGTCATTAATCTGAAAAAGGAACTGAATCATAATCAAATCTATCAATCTATATTTATATATACATACTTCAAGCGGAATATTAAGCTTTTCATAACCTTAAGACTATAAAGTTGCACAATATTCCAAAATCATAATAAATGAGAGTTTCTGCGGTTATGATAGTTATTAGTTTAAAATGAATAGGAATTCCGAGCAGTCAATGCTCTATTCTACAATTTCCTCTAAAGAAATGTCAACGTTAACAAATCCGACGTGATTGTGAAATTGGATTAAATTGTTGTGTATTATTATGGTAACTAACTTATCTAGTAATGTCGATTAGACAAATCCGAAAATTGTGCGGTTGCAAACCGATTTCAGTTGTTATATGCAATTCAAGGAACAGAAATGTATAATTTGAATTATGAAGCAAATCAAGCCATATTCAGTTGAATAAATAAGATTCAATGAAAAAGATATGTTCCCTTTATTTTTCATCAAGTCTTGAAACTGACCTGGAATCAAATCAAGTACTAACAACAATATAATTCACCATCGAATTCGGATTATAAATTGACAAAATCACAATATCCAGTCATTGAAATTTGATGCAAGTTCCGAACCAAAGTCAATACGTTATAACGATAAATTTGTACAACGGGGGGCCGTGAGATAAGAATGCATGTAGCAAACTCGATGAGATATCACATCAATGTGTGACTATTTTACACTCGTAAAAATGAGCTAAATAACACCACTGCTGTCGTTGAAATTAAAAAGGGATATACTGCGTAATGAGTTGTAGCGGAACCTTTCTCGTTTTCCGTTTTTGTGGAACCTCCATCGGATTTTTCAGGTGCTCCCTGCATGGTTGCGGCAGCTATTGTTGTCTTTTCTTCAACTGCTACCCCGACTGCTGCAGGAGATGAGGCATGTACCAATGCGGGAGCTTCGGATGAAGCGCTTGGCACTCTTGTTGGATTTGGATTAGGATATGCTGTTGTCTCAATATCTTTTTCGTTATCCAAAGGCTTAACACTTTTTTCAGGTTCACTTATTGACGACACATTTGCAACGGGGTCTGCGTAAACTACCGCGAACAATACCAACAATAAGGCTAAAACAGAATTTTTCACGAGTTCCATAATGTTTCACGATTCAGATGTTCCTTTCGGAGTGAGTTACTGATAACTGACCAACTCTAGTCGACTAGGGTGCTCGACTCGACTGATTCTGGTGAAAAACGGCGGACAAAACTGTATAATATACCGGTAAAATGAGAATGAGGAGGTATGTGCAGTTAGAGCGAGGAATGGATGAAGGTGCGAATGCGCGAGGCATACTTGTATATTCGGAAACGGTCGCTCCATTCTTCCACCGGGCGTTCAAATGACCTAAAGCGAACACACAAGATGCGATATACCGGTCTATTTTATTTCGTCTGGAATTTTCGTTGTAAGCCATTTATTTCATTATTTTTTCACAATTGTAGTTATATAAAATCAGCTACAAAATTATTAGCGTTCCTTTATTTTCACAGTTCTTCGGAAATAATTTATTGAAGATTGAATACCTCTGTTCGCGATTTCTTCTGATTTCATTAGGATTTTCAACTTAGGCAATCGAGTGTAGATGCCTGATTCGCTCTCGAATCAATTTCCATGAAATAAAGATAATTATTCATGAATTGCCCTTTTTCATATTATTCACTAATTTATATTGCCGTTCACATATTTGAAAGTCTATCGTCAAAATCAAACAAGTAAATAAGAATGAGAGTTTAATGAGATATTTGATAATTTTTCGAGAATGAATCATCAAAATTGGAAATAATTCTAGATGAGCTCATTTCGAGACACTCGTAAATGCTCACTAAGGGAATATTGCATCAATTGTACGCAGTTCAAACGCCTGAATTTTTTTGCAAATAGAGAAATCTGAGATTGTCACATATTTCAACATCAAATCTATGTTTGACAAGTGAATTTGACGGAATCGAACATTTCTTTCAAGCAGCAATTTCGGAGAAAATTCATTCTTACCTGAAATTATCTAAGAAATTCCGATGTTGAAAAGTTAGAAAGAGAGCAATTTTTTGCTAGTCGATAAGACATCAACTCTTGACTTGTTGGAAAAAACCAAATAATTTTCTCAATTTTAATCAAGAAAGTGAACCAAAACTTTAATGAGATTTTCGAATAGGTCCATATTATATTCTTATCCAAACATGTAGGTACCTAAGATGCAAATCGATTTATTTTCTTTTCAACCTGATATTTGTAATAAAATAATTGGTAAAAAATGCACCTTCAACTCTTGTAATGTAATCATTGACGTATTGCTTTCAAATTTTCCTATATATACCGTCAATAAAATAGAAAGTGTGTAGTGAGATGGCAGTGGGCCAAAGTCATACATGATACAATGATGATTCTTATTTATTGCAAATAATGAATTAAGAAATATTCAACTGTTCAACTAGGATTATTTCAGAATATTGGCAATGAACGCATCGAAATGTTAACTTTCACCTTCATTTTTACTCGGAAATACGAAACTATATATCAACAGTATTATATTATATATTTAGTGGTTAGTTCATGAATCAATTTTTCATACAACATCCCGTATAAATCTTTTTTGTTCGAAGAACAGAATCATTTATCAGAAAGGTGGTAAGCATCCACATCGGTCTCCCCTAATGAAATATTTCGTTGGGAAAAGCATATGGTTTTTCAAGCAACATTCAGAGAACTTTCCTCAACTATGGAATCATTTTAATAGAGGAACAACTACGAGTAGGACAATGTTCAAATCTTCTATCCGTGAATCTAGTGAGTAGAATTTGTCTGCCCTTTTCAAGGAACCAAAACATTTTCGTATATTTACCTGTAGAAGAAACAATGGTTTCTGCAATTGGTGAGATATGCAGTAAATATTACAGGTATGATGAAGTGTACCAAATTTGTGAAATTAGTAATACCCTGGAAGGAATTCATACAATTCGGCAGAATAATAATAGGAAAGTGAAAATCTTATCGATTCCAATTAACTGGCTCATTCAATCATTAATAATAATGCCGTAGTGCAATATTTCTTTCCACTTCACGAACATTCAGGATATGGATGCATAGAATGTTTGTTGAATGATGTAAGTGATCAAATTATGTGATTTCTTCCACACAAACTAGTTCGTTTCAAAAGCTTGAGTCATATAAATTTCGGCGAAAGCATTAGGATATGGTGGAAGTAATTCTCATCCTACTCAAAAAGAAGTTGCTACAAAAACCGGCGCATTGTGTAACATGGACAAAACAGAATTTTCATAAAATTCTTATTCATAAGAAATGGGGCGAAGTCTTTAAACAAATATCGAATTTTTGTATCATTTGTTCTTATCTGATGAGCAGATTTTTGACCTTGATCGAATTTTGTTGTCTCATGTCTCTCCGACCAAATTGAACCGAATTATTTCTGGATTCGATTTTGATCGAATGAAAAAATTAATTGATTATCGTTCGGACGCAGCAGTAACAAAAGCAACCTCCTATGTCAGTACTTAGTATTTCTTGTGTATCAAAAATACTCCAACATCAGATATAAATTACAAAGTGTTATTTTGTTTAAAATTTATCATTACCTAATTTCATTCTATCCACAGAATTCCTGGGTTTTTTTCGTGATAATTTCAAAAGCCTAATTAAATATACCTCAAGAAAACTATTCACTTAATCTTCATTTGATATTTATGTGCTTCATCCTTCACTATTTTAATTTGAAGCAGTATTGAAATTCTCAATTTGTTCTTAAACATAAGCGTTGAAGTTAGTAGGTGAAGTCGAATCTCTTAAATGTAAGATTCAAAAATTGAAAAAAATATAATTCTATTTTTCAATTCTGAAAAATTTTGAATAACTTGTAAGTGTTGTTGTGTTCTGTAGGCTGAGTTCATCACTCTTGAATCCGACCAGTGGATGATACGCCTTATTTTACAACGGACGCTGGTGAATGAAATTCAATTCGTCTGTTGCTATGCAAATTGCTTGGGGAAGACTCTAGGGATCCTGTGGGAAAAGTTATTGTCTATAGTTTTTCTGGTTTCGAACATGGTTGTATATATATTCATGAATTTATTTATAAAGTCATTTGAAAATTTCGCAAACTTCGAATGCATTTTTTGTTTGAATCCATCTTGAATACCTCACAATTGATGAATATACATTTCGCAAGGAAAGATTTTTTGTATACCTACTATCTATATATTTTCTGAATCTTTTGATCTTCACTGAATAAATTGTTTGTGCCCTATCATTAGATGGATGGAATTTTTGAGTTAATATCATCTGAAGCAAGAAGAAATCGATTTCTGCAATGCATGGCATTCTGGGTGGCGGGATGATTATTTCTTCTTGATTTTGTAGACTGAATTCTATCTAGTACTTCAGATCCATTGACCTTCAATGAATTTATATTTTATAATTCATAAAACTACAATTTATGATAAGGTTACTCAGTGAAAAGGATTCTTGTTATACCTAATAGCGTACATAATGATGGATTTGAATTTCCGAATTTCTTATTTCTAGATAGAATAATTTTTCTACAGCCTCAACTTCATTAAAATGAAATGAACGATCACTACAGAAACGGTGTACAGGATAATTGATTACATTTATTAAAACATAGATGAATTCAAAATAGTAATCATCGAAATGAATACCATTTTCAATTCCCAGGTTCAGAGATTTTTTATCATGAGGTTGGAGAAATGATATAAGATTTTGTCACTGAGATGAGCGATATACCGGTTTCGGCCTTGTTTGGCCTCATCAGTATCGCATACATCTCAGAGACAAAATCTTCATAAAAAACTTCGATATTTATAGCAATCGGGTGCGATGTACTGAGCAAAAATTACACAGCAGTGACATCCAAGTTTCATATCTTCAATGACAAGCGAAAAAAGAACTCTGTACATCCTCTTTCACTCAATGAGATTTTAGCAGTGGCCCTAAATCAGGGCCCTCATGCAGGTTTCTCCGAGTGATGGAAACGCCCAATTCTTTTCGCGACCGCGAAGGCAAGTATTTTTAAGAAAAAGAATAAAACGGTAAACAAAAAAGTTCTTTGCCTTTACGGAGGCCAACACCGAAAACATTTTTGAAACAAAGATGAATTCAAAATAGTTATCATTTCGATAATTACGAAAAGAATTGGGCGTTTCCATCACTCGGAGAAACCTGCGATGATTACTATTTTGAATTCATCTGTGTTTCAAAAATGTTTTCGGTGTCAGCCTCCGTAAAGGCAAAGAATTTTTTTGTTTACCGTTTTATTCTTTTTCTTAAAAATACATTTATTGAATCTTAAAATAATTTTTTTTTATTTAATCAGTGTTTAATTCATTAACGATGTCATTGATATCTCCAAAATCGATTTTATGGATAAGGCAAATTATTATGGCCAAGTTGAACTATGATTTATGCCCTTGATTTTGTTTCACTAAGTGAGATTGGTGGAGTAGGTGTATTCATTCCAGAGATATTGAAATATTACAAATGAAATTGAAATCATATCAATGTCTAATAATGAGTAGAATTCGAAACACACTGATTCCCTAAGTCAATAAAATTAAATCAAATATTTATATGAAAAAGTTCATGACTTGGACTCAGAGTTCGATATGGGTTTTTTTGACCACTACTTTTTTCAATTCGTAAATTCGAAGGACTTATCCGATATTACGCCCAAAGAATTGTTGAAATGTATTCAAAAATTTAATCGAAGGATACGTTTTGCATTTTTCGATTCGTGAATATAATTATAATCATTAATTCTTTACTACCTACTCTCAGAAAGTTCAGAATATGATTGAGTTGTTATGGAATTAACTTTAAACTCTGAACTATTACATTTGATGTAAATGCCAAAAATGTTTTATGAAAACGATAATAACTTACCGATCATGACAATATGAAAGCAATAACGAAACGAAATTGAGTAAAATATTCCTAAAAGTAATTATCAAGACCGTAAAGTATATTTTTTGTCAAAGAAAAATTCTTCGGAAATAGTCCACAAAAGTGTTTCTGACTTTGAAATGAGTCTTCAAACAAATTATTTGCATCCATGATATCTCAAATCAAAGAAAGGATAACAAATTAACGAATTTATTTAGGACAACAAACAGATTTAATCGTAAAATGGCGAGATGAATTTGACGAATGATGGATTTAATTGTGTAAGATGGTCTCCGAAATTCAATCTTTATGAAGATATACAACTTGAAAGATTATTCGTTAGATTCTGAATTTTTCGGATTCTGTATCGGTTTTTGTCGGATTAGAGCTGCTGGGAGTCATTTTTGATGATTTATAGGGCTTGTCAATCAATGAAAATGAGTAATAAAAACTGAACCTTTCACTTACAGTTTTTCAAAAAAAAATCAAGAAGGAAATTCTGCAAATACTTCTAAAAACCTCTACCTTTAAATGCTGCTCAGCTATTCAAAAAGATATAAAACTTGCTACCAAATAGGTTAAACATTGACAAAATTTAAGTGAGCGATCAAATGAAAAGACTTGTATTCAACCAAATGAGGCGGAATCTGCGAACTTCTAAAGTGAATAGGAATTCCAGAAAACGAATGAGATTTTATGTAAAAAATGGCGGCGGCTATGTCGAACATGAATCATAAAAATATTGCCCTCATCCTTCTTGTTTTTATAACGTGATAGCGACTTTCACATGTCTCAGTTAAGATTATTCAATTCTAACTGTGGTACTCCACTAAATGAAAGAACAAAACTATTTCACATAGACTTTATTAACCCAATATACACCAATACAGACAGACTATAATCAATCGGCTGAATTCCCAAATAACACTAAACTCTAATTCCACATATATCACAGAGTGAATCATCTCCCCTGACCAGTCCTGTTTTTCTGATCTCGCATCACTCATCGACACATGCATTGTCGCCGCCCGACACAGGTCTCCACACTAACCATTGTCGAGCAGTATTGATAGTAAGTAACTCTTGATAGTAAATTCAGTTCAAATTTCATTTTCATTGATTGACATGCCTTCCGACTAGATACTTCAAAAAAAAAAACGGGCCCTAAGAGCTTTACTCTACAAAAATCGTGAAAAAAACTAAAGTTCAATATCTTCATAACGATTAAGTTTCGGACGACCTAATTGAAGGTATCATAAAGGACCTGAATAATAACGTCCTTCAATAGTACGACTTTCTATATAGGTAACCCTATATAACACCTGTATGAGGCTCACAATATGAAGCTGCATCGAAAACGAAAAAACACATTGATAAATGTGATGTTGAACGATGCTTCTTCTATGTTTCTGTCATAGAAAAAAAATATATTCATAATCCCATCAAAATAGGAGAAATCCGTCCCCCAAAATCACTAATATAAGCTTACATATCGATCACGCAATGTATATTGTTATGTAATCGTTTTCTCCCACTAACTATCAAATGTAATGACTATATGATAGATAGCATGGAGAATATAATATTCTGAAGAACTGTCAACTGACAGTTAAATTAATTCTTGAAAATTATTATGGATGTTGGGTTCCAATAGAATAGGATTTGATATTATTACATTTTTGTTTGAGTATGCCAGCTTTACTGGCATAATAATATCGTGAGTTTTTAACAGGTTGAGATTAACTGTGGTGTAATGATAATGAATATGAACGATAACGAAATGTTATAGGCGGATATTGCTTCAGGAAATATGTTTGTATTGATATGATTGGTATTCTTTATGGCAATGAAACCATGTTCTTCGTTCTGAATAATTATGGAATTTTAATTATCCGAATAATCCGTGCTGTGTTGAAAAATGTTGTCAGAAATATTGAAAAGAATTTTTTCTTCGGTCCCTTAGTCTCGACCGTTTGAAAACGGAAAAAATTATTTCTGATCAACGTTTTTAATATGTAATTATCTGCTGATAAAACATATGTCCTCAACTTAGTATGCCCCCCTACGTTTATTATTTCGTTCGATGAACCTGTGGAATAAGTTATGGAAATCTTATCAACTTTTCTGTAAGGCGCCTCAAATTTACAAAATTACCTATTTCGTCCTTAAAGATGTATATATATATGAGTAAGGAAAAATATTGAGATTTGGTTTGTTTTGAATTCCAATTTTCAGCATCTCATTTCATCTTCCAGTATATAAAAAAGGCATAAAGAATATGTGGTTCTACAAACCTCAATTTATAATTCTTTTCAAAAAACAGTAAATAACTCGAAAACGTTTCTAGATAGGAAATGATGCATAAAATGAATGTGGCGTTCCATTAGAAATATGAAAGTTGATACCATTTCCGCTGAAATCGGAAGTCAATGATATTTGAAAATATATCATAAATGAAGGTTTACTTGGCTTATATCTTAAGACAAAATTTTGAACTGATCGAATTTTTATTTCTCTATGAACTTTTAATGGGCACTACCGATGGAACATTCTGTATATACACATGAAGAATTATGTATTCGCTAATATTATACATTGTTGTTGATAACAGACAATTAATGCAAATGTATCCATTTATTATATTACCCGTGTACTCTTTAAAGATTCACCGAGGTTGAAAACATATTTTGAATATTGAAACAGAAATGAGAAGAAAGGAAACAATCGACTGTCTGGTCCATCAAACTGATATTGACGCCCCTGAGATATAAATATTTTTCTTTCCCTTCTGGTGGAACATCGATTGGAATGTTCGTTATCAAGAAATTGCTTTTACTGCGGTTATAACGTCATAAAATCGAACAAGTTTTGTTCTGAACGTAAATTCCGTCCAGGTGACTGATCCTGAGATGCATGCACATTGCTGACTCATACTTTTTCTTCGGTTTTTGAATGGCCCATGAGTCATTTATATAACCTACTATGTAGGTTCATTGATTAGGGACGGTATTCTCGATATTGAATAAACGAAATGTGTTCTATCCGCCTACTTTCAGTACTGCGAATGTTATTCGATATTATGTACAACTGTTGCTACCTGCTGGATTTGCACAAATTCATTGTAACGTGGGAATTTCATAGTCAGATAACAACTTCCTGGAATTACCAAGGTCTGTAATGGAAACAGTATTTCCACAATATTTTCGTCAATGTACGTGTGACTTTCATGGGCAAGAAAATTGACGTAATACGAAAAAGGAAATTTTTGCACTGCTATTCAGAATGTCTTGCTGGCAAACAGAGTTGAGTAAATATCTGAAATTCCATCATAATTTGTGATATACTTTTTATGCAGACATTCTTTTTTCATTTTGCTGACAAAAAAGTATGATAGACTTTTATAGAGAATATTTTGATCTCTGGATACTCAGTACTCAGGGATTAAAAAAGGGTAATTAGATCATTGAAATGAGGGACCTCACAATCTTCATAAAAATATCTGATTTCTTACTCTATATGTAGTTGAAATGACAGCGCTCGTGTTGACGAGAACAAAGCAACGATAATAAAACTTCATTTCCATGGTTTCATGACTGATTATCAAGCATTCGTATTTTCTACAAACTACGAATATCTAAGTATTTTGATTGTTGGTTAACCGTATTCTGGTAATCACAGAAAATTTTACAGGTTCCCCGAAGTAATCGTGCAAACTCAGTACTAGGTAAGTACAAATTAAGTATGAAAATATAATTTCTCAGAAATCTGAAGGGCCATTTGAAAATGACCAAACTTGTTGCTGTAAGTTGCGATCAATTAACCGGGTTTATAATGTGTGTGAGGTTGGCCCAGCCGTTGAAATTTTTTCTTAATTTTAGGCGGTTCTCGAGATATCTCAAAAACTGAGTTGTGCTGTTCTAATTTTTCAGAAACTACCTCTAGTTTCCTGAAAAATCGAAATTCGTTTTCTCTTTTTATTAATGAATGTAAAAATTTGTACTAAAATTGTAGTGAATATTTTCACTAAAATTCTTCAGATGTCCTGACAAATTAGGATTAATCCAAGAAATTAGAAAAATGTTAGTCGGGCACTTTCGTTTTTTTAGAGGAAAATTGTTTCATATAATTGTGCCGTAATTGTGCTAACTTGTGCCAGTTATATTTTCAGAAAAAAAATTTTTTTCCCTACATTGGGAAAATAAGAAAAATCAGTAGAATTTGGAAAAATTTGTGAATCTGGTAACAGTGTGTGTGGATGAATTGGTTGAGGCTTTCTCGGCCATCGTGCAATAGAACATTTTCTTTCGAGCATTTCGTCCGTCGTCGTGAATTAGTTCTCGACGTTTCGTCAGTTCAAGTGTCTGGCATCTTCAGGAGTTATATATCAAAAGATGTCCCCACTGCCTGAATATACACTCAGGCAGCTGAAATCTCCTGAAATATAACTCGAATTTCAATTTTTCTGCTCTACGCTCAGGGAGAATTTTTTCTAACTAGATCGTTGTAAATGTCGCATAACTTGTTCGTTCAGCTCGTTATTTGCTTTTTAAGACTTTCGAGATATTCAGTTTTGACGGCAAAAAGATCATTTTTCACTGCCGATAAGTCGAATTCTTTTTCAATAGAAAATTTTCTACAAAAATTTGTTTTGTTCAATTGAAAAGAATTTTTTTCACCTGCCACATAAACGTCGAAAGAAGCACAAAAATATCATTTTGCCATTTTGTGGTTAATGGACTATATCACGTTAATACTTTATAAAATAATTTGGCATCCTGATGTCCCCCTCAAATCGGTAGATCGATCAGTTCAGCGGTTTTCTTGGACCTATTGATTGAACATTTGAAACATATATCTATATATATATATATATATATATATATATATATATATATATATATATATATATATATATATATATATATATATATGAGAAAGATATGAATATTTAGGGATCGATAAAATACATGTATAAGATTTATTGGACATAACCCTCTGAAACTGAAATGAACCGTAGACAGCTGTTGCGGGCTTTCGGCCCTCATCAGTACGGTGAGAAGTTGGTATTCGAAAACGCATAACGTAGTTAACACAAGGGAGCCAGCCGCACATTTGCGATTTCGGTTGGAAGACCCTGCATTCCAGGGCAACATCCAACGTCACCACGGAGGCAACTTTAGCCACCTGCGTGACATCCGAGTCCAGGAATATAAATATGAGAAAGATATGAATATTGAGGGATCGGTAAAATACATGGATAAGATTTATTGGACATAACCCTCTGAAACTGAAATGAACCATAGACAGCTGTTTCGGGCTTTCGGCCCTCATCAGTACGGTGAGAAGTTGGTATTCGAAAACGCATAACGGAGTCAACACAAGGGAGCCAGCCGCACATTTGCGATTTCGGTTGGAAGACCCTGCATTCCAGGGCAACATCCAACGTCATATATATATATATATATATATATATATATATATATATATATATATATTTATATATCGGGTTTTAAACAAATTATATCTGCATCCCCAAGCCTAAACGCCATCTCCTTATGTCCTGGGCATCCTCCTCGTTCTTCCATGGACTGACGGACCCCTTCAATCCAGGATCGACGTGGCAAACATAATATTTGAAATTTGACAATCAACAAATAGGTCGTTTCTTTATGTTGATCGATTCCTCGTATGACAAAGGGTACCCGCGCACATGCGATTTTCTGCCCCACGACCGTTTAGCCTATGAGAATGCATGCACATGCGACTGAATAATCGCCGCGACTAAACAGTCGCATTTTTGAAGCCACGCGATTGTCCCAAATCAGAATGAGCTTAGGCGCGCACTTGCGATTTCTTGTCGCGCTACTGAATAATCGCAATCGCCAAGAAAGAAATTCGAAAATGTTTCATGCGCGCACTTGCGACTAATAAATCGCAACTACATTCAGTAATAACATGGATTTTCCTGAAAACCTCTTGCGTTGTAGCTCTACTATTACGAGCCAAGTAATATTAACAAAAGGACCTGATAAAGTCAGCCCCCCAAAAAAAAAAAAAAATTCACACTCACACAAAGAAGTTTGGACTTCGGCAGCAACTGAGTTGCGATTATGCGATTGAATTGTCGCAAGTTTGACTTATTGACACATTCTCATTTGGGACAGTCGGGTGGCTTCAAAGATGCGACTGTTTAGTGGCGGCGATTATTTAGTCGAATGTGTGTGCATTCCAATTTAAATGTATGTGTTTCATTTTCGTGACTAAACGATCGCGCGACAGAAAATCGCATGTGCGCGGGTACCCTGAGTCAAACTTGCGATAATTCAATCGCAATTCAGTTGCTGCCGAAGTCCGAACTTTTATGTGCGAGTGTGAATTTTTTTTTTTTAGGGGACTTTATAAGGTCCTATTGTTGCGATTTATTAGTCGCAAGGGTGCGCATGAAACATTTTAGAATTCATTTCTGGGCGATTGCTATTATTCAGTCTGGCGACAAGAAATCGCAAGTGCGCGCCTAGGCAAAGAGTTCCTCTTTCTATCTTTGTTAGTAACGGTTTCCTCTACGTGCGCGAGAACTTTCTCTACATCGGTGGTCCTCCGTGATAGTGGCATTAAATTTGTGACAAAACATAATATTCATCAATTTGAATAGAAATAATCTGCTTTTTTATTTATTAATTGAGTCAGTACTGAGTCTTCCGGGTCGGCTGTTTTTAATATAAAATTTAAATCATAATAGTAATAGTTTAGCTATTATGATTCAATGCCTTGAAATCGGGCATGAAATTATCCTGTACAATATGTATTCCGCCAAACTATGTTATCTGAAAGCAGCTGTTATATTTTTGAATGTTGGCCAAGAAGTGTTTGGAATCATTTTCTATCCCAGAAACTAAAGAATGTAAGGGATCTGGTTGTTAAAACTGATTTTAGTTCAGTCGTCCAAAAGCTCCTTTCTTTACATTATGGCTTTACTTTCAGACAGAGCCTGAATCTACTTCCAATAACATCAACTTTTATTTCTCCCAAAATACAATAAGTGACAAATCTCAAAAAACTTGCTTCTGTCTACTTGACTTTTCAAATATCCACATGAAAAAGTATCCAATGATGTTAAATAGGGACTATCAGGAGGCCATGGAATTGAACTTCGATATAAAGAAATCACAGCATTCTCGAGTGGCTTTCTACAAGTGCCTTAGGTTAAGACAAAAGAACCTATAATTTTCAGAAACTGCCGAAAAAACCCCAATAAAGTATATATATACAGGGTGTACCAAGTTCGACGGCCTATTAGGCGTTTCTGGAGAACTAGACTTATTTGAAATCTGAAAATTTGGATTATGATATTGTTTGACATTATCTACCGAGCTAAAATATTTTTGGAACCTGACCACTTTTAGTTATAGGGGAGAGAAAAAAAAATTTTCAAAATTTTATTTTTCTGTTTTTTTCTTTTTGAATTTGATAGAGTATGCAATTCTGAATACATTCGTACTCAAATCGTTGCATTCGTCGAAATACTTTCAAAAATATCGAGAAAAACCTGAAGAAAAAGAGAGAAAAGAGTATTCGGTATTATGTTTGTTATTCCTAATCTAGATATCTTAAGCATAAACCGTTTTCACATTTTTGGAGTCAAATACTGTGGAAATATTGTACATTTCTAGAATTTTGCAAAACTCATCACAGGGTGTTCCAAATATTGGGTCAAAAATTGGGATCAAGATTGGCCCATAACTTTCGTTTTTCAAATTAGAACCCTATTTTTTTATGATTGCGTTGGATTGTACAAAGAAAATGATAGTGTTCTAACATGTTAATGCTCCTAAAATTGATAATTCTCAAGTTATTTAGGATTTTCTGATTTTATGTCGTATGTAGCGTCAAATTCATTAAATCTGTTTCATATCAACTATGACCTTGGTCATAGAAGATAAATTATTTCAATAACTCACTAGTGACACACCTTTTTGTTCAATTCATTCATCATTGTTGTTATGGAACAGATTTTATGAATTTGACGCAATGTACGACATGGAATCAGAAAATACTAAATAACTAAAGAAATATTAATTTTAGAAGTATCAACATGATAAAACATTATCATCATCTTTCTTCGCAGAATCCAACGCAATCATAAAAAAATAGGGTTCTAATTCGTAAAAAGAAAGTTATGGGCCAATCTTGATCCCAATTTTTGACCGAACATTTAGAACACCCTGTGACGAGTTTTTCAAAATTCTAAATATGTAAAATATTTCCATTGTCTTCGACTACAAAAACGTGAAAACGGTTTGTGGTCAAGATATCTAGATTAGAAATAGCAAACATTATAACGAATACTCTTATCTACCTTTTCTTGTTTAGTTTTTTTTTATATTTCGGAAAGTATTTCGACGAATGCAACGATTTCAGTACGGATGTATTCAAGTGTATATCATTAGTGGAAGAATTCATCTTCTATGACCCAAGTCATAGTTGAAATGAAACAGATTAAATGAATTTGACGCTACGTACCACATAAACTCAGAAAATCCTAAATAACTCAAGAATTATCAATTTTAGGAGCATCAACATGTTAGAACACTATCATCATTTTTCTTCATACAATCCAACGCAATCATAAAAAAATAGGGTTCTAATTTGAAAAACGAAAGTTATGGGCCAATCTTGATCCCAATTTTTGACCCAACATTTGGAACACCCTGTGATGAGTTTTTCAAAATTTTAAGAATGTACAATATTTCCACAGTCTTTGACTTCAAAAATGTGAAAACGGTTTGTGCTTATGATATGTAGATTAGGAATAACAAACATAATACCGAATACCCTTTTCTCTCTTTTTCTTCAGATTTTTCGCGATATTTTTGAAAGTATTTCGACGAATGCAACGATTCGAGTACGAATGTATTCAGAATGGCATACTCTATCAAATTCAAAAAGAAAAAAAACAGAAAAATAAAATTTTGAGAATTTTTTTTTCGCTCCCTGTATAACTGAAAGTGGTCAGGCTCCAAGAATATTTTAGCTCGGTAGATTATGTCAAACAATATCATAATCCCAATTTTCAGATTTCAAATAAGTCTAGTTCTCCAGAAACGCCTAATAGGCCGTCGAACTTGGTACACCCTGTATATATATCTGAAATCAGAAGAGAGAGCTCTACCGATTAGGGAAATGAAATGCAGGGTGTGCCATTTGAAAAACAACACTTTACATAGATTTTTTAGGTTAACGATGCCTTCATTCATTTCTTAGTACTGAATTCTGAATGCCCATAAAAATACTACAAATCTGCCCATTTAAACGTTTTTGTACGACCAATAATAATTGAGATAGTTATTGAGTAGCTATTGAGAATATAAACAATCACCCTGTATATACCGGCTACCATGATCTATACATCAATTATATTTTTTCCTTATTTCATTTTAATTTACTATGGCCAAAATATCGGAAACATTCGTTTGTGATCTTTATTTTCAAATGTTCCAAATTATCAGAATCAATTTGGTATTCCGTATTTTCAAGGTACCTCACAGCGTTAGGTGTGGCTATATTGGGGGATATCTGATGGGTCAATTGGTTCCCATCCATTGATTTTCGTATTCTTGATCTAAATTACTGTTTACAATGGCAGCGTTGTGGCATGGAGCCCCATCTGGCTGTAGCCACATATTTCGTCTCATTCACATTTTCTAGTAAACTAGGCAATACGTTTCGCATTAAATCTAAATATGTAGCCTTCATAAAAGTGTGGAATATATTTATAAAATTTTCTCTTTTTTCAAGATCAATAATAGACAGAGATTGAGCTTTTTGAATAAAAAGTCATGAAATTCATTAGTTTTCAAAACCCTTTGAATAGAACTACTATAACTGATATTGAAATGTCTTGAAGCTTGCCTCATTACGCCCTTGGTTGATTTTAGAAGGTTGCTACATTCAAGGATGAACTTATAAGCTACATAAAAGTTAGTAAACAAACATGATCCAAGGGAGTTCGAAAATAACTGAAAAGGCGCATGGAAAACAATTGAAACATATTTAACTGTGTCATTGCAGAAACCATGAAAATTTTTTTTCTCAGATTAAGGTGCCAAATCGAGTTCACAATCTTCCAAATTTTCTCCTTTTCAACTAATATTTGTTGAACTAGAGTATTTTCCAATTTTATATAGCTTTTGAATTGACCCAAAAATTATTCAATTTCTGATATCAGACTCATATTCAAACATTTTGTTTACATAATTTTTTTTGCCTCTGGAGGCCCCCTAAGCCGGAAGCTCTCGGAGATCGCCAACCGACATGACAAGACCGGGCCTGATAATACTCCGGGATCACTTGAAAATACGACAATACTGTAATTCCTTTTTTTCGTCGTCTATGACCATTTTGTCATGAAAGAAACGAAAATTTTTCATTTCATTCATGGTTCTATTCTTGGCGCCCTTCAATTGGTCTAGATTCGATTACACTCGTCATGATTAAGAATGAGGTACGAATTATTAAAAAAAGTTTTCCACACCAAAAACACGGATGGGGATGAATAAATTAAAATTCGCAGATGGGAATTCCGAATGTTCAATATTGAATAATTTGATATTAAGGTAAAAATGTAATGAAAACGAATGAGCTAGGCGTGTTATTTGTTGAATATCTCGTATATAACAAATTTTGTGCATAAGTTGAGATACTTGGTATTGGTTCAAGAATAATTCAAAAAAATTCGATTTTTTGTTGAAATGAAAAAAAAAATTCATATAAATCCAATTTCCTTTTTATTCTCTGTAGAATTTTTTCATCAGGATAAAGATGAATCAAGTAGGCAAAATATAGCTCCATATTATTCTTCATATATATTAAATGGCAAGGAGCTATGATCATATTTATGCTCATACCGAATAGATTCATAAGTCGACAAGATTTTTGTAACACAAAACGCATCTTTAGTTCTGAAAATAAATGAAAATACCATTCTATCTATATGAAAAATAATCCGAAAGCCAGCTTTCAAAATCTCAAAGACGAACGAGAAGTCAATGTAATGAGGGGACGATTAAAAATGATGCATTTTATAAAATTACTTGAACTCTGAAATCAGTTTTCTGTTGAGTTTCGAAGTGAGAGGTTTTCTGTGTGTAGATAAGACAGTGTTTTAAGGATGGAAATGTCGAGATAAACGCTCCGTAATTGCCAAAATCTCTCCAGACCTCTTGCAGACCCCAAATATGTCCTTGTGTCTCCTCTTCAAATTAAACTTGGGCCGATGAAAATTCTAACATCACATGCCTGGCTAATAAATTTAAATTATCGGATATTTTTTTCTTGCACCGAATAATACCTTCAAGTACCAGATATACTTTGAATTATACCATTTGGATTTCCGGACCTGGGACTTGGGCGCCAGAATAATTTGTATATTTATCCCAAGAGAACAAATTTTTCTGAAAATTCACCACTGCGTAGAATGCTAGCCGCCAGTAATGCAGTTTGTCGCTCCTGAAATATCGATCTTGTTAGAGTATTACACAGTCAGTTGATAAGACAACTGAGGAAAAATGAAAAAGTAGAGAAATTTAGTCCTTCTTCCCACAATCTTTATCAATCTTTATTTTGTGACGACTAGTTTCGAGACTTTTCTAAAATAGTCTCATTTTCATGTCTAAAGCTACAAAAACTTTTTTATGTACATTGGTGTGAAAGTCATTTAATACAAAAAACAAACAACACTTACATACAAATTACAGGGTAAAATGTTCAAAATACTTATTGTCATATGCGGTCTTCTTCCTCAAATTGAGTCAAATAAAATGGCGTTTCAAAAATTACAACCAAATTCAAAAAAGGTTATAAACAAATTACAGATTAAAAATAAAACGACATCTAGAAACACAAACAGATGGGTGCTGGTGTTATCTGCAGAACGGAACAGCAATATGCGATTCTAAATTAACAAACCAAATTAGCACCCAAGAAGTCTTGCATTAATCATAACAATGAATGGTAAACAGGTGTGTGGTCATAACCAATTCGACTATTTTAAACATTGTCATTATTAGTGGAATAATATTCACAGGAATTTGGACAAAATATGTATATCAATTTAATTTCCTATTAATACATCGAAAACGGTCAAATCTCTAGTAAAACTAAACAACAAAACTAGAGATTTGACCGCTTTGATCAAAACGGTCAAATCTCTAGTAAAACTAAACAAATTTAATTCCATGAAAATACGAGCCTTGAAAAAGAATCACAAAAGATTCGAAACGTTGGCGATGTATTAATAGGAAATTAAATTGATATACATCTTTTGTCCAAATTCCTGTGAATATTATTCCACTATCAAAAAGCATGGACGTAACCAGTAATCAGTATTGTCATTATTTTTATAAGCTTTGAGTATTTCTATATTTTCCAGGTTGTTCTAACAAGACTCCCCTCTTTGATACATGCAATGTTGTAAAATTAGTGTTCATGTCGAATGTATGTCCAGTGTCGCTAAGGTGTTTAAGAAAATATGAGAAGCCTGTTGAATTTGAGTTGAGACATCTTAAGTGTTCTTTTATGCGGGTTTTGAAGTTTCTGAATATTCTGCCTATATAAAACTATTCACAAGAATTACAAGAAAGTCGGCAGACTCCACTACGGTCGACAGGTGCAACTGTATCTTCGTTATTTATCAAATTTTTTACCAAACAGTTAATCGATTCAAAAGATATGTTTACGAAAGATCTAAAGATGTTTGCCAGTTTATGGGACAATTTATTTATGAAAGTTGAAGATCTGTAAGAAAAAATAAATGAACACACTGGTTTTAATTATATCTTTAATCAGCTATCGATTTCGGCAAAATAATTATACCATTATCAGGCTGTCTTGAAATGACACTCATGTGCAAAAGAATAACAAACATTCAAAAAGGACTTACTGTCATGAAACACAGAAACAAGCTGCAACATAAGATGTATTACAAACATATAGTCCGTTTCAAAATGATTGGCATCTCGGGCGGCTGTGGAATCTCGAAAATATGTTGGTAATATCCCATCAGTAACTTTTGAGTTCTAGGATTTAGGTTGGTGTTGATTGAAAACATGAAGTTTTGACATTTCAGAGTTTGAATTAACCTCCTGAATATATTTCGAATTTATTTCTGTAAGCTTATGTTCTTGATTAAATCGACAAATTAGTTTTGGATTTGAATATTTCTCAAGTATTACCGAATTTAAAATAGCTGGAATTCATCAAGATACCTCTCGCCTCGCCAAACTACAAGGAAACGTGAAGCAGTTTATCGTCGGTATTGCGAGTTTTTCAACAATTCAGCAGATTTCCGCCAGTATTAATCGAGTTTTGCTAGTTGTTCAGGTAACAATCATTTACTTGTTCGAGGTGTTTTCGATTTTTTCGAATAAATAAATAAGTCTCAAATTTCAGTTTTCACCTAGAACTGTCAGGGGAATTTTGGAGAAGAAAGAAGGCAAGACAAGTCATTACGGTCAGAAGTGAGCAGTGGATGGAAACCTATTCCACATGATTATACCTTCAAAGAGACATTATACAACGTTATTCTTTCTAAAATCAGGAACAATGAATAAATCAGTTTGTACATATTTTTTGAACTGCCTGAAAAGTAACTGAGTTTTAATCAAAATCAATATTTGGTATATTATTTAATGAATCATGAAATATACAGTATTAATAAAAAATACAAATAATAATGATGTATTTTATAGCATATCATACTTCCAATGATTGACAATTTTTCAACAAATATTTTCTATTTGTTTCAACAACTTGGCTATGAAATCGTAAAGTTGTCAGCTTCATTATATTTTTTTTCCTCAATACTCAGAAAAAATGACACAGGGTGAGAACTTGGCTGAATTTTCGATAGTAATCAAGATTCCAAAATTTGCTGAAGAGTTTTCATAGAGAACGAACTTTTAGTTATCCTTGATTATTTAATGAATGAATCTTGGCTGAATTTTCGATAGTAATCAAGATTCCGAAATTTGCTGAAGAGTCTTCATAGAGAACGAACTTTTAGTTATCCTTGATTATTTAATGAATGATATCTCTTGGAGTTCCTCGAAAGCCTGCAAGATTTCATGTTGAAATATTCCACGCTATTTTCATCATCAATCCTGAATTTCCAATTCCCATGCTTGATCCTTGATCTACAGCGAAATAGTGTGTATATTTTAGTCATCATCTCAGCTTGTTTTTCTTTTGTAATTGAAGCTTAGTTTGAAAATGTGTCAAAACAACAATGTCGAAAATAATATTATTTCACAAAAAAATCTTCAAATTTATTTGCTTTGAAAAATATATTCAATCATTTTATAGGTTATATTGATATATATCAATCTATGATGAACCCACAGAAATTTTTAGTAACTTTTTGTAACTAGAAATAAAGCCCCGGCTGGAATTCCATGGCTTGCTCCGATGACAATCATTTTGAAACGGACTATAAATGGATTCTCAATTTAACATGGAAAATCTCATTAGTTCAAGAACTAAAATTAAAATAGTAAACAACAATAATAACACTGGCTGGAGGACAGATGTAGACACACAATAGCCATGCGTTACACAGAAATTTATAAACATAGAGATAAAATAAATTATTTTTGGCTATCGTCTCTGAATGAACATTTTGAAAATATTTTGTAATGGAAACTCTTTCACATCGTTAACAAGGTTGCTGTCATGTTTTCTTCTCAAAATTTCCAATTGTTCTAAAAGGGTTAAACGGTAAAAATTCTTTTCATAATGAAGAATACTGAGGCTAAACCGAAACTATGGAAAAGAGAGAAGAGTTGAATGATGGAGGGAACGAGAACTTGAAATTGAATCGAAAGAGGAAATAAAACTGAATTCAATTAATTAGTCTATGAAAATTATATTGTATAAGGATAAGATAATTCAAGAAAGTGTATGGATGACAAAATGAGAAACTATGGAAAAGAGAGAAGAGATGAATGATGGAGGGAATGAGAACTTGGAATTGAATCGAAAGGGGAAATAAAACTGATTTTGAAGGGAAAAATTGAAATGAAATTAGAATTCTAAGTGAAAATAGTTGTAAAATGAAATAACACAAGATGTACATTGGAAATCGTGAATGTAAAAGTAAATAGGAGCAGAAATAAAAAGGAAAATTTCATTGGACATATGTTTGGAGTAGCTGTAATCGAAGATAGAGATTGAAGTACAAGAATTCATTTGAAGTGAACTATAAAAATCAATTATAATTTGGAACATTGAATTTTCAAGTACAGAAATAGAAATAGTTGATATTTATTGAAGATAGATAGGATAGGTAATTTTCAATTCAATTTTTAACATTTATTGAAGTTCTAGAGTTCATTTTCGTGTATTTGGTCAAATTATATTATATTTCAATTGTATACCTAAATCAATTAATTTTATTGATTTCATTATTTCGAACCCTCACATGAGATAAAGAATTTTGGCCGGAAATTTCAAATTTTCTTTATTTTGATTCCAAATTCAATTAATAAATAAACACAAAATAAAATAGAAAATTTTGATACCATAACAGTACCTATCAAATGATCCTCGTTCATTCAAAAACTCGCCACTTCGTGGGACATTTTTGAATTTTGAACTCGTGTTAGAATATCACTGCCTTCTGCACTTGCATCAGAAATAACTATTCTTCAATTCATTGAATTTTTATTGAAATTAATGGAATATTTTCATGAATATCGTTTAGTAATTTTTGCCTTGACGAATATTGTTCGGCAGAACTGTTTCCTCTCGCTTAAAGAGAGACCAACATGTAATCAATGAATATTACCATGAAAACTATGCGAGAATGATGCATGATTTTCTTCTACAAGATGTGGCAGAATGACCGAATCCGTATTCGAGTCTGAATTACTGGAATTTACTAGACCAAAACGACCACCCCGGAGTTCCTTATTTATCAATATTCTTCAATGGTTTAGGCTGGGATTTGGAGGACGGTGTCAGATTCAACTGATTGAAATTTGAACTGTGTCGTATCATGATATATTGTTTGGCCAATTGGGACTGGTGTTTGTTCCCATTTCAAATTCAATACGAAACAATTACCCATTAGACAATATTATTACGACGTAGTATAGTCAATAACTGGGCTGAAACTAGTGTTGGGGCTTATAATAAATTATAGACGTTTTCGAAAACTTGCTCGGGGTAACTAACTCGATCCATTGGGGTCACGTGATGGATCTTCTTGGATCACGGACCAGGATCTAAATATATATATATTCTTATGAAAATAGAGAGCTAAAATAATACAATAAATGTTGAAACAAAAAGTACCTAAGCTGAGGTAAAAAAAGAACGGGGTATCATAACATTCTTCGTATGATACTATAGAATCATACGATACTATCATCACTAGTATCATATGATACTATAGAGCCAGGGGAAAAAAACCTCAGCCGAAAAAAACCTGCCACCCCGTAAAAAAAATAACATAAAATATTAAATATCAGGAAAAATCTTGAAAGACATCAGTGTGAGATCATATGCATGTTATCCTTCGATAGACTCTTCCCAAAAACGGCTCGCGATTTTTAATCTGAAATGAAAAAAGAAAAAAGCAGAAAAGAAACCGAATATTCAGAATAAATCAAATAATTTTGAAATTAACCACCCATTTTAGAAATGCATTCGTTACTTTATGTATAGCCTCGAAACCATCTTGAAATTTATAAATGGGACAACTATTTATAAGATGTTCTATAGTCTCCTCATTTTCCCCACACTCACAACTAGGACTCTCAACCGAATTCCATCGGAAGAGCATGCTATTGCAACGTCCATGGCCTGTTCTAATGCGATTTAGAACAGACCATATTCTCCTGGGAAGGTCAAAACCAGGAACTCTGATGGAAGGATCAGAAATAAGATCTTTATTGAAAAAATTGGATACATTCCATTCAGATTGCCACCTTTCTTTGTCGCTTCTATTCATATTAGTCAGAAAATTTGACCAAAAAGGTTTACGCGACTTCAATCTGGGGACCCTATTATCTGGAATATAGGTGAGTATGGGAAACGAATTTGGAAAGGAATTGAATTTGTTCCAAAAATTCAAAGCTGTTGTCTCTCTGCGAATATGGGGGGGAACAATATTTGAGAGGACTGGTAACCAAGGAGTAGGTGTAGACTTGATAGTACCAGTAATAATCCTCATAGAAAAATTTAGTTGGGCATCAATTTTTTTTACATGAACACTGTTCAACCAAACAGGACAACAATATTCAGCAGCAGAATAAACCAAAGCAAGCGCTGCTGTTCGAAGTATTGTTGCATCAGCAACAATAAATGAATATATCAGGTACAGGATGTGGAAATGTCAGTCAAGAGATGAATAATGAGGGATCGGTAAAAAATATGGAAAAGATTTAATGGACATAACCGTCTGAAACGCAAATGAAGCGTTTACAGCTGTTTCGGGCTTTCGGCCCTCATCAGTACGGTGAGAAGTTGGAAATCGAAAACGCATCAACGGAGTCAACACAAGGGAGCCAGCCGCACATTTGCGATTTCGGTTGGAAGACTCTGCATTCCAGGTCAACATCCAACTTCACCACGGGGGCAGCTTTAGCCACCTGCGTGACATCTGAGTCCAGGAATATAATCGTTCATCATTATTTATCTTTTTATTATATTTATTTTCCTGGACTCGGATGTCACGCAGGTGGCTAAAGCTGCCTCGGGATTTTGCTCACAAAATGTCAGCTGTTGTGTTTCTAACTTTTAATTGGTGTCTTGGTTCCCTAGTAGTAGGGAACTAAGCGAATACAACAAAAATGTTATCTAGAAAACTTTTGGGAAGCGATAAAATTAAGTTCAATTGGTGAGCGTAACAGTGAACATAGTAGGCGTATTTGTAGTCATTTTTTATAATGGTTCGAATACCTGAATGACATCCACTCATTACACTAACATCATCGTAAGATTGGGAGATAAGTTTATCCGGTTCATTTATTACCTGTTTCAAAACAGTTCTGATACATTCTGACAGGCTGCCAGCAGGGCCGCCGCCAGACATTTTGCCTCTCCGGCAAAATAAAATTTCGCCACCCCAGCTCAGAGTAGAAATTAAATGAATTTATTTAGTTTCAAAGGCAATTAGTGCGTCCTGGATTTTTATTATTAATTATTTCTGCTTCCAAGGCAACACAGCTCTCGCATGTAAGAAAAATTCAAGACAATGTTATCTGGATTACATGCATAGTTTTTTCACTTTTTTCGTTTTTCGATTTGATATTTGACCTCATAAAAATTTTTCACGGTACGGTGGCCAAGTTCTCGACTCAAAAATTTGATCCAGCTAATGTGAGCAATCGAATGAGCCCATCAGATTTTTGGACCAAAAGGACGAGATACCCAGACGGCACAGAAATATTCCATGCATATTCAATGAATATACCGCTGGCATATTGAGATATTCCAAACATATTCCAAATCTCCCAGGGCAAAAGCCTGGCAGATAGCAGGAATATCCAAGGTCACCATGAAACATCTGCCAGGAATATCCCATAATCTTCAAAAATATATCCATGGCATATGCCATACAGATTCATCTATGAATATCTCCCTTACATATATGCTGGCAATATCTTTTTATCTCCTGATTTGTCCATTCCATATGCTGGTAATATCTTTGTATATATTTAAATATATGTAAATTTTTGTAGCGGTACTAAATAATAATGCATTGATTGGATTGTTTCAAAAAAATTTATTACAGTTTTAAGAATATTTTGTACAATAACAATAATTAACAAAATTATCACATTAAATCATAAAAATGAACATAAAGTAAAAATATAAATATAAATCAACTAGGTATTTTACAAAACAATACTAAGAATAAGTAAAAATTAACATTTGATGAATTAAACTAAAAAATAGGGAAAACACAATGAGGTAATATTTTAAATGATATAAATATTGAACTGTGAACTTCAATTATTTGGTTTGTGAACTAGAGGCGATTTCGATTGACTGGTTCTTGGTTGGTTCATAGATTGGTCCGTCAGTTTTGGACCAACCGCATTCGAATGACATTCTGGTGACGTCTCAAATCAGATGTTTCTCCAAAATTTGAACAGAATTCGAAAGAGCAGTTCGTTTGACGTTGTCATTTATGAACCGAGCGATCAACCGTTAACCAACCAAAACAGCCATTTGAAATCGACTCATCAGATTATGTGTCAGTTTCACAAATCGAATTACTCGTTTAGAAATTTCTACGAATCGTGGTGGCTCCAGTTAATTAAATGGTACTAACAAAGTTTTGTAAAACCGACCTTATATCTATATATCAGCACCTCAGAGGTAAAGTGTGTTAAGTCACATTTTTTCAGACACGACCTATCTAGAATATTGGATTCACATTAGTAAATTCTAGCTAGTGGAACACATTTTTGACTCCCTAGGTTTATGAAGACGCCAAGTAATGGCAGTACACATTCTTTGAAATAATTATCGAACTGAAAAATCTCTCATTTGTCTAATTTTGATATTGTGACTTGACACACTTTACCTTTGGGGTGCTGATATAGATATCCGTGTTTATAACATCCCAGGCCTTCCAATTCCCAGTCTCCAGCCCCTTCTATCAACACCCATTCTCCCGGTTTCTCAGACATCGTCTTCTGTATGCCGCTCATCCAGGTAGCTTTTGGTCTACCTCGCCTTTTTCCTTGGAATTCTTTGATTTTGGCCCTGAAAAAAACCAGTGATTCTAAGATTTTCAAGATAAGAGGCTGTCTACTGCTATAGTAATAGTGGAATCTGTTCTGATTATTTAATATTTATAAACTTACTTTGAATTTTAGTAGGCAGTGTTGGCAATTTATATCGAGGCAACCTTCCTTCTCGAAGACGATCCCTCTTTTTAATTTTTAGGGCCTAAATCCGTATTGATGCCACTAATATTTTCGACCTGTACAGCCTTTTTGCTTGCAGGAACAAAATTACGATATACAGCTTGGGTGAGACTTACTACACCTGAGAAGCTCCTCCACTCATGCTCTTGTAGTTTTTACGTTTGGATTGAAAGCAAAATTTTGGTTAAGCTATCTGCACAACGTGGAGCCATTTTTCAGTAACAAATTTAGTATTTTAATTCTGTTTAAGAACCTCTGAAAATATTAATAAAACATAAAATGGGTTTTATGATCACTGAAATTATTTATATTATACCTTTGAGAACATTGCACAATTTTATTAGGGATGAAAAGTTAGTTTTTGCCTTTTTCCCAACCGAACTAAAATATAGGAAATATCCTTTCTATCACTTCCTCACTGTAAAGTCCTCAATTCTTTGACCTGAAAAAACGTAAATACACATAACCAAAGATAAAGCACTGACAAGTGATTGGCATATTACGAAAACCTTTTTCAAGCATTCCAAATATATTAGAGTACCTACCAACGCTGATTTGATATTCACGCTCCTACAGTCATGCTCTTGTCTGCCTGTCTTATCTTTTATCATGTGCTCGGCTGCATCACAAACTATTTATCACATAATACTCGAACAATAACATATTTTCAACTCCACACACAATTTAATAATTTTTCAATAAGACTCTTTCAACTCATGGAGCTCCATAAGTCATGTCACCACAGTGACCTGACGACCATTTTGGAAGTTTGGAACGCCAAATCAGGCCAAACTGAAACTGCTAATCACAGAACACAAATAACCTCAATCCAAGACCACAAAACAAAAATATGAATATTTTGACTGAAAACGTCGTGACGTAATGTTTACATCCATAAGAACAAGTCAAATCTCAATAAAATCGAAATTTGATATTCTTATCGGTAAATTCAGGAAACGAAATTGCAGGAGTTAAGAATGGGTAGAGGCCAGAAAATAGTTATTTTTTTATTTATAAAGGAGTAGTTTTATTCCTGTAAAGAAATAATGTCATTGGTATTTCTGTCAGATATTTTGATAAAATTCAAGGAAATATCTAGAAAGGGCGAAAATATGGTTCGAAGTGGCCACATAACTTCCTCAACCTACAATGGCTCTGAAATGTTTGAAATGCAATGTATTTGGTTCAATGAAAAGCAAGAAGTATTAAGTTGAACTAGAAAGATTCTAAGTTCCAGACATCTCTGTCACCACATGGCAGCTTCATGGAAACAAAAATATGAGCAAAAGTGATTCGATCCTCCAGTGGAATAAGCTACTCTCACCTCTGCTGACTAATATTTGATTATCATATATGATTTTTGACAACTTGTCTACGCCCTTTTCACATATCTGCTCGAATATCATATATTGTTTTTCCATTTATTGAAAATATATATTTGATCTCTTTCTTATAAGATCAAAATCATAATGGACCTCTTTTTCTGTTTCATCGAACATTTCAATTATTTAAAAAGTCACTCGACTCTCAGTCGATAGACGATATAGTATAGCATGTCCATTTTTCACAAATAAAAACGTTTAATTTGTTGCCTGCTCTTTCATTTCATTGTATCAATAACAGTAGTAATTTCGAAACTTTGAATAATGGTCTTCCACAAGGTTCAGTTTTAGCACCACTTCTATTCAATTTATATTTGTGTGACATTCCATCTACTTCTTCGGAGAAATTTATTTATGCTGATGATATTGCTCTGGCTTTTCATCATTCTAATTTTCAAACATTAGAAAGTACCCTTTCCGCAGATCTGGACATAATGAAAAATTATTTTTTGAAGTGGCGTTTGTGCCCGAATGAAAATAAAACCGAAGTTTCGTGTTTTCATTTGAATAATCACCAGAAATATAGAAAATTGAGTGTAACTTTCGGTTCTTCTACCTTAAAACATAATTTCAATCCTAGATACCTGGGAATCAAACTTGATTCCTCTCTAAATTTCAACGCCCATTTAGATGATCTGCATTTGAAACTTAAAACTCGAAACAATATTCTTCAGAAACTAGCTGGTTCCTCATGGGGCGCTGATGCAACAATACTTCGAACAGCAGCGCTTGCTTTGGTTTATTCTGCTGCTGAATATTGTTGTCCTGTTTGGTTGAACAGTGTTCATGTAAAAAAAATTGATGCCCAACTAAATTTTTCTATGAGGATTATTACTGGTACTATCAAGTCTACACCTACTCCTTGGTTACCAGTCCTCTCAAATATTGTCCCCCCCCATATTCGCAGAGAGACAACAGCTTTGAATTTTTGGAAAAAATTCAATTCCTTTCCAAATTCTTTTCCCATACTCACCTATATTCCAGATAATAGGGTCCCCAGATTGAAGTCGCGTAAACCTTTTTGGTTAAATTTTCTGACTAATATGAGTAGAAGCGACAAAGAAATGTGGCAATCTGAATGGAATGTATCCAATTTTTTCAATAAAGATCTTATTTCTGATCCTTCCATCAGAGTTCCTGGTTTTGACCTTCCCAGGAGAATATGGTCTGTTCTAAATCGCATTAGAACAGGCCATGGACGTTGCAATAGCATGCTCTTCCGATGGAATTCGGTTGAGAGTCCTAGTTGTGAGTGTGGGGAAAATGAGGAGACTATAGAACATCTTATAAATAGTTGTCCCATTTATAAATTTCAAGATGGTTTCGAGGCCATACATAAAGTAACGAATGCATTTCTAAAATGGGTGGTTAATTTCAAAATTATTTGATTTATTCTGAATATTCGGTTTCTTTTCTGCTTTTTTCTTTTTTCATTTCAGATTAAGAATCGTGAGCCGTTTTGGGAAGAATCTATCGACGGATAACATGAAGATGATCTCACACTGATGTCTTTCAAGATTTTTCCTGATATTTAATATTTTATGTTATTTTTTTTACGGGGTGGCAGGTTTTTTCGGCTGAGGTTTTTTTCCCTGTCTCTATAGTATCGTATGATACTAATGATGATAGTATCGTATGATTCTATAGTATCATACGAAGAATGTTATGATACCCCGTTCTTTTTTTACCTCAGCTTAGGTACTTTTTGTTTCAACATTTATTGTATTATTTTAGCTCTCTATTTTCATAAGAATATATATATATATTGTATCAATCATATAAATAAATTACAAATCATTGATTTCATTGTTTACTCAGTTTAATAAATAAGATCAAATTATTAAGCGAATGAAAGTGTTATTTTTTAACTTGAATCCAACTATGATTAACTTGATGATAACTGCGATTCCTCGAAAATATAATCTATATAGAAAGTTTGTAGTTCTTTAACAGTTTACTGGAAAATAGCAAACTCATCAATTATTGATGAGTCCGGAACAAAAGCAAAATCGAAGTAGTGGTAGTGCCTACACACAATTATCGTTCAAAAAGGGTTTTGTAATATTCCATGAAGATTCATGTATATATACCAATAAATACTATTGAATAATATTCTAAACGCATATCATATAGATATTCCCATAGCATATACCAGACATATCTGGGATGGCATATATTTGGAATATTCCTTTGAGAGCAGATATATTTGATATATATCTGGCATATGCCTCGCATATTGCAATATCTTTTGGCTTAATGGCAGATTGGAGGAATATTCCGAGAATATAGGGTGCCGTCTGGGTATGAGTCCTAACTTTGACATTTCGAATGCAAACTAGTCTTTTTCATTGCAGATTTGGCGAGAAAAATTTTCAACAGAACTGGTTTAAACCAACCATATTTGGGCCCTATAAAGCATTTTTTGCTCCAAAATCCGCGGGATTATCCATACCGGGATGCCAAAATATTCTAATAGTGAGGTCCTCAGTAATTTTTCTCAGGGAATCGATTGGGCCCATCATATTTCGGCCCTGATAGGGCTTATGCCTAATATGAGGACAAACTTTCAATTTTCAAGGATAAAGCGGAAGGTTTGCATTTGAAATTGCAAAGTTGGATCTCTCATCTCGTATAAGCCTTTCTGGACCCAAAATCTGACGAATTCAAAAATTACTAAAAACCTCCGTATCGGAATATGAATTCTTGCATCCTGATCAGAATGAACGTCATTGGATTCTTCAGCAAATAACGCTGCATATAGGGTGCCAACATGAACGAAAAAATTTTTGGTTTCAACCAATTCGGATGAAAAATTTCCCTTTTAATCCCAATCGGCAATAGAAAAGATGGGTTTGCTCTTGAAATTCGAAGTTCGGCCTCATATAACGGCTTTCTGTTCCGGAAATTTGATTAGCCCCTTCGATTCCACGGGCGTAATCACTAAAGACCTCAGTATCGCAATTTCGATTTTCCACCTGTGAGCGAAATAAATTGATCATTTCCAGACTTTTAAACCACCATATCCTTTTACTATGAGTATTATCAAGTAAATAAAGAACACTAATCTGCCTCAACTTTCAGTCGAGCATCCTTTTAACTCATAAAAGGCGCCTTTTCGAATTTTAAAACGACGGTGCCTCATTATCAATATGCCTACTTAAGACGATCGATAAAAAAACCCAAGAAAAATTGCCTACATTTCGTATCAATTAGCTGAGAGAGCAATATACGTATCGTCGTTTGAATGTTAAATCCGACGGTTGACATTTTTTAAAACCCCCCCAGAAATAAAAGTTTTGAATACTGATTGGCAAACTGAAAATAAAAGTCACTTCAGAATTATCCTGGAAACCCTTCCAACAACTACACGTTACTTTTCTGCCCATATAACACCGAGTTTAATTAAATTTTTATTCAATTGTTCGTATCCTTATATAAATCAAAAAGTCAAAAAGCCGCCAAAAAGTCTTGGCATCTTTTGGATTTCATACTCAATAACAGGCTTCTTTTCGATTTTGAAGAAGAATGTCAGTATGAAAAATCTGATTTGCCTCACCTAGAATTTGCCGCCCGGCAAGTTGCCGGGTTTGCCGGCCCTGGCTGCCAGCATCATGCACAGAAAAAATACTGTGCCTTATATCAATCACCTCAGGTAATTAACCATATAAACATTACCATGATGTATTTTAGATTGGTACAATGTCAAAAATTCATTGGAAATGAACTTGACTGATCGGTCAATCAATAGTTTCATAGATACAATGAATTTCAGAGCATTATCATAATGTCCTGATATCATAGATTTGATGTAAAAAAACATTAATATGATCAAAAAAGCATCGTTTCAATGTAAAAAATACTTTGAATTACGCGACCGCGTAATAATAATAGTGCTGAAGGGGCGTGCAATAAATGCTCGAAGGAAGTAAAAATTTTTGTTACATGTAGTAGATGTAATAGGATTCAGCATCCCAGTTGCAATATGAAAATTTCCGGTATATATGTGAACGAACATGGTGAGGTAATCTGTTGTGATAATATAACCTCAAAATTGTACCAGTGCGAAGAAAGGGATCTAGAAATATGAAAACTGAGAGAAGAGTGCGAGGTGAACGAGCTAGAAACTCAAAAACTGAAATGCCGTCTGTCTGAACTGAATGAAACACTTCGAACAATCTACAAATGAACATCGAGTCTCAATTATAAATGAAGCCTTGGAACTAAGTGGAAATGATTCCCTTGGAAATGAAGAAAGAAACAAACTAGAGTTGGATTATTTGAATAAAATACGGACAGAAAAATCCAACATGATTTCGGAATTACAGGACAAAATAAGTATCTCGAAAAAACATATATCCTCATTAGAGAATATCGGAGAAAAAAGAGGTAGCAGATTCATATTTGAAAACAAGTGCAGAAAGATTATCTACAAGTTAGTTGACTCATGACAAATATTTCCTCACGTCAAGGAAATCTACAATATCGACATCTGTTCGTCATTTTGCATTGAAGATTCCTAATCAGGGGTTCCTGCAGAAAATATCAGATGAAAATGAGTCGAACATAACAGAGTCAACTAAAAGATCAGAAGAGACAAATAAGGATCTTTCACACGAAACCACCACATATTTAAAATAAAAAAAATAAGAGGTACAAGAGCAAAGACCAACTCGGAACAGGAAAAAAGTTTGGCGGGCATTCAACGGAGGATATGGTTGCATATAGGAAGAGTACAACTGAATACTACCCCAGAAATGATAAGGGATCATCTGTGTGAACTGTTTTCAGGTTGATCTTTTGTTTTTGAAGAACTAGAGACGAGAGAGGGAGCGTCTAGTAGTCCTTCACGGTGGGTAGAGAACTAGATTTGAGAGATGAACTTAATAGTTCATATACCGTCATATAATATGACGGTACCAACTGGCCTTCTGGTGTAACAATAAGGCGATTTTCCTTTTTTCGACGGAACCGGCAGCAAATTCACGAGTAATGTAAAGTCTAATAACTTCACTAACATAATCATCCACGACAAAACTGTGAGACAGGTGACAAAACATAAGGCTTCCAAATTTGTTATTGCGAATCTAAATATACAATCAATGAAAGGGTAAAATTGACATGCTTTCTGATTATTTAGACAGGACGGGTGTCAGTGTCTATTGTGTAACTAAGTATTGGGCTTCTGACGAAATTCGGCAACGAATGAACTTACCGAACTACTTAGTGGCGGATAGCTTTTCTAGAGAGGCGGGTAAATATGGTTAAGCCGCTATTATCTTGAAGAAAGGTATTCAATTTGAGAGGTTGCTAATGCTCAGGTTACTTTCGAGGGTCTCCTCCACTCTTTTTGAGGTTTTCAATATGTGTATTGCTCAGGGTATATTTCCTCGACTATCGAAGATGGCCAGGGTAGTCTCAATTCATAAAAAAGAAGACATAAATGACAGTGCAGTTACCGACCAATCTCTATTCTGCCCGTCATGTCGAAGATACTAGAGGAGGTATTGAAGAGTCGTTTGGTTGCATTTCTTGACGGGAATGGTTCAGTTGGTGATGCACAGCATGGGTTCAGATCCAAAAGATCTTCTATTACAGGATTGGTCGAACTTGCTGATGGAATTACTGAAGCCTTGGATGACCAGCAAATACCGGAGGTAATGGCCTTGGATCTCAGCAAAGCATTCGACTGCAGCGAGATATTGCTGATGAAGATGGAACATTATGGCGTAAGAGGACTGGCTTTCGAAATGTTTAGTTCCTATCTGACCGACAGGTCTCTCATTGTTACTTGGAAAGATAGCAATTCAGAAGTGTGGGATATCAATGTAGATGTGCCACAGGAATCAATTCTTGGACCTATCTTTTTCATCATCATCATCAATGGCTATACAACTCAAGGTGAGTCTTGGCCGCATTTATTATTCTTCTCCACTCTTGTCGATTTTGAGCTGCTAGCTCCCATTGTGTTACTCCCAGTCTCTGCAAATCACTGGTCACTGCGTCTTTCCACCGTTTTCTTGGACGACCAACCGTTCTTCTACCCACAGGCCTTTCCCTTTATTTTCATGATTTATATTAACGACTAACCATCAAATATTCCATCTACTGCTACTATTTTGTACCCTGACGATACCAGTATTTTGAACACGGCACCAACCCATGACAGCTTGGGAGGGCAGTCGGAGTCATTCTTGAGGTCAGCGGAGGCAAACGTCAAAAACTCAGAAATTGAAATTTGTTTTGAATGGCCACGAAGCGCGAGCTCTGAATCTGTTGGGGATTACTGTTCAGAATAACCTGAGCTGGAATAGACATACAACAACTTTGACTGGCAAATTGTCCACGGCTTTGTTCACTATGAGAAGAATGAAAGCCGTTGGAACATCGGATATTTGCAAATTAGCGTACTATGCCAATTTTCACTCAATTGCATCTTATGGTGTCCATTTGTGGGGCCATAGACCCGTACTTAGAAAAATTCTTCTGAAACAGAAAGAAGCCGTGAGAATTATCTGTGACATACGGAGAACAACCAGTTGTCGAGAATATTTTAAAAGAAAGGGAATACTTACGATGACGTCCGTGTACATATTAGAGTGCCTAAGGTACGTCCATCCAGATAAAGAAAAGTTTGCACGGAATAGCGATTATCATCCATACAGCAGAAATGACTTGGTAGTGGAGTACCATAGACTGAAGGCTACACAAACTGCAATGAACTACTGGTGTTTGATATTTTACAATAAAATCCCTACTTACCTGAAGGACTTATCTCACGAGAGATTCACACGAAAAATGAAGAGTCTTCTCTTGCAGAAAACTATTTATTCCGTTGACGAGTTTCTTGACGGTGATATGTGATGAGTTCATGAGGACTTTTATCATTAATCTTAAGATGTTAGTCATTGCATGTGATTTTTTTTTTAGTTGTTTGTTATATTCATTTATTATGATATTGACGAGCCATGTAATCCAAAATTTCTTTTTCTGATGGCAAATAAATATTATTATTATTATTATAATTTGTGAATATCCAGACTAACCAGAGAAAATTATTTTGAATCGAAACAATAGACATAAAATTCCAGCCTTCAAATATGCATTGTCTTAATATCTGAAATATTTCGAAAAAATTTAAAGGAATGTTAGAGAATATTATACCCGAAAAACGATAAAAGTAGAAAATGTTCACCCAGTGTTTGCTCGGTGTTTTGTTACCATAATTCAGGCCGTTTCTATGGTCTTTGATTCTATTGAATGAAAAAAATTTAGAGAGGTTTTGATTTAAAATAAGGCACCCTGAATAGTATACTTTCAGATTGATGCTCGTTGGAATAAAATTAATGCATTCAAGCATTGAATCAATGCGTAGATTTGGTTGGGTAATGTTGATAGGGTCATTATCTTAATGTACAGGTTATTGAATTGATGTCGCGAACTCACTAATACAATGAATGCATTACATTAGTCGATGTACGAAAAACATTGATATGAAATACAGGAATGGGTTAAATGTCCTTGAGTCATTGATATTGTGATTTGTGGCCGCTGTTGATTGGTCAATGTACTGATGATATCGTTGGTCATTACTACAACGTATACCGTCGACCTATCTTGGTGATGAAATGAATAATGTCCCTTGAGTATTGAAATAATGTTACATTTGAAAAATAATCTTTTTCATCGTGCCTTAGGAGTGCTAGTTCGAAAGCACCACAACATTTAATGCAATCAATAATTTTTGATAGCACATATCGATTCTTTCGGACTTGTTCATTTTGTTGTTGGATATTACGTCGATATGTACTATCCAGCTGTTGACGTACATCCACTTTTCCCAGCAATTTCATTTCTAACTGTGCACTGATGTGTGTTTTTTAATTTTTTGTGCCGAATGACCCAAGTCTGATATTCCAATACTTGTCCAAGCTGGTTCGACATGACTGCGACCAAATAACAAGCAAGGAAAGCAAAATAAACAATTTGTCGACACACTTTTATCTCCCAGACACAAAACTTTATAAAATTTTCACAGAAATTTTTTGAATATTGGAGAATTTAAATCTTCTGCTTTGAGATAAATTTCTTTCAACACTAATTTTTTTAAAACATCTCCCCAGCAACGAATTTTCATGACATTACCATTAGTGATTCGGATGGTTTAAATGAAAATTGCACAAGTTCGAAGTCTCATTTCTTGTTTTATTGTCAGGCAACAATTTTTTGAAAAGGTTCGGCCCCTGAAAAATTAGTGCAAAAGCACACACTTTCCACTATTATATATATTGTTTTTTGTTCCAGAACGTAGGAGAGAAAACCCTAAAAATGTAGAAAAAAAATGCTGAGACCTCATATACCATAAATGAATCGGTGAGTGGAAAGAAAGTATAACTCCAAAATTGCCTGTTTTCACTGAGGTATTCAAATTTACTTCTGAACTAAGCCCTTCCTCATGAGTTAAACAACAATATAACTCACACACCGCATATGCTTTTTTGAGACTGCTTTTATTGTATTGAGCGGAAGGACGATACAACTCCCGGAGTAAGGAGTTATATCGTTCTTCCACTCAATATTCCCAAAATGTTTCTGTTCTTGCTACTAGAGTTCGACATGCATCGACCTCATTGGAATTAGGACCAATAATGAGGAAAGGTATTAACTTTCTGGTTTAGAACGAGTGATCAAAGCCCATGTTCGAATTTACTCAACCAGAGGAATATCGCAACACATAGCTTTTAGAGAATCAGTAATCAAATATACAGACGTAACAGATTTCACAAAGTGGTGACCTATGTATAGTGAAAAACCTTTAAATCGACTGTTAGTAGAGATGATGATAGTTTTTCAATTTCAACCAATGATTATTTAATCTAAAACAGTTTCACACCAGGCTGTAATGAGGAATGTTCACATTTTTCAATTTCTTTATATTCCTATTCTCCGTGGAAAATGAAAATATTGTGTCCAAAAATTATTTGAATACTTCAAATAGCGCCCGAGATATCGAGTTTTAAACATGAGTTCGATGGATCCGTGTGACGTCACTTTACACCCAACGACTTGCGAGGTTCAGTACGTAGCCGGGTCCAATATAAGGGCCTCTCGGCTCACGGAGTGCGATTTGCGTATGTAGTATGACGTCTCATCGCCGCGAGGAATTGAATATTCGCGGGGTTGTAAAATCCGAACTACTAGGTCTTTTCGACTGAAACAAAAACTAGTGATTTCATATACATATAGGTTATACTGTGACGAAGTTTCGATCGATTTTGCATACCTGTGAACATTCCTCATTCAGCTAGTCGATTGATCGGAGGTCTAGTCACAAAAACCTATTTTCAAACTTCTTAAGATCCAGTTTTCAAAATGAAGCAGTCCTTAGAAACCATTACCAAAAAATGCACATACAGTAAATGACATAGAAAGGTTCTGAAATAAATGGATGGCGAAATTTTGGAGTTCTACTACCATGTTACGTCATGGGAGATAAGCAATGAAGACCTACATGAATGATGACTTCTGATACCAAAATATCATGGTGTAATACTGAGTTTAAATTCACCAATGAACGCATACCATCGATGTTAGAGTTTCACTAAAAATCAGTTGGGGTTAACATAAGACGTGTTCAAGGTGCTGGTTTATTAGAAAAACTGCCAACTAAATTCTTCCACCTACATTTATGTACAAATACAATTGAGCATGCGCACATAAATACTTCGACTCCTAACATCTCCCTTTTTTGTTACAAAATTAAATTTTACAATATATGTGTAAAATTATTTCAAAATTAATTGTTCAATTTAAAAAATAAAAATGAATACCCAATAATTTCAATAATACAAATGAAAACGTTGTACAACAATTCTATTCATATCTCATCTTAATCCTAAGTCTTACAATATATTATTATGAATGGAATTCAATCATAAGATTTAGATTTGAAATCTTTTATATTCAGAAAATTTGGATTATTTACTTTCCTGCCACTAGATCTAGTACTGACATTGACATCAACTAATGAATTAGTGTCTTTAGTTCTGCATTTATTGTCTTTATTTTGTAAATAATTCCTATCATTTTCATATCCGAAATTTACAACGTTCTGTTCAAAATTACATTTAACTGGACGAAGGAATTTTCTGTTTCGTTTCACCAAATTGCCATTTTTCTCTAGCTTCACTATATATGACCTATCATTATGTAAATCTACGACAATACCTTCTTCCCATTTGTTATTCAGAATATTTCTTACCAATACTTTCATATTTATTCTTAATTTAGGTAGTAATTTCGTATTTCTGTTATAATATTTTCCCATTGATAATCTGTTCTTATGAAAACTTCCGGAGATAATGATTTTTCAGGAATGGGTAGAATTCCTCTCAGTCGTCTGCTGTTGAGAAGTTATGATGGACTCCCAACAATATTCGACAATGGAGTATTACGATATTCTAGTAAGGCTAAATTTGGATCATTACCGCTGTGTAGAGATTTTTTCAATATATTTTTGATTGTTTGTATGGTTCTTTCAACCATTCCATTTGACTGATGATGGTGTGGGCTTGACAAAGTATGTTTAAAGTCCCAACTATTAGCAAATGTTTCGAATTCTGAAGAAGTGAATTGTGGACCAGAATCTGAACAAAGTTCTTTTGGTATTCCTTGTCTGGAAAAAATATTTTTCAAATCAGTTATAACATTACTAGACGATTTTTCTATAAATTTGGAATAATAATCTACCACTATTAAATAATTCATGTTATTGAAGTAAAATAAATCGGGAACAACTTTAATCCAAGGCTTAGTAGGAATATCATGATTAATCAGTGGTTCTTTTACATTTTGCTTTCTATATAAATTACACGTTTTGCAAGAGTCGCTCAAATTATCAATTTGTAAAGATAAACCTGGCCAAAATATTAATTCCCTAGCTCTGTTTTTCATTTTTTCTTTACCCATATGTCCTATGTGTAATTGTTTTAATGTATCTTCCCTTAATTCCTTTGGTATCAAAATTTTATCACCCTTAAAAATCAAACCATCAACAAATGTCAATTCATCTCTATATGTCCAATCAATTTTCATTTCATCTTGTAAATTATTCTTGTTACTAGGAAAACCATAACTTATTAATTTTACTAATTTTTGCAAATGGTCATCATTTTTTGTTATTTGTCTGATCTTCTCTATTTTCGAATCTGAAACTGGTAAATTTTTAATTAATGAACAAATATGCAAATCAATATCTTTGTTGAATTCATATTCCTCATTGATATAGGCCCTTGATAATGCATCGGCAATTTTCAGTTCTTTTCCTGGTTTATAGACTAATTTGAAATGGTAAGGTTGGAGTTTCAATAACATTCTTTGTAATCGAGGAGGTGTTTTAACTAGAGGCTTTGAAAAAATTGATATTAATGGTCTGTGATCAGTTTCAATAGTTATATTCTCATTGGCGAATAAATATTGATGAAACTTTTCACAACTAAATACAACAGCGAGCATCTCTTTTTCTATTTGAGCATATGATTGTTGAGCCTCGGTTAAGGATCTTGATGCATAAGCAATTATTTTATTTTTTTGTTTGATGCAAGTACCAAGACCTTTTGAAGATGCATCACACGATATTATTATGTCTTCATTTGGTTGAAAATAGCCTACATAAATTTGATTCCATCAATTGAAGAAAATAAGTCACTGATAAGTTTAAAAAATATTTCTGAAGAGTTATGTAAACCATATGGCAATCTTTTGAAGCAGTACCTACCAAAAGGAGTATTGAAAGTTGTTAGTTTCTTACTCTTATCGTCCAATTTAACATGCCAAAATCCGTTACTACAATCTAGAGTGCTAAAATATTTAGCTCATGACAACTCGTACGTTAATTCTTCCAATGATGGCACACGGAAATGCTCCCGTTTTATGGCTTTATCCAAATCTTTTGGGTCAATGCAGATTCTAATATCATTATTGGCCTTTTGTACAATCACCATTGAGCTGACCCAATCGGTTGGCTCCGATAATCCTCCTACAATATTTTCGTTTTCTAATTCTTGAAGTTTTTGTTTTAGTTTTTTGTGAGGATTGAATGGAATTTTCCTCGTTGGTTGTATTATTGGAGTTACATTTGGGTCAACCTCTATGTGATACGCATCTCTCAAACATCCAATACCTGTGAACAGATCATTGTAATAAGAAACAATTTTTGAATAATCTTGTTCTGTGTTTTCATTCGATATCACAAAAATAATATTATTTTCATTAGTTCTAGTTAATATCTTGAATTTAATTATATCTTGTGAACCTAATATTGCACATTCATCAGTATTCATTACATGAAATTCAATATATTCTATCATATCTTTATATTTTGTTTGCAATGTACAAGTTCCCAGAATAGTTAATGTTTCGTTTCCATAAGTATTGATATTTCCGATAAACTTTTCTAATTTCACATTTTTAAATTTTTTAAATTCATGATATGGTAATATATTGACACCTTTCGCTCCTGTATCCAATTTAAATTTTACATTTAAAGAATATTATTCAAGTTTAAATTTTCATACCACTCAGCATCATTTGAAATTTGTGAGAGTTCTATAGAACCTAAAAAAAATGTATCTTCGGGAATTTCTTTTTCTAAAAGATTAATATTTTTTGATTTACACATTTTCGAAAAATGATTCAATTTGTTTAAAAAGTTGCACTAAGCTTTATATGCTGGACATTTCCCTCGTTGATGTTGTTGACCACATTGTTGACATTGGCGATGAAATTGAAGTTGATTTCTAAATGATGATTTGTTGTGATTTCCCTGGTTTTGTTGAGATGATGAAATCGGATGTCCTCTTGTTCCAAAAGGTATTTTCTTCGTAAGGTTTCTTGTTTGTTGATTTCCATTCATCTTGAAATTCTTTCTAGACATTTCATTTAACTCTTGGGATGAACATATTTTTTCCAATTGATTTTGTGATTGCTCCGCTGCTCTGCATGTATTTATTGCTGTTTGAAGGTCTAAATTTGGTATTCTAAGGAGTGTATCTTTCAAATTTCTGTCTGTGATTCCCATAACAATACGATCTCTAATTAAACTGTCTGTTAAATTATCAAATTCACATGTGGAACTCAGGCCTCTCAGTTCATTCACGTATTCGTCGATTGTTTCTTCCACTTTTTTATCCCTTAGAAAAAACATTTGGCGTTCGTAGGTAACATTGATATGAGGCAAAAAATATTTGTCGAATTTATTTATAAGTTCTTCGTATTTTTCTTCAGTTTTATCCTCTGATGGAAAATAGCAAGTGCATTATCACCAATTACATTCAAAAATAATGCTGCCTTATATTTCGAGTCTAAATTCGTCTGTCTTGATGCGTTCAGATAAATCTCGAATTTTTGTTTGAAAAATTGGTAGTTATTAGCTAGATTTCCGTTGAAATTCATTTCTGATGGTATTTTCACATTGGTATTCATTTTTTCAAATTGTTGAGATGAGGGATCTGATAATGATGACGTACCTGATCGAAGATCTTTCGATTCTCCTGTCATTCAATTTTTGTTCACTACTTTGAATTTTACTTCTTTTGTAGTTCACTATTATTTAACTTGAATTTTATTTAAGTCAATTTTAAACAAATTCTAATACCGACTGCGTCATGTTAGAGTTTCACTTAAAATCAGTTGGGGTTCAATCATGTGACGTGTTCAAGGTGCTGGTTTATTAAAAAAACTGCCAACTAAATTCTTCCACCTACATTTATGTACAAATACTATTGAGCATGCGCACATAAATACTTTGACTCCTAACAATCGATAAAAGTAGTTTTTTTCAGTTTCACAAAAACTGAGTGGAAAAACCATATGACTAGAAGTTCTTTTTTTTGCTATAAAAATTTTCATTTTTCATCAATTGAAACTTGAATGACAAAATCTTGTAAAGACGGTCATTCTTTACGACTTGAGTGCGCAGTTGAGTTTCTTAATATCAAAATATTCACGCAAAACATGATTTTGAGTATTCCCCAAAACAAGTATTTTGGAGTTGTACTGTTTTTCCACTCATCGATTCAAATATATCAATCGATATCCAGATATTAGCCTCAAGAATCCCCGATTTTGAAAGCTTATCAGTTTCTTATTTTGATTATTCTTCTTCGATGTGTTTCTCTAGACATGTGCAACACTGCAACACACTTCGCGTCTCCTGAAGCTCAATGGGCCACGCAGTAGCAAGAGATTTATCGAAGATATATTATTTATCTTTTTTGTTGCAGTTTTTACTTCTAAATACTTGATTTTTCCACTGGCTCAAAAACCCCCCCTTGGTGTTGCTGCATACACCTTCATAATCAATTCGCCAAGTGTCTCATTCCCAATTATGAAAATGGAAGCTCCCAACATTCTCACAATGTAATTGGCTAAGTGGCGAGCAATTCTATTTCAAAATTAAATTCGTAACAGTATTGAATCTACGTATTTTATGGAAGTTAATGAATGAAATTGTATTCTTTTCAATTATAGATTACAGCGAAATGAAAGAAATAAAAAAAATTTCACAAACTTTCAATGGCAAAGCCGAAAAGCTAATAACTCTTCAGAATCTTTATTATAATGGAGTGTTCACTCTTCACACACAAAAAATACTGTGCTAACGTCAAAAGTAGTTATTTAATTGATATCGTTACAATTGACCCAATAAAACTTCTTCTTATATCAATAAATTATTTTTGAAGTAATTAAATTCAGATAATTCATCGAATAATACGGTAGTCCTTCAATTCTAGTCCGACTAATATTGAAATAAGGAAGAACTACATATTCGTTTGATGAGACTTGTATTTGAATGAATTGATCAGAATAATATTGAAATAAAAAAGAACTATATTTGCTTTGAATACAACCTATATTTTAATGGATTGAATCATTTCATTCAATAGCTAAACATTTTAACGGAATAAGAAATAGATTTAATCCAATGAAGCCTATCTTTGAATCAAATATAGTAGAAAAAGTTTGCAACCAGCGTTGCGAGCGAAAAACAAGGGAGACAACTGTTCAAGAAGGGGTGAAAAATCTACAGCATGGTTCAAATAACAGTTCCTGAAAATTTCATCTTTTTGGCGTGAAGGGAAAAGAAATAGTTGAAAATTCAAGACGAAAAACAGTTTTTTGTGAATAACTCAGAAAATAAAATTTTAGGGCAAGCGTGTGATGCATACACTCACATTATTTTTTAACGTAGATTCAATATCTGCCATAAAAAAATGGGGTTCTAATTTGAAAAAATTGATTTTTCACGATTTTGTCATCCCTAACTTGGAAAGCGATTTTTTCACCCCCTGTATCATGAATCGCGATTTCGATTTTTAAAGTGGATACATCTATCTTACATCTTGAAAAATCCCAAAAATGAAAATTTTCCATCCAAAAACCTCGAAGTTATTCTTGTTTCAGCGGAGCTCTATTTTCGATTTTTTTTTCGAATTTTCCCGCTCAGAGAGAATTTTCCAACCAAAACTGAAAAATGTTACATCAAAATAACTGGAAATTTTCTAAGGAATCTATTTCTGCAATAAAAAAATGGTATTCTAATTTGAAAAACGGAAGTTGACGTCATTTCCGGAAAAACCGGAGGTGCTCATGCCTTGAAAATATTTTAGATTTCATCAGCATCGTGAAATACTTATAAGTGCTGAATTTCATGAACATACGTTCAGTAGTTTCCCGTATAAATATGGGTGAGGTTCCTCGTGAAAGACCCTATATACTAATCATTCAGGAATAGGGAACGAAGTATATCATTGATTCAATGGTTATCCCATTGTTTCTACTAACAGTGTTTTTTGTGTGCACTACGTATGAATTGGACTATGTGCTCGTGAATCTGTTTGTTGGATTTTATTGGGAAAAAGGTTCAGATAGATAAATATCTAATCCAACATATGCAGAGAAATTAAATATGCACTATCGTTATCCCGCGTGCTGTCTAAATGCCATACGGAGTGACGAATTCATTTGTCCTTATATTTTTATAGCTTACCCACCTATGGTTCTGATTACTCATACTCCCCAACATTAAGAAAAGAAACCACGAATTGAATATGAATTAATATTAATTGAATATAAATCCGTAGATAGAATACGAATGACGATGGACACTCACTATCTATGTCAATCACAATGCATTATGCTTTTTTGGATTTTAGAGTTGAATCATTCTCATGATATGGATCGTGTTTGGGATTTTTGCCGTTTATTAATCCACTGATATATGTATGATTTCACTTTTGAATCCACTGAAATGAATATGATGGAGTCGATGAAGTTGGGCATTGTATATTTTAATCCTTAATTATTTTTGAATGAGAAGGAATCCACTCAGTTCTTATCGAACCTTCAACCTTTCGTATGGTTGTGAATAATATGCATTAAAAATCTGTGATTTTTTCAAACACTTCAAGAAAAATAAAATATTTAAACTCCTGAATAGTTTAAGGCTTTCACGACCGGATATTGACATTGAGAGAGTCTTCCGAGCTTATTGGCCGTAGTCCATAAGGAATTATTTCACCTGACTTTCCGCCTACATCTGCGGTAGGCTTCTTCAGAGGATTCTTGGTCTGAGATTGTACTTCGATCGCTGAATTTCTGACACTGATGACCTGTTCGATCCGGAAGTGTTAACTACACCCCCAGTTGATGGCGCCGTAAAGATGTGTTATTACAAAATGAATGTCTTAATCTTGAAATATGTTTCCAACTTAAAAAATTAACACTAACTTTTCAAAATACTTCAAAAAAGATACTATCAAATGTATTAAGCAGAAGTTAAAATACCACAAAAAATTTAAAAATACCATAATAAATCATAGGCCAAGCAAATAAGCTTCAAAAAATGGTGTGCCTGGAAATAATTGGTGGAGTTCAGGAAACTGTTTTAATGATTCTTTTAGGTCTCTAATAACGATAGTTTGAGCTTTGCCCCAATTTCCCAGTGGAGCGTATGTCATCACATTCGAAAAACCTCGAAATTTTCGGACTATTTTAGCATTAAATTCTGCTTCTTAAAAGTATTACGGCATTGTATTTGAACAAGTAGTGTTATGAAAATCATACCTCGAAATATGGCATATTTTTACACTTTTCGAAAAAAAATTTTTTTTCACTATAAAACGTACAGTAACCATGAAACTACGAACTTTAGAACGAAATGTCATAGATTGAAAGTTGTAGACCATCATATTGTGATAAAAAACGTAACCCCATCCCTCCAAACCACAATGTTAAATCGCGCAGTAGCTCATTCTGCTGAGGATACTGATCATTTCATCGTAGCTAGTGCTGTTGAATTTGCTCAGCAGTCTTATGAGTGTGTGGATAATGTTGGGGAGGACACCGACCTTCCCTTTATTGTTCCAGCCCTTATGTGTACCAACATTTTTTTACTAGGGCCTGGCAAAGGCAAGCACGACGATGTTGTCTTGTCCCCTTGCAGTTTTCATCTGTTTCGAAAAACAACATATTATTCCTTCATGGTTTTAATGACTGTGACAATACGTCATCATTTTTCGTTAAAGGAAAAATGAAATTCCTGAAGACGTTTGAAATCAACACAAACCTGCTGGAAGCTGCAAAATTGGTAATAGCAAATGTCAAGCAATTAAATATATTGTCGAGATGTTTGAAAATTTTTTAACTCTTTCCTCCTTTCAACTGAAGCAGAAGCTCGACAACACTCGCTAGGAACGTATTTACAGGTAATAAAAATATGTAATATATTGTTCGTAGTAACAGGCTGTATTGTTAGTTATTAGTTTATGAGTCCCACGTTTGTTACTTTATTCATTTAGTTGATTTTCTTCAGGAATATCAGTTGTTCTTTAATAAGAAAGAATAATATTTTGCTTTTCGAAACAGTGAAGAACTTGTAGTGCAAGGGAGAATAGACAATTTATCGTCTTGCTTGCCTTTTCCAAGGTTTAGTAAAAAAAAATTCTGTGCATATAAGGGCTGGGGCAGTCAAAATTAAAAGAAGGTCAGGGTCCTCCCCAACAATAACCACACACTCATGGGACTGCTAAGTAACTTCAACAGCACTAGCTACGATTGAATGATCAGCATCCTCAGTAGGATGATCTACTGCGCGATTTAACATTGTGGATGGGAAGGACCGGACTACGTTTTTACCACAATTTGATGGTCTATAAGTCTCATTCTATAATATTTCGTTCCCAAGCTCGTAGTTCCAGAGATATTATACGTTTTGTAATGAAAAAATGTGTAAAAATTTGCCATAATTCTATAGAACTACTTGTTCAAAATATAATATTGTTATACTTTTTAGAAGCAGAATTGAATGCTGAACACTTTTGAATACAACAATGTTATTGATTAAGAGCTTAGTTTCGGAGCTTTTCGAGAAAAACCTAAAATAGTCCGAAAATTTCGAGGTTTGTCGAACGTCACGACATACGCCCCACTGGGAAATTGAGGCAAAACTAAAAATACTCTTATTAGAGGCCTAAATAAATGATTAAAACTGTTTTCAGAATTCCAGAACTCCACCAATTATTTTCAGGCAAAAGTCTAATTTGCTTGGCCTATCAGATTACGTGAAATATTCACTTCTGAGAAGGTCATCTAAGGACTTGATAAGTAGAGACTACACGGACTATTTGCACAGTATCGAATCAGAAATTCTTCGCAGTAACGCTGGAGGAGGCTTTTGGAAGTAAATATATGTCTGGTAAAGTGGGTTCGACGACGTTCATTCCCAGAGGCATGGGACTGGATGCAGTTAGTGCTGATGGTCTGGAGGGGGTGTGCAACTTGTTTGCCAATTTTTTCGAGAGCACATTTTAAGTTCGCCTAGGTAGTGGTCATTCTTTTGTTCGGAAAAGTTCTGGAATCCGAATGGCAAGAGTTCAGGAGCGGGAAGTCTGGGAATAACTGCAAAAAATTCAACTTAATAAATCAGCCGGTCCTGACGGGATATAAGCTGTTTTCATAAAGAAGATGGTCTTGTATTCCCACATACATTTATCTATAATTTGTACCTCTTTATGTCTGGAAGATGAGTCACGTAGTACCTATACACAAGGGCGGAAAAAAATGAAATAAAAAGCTATCGTCCCATTAGTAAATTGTTAATAGTTGGGAAAGTCTTAGAACATCATCTATAGTATTCCTCTCAGCGAAACCAAAAAGCATTGATTCTACCCCGGGCCCCCAGTAGACACCAATCTCATCTTATACGTGGAGTATATTTCTCATGGGCGCCCGCAGGGGAGGGCAGGGAGGGCCGTGGCCCCCCCTGAGATTTTGATCTTTCCTCAATATAATTTATCTAATCCTAGGAGCCAGAGAAAAGTGTTGGATTTACAACAATTTTTCGGTTTCCAAAGGAATAGTAAGTAATTTTTGTGTTCCTGAAAGGGCTCAACGCGTCCCTAAGAAGTTATAAATTCATAAAAGTACCCATGCGCGTCGGCATTCTTCTCAATCGTTACCAGATGGACGGTTGTTTTTATTAGGCGGTGGCGGTATCTTTGATGCGGAGTTCTTCAAGGGGCAAGTGCAGCTACTCTCAAATTTCAATAATGATTGTCCATTCTGCACTCGAGATGTTTTTTTCTGAAAAGGGGGAAAATATATAATCTTTTCATTTATATTCCCATTCTAGACAAAGAGTATTTGAATTCGAAACCCGTTGGGACTGTATTCAGGGAGTATTTTTCGTTTTTAGTGTCTTGGCCCCAAATTGTGTTATCGAAGGTAAGTTTTATAATTATTCAAGTAGCTGATTTTGCCGTAAGGGGCTTTTCGTATGCTATATTCCACTTTTTCTCAACTATTATATTGTTTAATTATTCAGAAGTGTGAGAGAACAGAAACGTGGTAGCCTTCGAGAACTGCTGATAGAAATGAAAACTAAGAAGATTTTATAGTGGAGGGTCGAGCTATTAGCTATTAGAATATTATTTCTAAATAATTTTTAATTTATAAGGAATAATTTATGACCGATTTCAACTTCCTTGATCCTTGATCATAAACTGTTCTCGGTAAACCAAGAATAATTGGAAAATAATAATCGAAGAGTTCGGCGATACCTACAACTTACATGGTACTCAAATTTCACTTCTATCGGCACTCCCGAACGACTGCTTTTCTTTTTTTGAGAGTCACTTTGACCTACCATCTCCCGATCCATTCACTTAACTTGTCTGAATAAAATGTCCAATATATTTATGTCCTCGAAACTTGTCAATGTACTTCCAGGATATATAAGATCGATAGTATTTGGAAGGTTCAGAGCTGAGCTTCACAAGCTCATAATTAAAGTTGGGCCTTACATAGTTACTGATTTCATGAATTTTAAATTTTCAGATTTGAATAGTCTAAGAATTTTTGAATTGGTTGAGGCTTTCGCGGCCATCGTTCAATGTGACATGTTCTTTCGAGCATTTAGGCCGTCGTCGTAGATTAGTTCTCGACGTTTCGCCAGTTCGAGTGTCTGGCATCTTCAGGAGTTATATTTCAGGAGATGTTCTCACTGGACTGAACTGCCTGAGTGTGACGGGGACGCAGATTGTACTTCCTTATATATCCTCGGTCGGGGGGCGTGGCTGCGCTTGACCGGTCTCGTCCCGATAACGAACGCGCGCCGGTGTCCGACCGGTTCACAACCGGTTCCCGATCTTCATTCACTTCATGAACCCGGTTATTATTATAGGGAAGTGGTTTTGTGTTTTTGAGTACTGGCACCCATGTTCTATTGATTTTCAAAGATTCCTCCGATTTATTGAAATTCGTTGGGTGTTTATGAATTTCGATTGCTTCCCTGTAGAGCCTAGGGTAGTATGCGGTAGTGGTGCACAACACTTGGGTTTTTTCGAATTCTATTGCATGATTCGTGTTGTTCAGTGTGTGCTCTGCGACGGCGGATTTCTCTGAATGACCCAGTCTACAATTGGCCTTGTGTTCCTTGATCCTCGTATTGATAGTTAACTTACAAAAACATTTTTATGGATGTAGTATCTGAATGGCTTCCATGGCGCCTTCAGATGAGTGGGATATTTGATTATTTTTTGTGTTTTTCACTCGTCAGGAATTATGTGTTCAATGATTATATGCTATATTTATAATTTTTTTTTCACTCATGAAAAATTTTTTTAAGATGGTTTCAGTTTCTATTTTAGAGCACTTCTTAGAGTTCGAATAGATTCTTTTTCAGTTCCCTTCATCCCTGTTATGGTTAACGTTGATATTCATCGATTTCTTAAGTGCGATCTACTTCACCCCAAAGTACGAGGTGGAGTACTACTTCGCACTCGAAGAAATTTCAAAAACTGTGTGTAGCCGAAAACTTTGTTCAATGAGCGAATCAATAGCTGAGGTATGATAAACTCTTTATTCCAAACATCAGCCCAACCGATCTTAAACTTCGAATGTCATTACTGAAAAGCCCCGATTTTTGATCCACTTCACCCCGTTTGACGGTTTATTATTATTATTGTATATGTGCCTGACCCTGAATGAAAAGAACTTCACTTATCAAATTTCAGCCATATTCGTGATTTCTTACGTTATTCATGACGATGATTTCGATTTTGTTTTTATATCGTAATCACCTTTCTTGGGGCCTCCGGGAAACAAATAAGTGCAAATATTTCTATATGAATAAGCAATTAGGATATTCCTTATAATTCACTTCCATTCGATGTGCGAAACATTTGAATTCAATTCAATATTAATTTTCCTGATTTATAATTCATAACCATTGAAGAATAAATGAATATCCTCTATTTTTCGAATATTGGTATAATTTTTGACCGTTGCAGCAAAAGTATCCATATCATTGTTTCTAATTTATTATATCATCGTTTCCACCACCAATAAGAGAAGAATAAAATCATAATTCCAAAGAAAATTTCGAACCTTTATTCATTTATTTTTATCATTTGTTGGGAATTCACATGAGTTGTGAGCGGTAATCGTGAAAATACGTGATAATTTAATCTACCGAGTGGGGGACAGTTTCCAGGTTCATATTATCGTGATATCACCTCCCGAAACTCAATGATGGCATCCTCAACTCATATAAGGTGAACAAAAAAATTTATGAATGTTATCTCGGTTATGAATACAAGGTAATGCGGGTGAGACACCTGGCCACCGAAGATGCTATACAAATCGATCCGCTTGAGCGCCTGTTCTTTTTGTGATTTGGAATTTTATCATTTTCAGACACTGCCGTTATTTCGGACATCGCGTAGTATATTTATAATAAGTTTTTATCAAGTGAAGATAAATCAAAGTCTTAACTGCGTTTCTCCGTAAAATATCAACGTTTTATATTTAAATATACAGAACAATATTGTGGGTTTACCTGTAAAATATTAAAGAAACAACATTTCAAGCCTTCAATTTCGATTTCACGAATCTTTAACTGAATTCAATAAATGTTTTGATATGTCACAATTATGACAAATAACGGGAACTTCAAACATAGAAACTTTGGGATCAGGTAACCCGACATATTCAACTTGAAGAAAAGCGCTAGAACAAGCGATAATTTCTTTACATCTCCGCCCTTGGAGAGGAACAATTACAAAAGATAGTGGTATGTAATTGTTCATTCGCTAACTGGGATACAATTTCGTGACATGGTAGAGATTTGATTCTGACTTTCTGTGTCTGGTATCAATGTCACAAATTGAATTGGATATCTTTTTCAGAATTTTATATGGGCCAATCCTCAATTCATTCAATTTTTTCTGTTCAGTTTATTGCCGTTTTCTACGTAGACTCTCTGTCTCCTTCTTCAAATTTATATGCTTTTCTATGCAAGTCGAATATGTTTTTATTATAGTTGTGTGATTTGACTGTGTTTTCAAAAGCTAAAGTATATCCGGCCAGAACTGATAGTGACAGTAAACAACTAAATGTACGCCTGCAAGGTTATGAATATTTTCATTGGCTCCCGTTTAGTACTTTCTCCGCCTTCTCTAGATCTGTATTAGGAACGACAATTAAGTGATTTATTTATGAATATATATGTTAAAATTATTGGTCATTTTTGATTCAATGTATGTACTTACAAAGTCGGCTATAATTTGGTGGCACGGTAGGGCCCCCGCCAACACTAGGCACACTCATAACTTGAGTTTAGGATATAGTAGATGAACAAAATTTTCAGGATACAATGCAAGTCGTGAACTCATCAAAAGTGCAAAGATTTAAGTGCATAGCTCCACTTCAGATTTTATAGACATCTAAAAACCCCCGATTTCGTCGGTCACTCACTGATGATCATACAAACCTTGGGGGTACTTCCCGATGTCCTATCAAGTTGAAATTTGGTATATAAGCTAGCTTCAATACACAAACAAAGGAAAAATTCTTAAATTCGAAACTTTTACCCTCAACCCTTAGGACCAGGGGATGTATAAGTTTGTATGATTCCATTGTCAATGTATAAATATTATTTCTCTATTTCAGTATCGTAATGAGTTCATTACAGTTCTGAAAGTAGTGCTGTAATGAAACTCATTACAGCATTGTTTTCAGTTATATTTTTCGTTTTGTGGTTGTCAGTACTGACCTCCGATCCACTCAATTTTCGAATCAAATAAATTCAAATCGCAATCTGTCAAATTTCGTTAGTGACACCAACTGCCAAGATACATTACAAAAGTCACTAGTCTGAATTATTATTTGAATTTCGAGAGTTTCCTACAAAACTTTACTGAAATAGAGAAAATATCGTCTAATACTCGTTGCAGAAGGCAATTCCAACACTCATGCTATCGAAAACTCGCTCCTTCGTCGCTCGTTTTCGAACTTCGCATTCGTGTTGGAATAGGAGCTCATTCTGCAACTTGTTTTAGAATATACTATTATAATGCTTTTTTCCGTACTACTAAATGCACGTAATCTTGATCGCTTTTTTGTAGTAAATTCCTGGGCAGAATCTGTAGAACTCGACATTGTTTGTAAAACTATAACTCGCAATATGCTCGATTGAACGCGCCGATATGGGCAATCACCACGAAAGATATTTATAGACTGAACTAAAATCTGATTTATCTATCTAGCATATGGTTAACATGGAAACATAATTCTTCGGAAAATCTGAAATCTGAAACATTGAACATTAAACCCGGTTCTGATGAATTTGGCACCGCCTTGTTGTTTTGAAGCGCTATCGCCTCTCGATGGATGAAGTGTAATTTCCTATCCCTTTCAAGAACTTCTTTTGTACATCTTGATTTCAATTCAGGGGGAAGAATATTCCCATTTTCTCCTTTCGAGCGGAATTTTGGAGCAAATTTCGTGACTGTGTGCTCTGTTTCGTTATATTTCTCTACACATTTCTGTGCTATTGTTGTCCATGCTATTTTTTCTCACTTTCATTTATTTTGCATCTTATCTCATTGACTAGTGTCTGATTCAGACGACTATTGAGTCCGTTTGGAAATGGTGCATCCACAGCAGTAAAAAAACAATTTAATGTTTTCTTTTTCCAGAAAACTTTCGAATTCTTTAGAATTGATACCAGGGTACAAGGGCAGATATAGCTTTTTCTCGTGGAGGGGGTTAATAACCATTGAGAATGAATAACTAGAGGTATTCGGTTTTTTGAGCTTGAAAGGTATTTGCTTATCACATATTTAGGAAATTTTCATTGCAATGAACAACAATTAAAGGAACAGAAACAGGCGGTTTTCCAGTGAAAAATGGCCGTATAGAAAATAAAATACCAACTTCTGAATCTAGAAGACTCTAGTCATGTTTTTTTTAATATATGTTCAATATTAGGTGGATTTAACCACGAAAATATAATGAACATTTCATCCACATCAATTTCATTCAAAATAGAAACTAGTAAATTACCGTTCACATTGAAAAAAATAATATCAAATGAAATTGATATTATCATAAATGAAATCCAAATTTTCGAATATAGAACCAACTTTCACTCAAAAATCTGTTTTATATATTCTGAATAAATTGTTTTTTCATATTTTATCGAAAAATTATTGTTCAAAGCTTTCAGATCCATTTATAAAGAGTGTTCTCTGCATATATATATATATATATATATATATATATATATATATATATATATATATATATATACAGGGTGTTTCCTTAACATGCCGCAAAAATTCAGGGGGCTGTTCCTTGGACTATTCTAAGAATATTTTATCCTTTGATGATTTTTGAAAAACCTCTTTGTTTCGAAGATACAGGGCAAACAAAATTTTAGATAATAACATTTTATTATGAAAAATTACATGAAAATTTAACTTAACCTACAAAAACTGTTGAAAATGACCACCTCCAGCCAGCATACAAGCATCCAATCTTCTCCTCATTGACTGCCGAACCCTTTCAAAAACACCAGGATCATTTCTTATTAAGTTACACCCAGCAATGATCCGATTTCGCAAGTCTTTCACATTTTCTACTGGAGTGGTATAAACTAATGATTTTAGATGGCCCCATAGGAACTGGCCTTTTTTTATAGTTGTCAAACACATTTAAAAATAAATTGTACCTACTTAGTAAACACAGTGCGGTACGCATTTTTATTTATACTATTATCAATTTTAAAAATATGAAAAATGTTGTTCGCCCTGTATCTTCGAAACAAAGTGGTTTTTCCAAAAACATCAAAGGACAAAATATTCTTAGAATAGTCCAAGTAACAGCTCCCTGAATTTTTGCCGCATGTTTAGGAAACACCCTGTATATATATATATATATATAACTTATATATATATATATATATATATATATATATATATATATATATATATATATATATATATATATATATGTTTAATAGACGTTTCGAGGCCCGGTACGTTCTTAAGACCCACATGATCCGAAAATATTTCACGAGTATATAAGTGAAAATTGAGTTATTTAGAAATATAACTCTCAAGGTGACCTGAGAGGGGGAAAAAAATTTAAATCAAAAAAGTTGTATAACCGATCGTCTCCTTCAATCCCGAAATATCACGCAAACTTTCCAATCCCACATATACATTATAACTAAATACGACCAACGTTTCCGATCCCAGCGCTGTTGTCAGCTCTTCGGGACATTCCAGAGTGATTTCGATACATAACAGAGCCCTGAAGAAAGATTTTTACGGTGAAATTGTTTCTCAGTTGACGCAACGAAATTCACGGAGGAAACATGATGAAAATTGCAATTATGGGTATTTTTCTGTGAGATGGATGTTTTGTTATTTTTTAATGAAATAATGTGTAATTTTTTCATATTCAGTGGGAAGATACCTAGCTGTTTTCATTATTTCATTTTACGACTTTGCGACTTGATCTCAGATTAATTGCAAAAAACAGGTTTGTTCATCTGACATTCAGTAGTTCAAGTATTTCCAGTGAACTTCCGTCTTTTTTCGTAACATCATCGTTGGTGAACATTTAAATCTGGATGCCCAACAATTTTCAACATTACAATTCTCCAGATCTACTTTCACTTTGTGTACTTATTCACAATCTCTGGAGTCATTCTACTGACCAAACTCGATTTACCGGAACCGGAATAAACAATTGCAAAAATTATAAATTATTCTTTTGAAAACTAGGGATGCTCTGAGATTGCAACGAGTAACTGTAGAGTTACTGTAAAATTGTCGCAACCACAACGCCCAGAATACTTGTACTTGATAATTTCGCGAAATATCTTCATGCAAACGTAAATTACTAAAAGAATATACAGACCTAATTATAATTTTCAATATTAAGGGTGTTCTTCAGAAGCAGAATTGAAAGTGGATCTTGCATTGCACAAAATTTTCAATCCCACATTTCGTCGGCGTCATATGAAATCGTCTAACTTTTTTTTGTGAAATTGGACGGTTGTTGCCTTCTCATTTGCAAAAGAAAGATTCATCGGCTGACACTATTTCTTCATGAGAGAGTTCCTAGATTGCGACAACATTTTGACGTAAAAAAAAATTGTAGTACAATAGAACGAAACATTTTTTTCCTTGTCAAATTCACCATTTTGGACCGACGCAATTTTCATTTAACTCCGACGATACATTGCTTCGATGAATACGATCTTCCTGTTCTACTCCAGCTACTCCAGAAATCGTGACAAGCAGGGCCGCCGCCAGACATTTTGCCGCCCCGGCAACTACTCTGAGTAGTTAAATGAATTGATTTCGTTTCAAAGACAATTAGCGCGTCCTGGATTTTTATTATTACTAATTTCTGCTTTCAAGGCAACACAGCTCTCGCATGTGAGAAAATTCAAGACAATGTTATCCGGATTACATGTAGATTTTTTTACTGTTTTCGTTTTTCGATTTGATATTTGACCTCATAACATTTTTTCACGGTGCGGTGGCCAAGTTCTCGACTCAAAAATTTGATCCAGCTTATGTGAACAATCGAATGAACCCATCAGATTTTTAGACCAAAAGTGCCTATACGAGATATGAGGCCTAACTTTTTCAACAAAATTGGTTGAAATCAAAAATTTTCTCGACCATATTTTGGTCCTAAAAAGCATTTTTTGTTCAAATATCCGAGGGATTATTCATACCGGAATGCGAAAATTTATATTCTAATAGTGAGGTCCTCAGTAATTTTTTTCAGGGAATCGATTGGGCCCATCGTATTTTGGCCCCTATGGTGCTATGCTTGATATGAGGACAAATTTTGAATTTTCAAGGATATAGCCCAAAAGTGGACGAAAAAATTTCTGTTCAACTAATTCGGATGTAAAATCTCCCGCTGAATCTAAATTTGAAATTAAAAAGGAAGGTTCGCATTTGAAATTGCAAAGTTGGACCTTTCATCTCGTATCAGTCTTTCTGGACCGAAAATCTGATGGGTTCAAAAATTACTAAGAACTTAGGTATCGGAATATGAATTTTTGCATCCTAATCAGAAAGAACGTCCCCGGATTTTTGAACAAATAACGCTGCATATAAGGCCCAAATATGGACGAAGAAATTTTTGGTTTTTACCAATTCGCATGAAAAATTTCCCGCTTAATCCGAATCGGTAATAAAAGAGATGGATTTCCATTAGAAATTCGAAGTTTGACCTCATATCTCATATAAGGGCTTTTTGGTGCGGAAATTTGATCAGCCCATTCGATTCCACGGGCGAAATCACTAAAGACCTCAGTAAAATTTAATTATGTGATAATTTTTGAAATAAATGTGTGTTATTATTATTATTATTATTATTATTATTATTATTATTATTATCGCAATTTCGATTTTCCACCTGTGAGCTAAATAAATTCACCGTTTTCAGACTTTCGGACCACCATATCCTTCTACTATGAGTATTATCAAGTAAATGAAGAATACTAATCTGCCTGAAATTTCAGTCGGGCATCCTTTCAACTCATAAAAGGCGCCCTTTCGAATTTTGAAACGACGGCACCTTATTATCAATATGCCTACTTGAGACGATCGATAAAAAAACCCAAAAAGAATCGCCTACATTTCGTATCTATTAGTGAAGAGAACAATATACGTATCGTCGTTTGAATGTAAACTCCGACGGTTGAAATTTTCTTAAACCCTGATTGGCAAACTGAAAATGAAAATCACTTCAGAATTATCCTGGAAATCCTTCCAAAAACTATACGTTTTTCTTATTGGGGTATAACTCCGAGTTTAATTAAACTTTTATTCAGTTGTTCATGTACCAATAGATTGGTCGAGCAAAGTCAAAAAGCCGCCTCAAAGTTTTGGCATCTTTAGGATTTCATTCTCAATAACAGGCGACTTTTCGATTTTGAAGAAGAAAAATGTCAGTAGGATTTGCCGCCCCTAAAATTTGCCGCCCCGGCAGGTTGCCCGGTTTGCCGGCCCTGGCGGCGGCCCTGGTGACAAGTCGCCACAATTCCGATTAGTTGTATGAAAGGGGGCGCGAGGGAATTGAGGTCAATTCTCTCAATCTGAATGGAGTATAGGTATACTGCATTCACAAATATAAAATAACACCTCTGACCACATTCCACTCTGAATTGAATTTAAATGGAGGTTATGCCGCTTGTCAAAACACTTTTATGTTTCAAGTCAATGTTGCCCTTTCTACATTCTTAGCAATTACGTATTTATCAGAATGTGAATTCATTCGGAAAATGAATGAATTGGAAAAGTTCTGACGGACGAAAATAATAAACGATTACATAAATTGATAGAAAGGATTCCTTTTCTAGTTATTTGCAATATTTTGATTTCGAACAAAATGTAAACGAAGAAAAAAACTGGCAACGTCATTTTGTCCTTAACGATATTTTCTATGTGCGTTCTGACTTTTCATCAGGTGCAGCAACTCCTGAAAACGATATCATGACCTCCTATGTGATTTGATTAAAGTGAATGGAGTATAGAAGAAACAAAACCAAAGCATCAAGAGGATGATCAAGATTCTGACAATGGTTATTTCAAGCTAAAAATGATGAAAGAAAAGGCTTGGTATAAAGAAATAACAAAATTGTACATGAACCCAGGAGAAAAAAGAAATGTTTTGACTTACTTCAGGAACTCTGTATTAAGAATCGAAAATACTCCGAGAAAAAAAAAATGCTGCAAATTTCGAGAATTTCGATTCAAACTTGAAACGTATCGACAGACATGAATTAATATTTTGTACTACTCTTAAGGTTATTTACAAGTGTTTTTAACGTCTGAAAATAACATGAATTACGAAAATACATGGTGTGCAGACGGGATGTTCAGTTCTGTAAAAGGGAACCCTCCCGACAGGTCCTATTTCGGTGGTTTTTGTTTTCAGAATTAAACATTCCGTCTGTACGCCATTAATATTCATAATTGATTGTCATTTGCGTTGAAGAAAATTTTAGTTGAGAGAATATTACTGATATATTAAAAGAATCTTCAATATACCTGATATTTTTGAGAATGTTATCATATTATTATATAAAAATTGAATATTAGACTTTTTTCAATTACACTTTTCATCTAATCCAGGGTTACTTTTTTTCATTTATTGACAAATATTCTTGGATACCTGAACTTTTCTTTGAATCATAAAATCTGAGACTGATGGTGGGTTTCATTCACAGAATAGTTGGGAAAACATGTCGTGAAATCGAGAAATATTGTTCAGAATTTTCAAAATTTTAAGCATAGGATCACTTGATGAAGCAGTCGATAAGGCCATCAACGTTGTAAGACCCAGAGAAAATGCCATGAAAGCGACCTATGAGCTATTTCAATCATGATAATCATCCTCGTAAGTCATACAGAAGATCTACATAAATTGATGATATTTATATGCTTTTCAAAAGTTGTTCTTCCCAACAGCTTTCTAAGTATTCGTCATGAAACTCGTAGGGTCTATGTTTTCTGATCATATTTCCTGAAATCTACCAATTAGAAAAAAACCCCTTTTCTTTAAATCACCCACAGTGAGTCGACTCCTCTGAATCACGAATCGAAAATTGCACTTAGTATAATTCTTCATTCACTTTACTCCTCTAACTATTTACTAGGTATGATATTTTTCCAATTGAAGTTAAAATAGTTCACAAAATCTTTTTTTCATTCAGACATCATACAATTGTGTAAGATGGCCTGGATTTTAGTGTCTACGATACTTTCTTCCTTTTTTTTTTAAAGAATCGGCATTTAGAAAAATATTCATGACATATGATGAGAAAACAAAAGAAATGTTTTCTTCATTCATTCCTATATTTATCTTGTGAAGAAATTACGAATATTTTGAAAATTGTTCCACTGAAACATGAAAAAATTTAAAAACATTATTATAAAAAGTGCATTGGAAGAATAAGAGACTCTGCGTGTTTCTGATATGGGCACACCCCCTCTCTTTATCCAATTATGATTTTAGGTTGTGTATTTCTTGCTGGAATAAATCCATATCTTCTACAATTTTCGTTACATTAATAACTGTCGAGGCGGCACTAGTAGTACACAATATAACATATTTTGGGGGCTTTGAGAAAATTTTCGTTCAAATCGGTTGTTAACCAGGGGCGTAGTGGAGCGGGAACCCAAGCGAACGGCGTTCTCACACTGGTTTCATTAAGGAAAAAACATAATAATAATAACAAATAAAATTGAAATCACTCACGCAATTAAATAAAATAATATCTTAAAAAATGTGTGAGTGCCTCATATATTTATTGGAGGCATCAGCCAGCACCCATGCACCTTCCTTCCATTGGTAAGTCACTATTTAGCCTTCCCACACTGAAAATTTTACCACTACACCACTGTTGTTGACGGCAAAATACCTGGACTTTAATTGAATACAGAAAGTAGATCAAGCTACATAATTATTCAAAGTAATTTTTTGGCGAAAATTTTATCCGCTTCATTTATCTCTAATTCTTTTCGCAGCCCAATGAAAATTTAATATTCCGCTAAGGATTATTATCGTCGTTTAATTTTTCGTTTTCATTTTTTCAACTTAGTCAGGTAGAACGGTCTATTACTTGACTAACAATTTATGAAAATGAAAATTCAACTTGAAACTGTCTCACTGGAACACCCAGCGAGCACAAAAACATCTCTGAGATGTTAAAAGTAAGAGATTTCGAGACATTGAACAATTTGGACATCCACTGCGATGTTCTGTTTACACATGAATAGAACTTTCATAAAACATCAAATGTCCGCCGCGGGCGACCATTATCAGGATGTACCTGGGATGTCACAAAAAGAACTTTTCCTAATGTCAGAAAAAGAACTTCCCTAGGATGACAGAAAAAGAACTTTCCTCGGATGTCACGAAAAGAACTTCTTAGAAGTCTTTTTGAAATCGTTTTTATGCACACAATAGATATTTTACAAGGAATTTGCTCACATTGAATCTCGGTTAGTAAATTTTACATGACCTTTTTTTCTGATTTCTTGATGGAGAATAAATCTTAAACAGGAAATTCCTCGCCCTTACACGGAATACGGAATTTTTGTGGCATAAAAATTAGAAATACTAATCGTCGAAATATAAAAATGAAAATATAATAATGAAATCAGTATCACTATCATCATCAAATTTACGGTTAGCAAAACCTTCAATAGAAAGGACCGGGCGGGACGATGAATCAGATGATAGCATTATGACGACCGATTTCGGCCTTACAATTTTCCATTAATCTCGGAGTGCACACCCCGAAAAAGAAAATCCTACCCTCAAACCCAATATAGTTAGGTTGTTCGGGGTAACATAATGCAAATCACGACATCTAGCAGCGCCCGAAGAAAAGTTTTATATTCACAGTTCGAATAAATTTCGCATGACAAATTATGTGATGTCTAGTAAAGATATCCACACGTTAACATTATTTTAACCTCGCCAATAGGCGACAGGCAAACAAAGAAATGCCACAGATGGCACAGTTCAGAATAAATGAAGATTCGCAATAGACTTCGAAGACCTCTTTGGGAAGTACCATATTACGTCTCAACAAAACATTCGCATGCCAACGTTTTCGAAACATCGCAAAAAATCCCAGGGATGTTTGTGCTCGCTGATCAGTTACATGACGTTGATTCCTTCATCGGGTTTGTATAAGCTTCCGAGAAGTTAATATATACAAATAGATCAAAAAAAAATTTTCGATTCCTTTCCGAAATATCGGTGGTGAATTTATTGCTCATGACGACGATTCACTATATCGGGATCGTATAAGATCTGAAATAGTTTATTTGATGTCTGTATATGAAATAGCTAGCATGGATTATTCCGAAGCAATCGACGTGCAACGTTGCCATATTTTGGGAATGAATGCGTCGGTTAACTATACGAATTATATACATCAGGTTGGTATCGACAGAAGCGCCCTCGCACTGGCAAAACTCTGAAACTTTTCTGTATATAATAACGTGTATAACCGACTTTTCACACCCAGCTGAAAATTCACCCCTAACATCCCCATACCTCGCTCATAATGAATCTATGGTCGAACGTTCCCAGACCCAGAGCCGGGTCTGAAAACGTCACTTTTGGATTGAAAAGTCGGTCGAGTATACCGATTTGGGTCTGTATGTGCGGTCGAACAAATATATATATATATATATATATATATATATATAGGGTGTTTCACGAATGATTGTACAGGCTTTCAGGGCAGATGCAGGCCATTTTGGTGAGTCTCAATCAGTGTTAGAAATATGTCTTAACAATATTCGTTTAAGAGATACAGGATGTTTTATGTATTTTCACAGAAATTTTCTATCGGCACAACTCTTGAACGCCTGCATGTATCTTCATGAAAATTTCAGGGAATGTGTATGGGCCAATGGCAAATATTCACACATAATGGCTACCTGATAGCGCAGGCCCGGATTGAGAAAATGATTTTCTTCATTCCACATCTTATAAAACACCCTGTACATCAAATTTTTGAAAAGCAAAATTATCCTCAGATTCTACAATAAATACTCTTTCAAACAAGGCTATCAGGATCAATGGTACACTTCGCATCATCATATTATGAGCAATTGATTATTTGGAATTTTCAATTTATAGTAAACAGGGACCTGTAAATCTCCGAATAATGAATTGATTCATAATTAAATCGATTGAAAACCTTAGTAACATTACTTAGGTATTGTACTGCATCTTATTCCATCCAATACATGGATTTGGGGGACAAACTCATCTTCGAATTATTATACTTTGAAAATTCTTTCTTCGAATAAGAGAAACACGGATGCATGGCAGCAACATCAAATATTTCTGAAAAAAACTAAATTTAATCGAAAACTTGATTTAACATTGAACATTTAATTGTACTATTATAAAATGTACTTAAGAAAAAAATGTGAAATGTATCTTATGAACATGTTGTGTTGAACTGAAAAAAATGGACAATAAATAAGAAAAAAATTATAACTTGTTTTCGAAAATACCCCCTCTTTCTTCTAAACATTTTCTAGCTCGTGTTATCAAATGAGCTACAGCTTTTTTCAGAATTTCTGGTCTGTTTCGTATAGCTTCACATGCAGCTTGAATACGATTTATCAAATGTTCCCTGTCTATGATTACTTCGGAGTTAACTTCATTTTTCAAGTGTCCCCAAAGAAAATAATCCATGCATGTAAGATCAGGGGATCTTGCAGGCCAGTCATGAGGTCCCCCTCTACCAAACCAATGTCCCATATAAACTGCATTCAAATGCACTTCAATTTCACTGGTGAAATTCCTCTTGGAACATTGCTTCCATCATTCAAGAGCCCTGGCAAAGACTCTACTAAAAATTGTTAATATGTCGATCCATTCAGCCGGTGTGGAAGAATATATGGTCCAATTAAGCGATTATTGTAAATTCCACACCAAATATTTACTGGACTGGACTCCTAGTCCTTCTAGGATTTTTTCTGGACCAAATATGTGAATTGCGGAAATTCAAAATGCCATCTATTGTAAATGTCGCTTCATCAGTAAAAAGCGTTCTGAAGATAGCTCGTTGGTTCTGCAAAATCCATCTGCAAAATCGCATCCTCGGTAGTTCATCGCCTGGCTCCAAGGTTTGAACGGATTGTATATGAAATGGATGCCACTTTTCACGGTGCAGAACTCGCCAGACCTGACAATGTGGCAAACCTAAAAGTAAACCAAGACGCCTAGTGCTGGTTGAGGGATTTTCTCGGACAGCTTCTATTACCTCTTCATGGTTTACCATCGAATTGGCTCTTTCTCGTTTACTTACTGACGGAAAGTGTCCAGTTTCACGAAGTGACCGATTAACATGTTCGAATGTTTGGTGGTTAGGAATTCGACGATCCGGATATAGCCTTCGATATTCCCTAGCAGCTTCACGACCATTGCACTTACAAAATCCATAAACTATGAACATATCATTATATTCGGCATTCGTGAATGATGGCATTTATATAAATCTGGTATTGAAAATTTATGAAAACACAACAATCTACCACTTTTCTATTTCAACAATTACCTGACAATGGTCTGAAACGTCAAAATTTTTATCAGGAGCCCCTTAGATTTTGAAATGGGTTGAATTCAGAATGAACGAATTTCTTCTGTGATCTTCCACATAGCATTGAGAATAAATGATATCTGAAGCTATAGATCGATTCAAGCTGCATGTGACTTCTCACATGGTAAAATAATAATGGTACCAGAAAGAAAGGCTAATGAAAGCTGTCAGAAAGAGATAGGAACTTTTCGAGAACAAATCACGTACGAAAATTGATAGAGGAAGGGGTGTGAAAGAATTTCTATCCGAGAGTGTAAATAAGATGTCTAAATTCATTTCGTTTTGTGTATGTGTTTGTGTCTGATTTTAGTCAGTTATTAATTTTTTCAAATAATATTTATTTTTTCCCTTTGGTATGTTCTCGCCCCCTAGGGGGGTGCATCCCACAGGTTGAGAAACGCTGCCTTAAGTCATGATACTGGAAAATTAAATTCATTCGATATGAATTAACACATTATTCGGAGATTTACTGGTCCGTGTTTACTATAAATTGAAAATTCCAAATATTCACTGGCTCATAATATGATGATGCGAAGTGTGCCATTGATCATGATAGGCTTGTTTGAAAGAGTAGTTATTGTAGAATCTGTGGATAATTCTGCTTTTCAAAAATTTGATGTACAGGGTATTTTATAAGATGTGGAATAAAGAAAATAATTTTCTCAGTCCGGGCCTGCGCTAGCAGGAAGCCATTATGTGTGAACATTTGCCAATGGCCCTTACACATTCCCTGAAATTTTTATGAAGATCCACGCAGGCGTTCAAGAGTTATGCCAATTGAAAATTTCTGTGAAAATACATAAAACATCTTGTATTCCCTAAACGAATATTGTTAGGACATATTTCTAACACTGATTCAGAATCACCAAAATGTCCTGCATCTACCCTGAAAGCCTGTACAATCATTCGTGAAACACCCTGTATATGTCTCCGGCTGGAACGCGCACTTTCGCTTATAGCTTTCTAACCATTGTCACAAGGCTTCTGATATTTTATCATTACTTGGAAATATCGAAGTAATGATAAATACCTTCTCACAGTAGTAATAACTACTGTGAGAAGGTATTTAGTTTAACCCTTAACCACCGTAGTCCAAAAGCAGTAGCGCTTTCACCGTGGTGCGGTCTGTGAGACCGCGCGTGCAAATACACTCCGCAAAAAAATTAAAACACATTATGGAAATCACAAATTTATTCTACAACTGAAGGTGTTCTGAATGATAATCATTTTTATCAGAATTATGCATGCATATGTTATCCACTTTCATCGTTTTTCTTCATACAGATGTTTTTTCCCAGCAGGAATAAAAAAAAGATGATATTATCAGATTTTGAATGTATTGGCTCCATTCTAAAATCAGTTATTCTCGACCAATTCTAGTGATCAATAGTTTTTCTTTCGTTTGATTATCTACAGTCGATCGCTATGCAACGCGAAACACGCCATTTGACCCAAGAGGAATGTGCCCAAGCGGTAGTTTTGCGAGAAGAGGGGTGGACATACACAAAAATTGCAGAAAGGTTTGGATTTTCCCATACAAGTGTGTCCAGAATGTTGCAGCGATTCAGGGAGACAGATATGAATGTCCGAAGACCAGGACAGGGTAGACCACGGGTAACAACTGCCATTCAAGAACCTTGAGAGTTTCTTCGTTGAGACAACGGTTTGCAACCGCTGGCCTTCTTCAAAATCAGCTTGAGCAAACTCATGGGGTGCAAATTAGCACTCAGACAATAAGAAATCGTCTCAGAGAATATGATTTATGGTCTCGTGTCGCGGCAAGAGGCCCAGCTCTTACCCCAGCCCATCGAAGGGCGCCTTATTTGGATTTTGCGAGAGCATATGTATTGGGAAGAGGCCGATTTGGAAAGAGTTCTCTTCACAGATGAGTGTAGATTCTGCCTCTACCATTGTGATCGACGTGCCCTTGTATACAGACGTCCACATGAAAGATATGCTCAGTGCAATGTCCTGAATACTACTGGTTTCGGGGGAGGATCGATTATGGTATGGGGTGGAACATATTTGACTGCTCGCACAGACCTAGTGGTCGTTGATAATAGAGCTATGAATGCTGATAAGTATATAAGGAACATTCTTGAAGAGCATGTAATGCCATTTTCCCCATACGTTGGTGAAAATTTCATTTTTATGGACGATAATGCCATACCCCATCGTGCGCGCATCGTTCAGGAGTACCTTGAAGAGGTTGAAGTCTCTCGAATGGATTGACCAGTAAGAAGTCCAGATCTTAATCCGATTGAGCAGGTTTGGGACAACCTCAACAGAAGGCTGAGAAGTTCAGAAAATCATCCAGCTACTCTTAATGACTCAGGAATTCAACTCGGAGAAATCTGGGAAGGATTGGATCAGAACATTTTAAGATCACTCATTTTGAGTATGAACAGTCGTTGCCGAGCTGTAATTAACGCAAGGGGTGGAAATACCAAGTATTAAATCACTTATCAGCATTTCAGTATTTTAAAAATTGTTCATTTCTCTTCTTTCACATAAGATTCGGTGAAATCCTGAATTTTTGTTCTATTTAATGTGTTTTAATTGCTATTAAAAGAAAGAGTGTAAAATTTATTTATTTATTTATTAACGACTTTTTTTACAAAATATGAGAACTCTCGAGAGGCGAAGTTTAGCCTACGGCTACTCTTACACTTAACCTCCCGATAGTTCATAAACAGAATTAATTATACATTACAAATTATATGATATACAACCCGCTGAAAAAAAAAAAAAAAACAAAAAAAAAAAAACAATTGTCTACTCTAACACATCCCTTGCACAATTAGTAACTATCAGTTTGCTGGGAGCCAAGATAGATGCGTCGGAAATGAGAAATACAAGCCTACTGATCCCCGAGTAGACTCATCTTCAACCTGAACCTGAAGCTGAGGGGGGTCTCGTGATGAATATCAGCCCGAGATTCATTGAATATCATGATTGCGTTGAACGAAAAACTTCTTCTGAACTTTGCAGTCCGATCATCGGATTCGCTAGTTCGTGATGGTATTCAATGAAATTCACAATCGAAACAGTTTGTACCAGGAATCACAAGACTTAGTATACGCTGACAAAACACTATAAGTATGATATAGACTTACCATTACCGGTAGGACAACGTGGCAAAATCGTGGTACTGTGTATGTATGAACTGACTCTGGTGGATGGTGTGTGGGCACTGATCTGGTTGTTGAAGGGCTAGAGAGCGTCTCTATGATCCGCCCTTAGTGTGGAAGGGGGGTGGCCCTTGTCTTCTTCTTCTTCCTTTTTACTGGCCTCAGTAAGCCATATCGACTTCTAGCGCATGACAGCAAGACAAAGTTGAAACAAAGCTCAATATCGAGACCACCATCCAAGCATGACAATTGCATCGTGATAAATAAGGTATTAAATTAAGGGGGAATAAACATATATACATATATACAAAATGAGAACAGAACATCCTCCCCCCCTTGAAGAAAGGAAGATATTCTTCAATCGCTCAATTCGTGGGCAGGGGGCAAAGTTTGACCAATGGTCTACGTATTACCCCTTTCATAGTGGTGACTGAAGCAACCCGTGCGATACCATCTGTGCCGTAATTCAACTGGCTGATCTTTCCTAAGGTCCATTCTAGGGGTGGCTCGTTATCCGAATAGACATTTTTACAAAGTCCGCGCCTACCAATGAACCGTCTGAAACCCGCAAGAAAAGCCTCTGAAGAGAGTTCGGATATTAATTCTATATGAATCGCTTTTGTTGCGCAACATACAAATAAACATATCCACGCTTTAAATGTCTTGTTGGTCCGAATTTTACCCATTTTGATTGTGAAAGGACCGGCTAAGTCGACTCCAGTGTTAACGAAGGGTCGTGCTTGTTTTACCCGAAAATCTGGAAGATTACCCATTGACGGGAGAAAATTTGTGGGATGGATTTTCCAACACGGAATGCACTTATTAACGATTCGTCTGGTTAATCCTTTGGCCCCGAGTATCCAATAATTTCTCTTTAGTAAGGATAGTGTCGTTTCGATTCCAGCATGCATATTCTTAACATGTATTTCGGTGATGAGTAACGTGGCCAAGACTGACTTTCTTGGTATAAGTATCGGAAACTTTTCGTTGTACAACATATCCGCGTTACGTAGTCTACCACCTACCCTCAATACGTCGTTCTCCATAAAGGGGTTCAAAACTCTTAACGATTTAGGTAATCTCTCGTTATTTTTTAAACATAATATTTCATCACCGAAATACTTCTGTTGCTCGTGCCTTATGATCAAAAGAAGGGCGCTGTGCAACTCCTCCTCTGTGAGGCAGTCGACCGATTCACGGATGACACGTTGGCGTTTCATGCATCTATTCTTGAAACGGATAATGTAAGCAAGAACACGTTTAATTTTATTTAGGGTTGAATGTTTGTCAAGAAACGTATCCAAAATATTCGGTTGTGACACTTGCACGTTTAACGTTATTTTTCGTCGCTCAGTTTCAATCGTATCTGGATCGTGCTCAGGAACTTTCTTGACCCAGGATGTTGGTTCTTCTAAAAGGAACCGAGGTCCAGTCCACCATAAAGAGTGTGACAGCAATTCAGAAGGAAAAATTCCTCTGGAACCGCAATCCGCTGCGTTTTCTCTGGAGGATACATGATGCCATTTGTTAGGCGGTACTCTTTCTTGAATAAAAGCTACTCTATTCGCGACATATGTTTTCCATAAATGTGGTGAGTTTTTAATCCACGAAAGAGCCACGGAACTGTCGCTGAAGGCGTGAATGTCTGTTAAACATATCTTGTCTATGAGTACCTTTTCCACATATCTAATCAATTTTGATAGAAGAACTGCAGCCTCCAATTCCAGTCTGGGTAAAGAAACCGATTGTAATGGGGCGACTTTCGATTTCGCGAACAAGAAATGACATTTCACCACCGAATCTTTGTATTTGATTCTTAAATACGTGACCGCACATGTTCCCTCGACTGAAGCATCACAGAATCCAATAAGATGACATGAATCCATATTACGAAGATCGAAATGCCGTGGCAGCGCGAAAGAAGAAAGCACTGTGAGATCTCTCTTAAAATGTAACCACTTATCAACAACATCTTTCGGCGGTATTTCATCCCAGCCCAAACCTAAGGTCCACAACCGTTGAATCAGTACTTTAGTGAAAAAGGTGATGGGCGTCAAGATTCCCAACGGATCGAAGGTGCGCGCCAATTCCGAGAGCATTGTTCTTTTAGTACAGTTAGATTCGAGATATTTGAATGTGAAGAAAAAATTATCTTTAACTGGCGACCACTTCAAACCTAGAATTTTCAAGGAAGCATTGTTTTCGGAATCGAAAGAAAAGTCAATATTCTGTACATTTTCTTTAGGCAATCCTTCCAAAAGTGATTCTGTATTGGATGCCCACTTTCTGAGTTCGAATTTACCTTTACTTAGTAGTTCGACAAGTTGATCACGCATGCCTTTAATCGAATCAAGATCATCGCTACCGAAAGTGATATCATCAACGAATGTTTGCGTTCGTAAAATTTGTGATGCTAACGGAAAATCATGATATTTATCGGCAAGATACAAAAGCGTCCGGATAGCTAGAAACGGGGATGATTTAATGCCAAAGACGAGGACGTTCAATTGGTAATCCACGATCGGCCCATCTGGATTGGGACGCCACAGAATCCGTTGATATTTTCTTTGATTGGGATCTACTTGTATCATTCTGAACATTTGTTTGATATCCGTGAGCATTACATGTTTATGGAGTCTAAAGTTTATTAGAATTTCAACTAGATCGCGTTGTAATTTAGGACCGCTGTACAGCGCCTGATTGAGCGAAACCCTGTCAGGAGAGTGACTGCTCGCGTCCATGACTACCCTAAGCGGTGTCGATGTGGAATCGGTCTTTAGGACGGCATGATGCGGTATATAGAAAAAACCGTTCAGTTCAGCAAGTGCGGGAGGTTCCACCCTCGTCATATGACCCTTACTCAGATATTCGTTGATTACATCTGTATAGGCAATCCGACTCTGTGGATTTTGCATTAATCGTCTTTCTAATGACAAATATCGCCGCATTGCTAGAGAACGTGTATCTCCGAAATCGGGAGCGTTTATTTTAAAAGGTAGAGAGACCGTAAAACCGATACGTTCGTCGTGTTTAATGTTTCGAATGAAATGACTCTCACAAAATTCGTCCTCAGGATTTTTTACACTCACATCTGGAACTTCTTCGGTTTTCCAAAATAGTCGTAGTGTATCGTTCAGTTGATCATTCGTTGTATATTTCGCGAAAAAGGTCTTAATCGGACGTGGCGCGTTGTATTGAACCTTTTGAAGAGAGGAGAGTCTTCCCATAACGACCCAACCGAATGCAGTATGTATACAAACCGGCGAATTTTCATTTAGCACGATTTTTCCCTCTCTAAGGATGAGAGGATATATTTCGGCGCCTAAAAGCATGTCCACTTTATCGCTCTTGTTGAAGTTCGGATCAGCTAATTTTAAGTTACGCACATATGGAATTTTGTTTAGATCGAATCCAGTGATAAGCAATGGGTCACAAATCTGTTCTAGGATTATGAAATCTGCTTGAAATTCTGCGGAATCTTCGCCGGAGATTACGCAATGTATACCCGATTTAGCCGGCATATGCATTCTGTCGAGGCCGTGAAGAGTCGCAGCTATATTAATTTTCTTGAGGCCTAATTTATTAGCAAACCCCTTTGTTACAAAACATGATTGCGAACCTGAATCTAAAACAGCTCTCGCGGTTTGAATATTGCCGAAAGCATCGCGAACGCTCACTAGAGCTGTAGACAACAGTACTTCGTGTTCCCCTTTCGTAAACATAGCAACCGTTGGATTTGTATTAACTTGTGGAGTATCATTTTCTGACGGTTCTGAATTCTCCGTGAAATGCAATAACGTGTGATGCGTCCTTTTGCATTGTCTACAGCGGTATTTAGAAACGCAGTTGAGGGTACTATGTTTATCGGATAAACAATTTACACATAATTTTTTCTGTTTTGTAACTTGGAAACGTTCTGATGCATTTTTATTCAAAAAATCCGAACAATTTTGTATGAGATGTTCACCTTCGCAAAAATTGCATCGGGTGACTTTGGGAGATTTATCTACGACGCGTTTTGTTTTCGCGAGCAATGTGTTGCGTTGGGTTGTTCTAGGTGCATCCCTTTGGGTTCTATTTGTTTCGCTAGAAGACCGTGTGCATAATGAAAATGTTTCTAATGCTTTGCACTGGGTTGAAATGAAATCTCTTACTTCCGTATATTTCGGCATTTCGTTCGACGCATGATTTTTCTCAAACTCTCGCCTTGTATTCGGGTCCAAACGATCCAGCAGCATATTTGACAAAATGAAACACCAACCGTCAACATCGTACCGCATAGTTCTTAGAACTTCTAAATTTTCCGAGAAGGTATCCAATAAATGGCGCAAAGATTTACAATCGCCCCTTTGCATCTTGGGACAGCCTTCTAATTCCTTCCAGGAATTAACCGCTCTGAGCCTTTTATTGTCGTACCTATCTTTTAAAGAATTGTACGCGATAGCATAGTTTGTTGACACAATTGGTAAATTTCTAATTAAAGCATGAGGAGGACCACGTACTTTCGAAATCAGGTAGGTAAATTTTTCGATGTCTGAAAGTTTACCGTTGTTATGTACCAGGGTGTCGAAGAGTTCAATAAAAGACGGAAATTCCTGGATGTTGCCCGAAAATTCTTGCAGTTCAATACGCGGTAAGCGGATACAATCGTTTGTATTACTGAATGTTGTATTTTGAAACGTGGTTGTGTTAATTCTGGAACGCTGATCTATCTGCTTTTCAGCTATGAGTGTATGATGAATTGTTTCTAGTTCCAGACATCTAGCACAGAAATCGTTCATGATTTCGGACTGAGCATTTAATTTCTCGGAATCCCCGGCTAAAGCGACCACAATTGACAAATGATGTTTTTCAAAGTCCTTTTGCAACTTCTTAAGGCCCTTGAAAGCCATCGCGAATTTGGTAATATTATTTTCTTCCCGTTGGGCATTTATCGCGCATGTTTCGATCAGCACTAATTGGTTGATAGTTATTTCTCTAAGGGCATCAGCGCGAGCGATTTTTTCTTCCATTGTGAGAGGCATATTGAAGGTGCCTATTAAATAAATTGAAAGAACTAATGGAAAAACACGGAGAAAATAAAAACTAAAGTAAAGTCTTTCGAGCGGTACACACCACTATATGATCATAAACTTAAATCGGCTCAATGGATGGAATTTCAGAAAAGAAAGAGAAATACTGGAAATTCCCGAGCGCGCGAAGTTGCTCCAAGGTGATAAGCACGCAGAATGGAGCAGATCGGTGAGAGGGGTACTTAAATCGATGTAAGATATCCTTTAGAGAATTGAGTCGTTCTCTATATATATATATATATATATATATATATATATATATATATTATGAGCAATAATTAGAGTCAGTTATATGAAAAAAAGAGAAAGAGAGATATATCACGATACAACTGAAATACCTAAATAGAAGACTAGACAAAGCAAATATTTCAACACTGTTACTTCAGAATTGGTATTCCCAGACAAAATATCTCAATTTGAATAGAAAGATATGAATAACAAAGTAAAACTTCCTAGCAGAATCCGGCTCGAAGGACCATGTTTTAATTGCTATTAAAAGAAAGAGTGTAAAATCATCGGATTCGCTAGTTCGTGATGGTATTCAATGAAATTCACAATCGAAACAGTTTGTACCAGGAATCACAAGACTTAGTATACGCTGACAAAACACTATAAGTATGATATAGACTTACCATTACCGGTAGGACAACGTGGCAAAATCGTGGTACTGTGTATGTATGAACTGACTCTGGTGGATGGTGTGTGGGCACTGATCTGGTTGTTGAAGGGCTAGAGAGCGTCTCTATGATCCGCCCTTAGTGTGGAAGGGGGGTGGCCCTTGTCTTCTTCTTCTTCCTTTTTACTGGCCTCAGTAAGCCATATCGACTTCTAGCGCATGACAGCAAGACAAAGTTGAAACAAAGCTCAATATCGAGACCACCATCCAAGCATGACAATTGCATCGTGATAATTAAGGTATTAAATTAAGGGGGAATAAACATATATACATATATACAAAATGGGAACAGAACATAATGTGTCTTGTTCCGTTCAAAACCTTCCCGAGAGAACATAAAAAATAAGTTATAAAGTCAATGTAGAGTTAACTTTCATTAAATTTGAGATTTTCAGAATGTGCGTTAATTTTTTTGCGCAGTGTATAATTATGAAATATATTTAAAGCTGATATTCTTTGGAAATACCTGTTTTTTATCAAGATCCGCTTTCTAATAAGAGAATGAACTATTTTGTTTTTCTTTATTGCAATTCTAAATTGTACAGTTTTCAAGGAATATGTGGAAACTTGAATTTCAGTTCATTTTCTCAGGACCTCCAAATATTATACAATTAATGGAAAGCTCAAAAAAATATCAAGGATAACAATAACAAAAAATCATTCATATAAACCTAAAAGAACACGAAAATTGCAGGCGGTGAATATTTCAGATTTTACACCTAAAATATTTACAAATTTTACTAGTTCATTCCAAACAAGTCGGCTTATGACAAATTTTTCTCTTAATTCTAGATGGGCAAATGTAACATGTTCTCCTTCTTTTCAATTTTTTTCATTACTTCCGATTCATTGAACTCAGGAAGGGATAACACCTCTTATAATAAGAAGTTGAAAAAATTCACCATCGGACAACTCTGAGGTCGACTGCTGGTAGGACTTTCAGCACACTTTTCATCCGAAGCATGAACTCTACTTTTTTTTTAATTGTGAAATACAATAATTTCAGGTTTTTGTGAAAACTCATCCGAACAATATGTATAGTGCATCGAAGATATCAGTAGCGATGCTTTGTTCTTCTTTGGGGCGTATTATACCAACGTTTTATTTTTTGTGAAGCCTTACAAAAATGAATTGGGTCCTCTAATTCGTTGTGGTAGAAGAACCGATGGTATTTCTTTTTAATTTTTTTTTATAGTTCCGACGTAAGGGAGTTCCTTATCTCTCTATTTTTCTGACAATTCCAATGATGAAAACCAGTTATCAACTGTTATATTTCGGTTCGTGTGGAATATGGAAGGTATTTGACTCATTACTAAACTTTCAAACGTTACGATTCCAAAAATTGTTCTCAGAATATAGAGAGAACACAATTCGAATACAGACACCAACACCGTAGAGCGGTCTCAACAACCGCTTCGTAACTTCAAATAAGTTTTTCTTGTAAACCGTTACTACTTGCAAACACTGGCGGAGGATGCGACCATTTGAAGGTATTGAAGCGAAGTGCGATAAAATTGAAGTCTGTATGTTGGAGCACATCAAATTTCTGCTGCTGTCTCACAGACCGCACTACGGTGGTTAAGGGTTAATGTGGCTGTTAGAGAATTATTTGTTGAGTCGTTTAGTTGGAAATGATGTGATCTGTATATCGATTTAACCATTTATTTGAAATAAGTAAATCTTCTCAGAAACCTTGTTGATACCAGAATTTTCGAATGCAGTTTTTTTTACTCTTTGCGATGCGTAAAGTATAGCTTGCCTTCTTATGATGAATTGTTGAAAAATACTCGTTTCCCCATTCTACTCTACATTCTGTCGTGAAAACTGGTTCTTTATCGCTTTCGTCCGTTCAATACACATTATTCGATTTTTAAATCGTGAATGAATATTAAAGTTGATCTATATACAGGCGCAGGCCAAGTAGATTTAACAATTATTTCATGGCATTCAAAAAAAAAATAACTAAATTTTCAACGTCCTCCCCCCACGAAATTAAGTAATGATAAAAGTTAAACCTTTGGCAATGGGCAAAGCTTGGTAATAGGACGTACGAATATCCCATTGGCAGTTTTAAACTGAATAACACGAACCCTATTATGTGATCCTGGCATTGACTTCATTACTCTAGCTAGAACCCACTTTAGAGGTGGCAAATTATCCTCTCTAATTAAAACCAAAGTGCCTTCATCTATATTTTGAACAGGTTAATACCATTTTACGCAAGTATGAAGCTGATGCAGATACTCGACAGACCATTTTTTCCAAAACGACTGGGACAACTTGCTACACCTCTGCCAGTCTGTTATCTAGTATTTCAGAAAAATTCTTTTCAGGAATCGCTATTAAAAGGTTCGTTCAAAGTTTCCAAATCAGCTAATATACAGGGTGAGTCGGGAGGAACAGCCCAAACTCCAGGTGTGTATTCTACAGGTCGAAATAATTAAAAAAAACTCATATGTTGTTATCCGATTTCAATAAGCAATAATAATATTCTAATTTACCTATATTTTGAAAATAAATGAGAATCGTATAACAACATATGAGTTTTTTGAAATTATTTCGACCTGCAAAATACACATCTGATATTTGGGCCGTTCCTCCCGACTCACCCTGTATATTGTCAGCATAATCACATTGAGCGTCATATTGAAAAAGCAAACGTTCGAAATTGATGTTATCATTGTGGCTTCTATCGTGTATGACTGTATGTCGCCTGAAATCGAAAGCACGGATTCACGGATTCTTGCCGAGCAACGACGAATCTTTGTGATTCGGTTTGTCTCGAACCGCTCACTACGCTTATGGGTAAGCGATATTTCACGAACTGACTTTTTTCTGAACAATTTCCGTAACAATATTCCTGGCACAAAACAGCACCACTGTATCACATATTCCCCTATTCATTCATCAGAAGAAGGAACGAAAGTGCTCGGCTATCTTTTTTTGACTTTTCGTTCAAATTAAATTTTTCTCTGAATCAGATTTACTTTTGGAACAAAACACAACTAACTAAAATTTTTCTTCAGTCATTGAAATCCAACTTTTCGAAAAGTGTTGGGCTGGCAGAATTTTTCGGTCTTTGAGGACCACATAAAATGAGGAGAAAATTTTAACGGCAGAAAGCAGCACAATTCTGAACAACAGAAGTGTTTTCCACAGTCCAGGAGTGCATGCACATCTTCGCACACATCGGTTTTACAGCTGACAATAGCTTGGCTGTACTTCGAAATTTTCACAGTTTCGCTGCTCTGCCGACAATCGAGATAGCGGCTTATGCTTGATGACTATGGAAGTAACTCAGTACATGCTTGAAAATCAAAATTGAAACCACCAAAATTCATACGAAAATATTCACAATAGGTACAATTTCGCGTTTGAATTTCGTAACTCGAATGTAAATGTGGAAACACTTCTATTCTTGTTGGGTATGATTTCTATCGTTTAAATTTTCACTGTTTACGTATGTGTTGGTTGGGTTGCGTTCATTGTGAATCAAGCATAAGAGTCATTCTTGCATAATGTACAATATTTCCACCGTCTTCGACTTCAAAAATGTGAAAACGGTTTGTGCTTAAGATATCTAGATTAGGAATAACAAACATAATACCGAATACTCTTTTCTCTCTTTTTATTCAGGTTTTTCTCGATATTTTGGAAAGTATTTCGACGAAAACAAAAAAACAGAAAAAAAAAATTTTTAAGATTTTTTTTTCGCTCCCTGTATAACTGAAAGTGGTGAGGCTCCAAGAATATTTTAGCTCGGTAGATAATTTAATATATACAAAGAAAAAGTTTTCTCCACTTTAAAATTATTTAATCCTTTCCGATAACATTAAAAGGACATGCAATGCATTTCCGCAAGCTAACTAGCCATCATCAGGCATTGGAGAGTAAAAATGTCAAATTTTTGATACAATCCAACCCAATTGAAATATCATAATTAAAATTTTTATTTTCCACCACGAATATATCCATTAGTCTTTCTATGTTGTAAAATTTCCTGTTTTCTTCTCACCATTAATAGTCTTCAAGTTTACCATTTTTGAATCACCTATGATTTCATTAATAATTTCGCATTTATTGATGATACATTGGAACCTGAGTCATAAATTCCAGAAAGTTTTAAAGTATCATTTAATAGTAACTTGACTTTTATTAATGGTGAAACCTCTAGTTTTTTGGATTTTTGTCATTTAATTCTATTTCCAATGCAGTGTTATTCACAGTTTTTAAAACCGATTTTTCATTTTTCTCTCTGAACCAGCAGTTTTCCTCCTTTGTTCTCAATAACACATATTCGACTCTTCTTTTAGTTCTGGTGCCAGAATTCTCATATCCAATATTATTTCTTCGTCATACACAATACACCATCACAACACGAGAAGGAAGAACGGAAGACACGCTGCCCAATCCCCAAGCCCCCAATTCTAGGAACTTGACCTGCACAACCATTAGTGCGTTGAAAGGGCACTAGATACTGGAATAAAAACCTACACGTGATTTTCCAGGGCAACCCCTTATTTCATCCAGCCTACTACGGTATCACTTCTGATATGTGCTTAAGACCTGAAACTTCCGCACTTCCACAAAGGCCACCCGCCTTTACAGCTCTCAACCCATATCTAATAAATACTCGACGCAGTCATGTCACTATCACCAAATAGTGGAACTGATATGCCTCAGTCCTCCTCTTGTTCAATATGGGTTTACCTCTCAGACAGAACCGAATCCACTTCAATAATTACCAACTTTGTTTTCTAAAAAATAGACTTTCCGAGGCTAAACGCATTTTCTACATATCGTGGCCCCGTCGTGGGCACCAAGTTTACCTTCGAGCAGTTTCTTGTCTCAAAGTCACTTACAAAAAGATTCAAGCAACGAGATGCGAGGGAACGGCGTGATCAACCATGGTCCTATTTGCCCCCGAGTCTTCGGATGCGGGGTAGACCCAAAGTGTACCAAAAGCATCACATGCAAGGGTGCTAACATCGGCACCCAATGCAGAGGGCTAGAGCCTCTCTCCGTATGGGATGACCCAATGAGTACTATTGGCAGTTTGCTAACACCGATTCCTCTCGATCAAGCTAGAATCTGAACATCCCCTTCCTCCTTCCTAACCGAAGCAAACTCAGTGAGCAAGAGGCTTCGAGCGATGAGATGTGTGAGGGAACGGCGTGGTCACCTATGGTCCTATTGGCCCGTCGAATCTTCAGACTCGAGGTAGACCCAAAGTACATCATGAACACTACATGCAAGGGTACAAAGGTTGGTACCTCATGCGGGCTGCTAGGGCTCTATTGGAAACCTTGAATCCATGGATGGGATGACCCAAAGCGTACTATTGGCAGTCCGCTAACACCGGCTCCTCGCACATCTATTCTCGAGTAAGCCAGGGGATAACCCCAGACCTCCCTGAGGATCTACCCAACACTCGAGTTCCGTTATCAGAGTGGAGGGGAAAAGTGCGGACCAGCGGAGAAGCATTGTATAGTTCCCTCTTTCTACGATTACTACACAATGGGGATCCCTAATAGAACTGCGCTCTCCTATCTACCGGGATAGGAAGAAGTTCAGTGTAGGGAAATTCTGTGATTCCCAGACAATGGTGTATCCGGCCAACTGTGTTTTTTTTGTCGGTCGGCCCTGGTAATTGATGATGGGGCCAACCCGCACTACCTACTACGAAGGCTAAACCCGACACTACCTACAATTACGGGGTTGTAGGCGTCTGAAATTAATTGATTAATTAATTAATTAATTAATGAGCAGATCTTTTTACAGAGTCGCGAAAAAAAGTTCTAGTGCCAGAATTTTTATATCCAATAATACTTTCTTCCCAACAAAATGTTTCAGTTTCCCTATTTCATTGTAGAGATCTTCAGTTCCTTGTAAATTTTCTTTATCAATTTTATCAGAAACATAATTGAGTAATCCAAATGCTATAAGGTCTATAATCGTCCCAGTGTCAATTTCCTGACTTCCAATAATAAGTTTTCTTTTTTTTAGGTTATTCAAGCAATGAACCTGCTTGATATTCAAAGGCGAGAGCATATCTGATTGGTGACCATCCTCTGTATCCAAACGTATCCCAAAAGTTTTTTTCCCAAATGTTCCATTCCGATTCAACTGTATATTTCATAAGCATACAGCTGTACCAATCAATACCAGACTTTTGAAAAAAAAAATGCCAGAACCCCAGTTTTTTCCTTATCCTCTTCAATTCTAAAACGTTCGAATTCTTTATTGAAATCCTCAATCCATTATGCTTGAGCAAAAGCAGTGCTTCCTCGTTAGAATCCATGACTCTACTGCGGTATAAAATCAACTGCTCAAGCGGTTGGTACCGACAGCTGGAGCTGTCAACAACCGACAGCTCGAGCTCCGTGTACGTCGCTCTGCCGTTCACAGCTCGAGCTATTCGTGTACGGCCGCCCTAAGATACAGTGCAGTCTCACCCAATTTGGGACACAGTGTACAATGTGAAGCAGGAAAACGTGCTCATTTGAAAGGCCAATAATAGAAAAAGATCTACACATATCAATTATATATTTTTTTCATCTTATAGAGGATATTATGAATTTTTGTTCTCAGTCGTTTTAAAATGACATTGGATAAATCGCGGCCCCCAATAGGAAAACACTGATCTGAACTACTTCTGAAGTTTCGCTCCACTTTCTGCTCAGAAATTCACGGAGTAGCTGTATAGAAATTACTCCTTCAATTTCTCTACGTTTTCTGCAGTCCTAGAAGTCCGGTGATCTTGGCAGTCTTGCTATCGAGTGACCGTTTGATAAGTAAGCCCCGACTGCGAATCAGCGCTGCTTGTTTGTCCAACGCATGACGTTCACTGTCTTGTGAAGTAAGAAAACTTTAATAACCCCCCTTTCGAATAAGATCCTTTACATACCTTTCTCACCAAGCATCACTCATTGGCACCCTTTTCAAATCAGCAAGTTCTCTGCAGTACCCTTTATTTGCATTCTCGAACTAATAAACAAGTGATTGAGAATAACCTGGAAACACCTATACATAATAGCGCAAAAAAAAATTTATGCGGTCATTGCCTACATAGATAAGAACTTTTTTGCCGACAAACTGAAATAAGGCATATTGAGAGAAGTAGCTTAATGAGAGGACAAGAAATGGTCACTTGAAACTGACCCCCGATAGCGAAGGGGAACTGTGAATGAAATTACAACCTAACTTAAATTAAAAGTAGGAGTAGGAGACATAAACATCAATGCAGTTGGCCCAGCTAAATTAAGTTTCGGAGATACGGGGTGATTGATGAACATTGTCCCAAATTTGCGATAGCTATAACTCTGAAATGTAAGGTCCGATTTCGATCAAAGTTTATGGGTTTGTTCACTTTAGGAAGCTTTTCCAGTTCATGAAATATCGATGTTTTCAGGGCAGTACTCAGAATATCATAATTTTTTTTCAAGCCCCAAAATCTATATTTTTGTGCATTCTTCGAAGGAACTTCGATATTGCCATGAAAAACTACATCATTTATTTTAAGGAATTCAAATTTCTCTTCGCATGGCACTCTTGTCACAAAAGAATAGGAACCGGACTACCGGACGAATAAATTCTTTATGTAGTTTTTTCGAAATGCGGTCTTGTTTTTATTCCTTTGGTGATAACATTGATTCCTTTGGTGATAATATTGATTGTCTTTTGCCGAGATTTTGAATTGTGTTCAAGTCTTTTTTATTTTGAAACCTCAGTTCCCACTGGGTGTGCGTGAAAAAGGTATTTAAAGTATACAACCATTCTTTCTGTCTCTTGATCTAGTATCAATTTAATATGCCGTCAATGTACCTACACTATATATATATATATATATATATATATATATATATATATATATATATATATATATATATATATATATATATATTCTTATGAAAAAGAGAGCTAAAATAATACATTAAATGTTGAAACAAAAAGTACCTAAGCTGAGGTAAAAAAAAAGAACGGGGTATCATAACATTCTTTGTATGATACTATAGAATCATACGATACTATCAACACTAGTATCATACGATACTATATAGCCAGGGGAAAAAACCTCAGCCGAAAAAACCTGCCTCCCCGTAAACAAAATAACATAAAATATCAAATATCAGGAAAATCTTGAAAGACATCAGTGTGATCATCTTCATGTTATCCGTCGATGGGCTCGGATACACAGATTCTTCCCAAAACGACTCGTAATTCTTAATCTGAAATGAAAAAAAACAAAAGCAGAAAAGAAACTGATTATTCAGAATAAATCGAATGCATTTTGGAAATGCATTTGCTACTTTAAAAAACATCAACATTAAGATTTCTTGGCCAAATAATGTTCGGAGGTTTATAAATATTCATGACAGAAATGTCACAAAATTTGAAAGAAATGAAAAAAAAAAAAACTCCATCAATTTCTCCTTTCCGAATCTGTTGAATGTTACGAAACTGATAATTTTTCAACATAACATGCTAAACTTGTAAAAAATCAATTAATACATAACCTTTCAACTGTCCTCTTTCACGAGGATTTTTTTTCTGTTGCCGTGTGGGTTTCTTGCAGAAGAATCTCTTTGATACCATGTTCATCAGCTAATTTGGAGACGTAATCACACTTTCCTTTCGAAATTCCTCCGATATTCAAAATCCACAAATTGTTGCTCTCTGGTCGTGAGGGTTTTTTCAAACCAGATACGACCTTCCAGGTGATGATTTTTCGGCACTTCAGATGTTTGAAGACCGCTACGGGACCCCAATGAAAGGCAATCATCTCCCATAGATAAACCAAACATGTTATAACACAAGAAAACAGAATATTTTTCAGGAGCAAAAACTAAGAAATATTACGAGAATTGTCATTCTGACACAACATTTGCAAAATATGAAGCTGTTACCTACACTATGTCCCATTTTGAGTCACACTGCACTATACCTCAGCTATTATTGATGATAGGGATAAGCGGTTTTCGCAACCATGTATACTTTATAGTAATACCTTCAAAGCCACAAACAGAAATATTCCTACTACTTTTGTTTCTGAAATACAGGGTGAAAACGAAAATGAGCACATTTTGTAGAAGTAATTATTTTTCGGGCCTTGTATAGGATGAAAATGAAAACTGCTCAGAATAAATATTTTTACATGAAAGTCAGCGGCGTGTTTAAAAATTTTTTCAGAACACTCTTTTTGAGATTCGGCACAAAATTGATATTTTTTAATGGAAGACTGTGTATATTCCAACGTCAAATTTTCAAAAAATTTTCTAAATACATTGGTATATCACAACCTAATCTTTAATAAATTTGAGCTATATAAAGAAAAAAAAATCCATATTTATGTTTGTTTCAATTATTACTTCTTGTTTGAAACGCTATGTGATTTGAACCTATTTGTTTAATTATATTTCAAACATAAACTTCAAAATATAAACTTAAAAATGTTGAAAACAAAAATCTTCAAAGGTCAGAAAAATCCATAGAGTAAAGCGGAGTATTGACGCTCTTGGAAAATGCCATGTGGTCATAAAATCATGCATAATTTTTTAGGAATTAAACTTTTATTGCAAACCAGCAAACCATCAATATAAGGAAAAACTAGAACATTTTTCAAAAATAAAATTAAATACAAAGTTCTGATTTCGGCAATCTCTACCGCACCCCATAGGTGACACCACGTATCGTGGGTATGGGGGAGATTGCTAATAGGGCTTCAACATAACATGTTCACTTTTGGCAATTTTTGGGTCTGAAAATAAAAAAAATTGCGTCATCTATCCCGAAACGTTATGGGTCATCTATTCCGAAACCATGGAATAGAAGTTTAAAATATAATTGAATTAATAGGTTTAAATTACATCGTCGGCCTGCTCAGTCCATTATTTGAAAATGGATTTGACAGGTTAACGAATAAAGCTGACAACATGGCGTTCTGAAAAGAAGATAATAAATAAAACAAACATAAATATGGAACCTTTTTAGTTTTGAAGCTAAAATTCATTAAAGATTAGGTTGTGATACTTTAATGTATGCAAAATTTCACGATAATACATACATACAATATTTGAAACAGTGCTCTTAAAAAATTTTAAATTCGCCACTGATTTTTATGGAAAAATATCTATCATAAAAAGTTTCCAATTTCTTCAAAATCTCTGTTTGTGGCTTTAAAAGTTTTACAAAAAACTGGGTCGCGAAAACCGCATGTCTCTATCTTTAATGAGAGCTGAGATAAGGTGCAGTCTCGACCAAAATGGGATACAGTGTACGGGGCTATTTTTTGTTTTATCTGCTATTATGAAAAGAGGAATCTATCGCTGGATATTGAAATAATTTTATATTGAATAGGTTGCGACAACGAGGGTCTTTTCGAATGATTTGGTGGTCAATGTTTTTAGTCTAGAAGAGCTAGCTACAGTTAGTAGCCCTCAATACTGTTCACAAATTGCGGAATAACAGGATTGACTGCCCAGCATTGTTGGAAATGTTGCCAATATTCACTCCTCTATTGGAAAGCAGGAATAACTCCTACTAACTTGAACTAACTTGCGCTTGCAGTCACCTATGAACTTCATGTGAAAATTTATAATTCAATACCATATAGGGTTGATTTTGCTGTTGATTCTGTGCATATTATCTTGAAGATGCAAGTCAATACTTTCGAGTAGGTTTAATTCATTTTGCCAATATTTTTCATTTTTCTTCTGCTTGTACATACTTACTGCAATGGCTCCGGATTTTATCAGTTAGCTTGTGCTTGTAGATTTGATAGTATTTGAATGTTCACACTTTTATCGTGTAATTAGGTGTAATGTATAACTGTTGGAAAATAAAGAACTTATCAGTATTTCTATTAATACACATATACTACCACTGTTCAGAAAAATAAATTTCCGAACTCGCGGAGATCCAGACCGAGAGCAAACCACGGAGAACGTGCTGTCATCTAGCAGAGATTATTATTCTACGCGATTCCTTATATGTTACTTATCGATCAGGACTTCCATTCATAAAATAGGAAACACTACGAACGAATTGTGTCGAAAATGCTGTTTTCAGAAGTGATTCTGGCCTATCCTATGGGTGGAGAAGAGAGACTTCGCAGTAGAAAGGGTCCAGCAAAAGATGAAAAGTAAGATATTTAAATGTATGGTCTACACAGTTTTTCAACTGAAAAATCTGCTCAATGAAATGACGACAGTGGGAATAAATTTGATTGAGAGCGATCAACAATCAGTTTTTCGTCTAAAACGAATTGTACAATCGAAGAATGGAACACTTTAGCAGAATATAACAAAGAGCATGCTCGTTATCAACAACTAACTAGCTCAAGTTGTGTGAGACTATTGGTATAAAATAATCATCAGTTATTTCAGTAACGACTATCCAAACCACGACATACCCACCAAAAATCACCACAAAATACTCAGTGAGCTTTTTTCGTCTACCGTCTTGATGAAGGAGAACAGTTCAAGGGGCTGGAATTAAAACAGCAATCGTCTAGTTGATACATGGGATCAAATGCTGTAACAGCTGAAGTCTTCATACTGCAATTTAAGACAACGCTGGACATGGAGAGTATGCCTTCGACACAATCAATTGGAACTGCTTGGTGGAAAATTAACGCAAAATTCACCTGGTGAAGTGTGCCACACTTCCCCCAAAATGAAAATATTGTGAAAAGGCATAACCACAATCCTGATTCTTTATATGACCATCGAAGTTTTTTTCTCAATTGCATATAAGATCCCTGTAAATACGCTTGACATTTAATACCCATGTTGAAAAGTTCTTTTTTCAAATGCCAGTAATTACTAAGTTTCCGGATGAAAAAAGATTACTTCAGAGCTGATGAATATTTATCATCCTCAATGAGACAATGAATTAAATTTCAAATATTATTCTAATAATTACTCCATTAGTTTTTATCAACACAACGAGTATTCTTTGTCTTTCGGTTATTTGAATAATCCATTAATAAATTAAGAACTAACTTCTCAGTAGAGCAGTTCGAGGTTGTTGAAATTAACTTGAAGTTAAAAATGAAGTTGAGTGTAGAAGTGGGACTCTGTATCAGAGAATCGAAAGCAGAGAAACGAATTAATGTGTATTTTACTTTATCTCTATCGTTTTGTCTGACACGTGGTCAAATTCGACCAATCGAAATTGTCGTCACGCAAGCGGTACCTAAAACGCTGGCCTATCGTCAGAATATCGAGATGCGCTTCGGACACTATGACGCTTGCCGAATAAAGTTATAGAATATCGATTCCAAGAAAACGATCGTTTAATTGCGTGGTCAATACGCTTTGATGATGCACAATACCACCACTAATTTTCAGCAAGCCTTCTTATATACAGGGTGGTCTACGGTACAAGAATTTTTTTGGAATGAATAGTACTCGCATAGGTGTCGCTAGAAAGTAAATATTTTCCTGGAGGGGGGGGGTTTATTAACCCCATTACCCCCATTATACCCCCCACCCGTATCGATGCCGTAAGGCACCGTACGATGTCATTTAGATAGTATTCATCACGCCCCCCTCCCACAAAACAAAAAATAAATGAATACAAAAATAAAATTCACAAAACAGAATACCTGAAACAACTATTGAAGTTGAAAATATAAAAACACCAAAAGTATATATGTATATTTATATTGAAAGCATTCAAAACACAACACAAAACTAAAATAAACATGAAAAATGAAATAATAGGTACCGATTATAGTAAATATAAAAAAATGTTAACTGATATAACAGAATACCTGAAACAAAACTGGAAAATATAACACAAAAACTTCGTTTCTACTCAGTCTGAAAGAAAACTAAAAATCACAGAAAATTAACTAGGAACAAAAATACCCTAAAATAAAAACTGAAACAAAACTGGAAATTCAAACGCAAAAAATTAAGTAATCTCATAAAATCACAGAAAATTAGGAACAAAATTAACTTTAACAGACATTATCAGCAAAAACCATTATTTACAATTGCACTCTTCTTGCCTTTATTGAAGCAAAATTTTCTATTAAAGAACTTACACTTCATCCATCGAGAGGCAATAGCGCTTCAAAACAACAAGGCGGTGCCCCATCAGAACCGGGTTTAATGTTCAATGTTTTAGATTTCAGATTTTCTGAAGAATTATGTTTCTATGTTAACCATACGCTAGATAGATAAATCAGATTTCAGTTCAGTCGATAAATATCTTTCGTGGTGATTGCCCATATCGGCGCGTTCAATTGACCATATTGCGTATTATAGTTTTACAAACATTCCTGCCCAGGAATTTACTACAAAATAGTGGTCAAAATTACGTGCATTTAGTAGTACAGAAAAAAGCATTATAAATAATCTAATAATATGGACTAGTGAAAATCTAGATCATGAAGTAAAATGCAGGAAACGTGCTGCCATCAAACCAACGAAGCAATAGACTAGTTTCTGGGTTGTTACCCGTCAACAGTACTGCTTAACGTCTACGTCGATGACAACCAAAAAGAGCCGCAGACCTAAATTCAATGCTGTTAGGCACTTTCCAGATTTGCAAAAAAAAAGTGCCATCTAGCGGAGAAACGTCTGCACCTCACTCCTACAGAAACTCTTCATGAAATAGATCCCCACGTGCATTCCGTTTTTCCCATCAGTATCTAGTAGTACTCCAATTCGGAGTCTCGTACAGAACTTCGGGAAATGGAAAACGCCCTCTAACGCGCTGAACGCGAAGCGTCGTAATGAAAATAGTTTAACGACGTTCATAATCCGTCGAAGAAAATGTCTAATAATATGGACTAATGAAAATCTAGATCATGAAGTAAACTGCCTAACAGCATTGAATTTAGGTCTGCGGCTCATTTTGGTTGTCATCGACGAAGACGTTAAGCAGTACTGATGACGGGTAACAACCCAGAAACTAGTCTATTGCTACGTTGGTTCGATGGCAGCACGTTTCCTGCAGTTTACTTCATGATCTAGATTTCCACTAGTCCATATTATTAGACATTTTCTTCGACGGATTATGAACGTCGTTAAACTATTTTCATTATAAATAATATTTATGCATCGACAATGGAATCATACAAACTTATACATCCCCTGGTCCTAAGGGTTGGGGGTGAAAGTTTCAAATTTAAGAATTTTTCCGTTATTTGCGTATTGAAGCTAGCTTATATACCAAATTTCAACTTCATAGGACATCGGGAAGTACCCATAAGGTTTGTATGATCATCAGTGAGTGACTGACGAAATCGGGGGTTTTCAGATGTCTATAAAATCTGAAGTGTAGGAGCTATGCACTTAAATATTTGCACTTTTTATGAGTTCACTACTTCCATTGTATCCTGAGAATTTTGTCCATCTACTAGTAGATGAACAAAATTGAACACTCCTAACTTGAGTTTGGGATATTGTTTTAATTGCTATTAAATGAAAGAGTGTAAAATCATCGGATTCGCTAGTTCGTGATGGTATTCAATGAAATTCACAATCGAAACAGTTTGTACCAGGAATCACAAGACTTAGTATACGCTGACAAAACACTATAAGTATGATATAGACTTACCATTACCGGTAGGACAACGTGGCAAAATCGTGGTACTGTGTATGTATGAACTGACTCTGCTGGATGGTATATTGATACTGGTGGTCAGAGGACTGGTCTCGTTGTTGAAGTGCTAGAGAGAGCCTCTGGTCCGCCCTTAGTGTGGAAGGGGGTGGCCCTTGTCTTCTTCCTTTTAACTGGCCTCAGTAAGCCATATCGACTTCTAGCGCATGACAGCAAGACAAAGTTGAAACAAAGCTCAATATCGAGACCACCATCCAAGCATAACAATTGCATCGTGACAATTAAGATAATGAATTTAAGGGGGAATAAACATATATACATATATACAAAATAAGAACAGAACATCCTCCCCCCCTTGAAGAAAGGAAGATATTCTTCAATCGCTCAATTCGTGGGCAGGGGGCAAAGTTTGACCAATGGTCTACGTATTACCCCTTTCCTAGTGGTGACTGAAGCAACCCGTGCGATACCATCTGTGCCGTAATTCAACTGGCTGATCCTTCCTAAGGTCCATTCTAGGGGTGGCTCGTTATCCGACTTGACTAAAACCATATCGCCTAATTTAGGAGCCGCTTTATTCGGAAGGTGCCATTTGGCTCTCTGAGTGAGTGTATGTAAATATTCCGTTTTCCATCGCTTCCAAAAATCTGTGCGCATACGTACTAGCAGCTGCCAACGGGTTAAGCGGTTCATGGGTACGTCAGACATATCTGGATCTGGGATGGTTGTCAGTGGTTCTGACACCAAAAAATGCGCGGGTGTCAAAACCGACAAGTCGTTCGGGTCAGAACTCATGGGAGTTAACGGTCTTGAATTCAGAACTGCTTCTATCTGGACCAGCACCGTGTTCATTTCTTCATACGTCAATATTTGTGATCCCGTAACTCTTTTAAGATGTGTTTTCACCACCTTAATGTTTGCTTCCCAGAGACCTCCCATGTGTGGCGCTGCAGGCGGGTTGAAATGCCAACGGATGGCTTCTGTTTCTGCCACATTAGCGTAGATGTTCTTTAGATATTTATCAGAACCCGTGAAATTAGTTCCGCAATCCGAATAGACATTTTTACAAAGTCCGCGCCTACCAATGAACCGTCTGAAACCCGCAAGAAAAGCCTCTGAAGAGAGTTCGGATATTAATTCTATATGAATCGCTTTTGTTGCGCAACATACAAATAAACATATCCACGCTTTAAATGTCTTGTTGGTCCGAATTTTACCCATTTTGATTGTGAAAGGACCGGCTAAGTCGACTCCAGTGTTAACGAAGGGTCGTGCTTGTTTTACCCGAAAATCTGGAAGATTGCCCATTGACGGGAGAAAATTTGTGGGATGGATTTTCCAACACGGAATGCACTTATTAACGATTCGTCTGGTTAATCCTTTGGCCCCGAGTATCCAATAATTTCTCTTTAGTAAGGATAGTGTCGTTTCGATTCCAGCATGCATATTCTTAACATGTATTTCGGTGATGAGTAACGTGGCCAAGACTGACTTTCTTGGTATAAGTATCGGAAACTTTTCGTTGTACAACATATCCGCGTTACGTAGTCTACCACCTACCCTCAATACGTCGTTCTCCATAAAGGGGTTCAAAACTCTTAACGATTTAGGTAATCTCTCGTTATTTTTTAAACATAATATTTCATCACCGAAATACTTCTGTTGCTCGTGCCTTATGATCAAAAGAAGGGCGCTGTGCAACTCCTCCTCTGTGAGGCAGTCGACCGATTCACGGATGACACGTTGGCGTTTCATGCATCTATTCTTGAAACGGATAATGTAAGCAAGAACACGTTTAATTTTATTTAGGGTTGAATATTTGTCAAGAAACGTATCCAAAATATTCGGTTGTGACACTTGCACGTTTAACGTTATTTTTCGTCGCTCAGTTTCAATCGTATCTGGATCGTGCTCAGGAATTTTCTTGACCCAGGATGTTGGTTCTTCTAAAAGGAACCGAGGTCCAGTCCACCATAAAGAGTGTGACAGCAATTCAGAAGGAAAAATGCCTCTGGAACCGCAATCCGCTGTGTTTTCTCTGGAGGATACATGATGCCATTTGTTAGGCGGTACTCTTTCTTGAATAAAAGCTACTCTATTCGCGACATATGTTTTCCATAAATGTGGTGAGTTTTTAATCCAGGAAAGAGCCACGGAACTGTCGCTGAAGGCGTGAATGTCTGTTAAACATATCTTGTCTATGAGTACCTTTTCTACATATCTAATCAATTTTGATAGAAGAACTGCAGCCTCCAATTCCAGTCTGGGTAAAGAAACCGATTGTAATGGGGCGACTTTCGATTTCGCGAACAAGAAATGACATTTCACCACCGAATCTTTGTATTTGATTCTTAAATACGTGACCGCACATGTTCCCTCGACTGAAGCATCACAGAATCCAATAAGATGACATGAATCCATATTACGAAGATCGAAATGCCGTGGCAGCGCGAAAGAAGAAAGCACTGTGAGATCTCTCTTAAAATGTAACCACTTATCAACAACATCTTTCGGCGGTATTTCATCCCAGCCCAAACCTAAGGTCCACAACCGTTGAATCAGTACTTTAGTGAAAAAGGTGATGGGCGTCAAGATTCCCAACGGATCGAAGGTGCGCGCCAATTCCGAGAGCATTGTTCTTTTAGTACAGTTAGATTCGAGATATTTGAATGTGAAGAAAAAATTATCTTTAACTGGCGACCACTTCAAACCTAGAATTTTCAAGGAAGCATTGTTTTCGGAATCGAAAGAAAAGTCAATATTCTGTACATTTTCTTTAGGCAATCCTTCCAAAAGTGATTCTGTATTGGATGCCCACTTTCTGAGTTCGAATTTACCTTTACTTAGTAGTTCGACATGTTGATCACGCATGCCTTTAATCGAATCAAGATCATCGCTACCGAAAGTGATATCATCAACGAATGTTTGCGTTCGTAAAATTTGTGATGCTAACGGAAAATCATGATATTTATCGGCAAGATACAAAAGCGTCCGGATAGCTAGAAACGGGGATGACGTAATGCCAAAGACGAGGACGTTCAATTGGTAATCCACGATCGGCCCATCTGAATTGGGACGCCACAGAATCCGTTGATATTTTCTTTGATTGGGATCTACTTGTATCATTCTGAACATTTGTTTGATATCCGTGAGCATTACATGTTTATGGAGTCTAAAGTTTATTAGAATTTCAACTAGATCGCGTTGTAATTTAGGACCGCTGTACAGCGCCTGATTGAGCGAAACCTTGTCAGGAGAGTGACTGCTCGCGTCCATGACTACCCTAAGCGGTGTCGATGTGGAATCGGTCTTTAGGACGGCATGATGCGGTATATAGAAAAAACCGTTCAGTTCAGCAAGTGCGGGAGGTTCCACCCTCGTCATATGACCCTTACTCAGATATTCGTTGATTACATCTGTATAGGCAATCCGACTCTGTGGATTTTGCATTAATCGTCTTTCTAATGACAAATATCGCCGCATTGCTAGAGAACGTGTATCTCCGAAATCGGGAGCGTTTATTTTAAAAGGTAGAGAGACCGTAAAACCGATACGTTCGTCGTGTTTAATGTTTCGAATGAAATGACTCTCACAAAATTCGTCCTCAGGATTTTTTACACTCACGTCTGGAACTTCTTCGGTTTTCCAAAATAGTCGTAGTGTATCGTTCAGTTGATCATTCGTTGTATTTTTCGCGAAAATGGTCTTAATCGGACGTGGCGCGTTGTATTGAACCTTTTGAAGAGAGGAGAGTCTTCCCATAACGACCCAACCGAATGCAGTATGTATACAAACCGGCGAATTTTCATTTAGCACGATTTTTCCCTCTCTAAGGATGAGAGGATATATTTCGGCGCCTAAAAGCATGTCCACTTTATCGCTCTTGTTGAAGTTCGGATCAGCTAATTTTAAGTTACGCACATATGGAATTTTGTTTAGATCGAATCCAGTGATAGGCAATGGGTCACAAATCTGTTCTAGGATTATGAAATCTGCTTGAAATTCTGCGGAATCTTCGCCGGAGATTACGCAATGTATACCCGATTTAGCCGGCATATGCATTCTGTCGAGGCCGTGAAGAGTCGCAGCTATATTAATTTTCTTGAGGCCTAATTTATTAGCAAACCCCTTTGTTACAAAACATGATTGCGAACCTGAATCTAAAACAGCTCTCGCGGTTTGAATATTGCCGAAAGCATCGCGAACGCTCACTAGAGCTGTAGACAACAGTACCTCGTGTTCCCCTTTCGTAAACATAGCAACCGTTGGATTTGTATTAACTTGTGGAGTATCATTTTCTGACGGTTCTGAATTCTCCGTGAAATGCAATAACGTGTGATGCGTCCTTTTGCATTGTCTACAGCGGTATTTAGAAACGCAGTTGAGGGTACTATGTTTATCGGATAAACAATTTACACATAATTTTTTCTGTTTTGTAACTTGGAAACGTTCTGATGCATTTTTATTCAAAAAATCCGAACATTTTTGTATGAGATGTTCACCTTCGCAAAAATTGCATCGGGTGACTTTGGGAGATTTATCTACGACGCGTTTTGTTTTCGCGAGCAATGTGTTGCGTTGGGTTGTTCTAGGTGCATCCCTTTGGGTTCTATTTGTTTCGCTAGAAGACCTTGTGCATAATGAAAATGTTTCTAATGCTTTGCACTGGGTTGAAATGAAATCTCTTACTTCCGTATATTTCGGCATTTCGTTCGACGCATGATTTTTCTCAAACTCTCGCCTTGTATTCGGGTCCAAACGATCCAGCAGCATATTTGACAAAATGAAACACCAACCGTCAACATCGTACCGCATAGTTCTCAGAACTTCTAAATTTTCCGAGAAGGTATCCAATAAATGGCGCAAAGATTTACAATCGCCCCTTTGCATCTTGGGACAGCCTTCTAATTCCTTCCAGGAATTTACCGCTCTGAGCCTTTTATTGTCGTACCTATCTTTTAAAGAATTGTACGCGATGGAATAGTTTGCCGACACAATTGGTAAATTTCTAATTAAAGCATGAGGAGGACCACGTACTTTCGAAATCAGGTAGGTAAATTTTTCGATGTCTGAAAGTTTACCGTTGTTATGTACCAGGGTGTCGAAGAGTTCAATAAAAGACGGAAATTCCAGGATGTTGCCCGAAAATTCTTGCAGTTCAATACGCGGTAAGCGGATACAATCGTTTGTATTACTGAATGTTGTATTTTGAAACGTGGTTGTGTTAATTCTGGAACGTTGATCTATCTGCTTTTCAGCTATGAGTGTATGATGAATTGTCTCTAGTTCCAGACATCTAGCACAGAAATCGTTCATGATTTCGGACTGAGCATTTAATTTCTCGGAGTCCCCGGCTAAAGCGACCACAATTGACAAATGATGTTTTTCAAAGTCCTTTTGCAACTTCTTAAGGCCCTTGAAAGCCATCGCGAATTTGGTAATATTATTTTCTTCCCGTTGGGCATTTATCGCGCATGTTTCGATCAGCACTAATTGGTTTATAGTTATTTCTCTAAGGGCATCAGCGCGAGCGATTTTTTCTTCCATTGTGAGAGGCATATTGAAGGTGCCTATTAAATAAATTGAAAGAACTAATGGAAAAAAAAGGAGAAAATAAAAACTAAAGTAAAGTCTTTCGAGCGGTACACACCACTATATGATCATAAACTTAAATCGGCTCAATGGATGGAATTTCAGAAGAGAAATACTGGAAATTCCCGAGCGCGCGAAGTTGCTCCAAGGTGATAAGCACGCAGAATGGAGCAGATCGGTGAGAGGGGTACTTAAATCGATGTAAGATATCCTTTAGAGAATTGAGTCGTTCTGATATGTATATATATATATATATATATTATGAGCAATAATTAGAGTCAGTTATATGAAAAAAAAGAGAAAGAGAGATATATCACGATACAACTGAAATACCTAAATAGAAGACTAGACAAAGCAAATATTTCAACACTGTTACTTCAGAATTGGTATTCCCAGACAAAATATCTCAATTTGAATAGAAAGATATGAATAACAAAGTAAAACTTCCTAGCAGAATCCGGCTCGAAGGACCATGTTTTAATTGCTATTAAATGAAAGAGTGTAAAATCATCGGATTCGCTAGTTCGTGATGGTATTCAATGAAATTCACAATCGAAACAGTTTGTACCAGGAATCACAAGACTTAGTATACGCTGACAAAACACTATAAGTATGATATAGACTTACCATTACCGGTAGGACAACGTGGCAAAATCGTGGTACTGTGTATGTATGAACTGACTCTGCTGGATGGTATATTGATACTGGTGGTCAGAGGACTGGTCTCGTTGTTGAAGTGCTAGAGAGAGCCTCTGGTCCGCCCTTAGTGTGGAAGGGGGTGGCCCTTGTCTTCTTCCTTTTAACTGGCCTCAGTAAGCCATATCGACTTCTAGCGCATGACAGCAAGACAAAGTTGAAACAAAGCTCAATATCGAGACCACCATCCAAGCATAACAATTGCATCGTGACAATTAAGATAATGAATTTAAGGGGGAATAAACATATATACATATATACAAAATAAGAACAGAACAGATATAGATCCCAAACTCTAGTTATGAGTGTTCAAAAATACGACGAAACACTTCGATAAAAGATAGGTAGTGCCTCGGCGCCGCGCTTCGCTTGGCTCGTGTTGCGGGTGCACTACCGTGCCACCAGATTATAGCCGACTTTGTAAGTACATACGTTGAATCAAAAACGACCAATAATTTTAAAATATATATTCATAAATGAATCACTTAATTGTCGTACCTAATACAGATCTGGAGAAGGCGGAGAAAGCACTAAACGGGAGGCAATGAAAATATTCATAACCTTGTAGGCGTACATTTAATTGTTTACTGCCACTATCAGATCTGGCTGGATATACCTTAGATATAAATTTTGGGTCATTTCGTATTCCATGGATAGTATACTAGTTAGCCTTTCTTGTCCCATAGATAATCTTAAGTAGGATTTAATTATTTTTAATTTACTAAACGACCTTTCTGCCGAAGCCGCTAAAACTGGTATAGTTAGAAAAATTCTATACGCTGTTTCTGAATTTTTATAATTTCCAACTAAATCGAAATCATGCATTAACTGAAGGATTTCGAAATGACCCATTTTATTTAGATTGGGATCTAATGGGGAAAAGACTTCGTTAGCAAACTCTGGTCCATTCAAGTCGTTGGAAGATTTATTTGTGAGGTCCATGCAATATTTTGTGATATCTTCTTCATCAGAAGCCAGTAAATTGGAACCGGTTAAAAAATCAAACTCATCTGATAGTCTCTGCAGTTCTTTGAATCTCCAGTTTAGTTGGACAATTATAGTGTCCACAGCTTCCAAATATTTGATATGGAATATATCTATTTGATTTATTTCGGAACCTTTGTCGGCACCTTCGAATTAAAATTTTTCACGAATTTTTCGTTTTCGTTTTTATTCAAATTCGGAGATCACTTCTAGAGATTCAGCAAGATTTCACTCTGTTGGTATAAAGTTGGAAACTTATCATATCTTATCGAAGATATGGTATTCTTTAAACTTTCCAGCAGCTTGGAAGCAATCGAAATGATGTAAGAGAATATTTGCTCTGTCTATTGGACGCCTCTTAATTTTGCGCCCCGTGATTTGCTCACTCATGTTTGGTAAAGATGGTGAATCCGTGATTGGTACTCAACGAATTTTCAGGTGTCACTTCAATATTGAACGTCATGACATTATACCTAGCCGTTACATCATTCCCACCTGGTACAACTCAGAATTTGTATAAGATAAGAGACGCTATTCTGCGAAGTCTCTACATATAGTCATATCACACCTGAAGAATCGTTGCGTTTTGATCAACGATTCGCCACTTCTTAAAAAAACTTATCGTTATTAAATACAAGGTGCTCTCAGGTCCACATTTTGTTGATGAATACTTAATGGTATCGAAAGGTCACCTACGGCAGACTTTCACTCCCCCTACGAACCCCTTCTTACTAGCAGCTAGTACCAGCAACCAGGAATCCTCCCAGAAGTGTACAGAATCTTGTTCAAGACGCGCAGGAGGAACGGCTCAATATCTGGTAACCAGTATGGAAAGACGTATCAATTCCTGCATGGATGCATATCAAAATGCAAAACTCATAAGTGAAAAGTGAACAATAAATTTTCTACAAGAACTCTTAGAGATGATACTCCAATACTGATACTCAGAATATCCGCGAACAATTTTTACATTTTTTTTTTCAAATTGAACGACTTTAGGGCACAGGTCCGCCGTAAGCGAGTGTGCAAGTCGTGCACTGAACACAGGAGGCAAGTCCAGGGGGCGGCAGATCGCCTCATGACTCATGACGTAATAGCCATTATCATAATACTCAACTCATAGCATAAGACAGCGTATAACAGATTGGAATTATTTGTGGAGGAAACGAGAGTTGATATCCTTGAATTGACGGAACACTGGCAATGTAGTGAACAGCTAGGTAGTTATCACCTCCCTAATTTCAATCTAGTGTCTAGTTTCTGTAGGGAAAAGTTTAAACATGGAGGTTGTGCAATATATGCTCGAAATAACTATAAATGTATAAGGCGTGTCCCAAATGTATTTGAATGCTCAGCTATAAAATGCCATATAAGAAAACATTTAAAACTTATCATTGTCTGTATTTATAGACCTGCCACTCCACCATTGGCAGATATTGATTTGTTTTTTGAAAGGCTTCATTATATATTAGGTTCACTAACTAATGAAAAAAATTGTAGTTATGCGATTGTGGGAGATTTCAATGTGGATATGTTGAATTCTGATAACAAAAATACACAGATGCTGAAGACAATTTTAGAAACTTATTTGTCTGAGGTAAAAGTCAATGAACCAACTAGGAAAACAGCTAACTCATCAACGTGTTTAGATAATATCTTTACCAATATTCAGGGTGGTAGTGTCCATATCACACAACCACATTTGTCAGATCTCTGTGCTCAAGGGTTTCATTTTGAATTGGTGAGGGAAGAGGGTGACAAACAGTCACAATTTTTTATACTCGAATATATAGCGTCGAGGCTTTGAATACTTTCGGTAACATTTTGGCAAATATTAATTGGGATGAACTATATAAATTTAGTGATAAGGACGTGAATACCATGTGGAACTACTTCTTTGATCATTTTGAATCGGCCTTCCAAAGATGTTCTCCGCTTACTAAAATATCAAAGAAGGTTAATTATAGGAATTGCATCAGTCATGATGAAAATCTAAAAACTGTGTAACGAAAATTGCACTTCGTACATAAAAGGGGGTTACACAAGAAAACACTGTCTTCAGGGATGAAGATATCAGTATTTAAATTTATTTCAATTCTCAGATACAGCGAGCAATTTTACATGTGCATATGCATACAGATACTCAATCAATCTGATGATCGAGAAGAGATGGACGACTTATCAACATGTGTCGCTTAATTGAACCGAAAGTTATGCGCAAATAAATGTAGGGAATTTAGAATTTGAATTCTACGTGGGAAATTCAAACATCCTCCCCCGCCATTTCAGAACGAACACAAAATAACTCATTCCTTAATCCTTATGTGAAATGGATGGAGTAACATATAGGTATCTAAATTAGGTGTCAGTCGTTACTGGTAGAGGACAGACTTTCGATATTGGCCTTGTGAACACCCCATTCTTGGTTTTTAATTCGACTACTCTCACTCTGCCATCGGGGCCTGGATAAACATTCAAAATGCGTGCTCTACACCAATTCAATGGGAGCGAATTATTATCCTTGACAAGAACTAAATCATTAACCTTTATATTTGAGTTCGGTTTTAACCATTTGGGCTTATTTTGTAAGTTATTTAAATATTCAACTGACCACCTCTTCCAAAAATCTTGTTGTAGCTTTGTGCAAAGTTGCCAACGTGACAAGCGGTTTATGGGTGTCGTGGAAATATCCTTATCCGGATATGCTGTAAGGGGCGCTCCTATAAGGAAATGGCCTGGTGTCAAACAACATAAATCGGTAGGGTCGTTCGAAAGAGGGCACAATGGCCTTGAATTTAACACTGCCTCGATTTGAGTGAGTACAGTGTATAACTAGTAGTTAAGTAATCCTGCAATACGTTTACATTGTCTTTCACATTAAAAAAGTCATAAAGACTCTTCAACACATTACTTGCGCCAAGAAAATTAGTTGCGTTATCGCTGTAGATACAAACAGGGCAACCTCTACGGGATATGAACCTTTTAAGAGCAGATATAAAGGCGTCAGTTGTAAGATCGCTCACCAGCTCGATATGTATCGCCTTCGTAGCCATACAAACAAAAATACATATATAGAACCGCATTATTGGAGCCTTTCGAAGGTTAGAACCTTTTATTGAAAATGGTCCTCCGTAATCTAATCCCACTTGGGAAAACACTCTTGTGGCTGAAACTCTCACTTTAGGAAGGTCTGCCATTATTTGTTGTGCATTTTTTGCCCTGAATCTATAACAAGTAATGCATTTTTATTGATTATTTGTTTTGTTTCTTTAAGTCCATTTAATGGCCAGAATTTTAATCTAAAATTGAAAAGAACCGTTTGAGGACCAGCATGTAATAGTTTTTCGTGTTCTAATTTCAGCATCAATTTGACTATATTATTATGAGACGGCAACAAAATGGGGTGTTTCTGATCAAAAGGCAGATTGGACAATGATAACCGACCGCCAACACGTATTATATCATTGCTGTCTAAGAAGGGGCTTAGTTTAATTATATTCCCATTATGGATTTCTAACCCGCCCTTGAGATGTGAAAATATATTTGAAAAATGAGCACTCTGTATAATTTTAATAATTGAAGCAAGGCAATCTTGAAGTTCATAAACTTTGAGTGGACCTTCTACTCTTTTTTGTAACCTACAGTTATTGTAAAATCGAAAACAATATGCCAGAGTTCGATGGAATCTAGAAAATTTAGAAAAGGATTTGGACAACTTTTCTAAATACGATTCTGATTGAGAATCTAAATCATGCATTGTAATTTTTCGCTGCTCTGGTAGGTCCTTAAAACGAGGGGTGAATTTCAGGTCGTATAAGTTCATATTGTAATTCGATAAAAGTTTGGGACCTGTCCACCAAATTGTACTATTTATCAAATCCTTAGGTGATAAACCTCGCGAAACCAGATCGGCAGGATTTTGAGCGGATCTTACATGAGACCATCGACAGATAGAAGTTAATTCTTGAATGATCGCAACTCGATTCGCTACAAAAGCGGACCACCGAGAAGGATGAGATGAGATTCATGCCAATGCAATTTCTGAGTCAGAAAATAAAAACGTATCATCAATTTTCAAGTTGTCATAGATATTTATAATTTTATCAATTATTAGTCTTGACAAAAATAGGGCAGCATTCAATTCCAGCTTCGGAAGTGATAAGCTTTTCAAAGGTGCTACCTTGGATTTAGCGCAAATAAGGCGAGTAGAAATTGTACTATTAGTGTAGATAACACGCAAATAAATACAACAGCCGAAGGCCCTGGTACTAGCGTCACAATAACCAACTAGTTCAACTCTAAAAACAGGGATATTTAAACAAATAGAGCGTGGAATCTCTAAGTGTTTCAGGTGTTCAATTCCTTTCAAGTTTGTCCGCCAATCATTTAATAGTTCGGAGCTTAATTCCTCATCCCAGTCAATGTTAGAAGACCATGTTTTCTGCATAAATATTTTTAATTTGATTACAAATGGAGCTATCAACCCTAATGGATCGAAAACCTGCGCTATTGCGGATAGCACATCGCGCTTCGTAGGAACATGTTTACTCTCGAATTCGGGAATTACTATTAGGAAATTGTCTTTCTTAGGATTCCACATCAGACCTTATTTACAGAGTCTGTGATTTCGATGTTATAATTATCATCTTTTTGTTGCTGACTATCCTGGAAAAATTTCAAAAATTCCTCTGAATTAGATTTCCATTTATGTAAAGAAAAATGTGCAGAATTACATAAGTCGTAAAGTTCTTCATATATCTATTTTAAATCTTCCAATGAATTTGCACCGCAAATAAAATCATCCATATAGTATTGTTTCATAATACAACGATACGCTAATGGGTGAGTATTCTCATTTTTGCTGGCCAGTTCCTTTAATACGCGAGTTGCGAGAAATGGAGATGACTTAATGCCATAAGTTACTGTGCTTAGTTCAATACATTTGATTTCCTCGTTTGGGTGATCTCTCCAAAGTAGAGATGTCTTTGCCGCGGATTGATTTCTATATTTCGAAACATTTTTTCTATGTCGGTTATAAATACATAAATAAATGTTCTGAAACGGCATAGAATATCAAATAAGTCCGATTGTACAGGATATCCTTTCAACATTAAATCATTGAGAGAAAAGCCAGAAGTGGTCTTCATAGAGCCATCAAATACAACTCTTATTTTGACCCCAGAGATGGAATCCTTCAAAATACAGTGGTGAGGTAAAAAATATTTATTGTCATGTGATTCGGCATATTTTTCTAATTGAACAAATCTCGCATGACCTAATTCAATATATTCATCTATAAACTCTTTATCCATATGAAATAGATTGCTGTTCTTTTGCAAACGTGATTCTAAACTGTGAAAGCGCTTCTTAGCTGACCTAAAAGATTCACCGAGTATAGGAATATCGGTTTTGAGGGGCATGTCCACTTGAAATTGACCGTTTGGTAATACTTTAGTAGTATCTTTAAATATTTTTTCTGCTAACTCATCATTTGATGATGAAGTATAAGGTACATCTATTTCTTCAGTTAACCAGAATTTTTGAATTATATTATTTAAATTCTCTTTTTCGGATGTTATGAGATGGGACGTGAAACTGTGCGTGGCGTCGAGAGACAAACAGGTCTTATATATGGGTCCCATGAGAACCCAGCCTAATTCTGTTTTTTGTAAGATCGGAGCATTTTTACCTAGCTTAATTATATCTGGAGCAATTAAACTATGATATATGTCACAACCCAATAACAAATCAATATTTGAAGGTGTCGCGAAATCAGGGTCTGCCAGTTGAATATTATGAGGAATCTGTAACCTTTCAACATCAATCTTACATTGGGGCAAATTGCAAGTGATATTTTTTAAAACGTAGCAAGTAACATTGAAATTTTGATTTCTACCCTCACCATAAAAAGTAATGTTTACCATCTTATTTATTAATGTGCTTTTGTTCGAAATGCCAGAAATTTCTACGATTTTAGGATACGAGGGTAAATTCAATTTTTGAGCGAAGTTCTCGGTGATAAATGAACTTTGACTTCCTGAGTCAAGTAGAGCCCTTGCTTTAGTAACCTCACCATTTTTGGTGTAAACATTTACGCAATCTGTAGCTAAGAGAATTTGAAAATTATCTTCATGGGCGGAGGCACTTTGTGAGTATATTGTTGTTTCCTGATTACCGTTGGAGCAAGGTAATGAACTGATCTGACTACTACTATGAGTATTCCTTGAGGTTTCTTTATTAGGGCATACTGGGTTTCTGGAAGAGGGGTTACTGAAACTAGAAGAGGGGTTGTTGTTACTGAAATCGTGAAGTAGCGTGTGGTGAGACCTTTTACATATTTTACAACCTTGAGACTTACAATTAATAGTCAAGTGTTTGTTACCCAAATAGTTGAAGCATAATGTCTTTTCCTTCACAAACTAAATACGATCCTTCAAAGAAATATTTTTAAATTTGTAACATTTGTAAACAGAATGATTTTTAAGATTGCAAAATAAGCAGTTTTTAGTTTTATGCCACTTGGAAGAAAACTCCCCGGAGTAGTGAGAAAGTTTAACATTCTTACTTTTCAAATTATCTGCCGATGACAAATTTTCCAGAATTACACAACGCTTCTCCAAAAAATAGAAAAATTCTTTCAAAGTAGGAAAATCATCAGTGTCTCTATATATTTCAAAGGCCTTGCTGGTGTTGTAATCCAGTTTCTGAGAAAATATAAAAATGAGCAATATATCCCAATTTTCAACCAGCATTTTCAAATTTTTCAAATATTCTATATGTTGCTTAATTCTAGTTATGAATTCTCTTAATTGAAAAACAGAATACTTTGATAGAGGAGGAGTGTCCAAAAGGCTTCTTATGTGTGAGTTTATTATCAAAAGTCTATTCTCGTAACGATCTCTTAAAGTATCTATTGCTATTTGAAAATAAGAGCTTATGAGAGGCAAATTATTAATGAGATTCAGGGGTTCTTGTCTCAAGAAGGACTTCAAATAAATGAATTTCTGAATATCAGTTAAATTTTTGTTTTCAATTATTATAGTCGAGAATAATTCAAAGAAAGGAATCCAATTTGCGATATCCCCTGAGAATATGGGAATATTCAATTCCGGCAATTTAACATGCATTTTATCTTCGGATAGAGTAACGGAAGCAGTTGAGTTAATTCCCTCCTGTTTCGAATTGTATTGACTAATTTTGTTCTTAATTTCGGATAAACATTGACAATATTTAGTCTCCATCTCTTCTCTATTTTCAGTATCCAAATCATCAGGGTTTTCATCCTTCATATAATCAATTTTATCTTGCACTTTGTTATATTTATTGAAAGCTTCAATTAACCAATCACGCCTTGACAAATAGTCTTCAACAACAATTACTTCCTTATCTTTATTTCTGTTTAGATATCTTTCAAGACGATCGATAGTCTTTTTCTGCGCTGTTCTTTGCTCAATCAAAGCTTCCATTTTATTTCACTAGAAATACCACAATTTCAACAATAATTCAAGGGATAATCGATGAAATATCAATTGAATATTGATAAAAAATTCAATCTAATTATTCTTAGATATGAAGGAATGATCACAAGTCGATTTCAAATGAATTTTCGATAAATGAAAACAAGTCAATTAATGTCACAAGTGGAAATCGAATATGAAAAATTGTTTCAAGAGAAAATCCAAAATATTAATTTGAATTTGTTAATAAAGATGTAAATAAACAAGAAAATACTGCTTAATTCAATGATGATAAAAAGAATGAAGAGAAAAGTGCAATAAAGACAGTCAAATTTGTTCAATTAGCTGTGAACAGAGATGGAAGTATTCGCGCATCCACGAACTCACTTTTTCACATTCTATAGCGATAACTGAAACAATCGAAACAATCTGACCTGTTTTTTCTTCTTCTCGATGATGATATCGTCCGATTCGCTTCCAGCCTAATTCCTTTACTGTATAATTCGAACACCTTAGGGTTGATAGGAATCCGACAGCAGAACAGGAGCCCAACAGGAAGAAAGGAACGCTCCTCACCAGGTATTTCTCCTAGGTCAGTTGAACGATATCCTTGGAATTCTTCTCGTACGTAGATCAATGGAAATATAACTTATTTCTTCGAAGGTTTAATGGGAAATAATCCCGGGTTTCAGCACCAAATTTTATGTAACGAAAATTGTACTTCGTACATAAAAGGGGGTTACACAAGAAAACACTGTCTTCAGGGATGAAGATATCAGTATTTAAATTTATTTCAATTCTCAGATACAGCGAGCAATTTTACATGTGCATATGCATACAGATACTCAATCAATCTGATGATCGAGAAGAGATGGACGACTTATCAACATGTGTCGCTTAATTGAACCGAAAGTTATGCGCAAATAAATGTAGGGAATTTAGAATTTGAATTCTACGTGGGAAATTCAAACAAACTGTTAGGAACAAATGAGATCTGCTATATATGTTATCTGGGTATAATCCTGCTCTTTTGAATTCTTATAAAATTGTAAAAAAGGAATATGATAATTTTGCGTAGTTGTAAAAGTACTTTTTTTGCAAATAAGATAAAAAATTCAAACAATAAAACAAAGGCTACTTGGAACGTTATAAAGAATCTAACAGGAAATAACAATACAACCCAAGATCTTGTTCTTCCTCTAGGGGAAATGAATAGTGTTATTGAAAAATTTAACGAATTTTGTTTTGATATTGCACCTAAAACTACAGCCTCTTTGACTAGAAGTATTGGGCAAGTAATCATTCCACCCAATAATAACTCTTTTTACATGTTTCTTTTATCAGCCGATGAAATAATAAAAGTAGTTAAATTTTTAAAGAATAACACATCATCTGGGCATGATAATGAAGGTTATAAAAAGCTCTATACACATAATGGCAAAGCATCTGTGCTATATTATGAATAAAGCTTATGTTGAGGGTATTTTTCCCGAAAACTTAAAACTGGCTATTGTTAAGCCAATGTATAAAAAGGGATCTTATACAGATTATGGCAGTTATCGTCCAATCTCCCTGATGTCGTCTTTCTCAAAGATATTTGAGAAAATATTAGTTAACCGCCTGTCGAACTTTTTCAATAAATTCAAGATTTTGAGTAATCACCAACATGGTTTTACTGTTGGGAAAAGTACTGAAACTGCTATTTTCGAAGTATTTCAGTCAATATTGTTAGCTCTGGAAATGGAGAGTTGCCGATAGGAATTTTCCTAGACCTCTCGAAGGCCTTTGATTGCTTGAACATGACAGACTGATAAAAAAGCTTGACGCCTATGGTATTAGAGATAACCAGCTAAATTTGATTAGAAGTTATTTGACTAATAGAAAACAGGTAGTTATGTTAACTGTCCATAATGATACTTTCACATCATCAGCAAAGACAATAGAAATAGGAATTCCCCAGGGAAATATTTTGGGCCCTTTCTTATTCACGGTATACATCAATGACCTTCCTGAAATCATTAAGTTAAAGCTATCCAAGAACACACCTACTGTATATGCAGATGACACCAATGTTATAATTTCTAACGCAAGCCTTGACTCATTATGTAGTAGTGCGCAAATGTCTTTTGAGCTTATAAATGATTGGTGTTCTAATAACAACTTACTCTTGAATAACGGATTATTTTTCATACCCGCCAGAGCAATGTGACCCCACCTACATATTCAGTACTTCGAGATGGTAATATACCTATTAAAGAAACTATAAAGTTTTTGGGTTTGCATTTAAGTTTTGACTTGAAATGGGATGTACATATTACAGCATTAAATAAACGTTTAACATCGACAGTTTATACACTTTGGGTACTAAGGAATCATGTTTCAGTGGAGTTGTTGAAACGGTCTATTATGCAAATTTCTACTCTCTGTTATCCTATGGAATTATTTTTTGGGGTAACAGTTCGCAGAGTAACCGAATTTTCATTACTCAGAAATTAGCTGTCAGGGCAATGTTCCATATGAAATATAGAGAGACTTGTAGGGGGGTGTTTAGAGCAAACGATATGTTAACTGTCAGTGATCTTTACATTTTCAAGTGTCTTCTATTCATTTTCAAGCATAAAAATACTATGAACAAAACAGAAATCTTAATTGCACTAGACGAATGCATACATATTTGTATACGCTGCAATCTTTATCACTATCAAAGAACAGCGTCATGAATATGTGCATGAAATTGTATAATTCATTGCCCGTAAACATACAAAGAACAAATACAGAAAGCCTTTTTAGAAAGCAAATACATAAGTTATTAGTTGAATGTGAACCATACACTATTAGTGAATATTATCAATTTTGTGAACACCAATGATGGTGATTGGTTTTTTTTTTTGTTTTTTGGCTTGTGTGTAAGTCGTTGGAGATCTTTTTTGACTTGTTTCTATTTTATTGTGAAAATCAATAATTGTTGAAATAAATATTATTCTATTCTATTCTATTCTATTCTAATCACATGAAAAAATAATATAATGATAAACACCATCAAAAATTGTGTTTGTAAGAGGATCTGCTTGCACCTTCCATCCATTTAACGTCGCTTTATGCAGCGACTATGATCATTGGTCTTTTTATGGGCAGCTGAAATTTTTCCATATGCCTCTCATCTCATTCTTTCTTTTTCTTCGTTTTCAGCGAGATACTTCTCCCTTTTACTTATTTTGTCTGCTTTCCAGTTTCAGTGTGTTTATTGAGCTATACAACTTATTCGACAAATTTTAACCACCTACGCAATGAAACGAAGAAGTTGATTCTTGAAAAAATTGTAAAAAAAGTCCTATAGAAATTAATCTAAAACCTCAGTTTCAATAATAAATTTAAAAATAAATATCTGTACTACGCGTTCACCATCGTACTATAAGAACACGCCTTAATAATTTATTGTAGCAAATGTTCTACTAAACAACTGACAAAAACAAAATACCCGGAACTTTTTGTTTTTTCATACTGATGAGAACGTGTAAATAAAGTTTAATCTGTATCGTGGGTGATCTGAAGAAGAACGGTCGGTTATTGTGAATTTGAATAAGAAAGTATTTGGCGAGTTTATGTTTTCAGTTATTAATTATGTAATGGAAATGGCACATTTGTACAGTTTGTGGACATTGTTTTAGAGTACGTAAACCTTTTATAACTAAGTAAACTATTAAACAGTATTAATATATCATCTCGATATCTGTAGGACTTCTGTTACATTTTTTTTGAGAAACCATCTTCTTTCGTAAGAGTAAAGGGAAAAGTTAGCACCCTAATCATGGGCCATGATGAATAAAATGGGGATTGGACTAGTGGGGACCCCGTTTGAAGATTCATCCAAGATGAGAAAATGTCGTCATCGAAGCTTAGCAGAGACAGACCGGTTTCGTCCTCCTTAGGACTCATCAGTGCCTCTCAGCCAGCAACGATGAACGAGCATCCTAGAGGCCAGTACTTATAGCCATGCGAGAAGACAAACCCCAGTGCTATACAAAGGTTTGCCATCTAGCGGAGCGTAGCTGAACCTCCTCTCACCAGAATTCCTCAACAAACAGAAATCTCCACGTACTTTCATTGCTCCATCAGGCTAACTACCACCACTCATATCGAGTTTGAAGTAAACGCCGTCGGAGCGTGAAAACGCCCGTTCTCGCTAAAAAGCCGAAGTAAATATAAAGGGAAAAGTTAGCACCCTAATCATGGGCCATGATGAATAAAATGGGGATTGGACTAGTGGAGACCCCGTTTGAAGATTCATGCAAGATGAGAAAATGTCGTCATCGAAGCTTAGCAGAGACAGACCGGTTTCGTCCTCCTTAGGACTCATCAGTGCCTCTCAGCCAGCAACGATGAACGAGCATCCTAGAGGCCAGTACTTATAGCCATGCGAGAAGACAAACCCCAGTGCTATACAAAGGTTTGCCATCTAGCGGAGCGTAGCTGAACCTCCTCTCACCAGAATTCCTCAACAAACAGAAATCTCCACGTACTTTCATTGCTCCATCAGGCTAACTACTACCACTCATATCGAGTTTGAAGTAAACGCCGTCGGAGCGTGAAAACGCCCGTTCTCGCTAAAAAGCCAAAGTAAATATAAAGGGAAAAGTTAGCACCCTAATCATGGTCTGTCTCTGCTAAGCTTCGATGACGACATTTTCTCATCTTGGATGAATCTTCAAACGGGGTCTCCACTAGTCCAATCCCCATTTTATTCATCATGGCCCATGATTTCTTTAAACAAATTAATACCGTCAGTGTCTGATTCACTAGTTGCATCATCTTTGAGCTTCAGATTAAAATCTTTACAATACTTCATCAAAAACCATCAATGGAGTAGTTGAATAAGTTTTTACAAAAAAAGTCGTCGGTAAATGTTTCCCATTCCTCGAATCTACTCTGTAACGAGGTAATTGTTTGATCTAGGATCCTGAAATGAAATTACACTATGAATTGGTTTGTTGGGTCTACTAAAAGTTCATCACTGTGTTCATATTGAAATTGGCAAAACGTAGAAAGTTATAAGAAAGAACAACTTAAAATTACCTTGAACAGAGCAATCTGAACACACGTGGTGTTCCATGGTATATCAGCAATAAACAGATCAGAGAAGAAAATTAGAACTATAAAGCAAATACCACCACACAACAGATAGATAAAATGGTTCAAAGAATGAAAGAACATTCTTCTTCTTCTTCTTTCATGTGCCTTGTCCGGTCTCCCTGACGTTGGCGATCACCATGGCAAAAGCCGTACGGTCCTCCGCCAGTCGAAAAAGTTCACCAGCTCTTCTTATGCCAGTACAATCCCGTATATTACCTGCCTTCTTCTGACCTTCAGAGTCCACGTCTCCACTCCATACAGCAATACCGACCACACATAGCACTCAACCATGTGTTGTCTCAACTTCAGATTCAGGTTGTCATTGCAAAGGAATTGATTTTCAGACCCTGTGTCTCTCCCACATCACCAATTTTCTGTATAAGAAACTGCAGTCCCTCGATTGTGTCTGCTAAAATCACTGTATCATCAGCATATCTGATTGTTGTTATTGGCTCTCCATTTATTTTGATGCCGAGGTGAAATATTTCTTCCAATGCTTCCTTAAATACTCGATCAGAGTTTAGGTTTAAGAGCAAGGGCGACAATATGCAACCCTGTTCTCGCCATAGTGATTTCCTGGGAAAAGATGATCAAGGTGGCTTCCCGTTGCCTTCCTCGATTTGATTTCAGTCGCCCAATCTGGGAAACAGACGTTGTTAGTAGCCACCCATTCTGGGTCAGACGCTACTCGGTTCGTCATATCTGACTATCCTCACTTGTCTTAGTCTGCAGGTCGATACAACGATCAAATAAAAAGGATATTCAAATTACTGCCAGAAATACTGAAAAAATAGCGTATACAGGGTGTATCACAACTTATCTGACAAATTTCAACCACATGTGCACTCTTATGAAATGGGGATTGGACTAGTGGAGACCCCGTTTGAAGATTCATCCAAGATGAGAAAATGTCGTCATCGAAGCTTAGCAGAGACAGACCGGTTTCGTCCTCCTTAGGACTCATCAGTGCCTCTCAGCCAGCAACGATGAACGAGCGTCCTAGAGGCCAGTACTTATAGCCATGCGAGAAGACAAACCCCAGTGCTATACAAAGGTTTGCCATCTAGCGGAGCGTAGCTGAACCTCCTCTCACCAGAATTCCTCAACAAACAGAAATCTCCACGTACTTTCATTGCTCCATCAGGCTTACTACCACCACTCATATCGAGTTTGAAGTAAACGCCGTCGGAGCGTGAAAACGCCCGTTCTCGCTAAAAAGCCGAAGTAAATATAAAGGGAAAAGTTAGCACCCTAATCATGGGCCATGATGAATAAAATGGAAATTGGACTAGTGGAGACCCCGTTTGAAGATTCATGCAAGATGAGAAAATGTCGTCATCGAAGCTTAGCAGAGACAGACCGGTTTCGTCCTCCTTAGGACTCATCAGTGCCTCTCAGCCAGCAACGATGAACGAGCATCCTAGAGGCCAGTACTTATAGCCATGCGAGAAGACAAACCCCAGTGCTATACAAAGGTTTGCCATCTAGCGGAGCGTAGCTGAACCTCCTCTCACCAGAATTCCTCAACAAACAGAAATCTCCACGTACTTTCATTGCTCCATCAGGCTAACTACTACCACTCATATCGAGTTTGAAGTAAACGCCGTCGGAGCGTGAAAACGCCCGTTCTCGCTAAAAAGCCAAAGTAAATATAAAGGGAAAAGTTAGCACCCTAATCATGGTCTGTCTCTGCTAAGCTTCGATGACGACATTTTCTCATCTTGGATGAATCTTCAAACGGGGTCTCCACTAGTCCAATCCCCATTTTATTCATCATGGCCCATGATTTCTTTAAACAAATTAATACCGTCAGTGTCTGATTCACTAGTTGCATCATCTTTGAGCTTCAGATTAAAATCTTTACAATACTTCATCAAAAACCATCAATGGAGTAGTTGAATAAGTTTTTACAAAAAAAGTCGTCGGTAAATGTTTCCCATTCCTCGAATCTACTCTGTAACGAGGTAATTGTTTGATCTAGGATCCTGAAATGAAATTACACTATGAATTGGTTTGTTGGGTCTACTAAAAGTTCATCACTGTGTTCATATTGAAATTGGCAAAACGTAGAAAGTTATAAGAAAGAACAACTTAAAATTACCTTGAACAGAGCAATCTGAACACACGTGGTGTTCCATGGTATATCAGCAATAAACAGATCAGAGAAGAAAATTAGAACTATAAAGCAAATACCACCACACAACAGATAGATAAAATGGTTCAAAGAATGAAAGAACATTCTTCTTCTTCTTTCATGTGCCTTGTCCGGTCTCCCTGACGTTGGCGATCACCATGGCAAAAGCCGTACGGTCCTCCGCCAGTCGAAAAAGTTCACCAGCTCTTCTTATGCCAGTACAATCCCGTATATTACCTGCCTTCTTCTGACCTTCAGAGTCCACGTCTCCACTCCATACAGCAATACCGACCACACATAGCACTCAACCATGTGTTGTCTCAACTTCAGATTCAGGTTGTCATTGCAAAGGAATTGATTTTCAGACCCTGTGTCTCTCCCACATCACTAATTTTCTGTATAAGAAACTGCAGTCCCTCGATTGTGTCTGCTAAAATCACTGTATCATCAGCATATCTGATTGTTGTTATTGGCTCTCCATTTATTTTGATGCCGAGGTGAAATATTTCTTCCAAAGCTTCCTTAAATACTCGATCAGAGTTTAGGTTTAAGAGCAAGGGCGACAATATGCAACCCTGTTCTCGCCATAGTGATTTCCTGGGAAAAGATGATCAAGGTGGCTTCCCGTTGCCTTCCTCGATTTGATTTCAGTCGCCCAATCTGGGAAACAGACGTTGTTAGTAGCCACCCATTCTGGGTCAGACGCTACTCGGTTCGTCATATCTGACTATCCTCACTTGTCTTAGTCTGCAGGTCGATACAACGATCAAATAAAAAGGATATTCAAATTACTGCCAGAAATACTGAAAAAATAGCGTATACAGGGTGTATCACAACTTATCTGACAAATTTCAACCACATGTGCACTCTTATGAAATGGGGATTGGACTAGTGGAGACCCCGTTTGAAGATTCATCCAAGATGAGAAAATGTCGTCATCGAAGCTTAGCAGAGACAGACCGGTTTCGTCCTCCTTAGGACTCATCAGTGCCTCTCAGCCAGCAACGATGAACGAGCGTCCTAGAGGCCAGTACTTATAGCCATGCGAGAAGACAAACCCCAGTGCTATACAAAGGTTTGCCATCTAGCGGAGCGTAGCTGAACCTCCTCTCACCAGAATTCCTCAACAAACAGAAATCTCCACGTACTTTCATTGCTCCATCAGGCTAACTACTACCACTCATATCGAGTTTGAAGTAAACGCCGTCGGAGCGTGAAAAGGCCCGTTCTCGCTAAAAAGCCAAAGTAAATATAAAGGGAAAAGTTAGGACCCTAATCATGGGCCATGATGAATAAAATGGGGATTGGACTAGTGGAGACCCCGTTTGAAGATTCATCCAAGATGAGAAAATGTCGTCATCGAAGCTTAGCAGAGACAGACCGGTTTCGTCCTCCTTAGGACTCATCAGTGCCTCTCAGCCAGCAACGAAGAACGAGCATCCTAGAGGCCAGTTCTTATAGCCATGCGAGAAGACAAACCCCAGTGCTATACGAAGGGTTGCCATCTAGCGGAGCGTAGCTGAACCTCCTCTCACCAGAATTCCTCAACAAACAGAAATCTCCACGTACTTTCATTGCTCCATCAGGCTAACTACTACCACTCATATCGAGTTTGAAGTAAACGCCGTCGGAGCGTGAAAACGCCCGTTCTCGCTAAAAAGCCAAAGTAAATATAAAGGGAAAAGTTAGCACCCTAATCATGGGCCATGATGAATAAAATGGGGATTGGACTAGTGGAGACCCCGTTTGAAGATTCATCCAAGATGAGAAAATGTCGTCATCGAAGCTTAGCAGAGACAGACCATGATTAGGGTGCTAACTTTTCCCTTTATATTTACTTTGGCTTTTTAGCGAGAACGGGCGTTTTCACGCTCCGACGGCGTTTACTTCAAACTCGATATGAGTGGTAGTAGTTAGCCTGATGGAGCAATGAAAGTACGTGGAGATTTCTGTTTGTTGAGGAATTCTGGTGAGAGGAGGTTCAGCTACGCTCCGCTAGATGGCAAACCTTCGTATAGCACTGGGGTTTGTCTTCTCGCATGGCTATAAGTACTGGCCTCTAGGATGCTCGTTCATCGTTGCTGGCTGAGAGGCACTGATGAGTCCTAAGGAGGACGAAACCGGTCTGTCTCTGCTAAGCTTCGATGACGACATTTTCTCATCTTGGATGAATCTTCAAACGGGGTCTCCACTAGTCCAATCCCCATTTTATTCATCATGGCCCATGATTAGGGTCCTAACTTTTCCCTTTATATTTACTTTGGCTTTTTAGCGAGAACGGGCGTTTTCACGCTCCGACGGCGTTTACTTCAAACTCGATATGAGTGGTAGTAGTTAGATTGATGGAGCAATGAAAGTACGTGGAGATTTCTGTTTGTTGAGGAATTCTGGTGAGAGGAGGTTCAGCTACGCTCCGCTAGATGGCAAACCTTTGTATAGCACTGGGGTTTGTCTTCTCGCATGGCTATAAGTACTGGCCTCTAGGACGCTCGTTCATCGTTGCTGGCTGAGAGGCACTGATGAGTCCTAAGGAGGACGAAACCGGTCTGTCTCTGCTAAGCTTCGATGACGACATTTTCTCATCTTGGATGAATCTTCAAACGGGGTCTCCACTAGTCCAATCCCCATTTCATAAGAGTGCACATGTGGTTGAAATTTGTCAGATAAGTTGTGATACACCCTGTATACGCTATTTTTTCAGTATTTCTGGCAGTAATTTGAATATCCTTTTTATTTGATCGTTGCATCGACCTGCAGACTAAGACAAGTGAGGATAGTCAGATATGACGAACCGAGTAGCGTCTGACCCAGAATGGGTGGCTACTAACAACGTCTGTTTCCCAGATTGGGCGACTGAAATCAAATCGAGGAAGGCAACGGGAAGCCACCTTGATCATCTTTTCCCAGGAAATCACTATGGCGAGAACAGGGTTGCATATTGTCGCCCTTGCTCTTAAACCTAAACTCTGATCGAGTATTTAAGGAAGCATTGGAAGAAATATTTCACCTCGGCATCAAAATAAATGGAGAGCCAATAACAACAATCAGATATGCTGATGATACAGTGATTTTAGCAGACACAATCGAGGGACTGCAGTTTCTTATACAGAAAATTAGTGATGTGGGAGAGACACAGGGTCTGAAAATCAATTCCTTTGCAATGACAACCTGAATCTGAAGTTGAGACAACACATGGTTGAGTGCTATGTGTGGTCGGTATTGCTGTATGGAGTGGAGACGTGGACTCTGAAGGTCAGAAGAAGGCAGGTAATATACGGGATTGTACTGGCATAAGAAGAGCTGGTGAACTTTTTCGACTGGCGGAGGACCGTACGGCTTTTGCCATGGTGATCGCCAACGTCAGGGAGACCGGACAAGGCACATGAAAGAAGAAGAAGAATGTTCTTTCATTCTTTGAACCATTTTATCTATCTGTTGTGTGGTGGTATTTGCTTTATAGTTCTAATTTTCTTCTCTGATCTGTTTATTGCTGATATACCATGGAACACCACGTGTGTTCAGATTGCTCTGTTCAAGGTAATTTTAAGTTGTTTTTTCTTATAACTTTCTACGTTTTGCCAATTTCAATATGAACACAGTGATGAACTTTTAGTAGACCCAACAAACCAATTCATAGTGTAATTTCATTTCAGGATCCTAGATCAAACAATTACCTCGTTACAGAGTAGATTCGAGGAATGGGAAACATTTACCGACGACTTTTTTTGTATAAACTTATTCAACTACTCCATTGATGGTTTTTGATGAAGTATTGTAAAGATTTTAATCTGAAGCTCAAAGATGATGCAACTAGTGAATCAGACACTGACGGTATTAATTTGTTTAAAGAAATCATTGCATTAAAGTAATATTTTGCGGTCTGATGATCCACAAACTCTATTAGAATATCTTTTTCGCAATGATTCAATTTTTACATTTCCACATACAGCAATAGCACTAAGAATATTATCAACACTTCCGGTTCCAGTTGCATCTAGTGAAAGGTCTTTTTCAAAATAAATCATCAAAAATTATTCAAGATAAACAATGCTCCATCAGAGACTGAGTAACGTAGTTAAAGTTTCAATTTAGCATGAAATTTTGTACAGCTTGGATACAAAAAAGTTCATAGAAGATTTTGCGAATATGAAGATAAGAAGAGTGAAATTCTTGTGGATAAATACAGGGTGTTCCTAAATTCATGCGACAAAATTCAGGAGGTGAATGCTCGTTTGAAATTAAGGGGAATCTTCCCTATAACAAAATTTACTCAGCTCATCCTTTCCCGAGATAACACTCTTAAGGGGTGGTGACATATTTCAGTTTTTATTTTTTTTTCTGAATTCATGACACGCAGACTTCATTCGTGTACTTTTGCTTGAGGTGGCAATTTCTAACATTTATTACATTTTACATCTTCACTATTTTTCAATAAATGTATTGAAATAATTATAAAATATGGTTTTTCCTTAAAGCTATTGGTTTTGGAAAAAAAATGCAAGAATAAAAAATAATTCTGAATAAGGCAAGGATTTTAATTTGTAAGGGCCACTTGCAACTTCGATAAATTCGGAACTAATTAGTCCTCAATCAGATGCGTGCGCATAATGATATTTCGCATTTATTATGCGTGCGCATTAGATTTAGGACTAAGAACTTGAATTAGTTCCAAATTTAGCGTAGTGGCAAGAAGCCCTAATTTAAATTCATGAAACTATATCTCGAAAAAAAATTTTAATATGAAATAAAGTAACGGTTGCTAATTCCACCATTGTATAATGTAACAGGAATATTGAAAAATACCCGTGGTTAGATATTTGCAAGTACACGATAAATATAGAATTTTTAGTTTCTAGCATTACTAAATAAAAAAAAAAACTGAATTTCAGTCACCACCTTTTAAGGGGAATATCTTGGAAAGTGGTTAGCGTACCTAAATGAATGCTTCATCTTCCATAGGCTTTTCTTTATATTTACCCACCATGATCAGGAAACGTTAAGTAAGTAGCCTTTTTTTTTTTGGCAAAACTCGTAAGTATTCATGGTGCGGCATAACAGCAATTTTGCACACGGGCGCTCAAACGGCTGGTGGGGGGCTATTCAATATTCTATTCACGAATATTTTTATTTGAATATGTGCAAAAATAATCCTCAAATTGAAAAACTAAGAAATGATGAAAATAATTATAGAATGCCAATTTTAACCGCAGTGAACTTGAATTCCTTGGTATGGTAACGTCAAGAAGTCCTTCAAATTTCATTGAAAAAATCTCTGTCTTCTGTATATTTCTCCAGAACCTAGAACCAAATTTCTTCATAAAGCCAAGTTTCTGAGAATGATAAATTAAAATGAGGAATGAGAAATAATACATCCATTCACCGCTCAGAGCCACTACATTAAATTATTAAATATCGTTTCTCGGCACAACAATAATTTGATATTTAATTAGATCGCCCTGCATATGGAAAAGAAAATGTTCATTTTACTGCCGAGTTGTAGATTAACTTAGCACGATCTAACTACACGTAGCATTTACCAATCATCACAATATTGATTAGAAAAATAAACTTTTAATAATAAAGATAACAATCAATTTCTATTTTCAGAATGTAATTTATAGATTGATGATATATGTTTGCCAGGTTGAATGAACAATACATAACTTATTATCATTAAGATGACATAAAAGCAGATTTCTAAAGCAAAAGATACATGAAGAACAAAGAAAGTTCCATGAAAAATAGACCGATACCAGTTCCAATTGAAGCCAAACCGGTCATTCTTCATCCTAGTTAACGAACGGGGTTAGGCAACCTTAAGTTCAAGAATATTGTGGTCAATTCAACGCCTAGCTAATGTGATTGGTGTAAAAGTCTTTGTATACTCATCTAGATACAGGGGCGATCAAGGTGGGAGTGATTCTAGAATTTTTTTCCTTTATGATCTTCTCGGTATAAAATACCGCCAAAAAGCGCTACGGGTCTACAAAGTATATTATCATATAGTATTGGCAGATATCGACTGTTACTGTTTTGTATAACATTCATTTTTTACGTGTGTTGATTCTGAGTTTAGAATAGAAACATATCCAATCTTTCAGATAGAAATTCGTGTCAACAGGAATTTCTGAGACTTTAACAATCAAAGAATGTTTTCATAATAACGATATCAGAGAATTATATATCTTAATTTTATTAACATATTATGAATGATGTTGCAACTATTCCTAATTATTTTTGATAGGTTTCCTAAACTAGTGCCTGTCGATTTTAGGTCCTCATAAAAACAATCAAGAGGCGTCAGATCACTGCAACCAATATAACGTGTTGGAAAAGTAGGTACATCTTGTACGTTCCCATCATTTCGAAGTATGCCAGGGTATATCATATATTATTTTGACACTTATCCAGGTTGACTCCAGCATTCAAATTTTCCGGGAGACAAAATGAATCAACGATTGCATTGATATTGACAGAGTCTTCCAGGCTTTTTGAACGTGGTCCATTAGGAATTATTTCACCTAACGTTTCGCTTACAACTGCGTTAGCCATCTTCAGAGGATTCTTGGTCTAAGATTGTACCTCGACCGCTGAATTTCTGACACTGACGTGTTCGAACTGGAAGCGTCATCTGAACCCCGGTTCATGGCGAGAAAAGGTGGTGAGTTTACTTGTGCAATGTTGATTGTCCCGTCACTCCCGCTTCGTCAGCTGGATCTTTGTTTCTTCTAAGGTCGGTAACTTGGCGCTATTTAAAAAAGGGGGTCTCTTCTTTTCTGTTAATATTGTTTTTGTGTTCATGAATTCCAATGGCTACCATGTTCAGCCTAGGATAGTAACTTTTGATATTGGAAATAATCTTCGCCTTTGAGAAATCTGTTGTGTCCATCTGTTAGAGCATGCTTCGCAAGTGCGGATTTTTTTTATAAGCCGACACAAAAATTTGGGCAAGACAAAGTCGACCCACTTTCACAAGCCGGTATTTACAGGATACCTTGTGACTGCGGCAAAGTCTATATTGGTACAAAAAACGGAGTATCAATACGAGAATTAAGGAGCACGAACGATGCTGTCGACTGAATCAGACAGAAAAATTCGCACTAGGGGAACATGCTCTAACAGATGAACACAACAGATTTCTCAAAAGCGGAGATTATTTCCATTATCAAAAGTTACTATCCCAGGCTGAACGTGAAAGCCATTGAAATCTATAAACACAAAAACTACCAAGTGAGTATATCCGAGGAACAACAAGGCTTCAGACGCAATAGGTCAACCCTGGATGCAGTTTTTATATTGCGGCAAGTCATAGAGAAATCAATCGAATTCATTAAACCCTAGTTCATATGCTTCTTGGACTTAACAAAAGCCTTCGACCGAATAAGACTCTGCGATGTTCTTCAGACCCTACAATCAAAGAACGTGCCCAAAAAATATATCAAAATAATTCAAGATCTTGATACTAACAACCTTACAAGGATAAACACAAACTGTGGATTATCTGAGGAAATCCGCATATCCACTGGCATCCAAAAAGGAGACAGCCTGAGTCCACTACTTTTCAATCTGATAATGGACAGAATCATTGCAAAGGTGAAAAGATTCGAGCAGGCTATAAGATGGGTAACCGCTCTCTCAAGATTGTGTGCTATGCCGATGATGCTACCCTAACAGCAGAAAATGAAGATGACTTACAACGGCTTGTGTACGAGTTCAAAAGTGCCAGTGAAGAACTGAATATAAGTATCTGCTGTGAGAAATCTAAGACTATGATCATTGCCAAAAAGGCCTATCCAAGTGCCGAGATTTTACTACTTGGGAGTGACAATTTCCAGTGAACGATGCGTCGTAAAGGAAGTTCGAGCTCAGGCGCACAAGGCAGCAAAGATAGGAGGCTGCCTGAGGGATGTTATCTGGACGAACAAAACCATAAGCAACAACAAGAAGACTCGTATATATAAAGCATGTGTGAGACCAGTCCTCACATATGCCGCTGAAACAAGGGCAGAAACATCGACAACTAAGAGAATGGCTAGAACAACTGAAATGAGAATTTTGAGATCTATTAAAGGAGTATCACTTAGAGACCATGTGAGAAGTTCAGATATAAGGGAGGAACTGGAAGTGCAGGTTGTCGTCAGATGGATGAGAGCTCGAAGGAGGTTTTGGAGAGACCACGTGGGAAAAATGTCAGAGGAGAGACTGGCCAAATGGGCAGAATCGCAGAAACCCAATACCTGCAGACCATTGGGACGCCCCCCGAAGCTTAGAAAGAGAGCTGGTGCTCTATTTCACAGGAGATTTATTTATTTATTTATTTATTCGATAACTCGGTATGGAATACAACGGGTCAAGCCCAATATACAGTATTCACCTAATTACTAAAATAAATATATCGTTACTATATATATATAGATCAATGACAGGCAGAAATCAGAAGACACAGGACACTAGTTCTATTGAAAAAGAAGAGACCCCTCCTTCACATAGCGCCGGGTTACTGACCTGAGGAAAAACGAAGATCAATCCAATACGAAGCGGGAGTGACGGTCCAATCAACATCGCGCACGTAAACTCACCACTTTTTCCCGCCATCAACCGGGGTGTCGAACACGTCAGTGTCAGAAATTCAATGTTCGAGGTACAATTTTAGACCAAGAATCCTCTGGAGATGACAACCGCAGACTCTTTCAATATCAGTATATCCGGTCGTGAAAGCCTTAAACTATTTATCAAACGATTGGATTGTTCTAGATTCTGGCCCGCCTGAAAAAATCCATATGGCAGCGTTATCAACGCCGAAAACGAATAGAGGACTATAACCAGCATCGATGTTTCTCTAATTTTCTTTTATTAGAAAAGCTAAAAATGACTATAAATCCAAACTAGTTCGATGCAGTAACAAGGAAAAGTTCTTCAAATACGTCAGATCCACCCTTAACTCCAAAGTTGACATCTCTCATGTTAATGACGGTAACATTCAGCCGTGCTCCGGTCCCGAGGAATCTGCAGAGGCGTTGGCTGATTGCTCCGCATCCTCCTGCACCAGAGACAGTACCAGTCTTCCTGAACTCTTTGGCTCATACAATTCCTCTGAGATCACTGACATCGATTTTTTTCCTACTCAAGTTGAGGTGCGACTTTCTGGTCTGAGTGTCGGTTCTTCGCCAGGTGCAGATGGTTTCTCTGCCAAACTCCTGATAGAGTGTGCTAGACATCTTTCATATCCTCTTTCTATTTTATTCGCACGTTCTTTTGAGACTTCCCAATTGCCTTCGACTTGGCGAAGTGCTTTAGTGATGCCTATCTTCAAGAAGGGAGACAGGAAAAACGCCGCCAACTATCGTCCCATCAGTTTGGTTCCGATCGTATCAAAGGTATGTGAGAAAATAATACATGAGAAAGTCCTTCACTTCGCCCTGGCTAACCGGCTCATACCGTACGGCCAACACGGATTTCTGCCCGGACGTTCGTTGGTTACCAATCTTCTCGAATTCCTGAACTCCTGGTCAAATTCTCTATACGAGTCCCATCCAGTTGACGTGATCTACTTGGATTTTTCTCGTGCATTTGCCCGTGTACCTCACGAACTCCTCCTTCACGAACTGAAGCATATTGGAATTCGTGACCGTCTTCTGTGTTGGATCGAGGCATTTCTTGCGGGTAGAAGTTTCCAGGTCCGAGTTGGGGAAGCTCTCTCTGCATCAAGGCCTGTATTGAGTGGAGTTCCACAGGGTTCAGTATTGGGTCCACTCTGCCGTCCTAAGGAAAAGTGCCGTATCTACAAAAATTTGAATTTTGAGATTTTTAGTTCTATGGGTTCGAGACCTTATAAATTTTTCCTTCTGCTCAACAAAAATGCAGTATATACGCTCGTTAAACCCAAATTGGTTACCGCATGTATGAAATTTCAGGAGTTTCCTAAGAAAAATCGCCGGATCTACAGAATTCTTAGCAACAACGCCGTATCCACCTTGTACATACGGCGCTTTTGATTAGTGAATTCTTCATTCAGCACTCTTGCCTAGTAACACCTGAAAAGCGCAGTTTGTTATGTACATACTGCGATCTTGCCAATAATTCCATTTTGCTTGCAGAGTCAAATGCGGCGCGAGAAATTTATTTAATTTTTCCAAGTGAAGACAAGTGGAGGAGTGATAGAGTACTCAGAGTTTGCTTGGTATTGTGTGTAACTTCAAAATTATTGTGGTAATGTCGACAAGAAAATTCTGATTTTTTCGGGCAGCATCAAGTTGGTCGGGAAAATTCAATTGCAAATTTTTCCACTTCTGAGTGAGATTTTAAAATTTTTCCTTCATCACTCTCCAGCACTTGGCAAGCATTAATTTTTTTCAGAATATCGTTGAAAAATTGCTGAGTTTTCCATGCTGCATAAAGTTGTCCCGGAAAATTCAATTGCAAATTGTTCCACTCCTGAGTGAGTTTTTCAAAATTTTTTTTCAGCACTCGCCAGCACTTGGCTAGCATTAACTTTTTTCAGAATATCGTTGAAAAATTGCTGAGTTTTCCATGCTGCATAAAGTTGTCCCGGAAAATTCAATTGCAAATTGTTCCACTCCTGAGTGAGTTTTTCAAAATTTTTTTTCAGCACTCTCCAGCACTTGGCAAGCATTAATTTTTTTCAGAATATCGTTGAAAAATTGCTGAGTTTTCCATGCTGCATAAAGTTGTCCCGGAAAATTCAATTGCAAATTGTTCCACTCCTGAGTGAGTTTTTCAAAATTTTTTTCAGCACTCGCCAGCACTTGGCTAGCATTAACTTTTCTCAAAATTTCGTTGAAAAATTCTGGGTTTTCCGGGCTGCATAAAGTTGGTTTGGAAAATTCAATTACAAATTTTTCCACTCCTGAGTGAGATTTTCAAATTTTTTCTTCAGCACTCGCCAGCACTTAGCTAGCATCAAATTTTTTCAAGCCGAAACAAATTTCCAACTAACTCTCAGTTTCACGATTACAACACACGCGAAAGACATAACTTTGCTTTCCACATGCGAGACTTAAGAAAACCCAGCAAGGTCCAAATTTTATATGTTTGAAATTATACAATAAATTGCCTGATTCCATCAAAAAATTGAATGAACTAAATTTTAACAAGAAAGTAAAGGAGCTGTTACTGCAGAACACAATCTATAATTTGGATGAATTTTAAAATGTTTGTGTTTGTCTAGGATTTTTTTTTTGTAACAGTGACATATGATTTGTCATTTAATTTAGAGTTTTTTTAAACGACAAACCGTGTAATTTATTTGACGGTGACTATTTATGATGTACAATATACTGTAGGTACATTCATGAATAAATTATTAAAATATTATTATTATTATTAATGATTGTTTATTCACATTATTTTCGATTAGTTGGAATAGAATTGATCGCCGATATATGTCAAATGTATCGTCAGATAAGAATCAGTTCGGATTATCAAAAATTCCATCTGTGGCGATTTTCATCTTGCATTAAGGACCTTGAGACAATTAGCTTTAGATGAAGCAAATAATTATTCACGAGCCTCGAAAACAGTAAACAAATAAGTCAGTATATATCTTCAGTTAAATAGTTTATTTGAGTCTGGTGGATTCGAGATGACAAAGTGGCATTCGTATGCTTCTGTAAAATAAAATATTTGATCCACTTGGCCTTCTAGGTCCAGTTGTTTTATATGCAACACTTTTTATTAGGCACCTCTGGTCTACTGGGTTGGGTTGGGATGAAGAAATCCCGGATAACCTTCGCAATAGGTGGCTTGAGTTTGAATCTGAGTTGCCTCTTCTCAAGTTAGGTAATGGCCTCTGCAAGCGTTGAAATCTATGGAATTCTACAATCTTCCCAAACAACATAATGTTGTTTCATTAGTCTCAATATCTAAATCGGTAGATAACCCTTTGAATATTTTTATTCATCGTTCAATAAATTGCTGCGTAGTATGTGTTTCGTATTGAGTTTTCTCCGCTTGTCATCCTTTTCAAAGGAAACAAAAGAAATAACGCCCAGTGATAAATATCTGAGAAATATATAATCAGAATCGTCCAAACAATTCATTTCAAGGAAATGATCGGTGCTTTGAAATCCAATAAGGTTGTTCCTAATAGTTTCCGCAAATTATCACCGTTTTTGAATGATTTCAGTTGTATAAAAGTAGGTGGTCTAGAGTTACTAGCCAGATAAAACCATTTATTAATACTGGCTTCGATTATGCTGGACCATTTCATCTAACACTAACCAGACATCGCGGAATTAAAACACAAAATTCTCACGTATGTCTTTTTATTTGTCTAGCCACTAAGAATATTCACTTGGAACTAGCGTCGGGAATCCGGTAGATAAATATCTACCACCACATTTCTAGATGCTATGAAAATATTTTTGAGTCGTCGCGGATACGTTCGAAAGATATATTCGGATAATGATACCAATTTTGTAGGCAGCAAAAAGTATCTGGATGAATTATACAGTTTAATTCATTCTTCCGACTATGAAGAAGGCTTGAAAGCTTATTTATTATCTGAGAGGATAAGTTGCACATTCAATACGCCACTGGCACCTCATATGGGTGACCTATGTGAAATTAATGTAAAAAGCATGAAAACACATTTCTTCAAATCGATTGGTTCCCAAATACTTTGTTATAAAGAATTTATAACTGTTTTAAGTCAAGTTGAAGCTCTGAATAGTAGACCCTTGTGTAGTTACGTTTCTGATAATCCGAACGACCCCCTCATGTTAACTCCATCTCATTTTTTCGCTAACCACATTGCAACACGTACTGTCGTATGATGTTTTGAAAGATAATTTCAATAGAATGAATCGGAAACAATTATTACATTTATAAAGGACCAGTTGTGAAATTATGTTCTCTGCCCACGCAGTAATAAAACGGGTTAAAAATGTTTGCTATCAATGCATTTCATCTGATTTGTTTTATTTAGTTGTTTTCTTAATTTTTTGTAATTTTTTTTTTCAATTTCAATTCATTTTTTGTTTGGAAAAATTGAAATTTTTCAAAGTTGGGAAAGAATGTTTGCGCCGCCAATGAACATTTTGGTTTATATCGTGGGCGACGCAGTAAAACACACGAAGTAAAAACATATGACTTCTTCATGTGTATCATTGAATTAAATTAATTGTAATTCAGTATTAGTTTCGACTCCGCTGAGATTAGTTTTTCTATAGTTTGATAATATTACCGCATATAAATTTTTTCCGCAAAGTGTTATTGGTTTACACGAATTCACATAATTAAGTGTTTTGTCACAAGGCATGATTGGATTTATGAGGAAGAATAGGAGATATCATCTGTTCTCCATCATTCAGGTCGCAATGAATTCTTAATATAACCATCCGATTTTCCATTACCTATCCTCCAAAGTCTTCCTGTTGTCCACAAAAGAAGGAGCGTAAGCAAACTAAAGAATTCATAAAAGTCTTTCGCTGAAAATTGGTGAGTGTATATTTGGGCCCAATAATATATTCATTCATTCCTATAGTCTGCTAAATAATATATTTTGTATAGCAAAGGAGCATTTTGGTTAAACTCTTCTTACCATTAAATGAGCCAAAGCTCAAAGAGTTAGCAAATACCTTTCAAGCTCAAAAAACCGAAAATCTCTAGTTATTCGTTCTCAATGGTTATTACCCCCCTCGAATTCTTGGAATATAAAGGTCCCCCTTTTGTAGGTGATTGCATTTTCGAGACTTTTGAGTGCTGCAAAATGTGTTGTCATCACCTCAAATTTCGACAATCGTTTTGATGAAGGAATTATCGAGGATGGGTCATTTTGCTGACGCTTCTTTAAACACTATTTCCCAGATTACCATTTCATGTCATCCCACTTCTTCTGCTTGAAGAATGTCTGCATTCACACATTCACACACATTTAAAATATTTTTTCTCAGTAGATCACCTGCATGACTATCAGTTTGAAATTTGAGGTTTAGAATTAGGGCCAAACATGAACACCCTGTATGTATGAATGAACTTATCGGATGAGCTCCTTGGCAGTATTGGCGCAGTCAGGAACACAGTTTTGTGCGACTATAAAATGAAAGTCATGAAATCAAAGTAGAAATTTTTATTTATTTGTAAGGTTCATTCTGCTAGATTATCATTAACAAGAAGTAAGATTTTCCGGTTTTTATCGAATGTGATTAGGTAATATTAAGATATTTCGAGGTGCCTGATAAATGAATTCAACTTTTATTCATAATTAACCTGAATATATAGGTTGTTTCACGAGTCGTTGGGAATAGCCTAATGGTGAATGCAGGACATATAGGCCTTTCAGAAAAATTGTTTGTTTTGTATCCGAAGACCATTGGTTTCGGAGATACGGGGTGTTTCATGAACATTGGCCTAAATTTGCGATAGCTATAATTTTGGAATGCAACGTTCGCTTTTGATCAAATTTTCGTTCGTTCACTTCAGGATGCTCTTTCAAACAGTTCATGAGTTATCCATAATTTCCGGGCAGTATTTAGAATATCTTGATTTTTTTCTCAAGCCCCAAAATCTATATTTTATCACATTTCTCACAGAAATTTCGTCATTGCCATGAGAAACTGCATATGCTATTCTAAAGAATTCAATTTTCACTTTGCAACGGCACACTTGTCACAAGAGAATAGGAACCGGACGAATTCATGCTTTATTAAGTTTTTCGAAATTAGGCCCTGTTTTTATCCCTTTGATGATAATATTTATTGTCTTTTGCCGAGATTTTGAACTTTAATGTATTTTGTTCAAGTTTTGTCCATTTTGAAACCTCAGTTCGCACCGAGTTGGCCTGAAAAAGTGATTCAAGCAAGCATTATCAAGCTAAGAATTTTTTTGGAATTTCATTTTGAGTTTACACGTGAGTCAATTCTCTCTGAAACACAAAAAAATTTGTCTTTGACTTTGCATGGCACACTTGTCACCAGAGATTAGGAATCGGACGAATTCATGCTTTATGTAAGTTTTTCGAAATGCAGCCGTGTTTTTATCCCTTCGGTGATAATATTTATTGTCTTTTGCCGAGATTTTCAATTATTTTGAATTCTCTTCAAGTCCTTTTAATTTTGAAACCCCAGTTTCCATTAGTTGTGCGTGAAAAAGTGATTGAAAGTATGCAAAACCGAGCTATCAAAACTTTTGAAATTACATATTGAATTTTGATGTGAATGATGTGAACCCTCTTGGAAACTTAAATCCTTAAGTGTATTGGCTGCTCAAAAGAAATAAGTAGGTGAATTTTCAGAATGTGTCAAATGTTGATTATTCTTATCCCATACACGACGAGTTCTGTTATTGAATACCCTACCCAACTTCTCCTCAGTTCTTCATCTCCTTGTTGTAATTTTTGGACATCTTGGTACTAAAAATATTTTTTTTTGTTTTAATGTTCGGTAGACTCTAGTATGGGTGATGTTCAGAGCGTATCTTATTCTTCGGGTACTTGTTGGATTTAGAGATAGCGGATCCAAAATTTCTTGTTTTTGAACTGGTTAATTTACTAGACCCTCATTACGTTTGGCAACATGAAGGAATCTTTCATGTTTTAACAGGTAAATACTCACATTGGCTAACGTTCTTCTATTAATAATAATAATAATAACAGCTCTTTATTCCAAAATCAATTAGTACTTCAAAAGAAATAACAAAAGAAACGGAATAGTGTCATGAAGAAAACAAAATTAGCTCCTCAGCCCCAAATATTCGTCCATGCTGTATGGTTCCAAGTTCAACAGTAATGAAAAAATCTTTCTCTTAAAGACTTTGAGATCATCTATCTGTTGGATTTCTATTGGAAGTGTATTGAATAACTTCAGACATCTATACTCTAATTGCCTTTGGGTCGTAGTCAAGTTACACTTTGGGAAATTATATGTAGAAGATCTTGTAGCATATCTAGTTTTGAGATTGAGGTGTTGATCAAATAGATATCTATGTTTATGGAGAAATAGTAAGCATTCCTGAATATATAGTGCTTGTAGTGTCAAAATTCCCAGCCTCTTGAAAGAACCTCTACATGACTGATTGTATGTTAACTTGTTCATTACTCGTATTGCTTTCTTCTGTAGAATGAACAAGGGCAATATGTTTCCGGAACCATAGAAAACTACACCAAATCTCAGTTTCGCCTCTATGGTTGCATGGTATACTGATTTCAAGACCCTTGCATCCAAATATTTGGATATTACCCTGAAAGCATAAATAGACGATGTCAACTTGTCACAGAGATATTCTACGTGTTGCTTCCAACCAAGTTCTCCATCAATATACAATCCCAGAAACTTTGTGCATTGTGATGTTTCGTATTTGCAGTTTTTCAAAGTTATTTTCCCAGATATTTCCATCTTAGAATTTGGTGGGTGGAAAAACATCATACCTATTCGTTTTGTCTGCATTCAGGACCATGTTGTTTCCAGCGAACCATTTCTCCGCAGTTTCTAGCACTCCCTCAACCAAGGTTCTCAGATCTGGCCAGAGTGACTCCACTACTAGAAGATTGGTGTCATCCACATAATTCACATTTGCTATGCGACCGTCTTGCCATGCGACCTGAAGACCAAAATCATTCATATAAATGATGAAAAATAAAAGTCCTGCTATACTTCCTTGTGGAACTCCAAGTTGCAGTTTTTCTTCATTTGATCTCACTCTGTTACCATCCTTCCATATCTCCACTAATTGTGTTCTATTTTCGAAATAGGACTTCACCCAATCTAGTGCTGGTCCCCTGATTCCATAACATTCCAATTTCTGGAAAAGTCTCTTGACCTCAAGACAATCGTAAGCTTTCGAGAGATCAAGAAATATTCCAAGTGACAAATTTTTATCTTCAAATGCATCTGTGATCTTTTTTATGAACTGGTAAATGGCAGTTTGTATAGATTTCCCTTTCAAGTATCCATGTTGGTTAATATTTTGTTTTCAATTAGAAATTCCATTATTTGCTTGCAATATGCCTGCTCAAAAACTTTCGATATAGAGGGCAAAATACTAATTGGTCTGTAGTTCTCAAATTCATTTTCATTTCCTCGTTTATGAATTGGTCTTACCACGGCTGTCTTCAACTTTTCTGGAAATACACCCCTTTTAATTGAGTTGTTAAGAATAATCTGAAGTGGTTCCAAAATTTCTTCCATTGTTTGTTTTATGATGCTGTTGGAAATTCCATCAATTCCACAGGTGTGCTTATTTTTCAAGTTTCTTATTATGCTTTCAAGTTCTTTCAAGCTTATAGGTTTCAAATAAATGGATTTATTCATTTCCTCAATCCCACTCAAAACACTTATGGTAGATGAGTTTCCTTTAGTCATATTAACAGCATGATCGACAAAGTGTTTATTCAACCTATTGGAAATATCATTCAGGTTACCTTTCATGGGGAAATCACGTTCTTTTTGTTGATTTTTCAGAGAGTTTACAACTGACCAAGTTGCCTTGATTTTATTGTCAGAATTCTCAATTACTTTTTGGAGAAAGTTTTTCTTGCGTTCAATGAGTAGTTCATCGAATTTGCGTTTGAATTTATTATATTCGTCCTTAAAACTTGCATCATTTCGACTACAAATCAATAGTACATCCAATTTATTCTTTATTTGCTGTAGCATTGGATCTCTTGATGTTATGTTATTTCTTTTTCTCTCTGGTTATTTCCTGACAGGGCATGCTTCATTTAGATGTTTGAGGAATGTATAATGGAATAAATTGAACTGTTTGTTGACATCATTGATACGTTCTAAGTAGCCCCAATCTTGATCACTTAATGCAGTTTTCAGTTTATTTATATTTTGCTCTGAATATATTCTCTTCCAAATAAAATTTTGCCTTGGTTCATGCCATTTTAAAGTGATAGTTTGAGCTCTATGATCGGATATATGAGTGTCCAATACTTGTGTGGTGTATGGGCAGCTGATATTGGTGTAGATTCCATCAATACAAGTCGCAGTAGTTCTTGTGATTCTTGTGGGTTCAAAAATTACCTGTATGATGTTATAGGAATTAAGGAAGGTTACCCATTCAGTTTTCCTCATTGAGTCTTTCAACATATCGATATTGAAGTCCCCGACCATTACTACTTGTACATTTTCATTTTCAAACTTATTCAGGAGCAGATTCAGTTTTTCAATCATTATATCTACATTTCCATCATTATATACATTGATGAAAATTACCTTCTCATATTCTATTCCAGCACATTCGAAGGAACCTTTTACAGATTCCCTACTAATATCTTTCCGTTCCTTCATTTTCAGGTTTGTTTGTACATAGATGGCTACTTCCCCATGTTCTCCATGTTGTCTACAATATGTTGCTTTTAGTGTAAAGTTTGAAATTTTATAATTTTGTAATTCTGATTCTGTTTTCCAGTGTTCCGATAAACACAAAATCTTGATATTTTTATTTTCATTAGTGATACTTTCAATTTGCTCTACAGAGTTTCCAATAGATCTAATGTTTTGATGCATTATAGTGGGCCGTTACTAAAAATCTTCGAAGTCTATTTTCTGATGTAGGTATTTCTTCAACAGTAAAACCTTCTTCTTTGCAGCCTGGTTTGTTCTCAATGTACTCCTTGATTTTTTGTTCTGTTGACTTCCTATTCACTCTATAGAGATAAATCCACAATTTCTTCGTTGGACCATTAAAATCTGCATGTCTTTGACCTGTGCCAATATTTTTGTTGAGATCGGATCTTTTGGGTCTTTTTCTTCTAACTGTGATGAAATCATTATTATCCTGTTGTTGTAAAATTTCCTGGGATGTCGTATTATTTTTAGAGGTGTTCGAGGACGGAATGAGTTGTTTTTGTTCGATCACAGGCTTTGTTGTTGTTTGGTTAGGAAATCTCTGAAGATATTCTCGCACTGCTGCTCTGGAATTGTCATTGTAAAAACCATACACAAATATAATATCGCAATATTCACAATTGGTGTAAGTTTGGTTCATAGTTCTAATTTTGAATTAAAATAAGACTACCTCTGATTTTGACAGCCGAACCTATTGAGAAGAATAGAACATCTTCTCATGAAATCAATTAACACAAATATTCAATAATTGAATGAAGCCATATTTTTTGCGCAGTAAAAGTCAAAATTTTTTGTGTTTCAGAGCGAATTTACTCACGTATTACATTTTTCAAGAGGGTTTACTACATTTGAACATCAATTCAAAATGTAATTCCCAAAAAATTCTTAGCTTGATAATGCTTGCCTCAATCTCTTTTTCAGGCACACTCGGTGCGAACTGAGGTTTCAAAATGGAAACTTGAACAAAATTCAATATGGTTCAAAATTTCAGCAAAGGACAATAAATGTCATCACCAAATGGATAAAAATTTACTCAAAGAGTTTGAAAAATAATCAAAACCGTCCGCTCCTATTACATGAATATATTAACGATGACAACACCACCAGACTGCGCTCTAGTAAGGAAAGCCAAAGAACAAGTGGAAGGAAAGACGGAACAACGAACCATATACCATAGTGCAATCAATATCATGCATTGAAAAAACTCCACCAGGATCTGACTTGCCCCGAAAACCATGGGCTACTCTTAATAGAATTAGAACTGGTCATGGAAACCACAGGTGGAAAATGGCTCGTTTTCCAGAGTGCTTCGATTGATAATAATAGATTTGTTATTAAATTGTGAACTGGAACTTATATTCTGTACAATGCCATAAATAGTGAGTATTACTGATAATTGTTTCTTGATATGTCAACTTCCTATAACTGTCCTATATATCCTAAGCATTATTTTGAATATGGTCAACAGGTGTTCCAACAAATAAAGTTTCGATGTCCAGTATTGCACCCAATAACTCTTTTTAAATTTTTATATTACAACTTGATTAATTCTTGATTAAACTTAACTGCCCAATAAATTTGTTCACCCTACATACTGCAGTCGTGAAAAGCTGAGTCGAAGAGACATTCAATCATTCCTGCAGAAATTGGATCCAGGAATGACGACTCATTAATATGCTTCTTCTTGCCCGAATTCTTCCCAGCATCATCAGCCGCAACAAGCCTTTTTTATCTGCCCGTCATGTTATCCAAATATTTACGTTTCCATGTTTTCCTGGTACACATCGTTGTTTTCTCCCGAATATCTGAATAAAAACCCATTTTATGATTTTTTGAAACGGGTTTTCCTGTGAAGCCTCATCTCATCCCATCTCACACGCATATTATTTTCTTCTTCTTCTTCTACTTCTTGGAGATCTGTCTCTGTTTTCAAACAGAGTATTTCAAAAAGAGGTGATCCTCTCTCTTGGATAGATAAGAAACTGACAAATAATAGGGGTTTGTTCTGAAAAAAAAATATTTTGTTACAACATCCGTATTCAAGATACAGAGCGTTGAAGAAGAATGAAATAACCACATTTTTTACGATTTTGCCAAAACTTATGGCCACATTGTAATGAAATTTCATACGATGATGTTTTTGAATGTGATACATCTGATGAATTCGTTTTTATGTCTGACTCTCAAAGAGGGTGCCAATTAAACGGTTGGTATCAAGTTGTTTTGAACATAATTTATTTTATATTAGATTTATGAAGCTAAATTTCGAGCGAACTTGAGCATCATTCAGTTTTTCACCAAAAAGGTAATTTTGATAAAATTCAAAACTGTGTACTGTTTTCGGAATTTTTAGATTTGAAAATTATAAAGTTATAACCAATCTTGGTATTGATAAAGTCATTAATTATTATTATTGTTATTATCAAGAAAAAAGTTAACGCTTTGAGGAAAAGCTACCATCAATAATACATAAATATAATAATTTATTTATTATTATTATTATTAATCAGTAAGCACGATAGACACCACTACACATTGATAGAAGGTCTCATAGTCGGTTGAGTAACCATTTCCAGACGCGATGGACTGGTAGAAGTGTAGAAGCTCCGATTCATTGCCCTACTCGGTCATGCGAGTACAATCCCATGGATTACACAGTTTGGCCGTACTTCAAAGAAAAAATTTAATTTCAGTAAAGAAACAAGAAACACTCTTCATCAACACAAGTCCTTATTTCACATAAGAATAAGAATAATTTATTCATGCTATTACACAAGTGTTTACATACGTCAAATATACGAAAGAGAAAAACAAAAATTAAATTCACAGAATTTCCATAATATCATCTGAAAGAAAGTCACTCAGAGAATAGTAACATTTTTTGCTAAAATAATCTTACGCTTGAACTCTTTTATAGGCAAAATCCTCACAGTGATTGGCAACTTATTGAATAGCTTCGGACCGAAGAATGTCACACCACACTTCATCCTGTCTATACGATGAAAATCAGTATAAACGATTTTCTCTGTAAACTAAAGATACGTTTTGTATTAGGGTCATGACCCCAGCATAAAATTCCATATGAGATTTTAGATTCAATAAAAGCGTGATACACTGTCAGTAGGACTTTTTCAGAAACCACACCCACCAAAGACCTCAAAGCAAACACTCTGGAGGATATACACTCACATACTTTATATATATGAGAAACCCAAGACAGCTTAGAATCAGCAGAAACACCCAGAAAATCTACCGAGTCAGAAGAATTCAGACCTCCCAAATCTGTCATGGAAAAATACAAGAAATTAGTCTTGGACTCATTAAGGTTTAGTTGATTACTGAAAAACTATTCAGAAATCGATGTAAGAGTGTCACTCATCATGCACTCTAAACGGTCTTTACATGCTGCTCTCTTCAAAACTGTGGTGTCATCAGCGAAAAGCACAAGATCAGCGTTAGGATCACAACTGTTAACATCATTGATGTATATAAGAAGTAGAAGTGGCCCCAGAACGGAACCCTAAGGTAGACCAAATACAACATCTGATAAATTGGACAAAACACCATCAAAATCAACACATTGTTTTCTGTTGCCTAAATAAGAACCAATCAGATCAATAGTCCCTGATGAAATTTATATCGTTTGAGCTTGTGAAGAAGAATGTCACCCGAAACACAATCGAAAGCTTTGTTCAAATCGCAAGAAAAGCACCAACAAACTGTCCTTCTTTAAACCCTTCATTTATAACTTTCATTAGTTCTATTATGGCAGATGTTGTCGAGAGGCAGTTCCTAAAGCCAAATTGCGATTTATTAAAAGACCATTTTCATCAAAGTACGAGGTTATTTGTTGTGAATAACTTTTTCGAGAATTTTTGAGAAGATAGGTACTATTGACTATCGGGTCCCTTTTTGTGAACAGGCACGACCCTCGAAATCTTTAAAATATTGGGAAAAATGCTATCTCGAATGCACAGATTCAACAACTCAGTAAGTGGACAAACAATTTCATCAGTTAAGGACTTGACAATTTTACTAGAAAAGCCATAATAATCACGACTCACCATATTTTTCAATTTTCCTATAATGCCCTCACAGATGCTTCCGATACTGGAGAAAATCTAAGTTGCAATACATTCAGATCAGTTTCAATCATGGACCAATAATCATCCATAAAATCGGTCGGAGACTTATTGGTTGGCGGTTTATTATCTACAATTTTACGTGGTATATCTACGAAAAAGTTGTTGAAATCGTTTGCGGTAATTTCAGTTTTATGAGGGATATGTTTCTTTGAGATGTTAGCACCATTTTTAACGACATTCCATATAGATTTGGAATTATAATTATTTAGTCTTATATAATTATCATTAGAAAGTTTTTTGGCTATTTTTAGTTCATTGTATTTAGTTGCTTGTATTTTTTTTTTCAGAAAATGTTAGATCCATACAATTTTTCAAAAATTTTACGAACATCTCAAATTTCATGTTAGTACTGATATTGTTATAATAAACAAATTCCCAACATATATCTCTCACTATGAGTTTCATTCTGTAGATACCATATTGAGTCTACAAATAGTAACTTTACTCACCTTATTTATATGAGAGTCGACAACAAGATTCATCTCGATTCCCAAATGGTCCGAAAACCTTGAATCAACAACGGAACCCGTATTGTCCTCATCAGTAACGAAAATGTTATCTAAACAGGCAGAACCTCTAGTACTTTCAGTTATTATCCCGTGTAACCCATAAGTAGAAAAGATATCGAGTATGGCAGACCTATTACTACTCTCCACAAGAAAATTTATATTAAAGTCTCCCAGAACAACGATTTTATACCCACGTCCCACAATTATTAGCTCTAAAACACCAGAAATAACCTCTAAAAACTTGTCAAAATTTCCCCGTGGAGGCCGATAAACAGTTATAATAATAATTTTGAAAATTCTGGACTGAACCGCACATAACTCAATCTTCATCTCCAATGATTTTGAGTTTACATCAACTCTGGGAAAAAAATGTTCAGCATGGGAAATTTTAACAGCAGCCGCCACACCACCATGAATATGTTGCGTACGCGAGTAATGAGAAACAACAACATAGTTTGATATAATTATTTGTTCCAATTCACATGTTGACATCCAATGCTCACTTATTAAAAAAATTTTATGAAACAAATCGAGAGCTTCTATTTGCTCTATGTTATTCCGAAGACATTGTACATTGACATGTAAAATTCTTAATATCGATACATTACTTGAACAAGGCATCAAACCATTATTATTACTAGAATTAACCGAATTATCCATTATTTTTTCCCGAGATGCTTTCCCAGCTTCACAAAAAGAATTATTAAAATTGAATGGTCTAATCAACGCACCTGTTGGCCAGAAGTACCTATCATTCAACAAATTGTTTAATTCCTGGGTTGGTGCACCTATACTGAAAGCAGAATTAGAACCAAGAGTGTTTAACTTCTTGATGACGATTTTCTCATGATCTTCCAAGTTACTTTAATACGCTAAAATTTGATCCTCTTTAATATCATCAGCGATTCTTCCCAAGTATAGCCATTGTTTTCTGGGCGCTCCCAAAATGATGTGTTTATCTTGTTTAGGTGCATTAAATCCTGTACAAATTGTTTCATTTTGTTTCCTTCGTTTGGATGTCACCATTGTCCACTCACCATTACCATGAGAAGTAGACGTTTTCTCGTTGCACACATCGGAAAATCGAATCGATGGGTTATGTTTATGTTTGTGTTCATATGTGATGTCATCTGCCTGTTTATCTCCTGCACCTTCTTTACTATCAGATACTCTGTTGCCGGGCATTTTTAATTCTTCAGGCACATTGTGGAAACCTTCCTGTGTATTACAACGTTTTACAGTTCTTTTGTTCCAGTTCAATGAGTTTAGAGGAGGCTCGGCAACATCGATTCGTTTGATTTCATTATTTTCATTTTCCTTGAATATATTTTTTATTAAGTATTACTGTGATGAAATTGTAATCTGTTGATTTGAAACTGATCTCTCCAGTTCACCTATCAATCTATTGAGACAATCAATAGATGAATTTCCTTTCTTTTTTTTTAATTGAATGAGTTGGCTTTAGACCTCTGGTCATGCAACCAGTCACAATTCCAAGAATTTCCTTTCTAGCACACTTCAAGTCATTTTCGGTTCGAAATAAACTTAATTTTAACACCTGTGATTGTTGACTTTCACCATCAAATTCTTTTAAAGTATCCATAGATTCAAACTGCGTGTTGTATCACTCACTTAAGCACCCTCAAGAATCTTCCTGGATAAAATTATATCAATTAACATGTTCTTCGTGAAAAGATTCAGTTCGCGCATTGCTTGCTCGATACCTGCCATCGTGACGGTCAGATATCGTATGATACTCTATGCCTTGGTCAAAATAAGTGACTTGGCCGTTTCGTAACTATAAGAACTATTCTTTAACAAAAAAGTTATGAACAGCGAATGAATTTTTCACCTCACGCTCACGTGGCGAGAGAGATACGGCCAAGTCACTTATTTCGACCAAGGCATAGAGTTTGTGAAATAATGACTTGTGAAGATGAAGAGTATAGAGTTAGCAGCTTGGCTCTACTTAAGATCTGATGAATTTTTGACAATGTTAGAAATGAGGCATCGTCTTGGTTATATTTAACATGAAAATATTTTTTTGGTTGGATTTTCTCTAACCAATCTATCCATCTCATTTTCCACTTTTTCTTTCAGAGCAAAAGCTATCTGTCTAGGTTTGAAAAATGTCGGTATCGAACCTTTTTAAGTTTCAAATTAATTTTTTCTTTCTTAAATAATCCCACATTATTTGTGAAATCATTCATTTATTAACAGATAGGGTTCAATTTGTAAAAATAAATTAGTTTTCTAGTAAAATGAGAAACATCGAATGTAGAATACCTTCAGGAACAGTAATGGGACCAATCTTATTCTTAGCTTACATAAATGATTTATTACTGATGGGGAAGAAGGGAGAGGTCATTAGTTTTGCGGATGACACTGCCATATTGTACGAGGGAAATTCTTGGCAAGAATTAAAATCCGAAGCTGAAAACGACCTTTACAAAATAAAACAGTGGTTCGAGATAAATAAATTAACAATTAACGTAAAAAAAACAAAATACTTACCATTTACGTCCTATGAGTCAGGTCTTCCGAACTTAGGTCCCCTGAGAGTCAATTGCTGCACGGTAATACCTGAAACTGATTCCATCAAATATCTTGGAATTACAATCGATAGACATCTGAAATGGAACATACACATAGATATTTTTAAGAAAAAGAAAATTCTTTGCCTTTACGAAGGCACATCGAGAACATTTTTGAAACATAGATGAATTCAAAATAGTAATCATCGAAATGAATACCATTTTCAATTCCCAGGCTCAGAGATCTTTTGTCATGAGGTTGGAGAAATGATATTAGATAATTTGGTGAGAAAATTAAGATGCCTTCTGTCAAAAGATTTCCTGAAAAAGTACCTGGAAATAGATAAGCTAATGCTTATACAGGGTGAGTCGGGAGGAACGGACCAAACTTCAGATGTGTATTCTATAGCTCGAAATAATATAAAAAAACTCATATGTTGTTATCCGATTTTCATTTGTTCTCAAACTATAGCGTCATTATAAAAAACAACATTTTCTATATTAAAATGGTTTCATTTATAGCATTATTTTAATAAATGCACGAAAATCCCGCCATTAACCTCGAAACACATTCGTCTGGGAAGGGCTCTCGATGGTTTTCTGTTTGATTCGTGGTTTTCTTTAAAAAGCAATGCCGTATTTCTAATGCGTCGAATTAGAGCATCCCGAGTGTCAACTTTAACTTTGTATACCTCGTTCTTGAACCAGCCCCACAGACAATAGTTCAATGGTGTGAGGTTTGGAGATCTTGGAGGCCAACTAATACGACCACAGCGACCAATCCATAGTCCGAGAAACTCTTGAACTGAATATTGGTTGACCTTATTTAAATATTCTAATTACCCTATAGTTTGAAAACAAATGAGAATCGGATAACAACATATGAGTTATTTGGAATTATTTCGACCTGCAGAATACACACCTGAAGTTTGGTCCGTTCCTCCCGACTCACCCTGTATATAAAGCTCTGTGCCAGTCGCTGATAAATTATGGAATTATTGCCTGGGGTGGGACATATAAATGTCAGATGAAAAGAGTGGAAGTGGTCCAGAAATGGTTGCTCCGTGTGATCTACGGAAAGCCACATTTGTTTCCTTCGGACGAATTATTTACTATATCACATGCACTGAATCCTCACCAATTATTTGTATCCCAGATGTTTATATCCATCTGTTCTGGAAAAATTGAAATGGCAATCAGAAAAACCGAATGCAGTTACAGAACTAGGAGTAAGGGAAGCCACGTCACTCCTAGAGCTGAAAGGAGAATTGGACAAAGATGCTTCACATACCACGCATTTATAACATGTTCCCGAAGGACCTGAAAGACATAAGGCATATTAAAAAACAGAAGAATGTCATAAGAAGATGGATAATAGAAAAATGAGGAAAGCATTTCCAATCAATCATCAACTTATAATGGTGATCCAACGATTCCTCCTACCTCGTGCCGATGCTCTGGAGGTCCCCGTCTACGTCACTGGTAGTACATGGTTGCACATAGTTATCACAGTGATTTCGATACTTCAGGATATTTAAATTTTTTATTTGTTTTGTTATTTGAATATTGGATAGGATTTAATTTGAAAAGTGGCTACACTAACAATGTTTATGTTTTAATTGTATATCGCGTACAGGCCTTAGCCTCTGCGATTCATGTTTATGTAAAATAAACTATTATTATAATTATCATTATTCGGAAATTCCGAGGGAAATTTTCTATGAAAATTTTGGAGATATATCCGTTCATCTGAAAGTTCCATCTTCTTCATGCTTGAAGTAAATTTGTTAAGAAAATCTCGGCTTAATGGGGGTTGTCCTCCATTTTCTATAATATACAGAAATAAATTTTCCAACTTACCGCTATATCCAATACAAATATCGATTTTCCCCAAAGGATGAATTTTCTTGCCGTCATAAATTCGAAATATTTCGGTACATGTAACGTTAGGTCTGAAAAGATATCCCTTCTGGAATTTTATTAATAAATACATCAATAAAAAAGGATCTGCATTTAGAGTATGAATTTTCATAATTCGTACATCACAATAAATTTTTAAAAAGCTATTTTTTTTGCGCACCTAATATAAGATCGAAAATATAATGCGTTCGTATTCAAATTAACGAAGTTCATTTATTTTCATCCTTAGTACGAAATATTGAAAACAATTTGAATATAATGTCTCTTTTCCTGTGAAACAGAAATTTTTTACAGAAAAAGTTTCGATCATTTCCAAATATTTTAGAAAATAAAAATGTAATAGCACATTTTCTAGATCGATAAAATAACAAAATTTGGTTATATCTTCAAAACGTGAAACGATTTCTACCCATGATATTTTCACGAAAATCGAGCCCAGAATTTCTGTCATCGTTTTATACTATCAGAGACAGCCATAATCAAGCAATTTGGGATACCCAGACGGCACAGAAATATTCCATGCATATTCAATGAATATACCGCTGGCATATTGAGATATTCCAAACATATTCCAAATCTCCCAGGGCATAAGCCTGGCAGATAGCAGGAATATCCAAGGTAACCATGAAACATCTGCCAGGAATATCCGATGATCTTCAAAAATATATCCATGGCATATGCCATACAGATTCATCTATGAATATCTCCCTTACATATATGCTAGCAATATCTTTTTATCTCCTGATTTGTCCATGCCATATGCTGGTAATATCTTTGTATATATTTAAATATATGTAAATTTTTGTAGCGGTACTAGATAATAATGCATTGATTAGATTGTTTCAAAAAAATTTATTACAGTTTTAAGAATATTTAGTACAATAACAATAATTAACAAAATTATCATATTAAATTATAAAAATGAACATAAAGTAAAAATATAAATATAAATCAACTAGGTATTTTACAAAACAATACAAGGCATATGAACTAAGAATAAGTAAAAATTAACATTTGATGAATTAAACTAAAAAATAGGGAAAACACAATGAGGTAATATTTTAAATGATATAAATATTGAACTGTGAACTTCAATTATTTGGTTTGTGAACTAGAGTCGATTTCGATTGACTGGTTCTTGGTTGGTTCATAGATTGGTCCGTCAGTTTTGGACCAACCGCATTCGAATGACATTCTGGTGACGTCTCAAATCAGATGTTTCTCCAAAATTTGAACAGAATTCGAAAGTGCAGTTCGTTTGACGTTGTCATTTATGAACCGAGCGGTCAACCGTTAACCAACAAAACAGCCATTCGAAATCGACTCATCAGATTATGGGTCGGTTTCACAAATCGAATTACTCGTTTTGAAATTTCTACGAATCGTGGTGGCTCCAGTTAATTAAATGGTACTAACAAAGTTTTGTAAAACCGACCTTATATCTATATATCAGCACCTCAGAGGTAAAGTGTGTTAAGTCACATTTTTTCAGACACGACCTATCTAGAATATTGGATTCACATTAGTAAATTCTAGCTAGTGGAACACATTTTTGACTCCCTAGGTTTATGAAGACGCCAAGTAATGGCAGTACACATTCTTTGAAACAATTATTGAACTGAAAAATCTCTCATTTGTCTAATTTTGATATTGTGACTTGACACACTTAACCTTTGTGGTGCTGATATAGATATCCGTGTTTATAACATCCCAGGCCTTCCAATTCCCAGTCTCCAGCCCCTTCTATCAACACCCATTCTCCCGGTCTCTCAGACATCGTCTTCTGTATGCCGCTCATCCAGGTAGCTTTTGGTCTTCCTCGCCTTTTTCCTTCTATTGGTACCTATTTCACAGCAAGTTGGGAATTCTTTGATTTTGGCCCTGAAAAAAACCAGTGATTCTAAGATTTTCAAGATAAGAGGCTGTCTACTGCTATAGTAATAGTGGAATCTGTTCTGATTATTTAATATTTATAAACTTACTTTGAATTTTAGTAGGCAGTGTTGGCAATTTATATCGAGGCAACTTTCCTTCTCGAAGACGATCCCTCTTTTTGATTTTTAGGGCCTAAATCCGTATTGATGCCACTACTATTTTCGACCTGTACAGCCTTTTTGCTTGCAGGAACAAAATTACGATATACAGCTTGGGTGAGACTTACTACACCCAAGAAGCTCCTCCACTCATGCTCTTGTAGTTTTTACGTTTGGATTGAAAGCAAAATTTTGGTTAAGCTATCTGCACAACGTGGAGCCATTTTTCAGTAACAAATTTAGTATTTTCATTCTGTTTAAGAACCTCTGAAAATATTAATAAAACATAAAATGGGTTTTATGATCACTGAAATTATTTATATTATACCTTTGAGAACATTGCACAATTTTATTAGGGATGAAAAGTTAGTTTTTGCCTTTTTCCCAACAAAACTAAAATATAGGAAATATCCTTTCTATCACTTCCTCACTCTAAAGTCCTCAATTCTTTGACCTGAAAAAACGTAAATACACATAACCAAAGATAAAGCACTGACAAATGATTGGCATATTACGAAAACCTTTTTCAAGCATTCCAAATATATAAGAGTACCTACCAACGCTGATATTCACGCTCCTACAGTCATGCTCTTGTCTGTCTGTCTTATCTTTTATCATCTGCTCGGCTGCATCACAAACTCTTTATCACATAATACTCAAACAATAACATATTTTCAACTCCACACACAATTTAATAATTTTTCAATAAGACTCTTTCAACTCATGGAGCTCCATAAGTCATGTCACCACCGTGACGTGACGACCATTTTGGAAGTTTGGAACGCCAAACTGAAACTGCTAATCACAGAACACAAATAACCTCAATCCAAGACCACAAAACAAAAATATGAATATATTGACTGAAAACGTCGTGACGTAACAATGTTTTTTTGTTTACATCCATAAGAAAAAGTCAAATCTCAGTAAAATCGAAATTTGATATTTTTATCGGTAAATTCAGGGAACGAAATTGCAGGAGTTAAGAATGGGTAGAGGCCAGAAAATAGTTAATTTTATTTATAAAGGAGTATTTTTATTCCTGTAGAGAAATAATGTCATTGGTATTTCTGTCAGATATTTTGATAAAATTCAAGGAAATATCTAGAATATCATATATTGTTTTTCCATTTATTGAAAATATATATTTGATCTCTTTCCTATAAGATAAAAATCATAATGGACCTTTTTTTCTGTTTCATCGAACATTTCAATTATTTAAAAAGTCACTCGACTCTCAGTCGATATACGATATAGTATAGCATGACCATTTTTCACAAATAAAAACGTTTAATTTGTTGCCTGCTCTTTCATTTCATTGTATCAATCATATAAATAAATTACAAATCATTGATTCCATTGTTTACTCAGTTTAATAAATAAGATCAAATTATTAAGCGAATGAAAGTGTTATTTTTTAACTTGAATCCAACTATAATTAACTTGATGATAACTGCGATTCCTCGAAAATATAATCTATATAGAAAGTTTGTAGTTCTTTAACAGTTTACTGGAAAATAGCAAACTCATCAATTATTGATGAGTTCGGAACAAAAGCAAAATCGAGGTAGTGGTAGTACCTACACTTTAAAAAATTATCGTTCCAGAAGGGTTTTGTAACGTTTGTAATATTCCATGAAGATTCATGTATATATACCAATAAATACTATTGAATAATATTCTAAACGCATATCATATAGATATTCCCATAGCATATACCAGACATATCTGGGATGGCATATATTTGGAATATTCCTTTGAGAGCAGATATATTTGATATATATCTGGCATATGCCTCACATATTGCAATATCTTTTGGCTTAATGGCAGATTGGAGGAATATTCCGGGAATATAGGGTGCCGTCTGGGTACCCTGTACACATAACACATAACACATCCTTGTCTAACCCCACGTTTCATCATCATTCAATTGGGCAAAATGGCTCATTCAAGTCAACATTTTCAGACGATATGGATGCAGCGAGCCTCTTTCATACACTTCTCGCTATGTCATCGTGATTTCATTTCTCCAAAAAGTCCAGAATTCTTACTTTATTATTTCACTGAATTCCAAACTGGTGATTCTTCAAGACCTGATTTGGACTTCATTCCCGATAATGAAACCTTTCAATATCAATAACCTTTTGACATTTTGACAAACAGTGGATATTTGACGTAGGTATACAATCCCAAAGAATTTCTAACATTTTTTCGATACCAAGGACGATATCAAGTGGTTGCACAATTCAGAAGGTTAATCAGAAGGTGAGAGTGGAAGAATAACTTCAAATTTGTTTTCCTCTAACAACTTATGATCATTGGATATAATCATTTCTCAAGAAGGTGATGAAACCCATGGAGGTAAAGAAAGTAGAGGGGGCATAACGTTTGAAAAGTGTCACCTAAACAAATCTGGATTTGGTACCCCAAGATGGCCGACATCGAGGTAATTTAAACTATAGTTTCTGCATTTTTTGCCTTATTTTATATTCGTTCGTTGATTTTGGCAGTTGTATGTAATGAAAAAACATAAAAGAAATGGTTTCTTGTTGAATATATGCTGATATAAGTCCGCAATTAATGGTGAAAAGCTAAATTTTTTGACGTTTCAAAATACGACATGGTTTAATTATTGTTGCATACTATTTTAATTGATAGGGGTACACGAGATAATTCAACTCATCAATTCATTAAAAGCAATAGTTTATGATATTTTGACTCTTTAATTTGTTTCGATCATTATTTATTCATCTTTTCGTCATTCAAAGAGAATCAAACAAACTTCGAATTGTAAACATTCAAATATACAAAATCCCCGCCACAGATTTGGCTCCGCAACATGGCTGATTTCGGTGACACTTTCGTAGCAAGGGAAACATAGGATATGCTACCTCCCCTTCTTCTGCCTCCATGCTGAAACCTTGAATAAATTGGGTGCAATGGATATCATTGGATGCAGTAAAAACCAGGAAATAGAACAACGAAATGCACAAGTATTATTCTTACTCGATTAACAAAAATTTTTCATTTTTGTCGAAACCATAATCACCTAAAATCCTTCCGTTTTCATATCCAATGCTATTAATTCTGGGAGTATTCTGCAGTTTTTGACGTTTAAATTGAGAAATGAAGTTCTCTGAAAATTTCAAGATTTGGTCTGAAGAAACAATACTTGTGTAATAGTGTTACTTGTTTTGATACGTCGGAGTTTCCTTTATTATTAAGAAACAATTTTTGTCTACTGATTTGCCCCTTCGTTAACGAATGAGCTAATATTTCAAGAAGTAATTCAAGATTAACGAAATAAAACCGTTGTTATGATTTTTGGACCCAAGAGCCGAACAGAAGAACAAAAAAAAATCAAACCTAATGGGACGCATGAAATAAGCAAGCGAAATATCTGGGGGTCATATCAGATCGAAAGCAGAAATTCAAACGATGAATGTTTATACCTACTACACAACACAAGCAGCAAACTGGAGAATAAGATTTTATGTAACCTAGAAAGCTACGAGAAAAAAACATTTCAAAGTACTTTGAACGGAGTAATAAAATCAGCATTATGCCTATGGTACATTAGCAGTAAACAGATCAGAGACCAACTGTAAATGAAAACTATAGACGAAAATGCTTTCGTCTATGTAAGTCTGTGTAAGTATGCACTTACGCAGGCAGAAAAAATGTTTGAAAGAATGAGAGAACATTGCAACGATCGAATAAAAAAGATAATTAAAACTATTTTCGAAAGTCTGACAAAGAAGTAAATAGCTGAAAGGACACTCTTTAACTGAAGCGAAGAATGACTAAGTTAAAGTCAGATATATTTCTCAGGAAACAAGTAGAAAAAATTTTTGCGGTGCTCATATAAAAAACAATTCTGCTAACAACTTGCAAGAATTTATGCAGCAGCATTTCCATGAGATAAATTCAAAAATTTCTGTTTGTTTCTTGAATTGGGAACGAAATCCAAAAAATTATTCAAAAATTATAGTTCCTAAGTAGTTGATGTTCACGAAAATATTATTCAGGCTCTATTTACATACAATATGTAATATAGGTTATTCCAACAAACTTCGGAAACGTTGGAGATAGATTTATTCCTGAAAGTAGTCGTCATTGTCACGCGATCACCAATATATTCCTGTTGAACACTCATTTCTCCGACCCTCAAGGGGTAATAAACATTTCAGTGTTGATAAATACTACATCTAATATACATGAAAGCATTTTATACATGCGATATGAAGAAACCATTTTTACACTTCAGGGGTGTCAATGAAAAGAGATATTATGACATGACTAACGAATATTAATTGACGACTTCAATTTTTATTATATTCAGAAACGCATTTCTATATCTATAAATAGTCGTCCCAATCATGAAAAATCTTCAACAACTCAGTTTGAATAGTATATTCTAAAGAATATAATCCTATTCCAACACGAATGTGAAAATCATGAGTGTTGGAATTGCCTTCTGCAACGAGTATTAGACAATTTTTTCTGTATTTCAATCAAGTTTTGTGAAATACTCTCGAACATCAAATAAAAATTCAGATTAGTGACTTTCGTATTGTACCTTGGCAGTTGGTGTGATTTACGAAATTTGACAGATCACGGAATTTGAATTGATTCGATTTGAAAATTGATAGGATTGGAGGTCAGTACTGCCAACCAAAAAACGAAAAATATAACTAAAAACAATGCTGCATTTCTATATCTATAAATAGTCGTCCCAATCATGAAATATCTTCAACAACTCAGTTTGAATAGTATATTCTAAAAAAAGTTGCAGAATGAGATACTATTCCAACACGAATGTGAAAGTCGAAAACGAGCGACGAAAGAGCGAGTTTTCGAAGGCATGAGTGTTGGAATTGCCTTCTGAAACGTGTATTAGACGATTTTTTCTGTATTTCAATCAAGTTTTGTGAAATACTCTCGAACATCAACTAAAAATTCAGGTTAGTGACTTTTGTATTGTACCTTAGCAGTTGGTGTGACTTACGAAATTTGACAGATCACGGAATTTGAATTGATTCGATTTGGAAATTGATAGGATTAGAGGTCAGTACTCACAACCAAAAAACGAAAAATATAACTAAAAACAATGCTGCAATGGGTTCATTACAGCACTACTTTTAGTATTGTAATGAACTCATTACGATACTGAATTCTGCTGACTTACTTTTCTTGAAGATATACTCGTATACATATACATTATCTGATTATCGATGTATACAGAGTTGTGATAAAGTATGGAACTAAGTAAATATCTTTTGAACGAAAAGAAAAATATTTATGATATTTTGCAGGTAAGTGCATGTGCACTAGGAGTTATCGCACGTTAATCAACTTCTGTTGAGTTTTTTACATTACCGTGAAAAACGTTCAGATAAACAAATTGATGTTGTGTATATGCATAGTAAGTAAAAAACGAGTTCTATATATTGGGAACTGTTTCCCAAGTGTCGAATTCGAATTTATATAAATTCAATTGTACAATATAGAATGCTTTATTTAAGTGAAAGAGATCGTATTGAAATATTGATGAATGATGATGATGAGTTAAGGTGATCGTGTTTAGTGATTTGTATCCTGAAAGAACATTTGATTTAATTTTATTCGGGACATTATTCTCATTGGTCTGCACCAAATGAATTCAGCTATTCTAGAAGTAAGAGTAAGTTATTCCTCGTTTTTATAGATTTTTTACACTAAACCCAGTATGTCCGCATTCGAAATCCCATCTTTCCACATTAGAGGGTATTTCTGGTTCAACCGGAAGTATTTCATCAATAAAAAATTGTGGATCAGATAAATTAAGGGCCATTGACTTACCTGCAAAATTTCATAAATATTGTATTTTTCGTTGAAAAGATATATACTGGGTTCCATTCTTTATCCCAAGCCTATATATATTCTGTCAGCATTTATTATAGAAAACAATATTTTCAAATTTTTTTTGGTTCAATTTATTTCGAGCAACTTGTGACCAACTGACCCATTTTCCTCAACTGATTTATTTAAATAATGAAGAGATTATAGACATAGGTTCCCAGTGTATGATCTTCTACAATTGCCTGTTAATCGTAGTCATCACTCACTGAAGTTATGAAACTCGTGTCATAATCATAGGAATGAATAAATTGGATGGTATAAATAATGACTATTTATGAACAAAAATACTGAATAAAGGTTGACCGGCAAATCTGACATCTGCATGGTTCGTTGGCCGCATGGTGGAAATGGTGATGGTAATAGCACTATTGCTATCAGACGAGGCATTCACTTCGAAATTTTGCAGAACAGTTCTAGGCGACCGGTGTTGGTGAGGACGCGTGTGCTTAAGAAGTTGTCTTCGACAGATTTGAAACTCGCGTGTGCTAGTTTTTCTTAAAACGTGTTAATTACAACAAACGTGTTTTTTTTCAGACAGTTCCTTGGTATTTTCATTCAGGAAATATTTCGGAGGCTCCAATATTTGCGGTAATTTGTTCTCTAGATTCCAACCGCTGATAATGAAAAATTATTAACATTATTCGTATGAATTCAAAATTTAATATCAAACATGATACCTATGAACCCTTTAGTCTGTTTGTATAAATTGGAAGCATAAATGAATTCCATTAATTAGTAAAATAACTTTCCACAGACTGCATCTGATGTATTTCTCAAACTCGAAATAATTTCATTTATTCACGCCCTCTTGAATGGGCTTGAAAATGACTATGATTTTACTAGGGATATTCGAAAAGAATTTCCAGAGGGAATGAAGTGTCTGCCCTGAAAATAAATATCCTTCATAAATTTGTGTAAGTTGCGGTTTTTGTAAACTAGATCTTTTCGACTGCTGTCACACAATTTTGATTTCTCACTGAACCAGTTTCAGCCTTGTTCGTTGGTGACTCGTTCCAATACGAAATTAACAATTCTATCGAAGAAATTTAATTTTTTACTGCACTGATCAGAAGCTGCTTCATTCTATAAAATAATCAAATACATTCAAGTACGAAGGAGAATTGAATTTTGTGATGTAAAAAACAATGAAGCGTTTTAAAAATGAAATATCTAAAATATATTATTATAAGCAACGGATATCCCAATGATAATGCATCAATGAGGATCTTGATGTATATGTACTTTCATCAGTGGAATTATTGAAAAATTCAATGCATTAGAAATATGAGAAAAGCTGTCTTAGAATTAACGTATGACATGAAGTAAGTTAAAACATACTTTTTGCCCGCAGATTTTATTTTTATATAACCTGAAAGTTCTTATCCAACACCTTATTTTACATAAATGTGGCTGACTCAGATGTTCATGGTGTTAATTGTGTTAAGTGTTAATTGAATTCTGTAAGCATGGAGACGCTTATCTTCAGATAGTATGGAGCCTATTAACAATTCTCTTTACCAACATCATCATACACTGCTTCGATATTGATATCGAACGAACCATTTTTGAACCATAAGTGTGTTAGCGTCTCCAAATAATTTAGTTTTCATGAATTTATTCACAGTTGACGAAGTGGAAGCCCTATCCCGACATTATTTACAACAAAATTTCAGTATTTCTATCATATTAATTTTCGAGCTGCTCGATCCATGCTGTCAGTTTCAAACTCTTTACTGCACTAATGTTGTCAAATTCTAATCTTGCGTCAGTTTTGGCTACTGTAAAAATCAGTGTCCCCTTGAATATTTTTAACATGAATTGCAGTGCACAAATCTTCTGATAAACTGAAAAAATCTGGAAATTTAAATGAGTCGATATTCATTGAAAATTAATCATCAAATCATACTTTTTCATCAGACCTTATAGTCCAGGAGGCAGTAACGATTTTCGGTACTTATTTTCCTAGTTAGCAAACAGAGTTGAGGGGTGGTTTTGCGATGTCCTGAAAATCAATCAGATTATGACCTATTTTATAATAACAGCTCAAAAAACAATTTGGCTGATGTAAAACACCCCCATTTGGTAAGAATGAACTCAAGGTCCGCTTAACTGACCGAGATAGGAATACAAAGGATAGGGATATGGGCAGCTGTTCTTAGGTAACTCGCATTCCATCGTCTTCACCCAAAATGAAATTATAGTTATAACCGATTATGTGCCAGATTTTCGAACCCGGAAAAATATTAGTGAGAATGTTATATGTTTGCCATTTTGAAATATGCCACCAGACTCATTTGCCAACTTCGGAAATCAAACAGGCTAATTTTTAGTTACAGTTTTTAACTGGAAAAATATGTGTTACGGATCCGCAAAATCGATAAAATTTCTGAATTAGTAAATTTTCAAACTGCCTCAACATTCCGCTATCTCCGAAAGCCAGACTCATATAATTCATATTTTACTTAAGTAAATGTAAAATAGTGGACTTGTTTTTTATTTAAATTTTTTGATCCCATCCAAAAATTTCAGACAGACTCGAAAATTGGTATGAAAAGAGTCTTCCGGGCTTATTGGCCGTGGTCTATTAGGAATAATTTCACCTAACGTTTCGCCTACAACTTCGGTAGGCATCTTCAGAGGATTCTCGGTCTAAGGTTGTACCTCGAACGCTGAATTTCTGACACTGGCGCGTTCGAACCGGAAACGTCATCTGCGCGCCAGTTTATGGCGGGAAAAAGTGGCGCGTCTACGTGCGCGATGCTGATTGGCCCATCGCTCCCGCTTCGTGTCGGCTTGATCTTTGTTTTTTCTAAGGTCGGTAACCAGGCGCTATGCAAGAAAGGGGTCTCCTCTTTTCTATTTATGTTATTTTTGTGTTTATAAATTTCAATTGCTTCCATGTTCAGCCTGGGATAGTAACTTCTAATATTGGAAATAATCTCCGCTTTTGAGAAATCTATGTTGTGTCCATCTATTAGCGCATGTTCTGCTAGTGCGGATTTTTCTGTCTGATTCAGTCGACAGCACCGTTCGTGTTCCTTAATTCTTGTGTTAATACTTCGCTTTGTTGTGCCAATATAGACTTTGCCGCAGTCACAAGGTATTCTGTAAATACCAGCTTGTGAAAGTGGGTCAACTTTGTCTTTGGTTGTTTTGATCATTTGCCCAAGTTTTTGTGTCGGCTTATAAATGGTCTCGATGTTGTGCCTTTTCAGTATTTTTCCAATTCTATCTGTGACCTTGGGGATGTATGGTAAGATGGCTCTCCCGTTAGGTGTGATTTGTGATGTGTTATCATCACGGGTGGAAGGTTTTGTTCTTATTGCCCTCTGAATTTCTTTGGTATTATAGCCATTGGCGATGAATGCATTCTGTAAATGTTCAAGTTCATCCTCCAGAAATTCCGGCTCGCATAATCGTCGGGCTCTTTCTACGAGTGTTTTGATAACTCCTCGTTTCTGTTTGGGGTGATGATTAGACTCCTTATGTAGATATCTGTCAGTGTGGGTTGGTTTTCTATAAACCCTGTGTCCTAGTTTCCCATTAGGCTTTCTAGTTACCAAGACGTCTAGAAATGGTAGTGCACCATCCTTTTCAACTTCCATTGTGAATTGAATATTTGGGTGCCTACTGTTGAGATGGGTTAAGAAAGCTTGCAATTCTTCATCTCCGTGACCCCAAATGACGAAAGTATCGTCTACATAACGTAGCCACGTAGATGGTTTCTTCGATGTCGATTCGATGGCACTTTGTTCGAATTTTTCCATGAAGAAATTCGCAATTGCAGGACTTAGAGGGTTTCCCATGGCGACACCGTCTATTTGTTCATAGAACTCGCCTTTCCACTGAAAATAGCTGGATGTTAGGCAAAGTTCAAAGAGCTTTGCTATGTCATTCGGGAATATCTCCGAAACGTAGTTTAGCGATTCTCTGATGGGAACTAATGTGAACAGAGACACAACATCAAAACTAACGAGTCGGTCATTTGGTCCCAACTGGATGTTCTGCAGCTTTTCTACAAAGTGAGTAGAGTCCTTGACAAAGGTTTCCGTGTTTCCCACATAAGGTCTCAACATCGTCGTTAAGACTTTGGCTAAATCGTATGTTGGCGAGTCAATGGTACTAACAATTGGTCTCAATGGGACATTATCCTTGTGAATTTTCGGAAGTCCGTATATGCGCGGAGCCCTTGCTTCACTTTTACAGATTCTCTTTTTAGTTTCTTCATCTAGAGAAGAAACTTTTATGAGAGCCTTTGCTTGTTTGATTTTGGATGAGGTAGGATCTCTTCTGAGTTTAGTGTAGTTTGAAGGCTCTAACAACTCCCTCATTTTGAAATCATAGTCTGACGAATTCATTACTACCGTTGCGTTTCCTTTATCAGCTGGAAGGATCACAATGGATGTGTCCTCATTGAGATTCTTTATGGCTTTGTATTCCTTGAAATTTATATTACTTTTTGATATCAGGAAGGCTAAACCATCAAAAAGTAATATAAATTTCAAGGAATACAAAGCCATAAAGAATCTCAATGAGGACACATCCATTGTGATCCTTCCAGCTGATAAAGGAAACGCAACGGTAGTAATGAATTCGTCAGACTATGATTTCAAAATGAGGGAGTTGTTAGAGCCTTCAAACTACACTAAACTCAGAAGAGATCCTACCTCATCCAAAATCAAACAAGCAAAGGCTCTCATAAAAGTTTCTTCTCTAGATGAAGAAACTAAAAAGAGAATCTGTAAAAGTGAAGCAAGGGCTCCGCGCATATACGGACTTCCGAAAATTCACAAGGATAATGTCCCATTGAGACCAATTGTTAGTACCATTGACTCGCCAACATACGATTTAGCCAAAGTCTTAACGACGATGTTGAGACCTTATGTGGGAAACACGGAAACCTTTGTCAAGGACTCTACTCACTTTGTAGAAAAGCTGCAGAACATCCAGTTGGGACCAAATGACCGACTCGTTAGTTTTGATGTTGTGTCTCTGTTCACATTAGTTCCCATCAGAGAATCGCTAAACTACGTTTCGGAGATATTCCCGAATGACATAGCAAAGCTCTTTGAACTTTGCCTAACATCCAGCTATTTTCAGTGGAAAGGCGAGTTCTATGAACAAATAGACGGTGTCGCCATGGGAAACCCTCTAAGTCCTGCAATTGCGAATTTCTTCATGGAAAAATTCGAACAAAGTGCCATCGAATCGACATCGAAGAAACCATCTACGTGGCTACGTTATGTAGACGATACTTTCGTCATTTGGGGTCACGGAGATGAAGAATTGCAAGCTTTCTTAACCCATCTCAACAGTAGGCACCCAAATATTCAATTCACAATGGAAGTTGAAAAGGATGGTGCACTACCATTTCTAGACGTCTTGGTAACTAGAAAGCCTAATGGGAAACTAGGACACAGGGTTTATAGAAAACCAACCCACACTGACAGATATCTACATAAGGAGTCTAATCATCACCCCAAACAGAAACGAGGAGTTATCAAAACACTCGTAGAAAGAGCCCGACGATTATGCGAGCCGGAATTTCTGGAGGATGAACTTGAACATTTACAGAATGCATTCATCGCCAATGGCTATAATACCAAAGAAATTCAGAGGGCAATAAGAACAAAACCTTCCACCCGTGATGATAACACATCACAAATCACACCTAACGGGAGAGCCATCTTACCATACATCCCCAAGGTCACAGATAGAATTGGAAAAATACTGAAAAGGCACAACATCGAGACCATTTATAAGCCGACACAAAAACTTGGGCAAATGATCAAAACAACCAAAGACAAAGTTGACCCACTTTCACAAGCTGGTATTTACAGAATACCTTGTGACTGCGGCAAAGTCTATATTGGCACAACAAAGCGAAGTATTAACACAAGAATTAAGGAACACGAACGGTGCTGTCGACTGAATCAGACAGAAAAATCCGCACTAGCAGAACATGCGCTAATAGATGGACACAACATAGATTTCTCAAAAGCGGAGATTATTTCCAATATTAGAAGTTACTATCCCAGGCTGAACATGGAAGCAATTGAAATTTATAAACACAAAAATAACATAAATAGAAAAGAGGAGACCCCTTTCTTGCATAGCGCCTGGTTACCGACCTTAGAAAAAACAAAGATCAAGCCGACACGAAGCGGGAGCGATGGGCCAATCAGCATCGCGCACGTAGACGCGCCACTTTTTCCCGCCATAAACTGGCGCGCAGATGACGTTTCCGGTTCGAACGCGCCAGTGTCAGAAATTCAGCGTTCGAGGTACAACCTTAGACCGAGAATCCTCTGAAGATGCCTACCGAAGTTGTAGGCGAAACGTTAGGTGAAATTATTCCTAATAGACCACGGCCAATAAGCCCGGAAGACTCTTTTCATACCAGTATATCCGGTCGTGAAAGCCTTAAACTATTCATTAGACTCGAAAATTATTGTTTTTCGTTGCAGCTTAAAAAATTTACAATGACTCGGAAAATGAATAAAAATTCACTGCACCTGGAATATTAAGAATTTTCGGAGTCATCTTTTTCATCTGTCATTTGGTAGCTCCACATACGGAGAGATTTGAAACATATAGCTAAAAATGTTACTTGTGTCCATTGTTGAAACAATATTTATTTCCGATTTTACGTTGGGGCACTGCCCCTATTGAAAAATTCTTATATGAGTTTGCTTCAGAGACTGGGAGTGAAAGCCAAAACAATGGGTTCATGAAATATAATAATAAAAATTTTCCATGGTGAAAACTAAAATTCAATTCATTTCTTACAAATACGTTTCCCTAATGTGATGAAATGAAAATTGACGAAAATGTTTCATAACCCGGGGGCTTTCTGCTTGTTCTGAGCAGTTGTCTTTATTTGTATGTGAATATTTTAATAAACCCACTGATAAAGTGGTTGGTTGGTTGCAAATACAATAAAAAAAATATCTGATCATGAGAAATGAGAAAGATATATTTTACAAACTCATGTTATCTTTCATATAGATATCTGTAAATGAATTTTGATATAAAATTGAGTCAGATAAAAATATATCCCTTCCTAGAGTTCCATAAAATTCTACAGAAGCGACATTGGTGTTTCTCTTTCTAGAATTAACTGAATTCATTATAAGTTGATAGACACTATGGATCTGTACTGATCCTAATGAGATGAAGAATATCAAATAAATCAGAATGAAAAGAAACATATCGTAAAATCAAATATAAGAAAAGAATGAGAAAACTATCTTGTAATACACTAATGATTTTTGAGATAACGAAACTTGGAGAATCTTTTCTAATTCTTCTAGAGATACGATCCTGAAAAAATTCACTAAAAACCTTCCCGCCCTTATTTCATGACTAATTCCTTATTCACTATTCGAGTATATCGGCACTTCAATTATGTAGAATTTAGTAAACTTTTGGTTTGGCCAAATGATACTCACGATATTCTGCATGAGCTTTCAAGTCGTTTGGTTAAAACTATGTTTCAATTCGATAGCATCGCTATTTTTCGGACAATTCAGATGAGAAAACTTTAAATATCTGCGAAAGCCTTCGGTTTATGTTGCCCATTAATAAATTCAAGAAGAACCACGAACATGGTTTACTGTTGTTTTTTCGTAAGATCTTCATCAGGGGGCCGATAAAAATCGTTTAAAAACATTTACGGTTCAAAATTCGAAAATTGCAGACATAACATTTTCGTTCATAAAAATAAGTACGGAAACGCATGTTGTAGAACTCAGAAAGTATAAATCATGAACTAACTTCACATGACCATGTTGACATGGGATATTACTTATTTTCATTTCCAAGCTTCTTCAGTTGCCCTCTCATTGATCGTAACAGCGACGTCGTATTCGAACAACTAGTCTCGAAACTACACCTACTATTTCATTATAACGTTACTGTGTTTATTTTCTATTATTTCATTAACGCCACACTAACTCGCAACTAATCTGGAGTTTTTCTTTCTCATAAAAAGATGAACATTATCGCATCGTTTCGAACAAACGGTACTGCTCTTGTCGCTTCGCAACATCCTAATTGCAGAATTGTTTTCATATTCCGTGAAATCCAAAGTGACAAGTAATAGGAATGACATTGACTTCTGAATCTCTCATGGAATTTTTGATTCATTTCTGGATATTACTTAATAAATTCTTGATGCGACTATTGAGATGATTCTTGAAAATTGTATGGGAATGAGTTGATTAATTAGACTGCTGTTTAAGCTTGAGTAACACTCACATATTTCACTTTTGGTTCAAGGAAACCAAAATCGTTATGACATAACTATGTCTTGATATTATGTTTCATTGTGGAATATCCAAGGAAAATTAATATTTCATTCAATTGTTCATATTTTAGTGGCTCAGTGAACTAAATCGTAGTTCGGCCGTACGCAAAATAGTATTCTGAAACCCGAAATGAAAAATTTTATACGTTTGCTCGATTGAATGTTTTCAATGAGGAGGTTTCTGGAAAATATATATGCCTTGATTCAGTATTTGATCTTTTCCGATGGCTTTTCTGTTTTTTATATCTGTAAACATGTCCTGAAGATTTCGCCGTTCGTTATTTTCTCAATGTCTCCTTGTTCACTGTGTTCATCTTTTTCTACCGCTGAAGTTCTTTCGATGGATCTTCAATCCCTATTCGATTTAGAGTAATTATTTTGTTTATAATTAATTTCTCCTGTTTCTCCTATGGCTTTATGAATATCTAAAGAACACTAACGTTGACTCAAATTGTTAACCTATTCACCTTTGTTTTTTCGTCTAGATGTTTGTTAGTAAGTTTGTTGATGTACCTAGGGCTTTTGCTATAATTTCGTCCAGCTAATCTGTACTCACTTCTATCTTTAGTGAATAACACTAGGAAACAATTAGATGTATCCATCTCATATTTTCAGAAAATATTTTTTCTACAAGCGTACGCTTTTAACCCCTTTCCCGATAGCATTTTAATTTGTAAAGAGTCACATTTCCAAACAGTGCGGGAAAAACCCCTGCTATTCCATTCCCGCACACTTTTCTGCGCAGGAAAGGATTAGCAGGGTTTCTTTCCGCACACTTTTTTAAAGAATAAACTGGATTATGATATTTCTCTGTGCACCGAATGGAGAATACAGAGAGTACTATGGTAACGACATGTGGAATTACGTTCGACGTTCGTGTGTATTATGAATTAATAAAGGTTATCAAATTTGATGTTGAATTCAAATCGATAAGCGCTTGTAGAAAAAATATTTGTCCTATCTTGTGCAGAAAGTATCTCTCCCGTACTCGATTGGCAATCTCGTACGGGAAAGTAAAAATTTCTGCACTTGATAGGAAAATAACTATTTCAATACTGCAGTCCTATTACATCCATAGTCTCCATATTGTACTTTTCTACAGCAGTTCAGAAAATAATGGACACGAAAAGAATAATATGCAAATTTAACAAATCAACATTAAAATGAACGTGTTTTCAACGCATTCACCTCTCTTCTCGTGGTTATTTTCTGATTCTTCAATATTTTCTTTATATCTAGAGGATGAATTCCTAATTCTTGGAAAACAGAGCCTTCGAAATAATTTTTCCAATTTGAATCTCGCTCAGGAAAATGGTGTGAAAGTGAAAATAGATTTATTGAAGAAGAAGATGAGTGATGAATTATGCAATGATGAGTTCTCAAATATAAATATTCAGAAGTGCACAGGAATAGACCATTATGCTCGTTCATAGTGATCCACCAAATCCAAACTGATGGTTCTTTCACCCAGGCGGCTTCTTATCGCCGCCTTCTGGATATATTTGATTATAAAAGTTTCGGTAAGTTATTTTGTATTGATGTTTCTGATTCTGTTCATGAACGCAATTCTTAAACGGAATTGTAGGTCTCCTCTACATATAATGCGCATAAGAATTTTTTTTATATCAAAACGAGCATCCTTTGGCATTCGCAGAAAGTATATGCATTGTTAAAAAAATAAAAAAGAGCATGCCCCCATTATCTGATCCCATATGTTTAATGGATAATTTCTCGACAAATTCCATAAAAACCTCCATTCTGAAAAACCGGTCTTTGTTAACATTGTATTCATAATTGAACACAAGGGATGAATAAAAAATAATTAAATCTTCGGGACTAAGTTTATTAGAACTTAGAAGAAAGTTCATCATCAGGTACACATAATTCTACTCCATTTCTGATGGTTGTGAAAAACGCCCCTGTTATATGAGATCGAAACAAACCAACACGTTCCGTACCATGTACTATTCATGAACTATTATTCACGTTATCGATTCTTACCTTCGATAAAGATAAGTCATTATCTGATACAGGGTCAACTGTGAATAATAGATAACATTATCTCAGAAAACTGAAAGCCTTTGTCTGAACTTCAACTCATATTTACATATTTTACTTACTTCATTCAGTGTTTTCTTCGAAATTCTCAGTTTGAGAATAAATCATTTTTGGTACATTAGACTGATTCAAAAAAATTGATATTTTCTGTTTTCACGAAATTCAGATGATACTCTGCCTATAGTTTTTGGATTCCTGTTCCTGAAGTTTCGTACTACGCTCACAGTCTTATTTAGTTTGGCGAAGGTTATCTCACAGTCGATTTCTGCTTTTTTCCTTAATCATAGTGTCTTCATTTGGACTATATTATTTCTTATATCATATACTACACTACAAGATGACCTATTTGGTCGAATAACTTTCTGAATTCGAACTTCAGCTACAAGTAAATCTGGAAATCCAAATGGGATGCATGTTCTTTATCTTATATCTGATCTATCGAACAAAGGTCTTGGTTTTAACCTTCCCAGGAGACTATGGTCCCTTCTTAATCGAATAAGAGCAGGTCATTGTCGTACCAATAGCATGCTTTTCAAGTGGAATTCAGTTGATAGTCCTAATTGTGGATGTGGTGAATCAAAGGAAAAAGTTGAACACCTAATTAATTGTTCGATTTATAAATTTCAAGATGGCAATGGGTTGAATATTTCAGATCAATTTGATAAAGTAGAAATTGCATTCTCTGGCTGTTCTGTCTTTCTTTATTTTCAGGTTGGAGTTTGGAAATCATTCCTCCAAAGAGCCGTTCCGATAATTGTGATGTCCTTCAATATAAAATATTCAGATACAACTATTTTATTTTATTTTTATTACGGGGAGACAGGTTTTTTCGGCTGAGGTTTTTTCCACTGGCTCTATAGTAGTGATGATACTATCGTATGATACTATAGTATTATATATATGTATATGAAGAATGTTATGGTACCCCATTTTTTTTTTACCTCAGCTTGGTACTTTTTGTTTCAACATTTATTGTATTATTTTAGCTCTCTAATTCATAAGAATACACAGGATGTTTCATTGGTCAATTAACATGCAGTAACCTGAGCTAGAACTACCCTAGGCGAGTCCCAAAAAACCATATATGTTAGGTCTGATCAATTCCATAACCGAGATACAGGGTGATTCATGTATTCACCAAAAATTTCAATTGCTAATAACATTTTAACCAACCGGTATATTCGGTTGATACTTGAAACGTATAGTAACCTTCCACAAGTCGATCAATTCATATTCAAATTCCTGAAAATTTCCAGGTCCGTATTTGAAAAATTTGGGACTTCTTCCAAGCTGAGATTCAACACCCTGTATATTAAAAATTTCGATTTTTTTTGAGATACATGGAAAAGGCAGAAAATTTTCTTTGGGGTTCAATAGTTTTCATTGTCCCGCACGTGATTATGCTCAAGAAAGCTTCAGGGAAGGCTCCAATTGAATATTCGAATTCCAATAATTTCGTAGGAAACTAGTTCAATGTAATCAAATTGAAACAATTTTTTTCGAATTGATAAAATATTTGCATTTTCCAATATTCTATTTGAAAAAAAAGGTTTGATTGAGAGAAATTCATTTATATCTATTGTATCCCCCAAGGGTTGTTTCGAGTAGACTACGACAATTTCTACATAATGAATTTTGACAACTGGTAACTTCAATTGAGGAATTTGCATGAATGGGCTGAAGAGAATTCACATGCAATCAGGCATAAAATATCCCAATAAAAAATTTTCAACAAACGTACGGTGGGGCGTTTATGAAAATCGATTGATTAGACAGACCGCACGTCCTACCAAGACGGCTTACATGTAATCTTTAATAAGATTTACTTCAAACTCTTCTTCCTGTATAACTCGAAGGTACGCACATTGCAGGAATGAATTTTCAGCATGATGAAGTAATGTTCAAATATTTTTGAGATCATTAGTTTCCGAATCTATAGATAGGCAGAGGTTTACTACATCCTGTTCCGCTAGATCACCAGATTTCAATTCTAATGATCATTTCATTTGAAGTTATTTGAAGGCTACAAGATATTCATCTGAAAAAAGAAGTGAGGAGATATCGAAGTCGCCTGTAATAAAATACGTTATAATCCACACATGATCAAAAAAGTATAAGACATATTTTGAAGCATGTGCATTGAGAACAGTGTTACTTTCGAAAATTTTCTCTAAGTCAAGTTGAGTGTTTATGTCTTTTTATTTTTTTTTATCTATTCATTCATCGTTGTTGACTTCAAATAAATTTTTCTCAATCAATAATTTTCTTCCGAAAACACATTGAAATGATTCTTCAGAATATTATGAAATGCGAATTTTCATATAGTGGAAAAAAAAACAATTTGATCACAATGTATGGTTTTTCTGAGAATTTAGTGAAATTCCAATATTCAATTGGATCTTTCCCTGGAGCTTTCTTTGAGCAAAATCACGTGCGCGATAATGAAAACTATTGAACCCCAAATAAAATTTTCCGCTTTTTCCAAATATGTCAAAAAAATTCCAGGAATTTAAAAATGAATTGATCGACCTGTGGAAGGCTACTACGTTCCAAGTATCAACCGAATATACTGGTTGGTTCAAAAGTTATCAGCAATTGAAACTTTTGGTAAATACAATGAACCATCCTCGGTTATGGAATTAATTAGTTCTAGCTCAGGTTACCGTATGTTAATTTACCAATGAAACACCCTGTATATATTAATAATTGTGCGTGTAGCCTAGTGGATAGGGCTCTGGACTCCGACCCGGCAACCCGGCAAGTCGGGGTTCGAGTCTCCGCCAGGGAAGAAATTTTCTGGTATGGAGAACGCGCCGAACCATTCACTGTTGGGTAAACAATTAACAGTGCTGTGCCTAAGGTGGCGTCGGGACACAGTTACAAAGCCTACACAGAACACACCCATCATTCTAACTCGCACAAGCTTTAAGTAGCTTCTGAGGGGTTTCACTGAAACCTAGAATGCATGGAAATGCATGGAAATACATACATACATACATATACTTAACAGTGCACATTTCAACTTGAACAAAGTGAAAAATTACCGACTCACTCAACAATTTATTGAGAAGAGAAGAATGGCTTATCAAACCAGTAATCTAATGTAATGTTTAAAATAAAAATCATCATTGAAGTGGAAGTGCCTTCTATTAATTGACAAATTTTAGCCAAAGTGAATGTCAGTCAGTGTCGTCCAAACCAATAATTTTCACACACAGTTGTTGCCCTTTGTGCATTTTCGGCACAAAGTGTATACCACACACTTCACTTTGAATCTTTTTCGGTTCATTTTGTTATTTATTTCTTCGCTATTTATTCGCGAAACTATAACACAATATACGTAATGGTGAATTCTGCTCAACTGAAAAATTTACAACTAGTTACCTCCTGCATCCGCATCTTGGTGATGAAAATATTGGGATAAATACCATTATTTATTGCCGGCATACATATCATTCTCAACACCCTGAATCTACGTTGTCACGAATTACGAAGTTGTTCAGTTATCCTTATTTCATGATACTGTTCTCTACACGCTTTCATCCCGCCAAACATTGCCTTGGTTCTATCGGTTTGACAAGAGCTGATTGAAAACTTTTTTTGAACATTTGACAATTTCCTTTTCCCTTAGGCTCGTCCCTGACCTAATTTTTCGAATTCAGCATATATTTATTTTTTGAATTTTCAATCGGAGGGGGCATTTAAGGATGAAATGACAGTACAAATTTTTTTAATTTTTTTAAAGCACCAAATATTTAACAAATATAGATCAACTTGGAGTTACTATTGGCATGTAAAGTTCATAATGAAACAACTTTTTGCTTCCTCTCATTGACAACTGAATTCTATACAAAAATCAAAGTTGTAGTTTGTCTGCGTATATGGAGAGGAACAAAGTTCAAAAGAACTGGTGAGAGAGAAGTAGATGAAGTTCTGATGGTTCCAGTAACAATCCTGATAGCGAAATATGATGACTTCGAGACAAAAGCATCAAAAATATTCAGAAGCAGAAAAAACCCTAACGCTGCTTTTAGGCTTTTAGTTGCTTGAACATGATACAAGCTTGTTTCTGAAGAATACTATTTGTGATCTTCAACTACAGCCGTAAAAATTTTATTAAATGGTATAAACCTGTACAGGAATTCAGGTTATTTCTTAGTTGTGCAGGATTAGAATTTTGCTTAATGAAAGAGTTAACAATTCTGACTAAGAAATAAAAAATGGAGAAAAAGGATTCGCCTTTTCCGAACATTCAAACGAAACAATGCGGATTCAGAACTTGATAATTATATCAAGTTCAGACATGATTTATCATGTCATGTCATTGATGAAAAAGTCGTGTTGGATTGGTCTGTATAACCTAATCCATTGTATATTTCCATGCCTTCTAGGTTTCTGTGAAAGCTACTTAAAGCTTGTGCGAGTTAGAAGGATGGGTGTGTTCTGTGTAGGCTTGGTTACTGTGTCCCAATGCCACCTTAGGCACAGCACTGTTGATTGTTTACCCAACAGTTCGGCGAGTTTTCCATACCAGAAAATCTCTTTCCCGGCGGAGACTTGAACCCCGACATTTCACTTAATATTCAAAATCTGCTCTGTTCAAGCTACAATACTATATGTCAAACACTTACGACCTCGGATCAGAAAATAATGAATGTATCAAAAAATGCGTCACATCGAATAAAAACATGAACTAAATTTTTTCTAGGTATGCCAGTAAAAAATAAGTGTGAACAAAACGGAAATTATGAATGCTTTAGCAATAATTTACCTTCCAACTGAGCTATGACGCATAGTTCAGACTATTACCATACAAATTAATCTCCAAAAGCTTCATTACTCCTAGATAACATACAACGTATTTTTACATGAAATCTACATATGTATCGACATATCAGAAACGAAAACCACTTCAAATTCATCTCCATGTGTGTTGTATTAATCCTAGATTACACACAAGATGTATGTATACTCCATTCACAAATAAAAAATCATGCCTCTTGCCTTGGAAATTTGACATATATCTCACTCTGTATCGAACGAAAATAGAGGTTTTGTAGCTAGTCAACAAATTTTTATGTTCCAAGTCAACACTATGTTGCTCTTTTTACATTCTTAGCAATTACTTATTTCCCAGAATGTGATTTTTTCGGAAATTGAAAGAATTGGAAAAGATGTGATGGACGAAAATAATTAACGTTTATATGAATTGATAGAAACGATTCCTTTTCTAGTTTTTTGCAATATTTCGATTTCGAATAATCTGTGAACAAAGTAACAAACTGGCAACGTCATTTTCTCATTAACGATATCTTCTGACTTTTCATCAGATGCACCAAATCCTGAAAACGATACTATGACCTCCTATGTGATTTTGTAAAAGAGAATGGAGTACACATGAAAACCTCTATGAAACTATCGGAAAAGGAACAGGTGAAATCGTGTTCTGAAGAATTCATTGTTGAAAAAATCAAAATTGGAAGAGGGCAAAGGACATAACCCCTACCCTATATCGCGGCTTTTCTGGGCAACAAAGATCATAAGCTATCTTAATCTGGTCAGTTTGTATTACCAATTCAGACAATTAAATAAAACACGTGTAAATTCTTATTGTGAATTTTATCTACTGTTCTCGGATATACGGACCAAATTTCTACTGACCTAATTGAATAGGAACTGGAAAACCACATCGATATCTGAACGCTTTGTCCTACTTTCTTGAAGATCAATAGGCATTGAATTTCTAGGTACAACACTTATTGAGAAGAAACAATTTTCACGGCCTATTGCTTTCCTTATTGGTAAAAGTAATACAGTACAGTCACATTAATGAGTTCTGAATTGGATGTTATACCACTTGTTGGACGGATGTTCCTTTCGCGTACGTTTTCGTTGGGTTGTTTGTGGATGATCGAGATTATGGCATATAAGTGAAGAAAGTAGATAATTTGTATTGAATACATATGCTTTTTATCTCACATTGAGAGTTACTTTCTCGATGCTGAAAACTAATATATATTCAGATCCAATTGAAATTGTTCAAGAAAGTGAGATATTTCGATTTTTCTCATCAAATAAAGAGAGAGTTTATAGAGACGTTCATCCTAAATAAAAGAATATACTCTATGTTTTATAGTGGATTGCTCATAACTGCTCGATAATCAAAACAGGAAAAGAGGAACCCGTTCAAATAGAGGAAATATCCTTGCGGTCAATTAACTATCATCGTCTATCCACTCCAGCGGTAGCCAACCCGGCTTCGAAATTTTCAGAAGAAATATTTACATTCAAGTGAATGTCAAATTTTGATGAAGATCCCATGTGAATGATTATTCTCACTCCTGCCTTCTTTCACTAACTCCTCCTACACTTGCTCTTTCGTCCAATATATTCTTATCAAGCGAAGATAGCTCCGACCTCTTCATTGGTTTGAGCAGAATGGCTTCGGGTTCTGAAATATCTGGATACGAAAGAACTAGTGCACGTACCTACGATAAAAATCAAATTGGTTGGTTTCATTCCACGCTTTAATTCGTACGAGTAGCTGGAGCACCTATTCATATGGTGATCAGAGTGCCTACACAAAAGATTGAAAGACACTGACAAAAACAGAAAAATTTAAAAAAATCTGCCAAAAAAAATTTACATATGAACAGACTTCGTCCAAAACGCATTCCTGCATTCCTCGAAAAATCCAATGACAAAATGGCTGAATAACAAAAGGTTATTCGCATAAAAATATATCAACATGAAAGAAAATTGTGTAAACAGAATCATATTGGAATACGAACCAACCGGACATTATCATAATTCGTGCTGCCAGATTGTCAGATTGTTAGGATATTCATGGATATCTATGAACGACAGAAATATCTAATCATACGATTGAAGAATGAATTTGGGTCATCCAAAGAGATGTATTGGAGAATTGTTCGACTTTTTTTTTTGAGTATCTAAATAAATCATTCGGTATATTCACAACTTCATTCCATTCTGAGAAGAATAATCTCTCATAATATTTATTAATTTAGCGTTTGGCTAATTCACATCACAAAAGTTAACATAAGGGTTGCATTAGAGCATAAAAAAAAGACATAAGTGATTAAGTTTACATCTAAGTTATGTATATGCCTCGCGCAACAACCAAAGCAAATTTTAAAATTGATTTTGATCCTTTATTCTTTACGCCCCAATCAAACTGACTTTAAGTCGCTGCCTTATAAACAGAACGAAATCCTTGAGCGATTGAGATTTAATTGAAATAATTGACAGGACCAGTGAGTTAATGGGAACTTGAAAGGTGTAAAATAAATCAGCAAATCTTAGCTAAAGCCAACATTTCGCAATCATATATTGTTGCTTATTCAGGGCTAGAAATACAGATCATGGTCAAATTATGTAAAATAAATGATAAAGAACAACATAAAGCATAAGAAAACAAAGAAAACTAGATATACCATAAAATAGCCTGTTACAGAACTAGGATCCTCACTGAAACTCACCAAAGCCAAATCATGCTTTCAATTATTGACTAAAAAAGGAGAATTATAGAAGCGAAACATCGAAAATATTTTATTTATATTTTTAATTGAAGTATTTCATGATATGGAATCAAAATCCCTCAAGAACTCATAATAATAATTCTGCACCCGGAATGGATAAGATATCATCAAGTTCAGTCAAGAATATACACGCTCATGTACTGAAAACACTGTGTCACTTAAGGCAATTTCGATTGACTTTGGTTCTTGGTTGGTTCATAGATTGGTCCGTCAGTTTTGGACCAACCACATTCGAATGACAAATTGGTGACGTCTTGAATCAGCTGATTCGCCGAAATTTGAACCTTATTCGAAAGCGCGGTTCTATCGGTTCTATCTAATAGAGAACAATTTGTTCGAATCAATAAAACTTTTAGTGATCCTCAATCAATTAAGACTGTTGTCCCTCAGAAACTGTATTAGGCAAATTTCTCCTTTTAATTTATATAAATGATATGGGATATCAAACAAGAAAAAAATCATTTCATACGCAGATGATACACATTTGTTGTTAACTGGGGAACCATGAGCGGATGTATAACACCAGGCATAACAGGGAATCAGGCACAGAGATCTTTTATCATGAGGTTGGTGAAATGATATTAGATTTTGTCAATGAGATGAGAGGTTCGGCCTCGTTTGGCCTCATCAGTATCTTTTTGCTAAGTAAATAGTGGGCTTGGAAACAACTATTTGCGTTAGAAAGAAAACTCACTTCATGAAGTTTAGTGCCGCATCTGTAGACCAACCGGATGTAGGAGTAATAAGAATACACGAAAATACATGTAGCAACAACTACCTGTGTGACTGTATAATGATAAATAAACTTGACAAGCTCGAGTACCTTGGCGTTGTAATGGACCAATATTTAAAACGGGATGCACATATTGCATTCTTGAATGAAAACATCAGAAATATTTTTTACAAATAGTTGACTTAACTAATCACTAAACTGTCTTGAAATCTGATCTTCCTAACGTCCTAACGTCATCTAGTGGATTCCAATTGCACTCGTATAAATCGATATAAAGAAAACTTGAAATCTATTCGAAAAATAATTGATTTTTTTACTCCAGCCTATAATACTCTTCCTCGTACGTAAACGCTTTCAAACTGACAGTTCGTTATGCACATAAAATGTATTGACATAAAGGTTTTGTTCGTCAAAAAATAAGAGGTTTTTTAGTCGCTGAAATAACGTTCATTCCTTCGAGTCTGAGTTTGTCCATTTTATAGCTCCCAAATTATTATGGAATTATTGCATAGCCGGTAGGAGCAGGATACAGTAAAACGCAAATAAATCCCAGAGTTACAGTATTCCGAAGTGAAGCGAAACCAGACCGGCGCGCTAGTAGGTTTGTCATCGCATCGCAAACATCTGATTTTGACACTTGGATTTCAAATTTCAACTGATAAACAATCCTGACTCAGCAATCAGCTCGGGAAATCTGACAGAAATTCATTTCTTATATTTGGCAAATAAAAGTAATATATTACGTAAGTTCCGAAACCTTCAGTGAATTAGGTACTGGACTGATTCAATAATTAATCTGTTTTCAGTATATTCTTACCAAGAAAAATGTAATATACTCAAACAATAACTGAGAAGTATTCCTCAGCAGGCATATTCGAATAGTTTACCTTGAAGCATTATTTGCACCCTTCAAATTCTGAAAAAGAGTTTTTTCTAAACGAGATTTATCGGAATTATATAAGAGGATTTAATTTTTCTTTGTCAAATGAAAGTATTTTACATAGGTACCGAAAGCTTCAGTGTATTAAGTACTGGATTGATTGAATAATGAACTCATTTTCAGTATATCCCTACCAAGAAAAATGTAATGTAATCAAAAAATAAATGAAAAATCTTCGTTAGCAGGCATATTCAAATAGTTAACCTTGAAGCATTTTTTTTGCACCTTTCAAATTCTGAAATAGAATTTTGTCGAAAGAAATTTATCGTATATCATCTACTTATTATATCTATCATATTTACTGTTTATTTACCAAGATTTTGATCTAAATAGGATGTAAGGTGTATTAGTCAATATAAAATGTGATGAATGGGTGGTCATCCAATTCTCACATTCCATATGAAGAGTCCACGGAAGAAAGGCGAAATGTCACATTTTTATTAATTTTGAGCTGACCACGGCAACGCGCAGGTCATTAGTAGTATAATTACATCCTGTTCTCAAAAATCCAAAAAACGCGAAGCATCACCCCTTAAAGTTCGTTTGAAAATAACCCCTACAGCGAAGAAACGCGAAATGTCCATGCGTAAAGTCGAGAAAGGCGAAATGTCCACATTATCAACCAGAAGCCGATGCATTCCGACTTGTTCTTTTAAAATCTTTGACTTCCGTGGGATTTATTGCGATGTTTTATTCTTATACGAAACGTATCGCAAAAATTTCAATAATCATTTCAACATCAGTTTCGGTTATCCGCGTTCTGATACTTGCAGTACCGCCTACAACTTCATAGCTGAGTTGAAGGTTTTTCAAGCGAAAATAAATGCAGGATGTGATTCCTCTGCCTAAAAGGAAAACTATTTACACAAGGCTTAAGCTGAGGTGTTTTATCAGCGAAAGAGGAATTCTCGAAAAATAGCCCGGAAGTATGTTGAAACCGAAGCTATTGCCATGGATTTCGAAAAATCCCCAATATCACGACAATGACTGACATTGAACAATATTCATGTATTGTCAACAGGTGGTGCTACATTTTAGGCTTATCCTTGAAACCATAGGAGGCAAGGGCTCAAATGAAGTCGTATCATTACTTCATTACTTAATCTTTGTTCAGCTTGACATTAAAGTAAGGTACCTCCACATATTCTGCGATTCATGTGGAGGCCAAAACAAAAACTCCACCGTGTTCCGTTATCTTCATTATATCGTCAATCTTAGGAAGACACTAGACAAAATTGAAGTAACGTTTTCTATAAGGGGGCACTCCTATATGGAGTGAGATTGAGATATGGGCGTGATGAATCAAAAAATCAGAGCTGAACTTCCGGAAGACTGATACAGAGAAATTAGATCATCCAGAGTAAAACCCAATCAAATCACTTATACGAAATTGGTCTCAAATGTTGGGCAGCTTGTACTTGAAAAAACCACCTTACAAATCAAGACCAATCAGAGAACTGAGAGTATTTAAATGACCATCCTCGTCTTTTGGAGCATGGAGATACCTATAATGGATACTGGAGCTCATCTGTTATCCGCCCACGCATCACAACTTCTGATGAATTGCAGCTTCCAGAGGGACAGTTTATCTTGCCACCAAAGATGTACCATGACTCAATCGTTCTCGTCTTTTTATTATGCATTCCTCCTTTTACAGATTCAATAAAAATATCGAAGGAAAAATTCACAGATCTTCTGCATCTCAGCCAATTCTGTACTTCTGAAGAAGCCAGGTCGTTCTACAAAAGCTTAACCTATGAACAACAACAAAGGGAAAAAAAATAATGGCCAAGTCATTATACAACAATATTGTATACTGACTTGGCTACAATCGTTTTTCCAAATTCCATGTTTATATGTCATATAAAGTTGGGACATTTCGCTTTTTTTCCGTGTAATTTTTTTCTTTCTTCCGAATGAAGCTTTTTTTTCTGAAGTGTCAGTTTTTTTTTCATTGATAATCATTAAATAATATACAAAACAATATGAAGAATGATTTAGCAAAAAAGATCCAAACTAATTCATATTTTACTATGCTTGTTGGAGTTTTAAAGTTTAAAAATCGATTTTCTCGAAACAACTTTTGATGGATATTCCACCTTTCTTCCGTGGGCTCTCCATATCATTATTGCAAACAATTACAATTGGGATATAGATTTCAGTAGAGAATTCAAAACGAAAATTGCCAAGAAAACTTTAAAACTACTTTTTTCTTGAGAATTTAGAATTGTTCATATATACTAAACAAATAATAAAACATTAATTGTGAAAATGGAATTTATTTTTTTTTCTCGGTTTGAGCTTGTGAAGCAAAAGAACCAAGAAGAAAACCTTTACTCAAGCAAAAAACACTTTCACTTGAGCGCTTTTTCCATTCCAATTGAAGAATAGTAATATACATTGTTATTATTATAAAAGTTTGAGAAGGGATATAAATTTGAGGGAGAAATATCACATAAGTATAGGTATGATTTTATAATGAAAGTCCTTCAAATTTTTCTCTTTTCTAGAATGCATCTCTTGAATAAGAATTATCTCATCGAAATACTCATATGACGACTTTTCTGAAAGAAAAATAAATATATATGCTTGATAAAAATCTGAAATTATTCTACTACTTCCATTGAAATTAAGTCGCTATTAAATCTCTTTGGAACACACTATTTCTCCTTAGGATAATAAGTTTGTTTTTCTATTCTTCTTTTTTTGAATATTTCTCCGTTACTCTCTATGCGAGCTGCCAGCCATCTCTTCAATTCCTTCATACTTCCTTCGTCCAGCAATTTAATGCTCTTCATCAATTCCTCATCAGAAGGCTCTAAAACACCATTAAAATATTCAAGAGAAAATATTCAAGCAGAGCTTGAACTACATTACTAATATGCAACATCATATCTTCATCAGAGTCTTCATCTGAAACAGAATCGCTTCTCTGACCAAACATAAATGCTTGCACAATATAGTTTTGATACTATTACTAGCATACATTTATATTCGTGTAAGCATATTTTGCAATTCCGCACAATATCTCATTCTGCAGTCTTCATCACAAGAAGGATGAACGAAACATAATAAAATTTATCCTCATATTGGGATTTCACCCTGAAACAATTCTTACCAACATTCTCAACATTTGCTTCCATCATGAGGGATTTAAAATGTGCTTCCACAGTAACTCTATGGTAATACTTGTTGACTCATGGTCTTTCCCTGTGAAGAATGAAATTGATTAAATTCTAACAATTTGATTCTGGGTTTTAGAGTATTCACCTATTAATCAGAATTCTAGCTTCGATTATTGATGGACACATTCCTTTAATTTATGAAGTATCCCCTGTTTTCATTTGACGTACCTTGCTGTTGGAAATATATCCTTAAAAAAAAGTCAAATACGTTATACAAGATTCTCCCACATTATAAAAGAAAAAATTATTAACGCTCGTGTCACTTCTATCACAATTATATATAATAATTGTCTCGCCTTTCTTATCTTTTCTAGTTGAATGGTAACAGTAATCCACTTCTTTGTTTCCAAAGTTTCTCCAGACTGTAAATTCTTCGAAATTGGCGAATTGATGACTGGATCAAGTTATCTTAAATTCATGAACATCGGTTAAATGTTTTAAAAATAACATCGAAAATTATACTGCATTCTGACATAAAGGACAAATAATGCTTGAGGAAGTCTTTCTTGGTGAAAAACATGACATTGCTCTACAGATTTTAGTTAATGTTAAAATATATTTTTCACTGAGTACTCACTTTTCTGTTTCTGCCATAATAAAAAATTGAGAATAGCTGAAACAGGAAAGAAACGTTCTGATAAGAACGATTGAATAATATAATAATCAAAGCAAATTCAACTCAGGCAAGGCAAGGAGTGAATATCTTCGTCTCTTATAAATGCAATATTCAGAATGACAGATAGACCGTTAGGTTAGGTTAGGACTGTTAGCAGAATCGAAGTTACAAATTTTCTAATTTCGATATCGGAGATGCACGAACAGATACGAACGTTGCCGAAAACATTTGCGTTTTACTGTATCCTGGTAGGAGCACCCGCTACCATCAAATAGAAAGAGCGTTTCTAGGGCTATTAAATCTTTTGTCAACTTTTTACTTGAATATTTTTGGTATATTTCCATCATGTATGGAGTTCTGTTTTTGCGATATTCGGGATCCATCAATCATGGCATCTTCAGGTTGACCCTGAGTAGGGGAGAGCGAGGCTATAAGTTCCGATTTTTAAATAATATGAAGTTTTTCCATGAAAATGAAGGAGTTCAATTTTGAGATGTAGAAATATTGCATCGATAATCATCGTTTTTATGAATATTATTTTCGTTGCTTCTGCTAATATCTCATTAGCTTTTTTTATACAAGCAAATATGTGTAAAATTTCGGAGCGGAACATATCTTTGGGGCAAATTGTTCCGACAAAATTCTGTAAGAATATAAAGATTGCATTGCTCTGAACAAATTTGTTTTTTCGTCCAAGAATATGTATCTTATTTTTTTATGCTCGATTTTATGCACATTAATACTGAAAACTATAACAATAAGTTTCTCCTATCAGTAACTAGTAACTTCTAGATAAATTCTTCAATCAGATAAATTTTAATTATCACCGTATTCATCACTCATCTGTTAATTTTTTTCTGGCCTGTCCGTCAAAATAGTTTTTTTTTTCGCAAAACGTCTTTTAGAAGCCTTCGACTTTGGAGGAGCCTGAGGTAGAGGTTTCACATTTTCAGGGTTGAATACAGTTTCTGTAGGATAGACCAAAAAGTTCGAACACGAAAATATTTACTTATGTGATTTTTCGAAAGCCACGTGCTCACATTCACCCAACTTCCGTAGCAAGAGTCACATAAATAACTACCTACGTGGCACTCCTGTAGGTGCTTTTGTCTTGCTATCTTTTTTCCTTAAAAAGTTATTACTGACGGAACAACTCACCCCGGGAACTTCCAGTCCCGCTCTCCCCCACCTATGATCCGATTTATTAATATTTTGTTTCTTGGTGTCTAATAGCAGTTTCCCCCACCTCCTTCGCCATCTTAACCTTTTCGTGGAGCTTCAATCCAAGTATTCGCTTTGTATTTCCAATATCTATTTTTCTGTCTCTCACATTCAAGAAGATAACGTTTGCCGTCTTCTCAATGTATCTCGCTCCTTCATTTCGTGGGATTTTAATGGTTGGATGTTGGAAACTCGTATGCGATATACTATTCATATAACGAACGTATAAAAGATTGGATTGCCTTATTTTCAGTGTCCTCAATTTCCGATTATGGGGAAAACATCAATGTCCGCATGCATATCCTGCAAATAGTTTTCCTACAACTCATCTATTTGCAACTGTGTTGTTGTCGCATAGGTAAGTTATGCAGTTACATCACTTACTGAGAGTATCTCTTTCGGCCAGGGTAACGAAGAGTCTGTTCCTCTGCAGATATCTCTCAGGAATATTTTGAAGACTCCATTGAAAAAGCCATTGTATCGTTATTTTGAATTTTGGTATTTCGGATAATGTCTACAAAAAGTTTGATGTCAACGGGATATTTTTCGAAGTGATTGTCGGTCTTGGCAGTATATTCAGTATGTGAATACCTGGAACAGACTTACTGACAGGATGAAGGCGACTGTCAACATGTGGACATTTACAAAAATTTGAATATCGGACGTACTTGAAGCATAAAAATACAATAAAATGAAAAATATTCACATTCAGCAGCTGTGAACACAGGATTATAATAAAAGTTCATGTTATTTCTTATTCCCGGGTTGAATCCTGAAGCGACTCGAGATTCTGGTGCCTCCTTTGTTCAGTCTTGAAAGTGTGTCACATAATGTGTTCCACATTAAATCGAGGAAAATACGTCTCACCAAGAAAGCGATAAATCCTCGATATTTCGTGCTGTCTTCAAGAATATTTAAACAATGAAAATTTCCATGCCCCGTCTTTTATTTCGAAAGCAATAGGTAGGTGTTTGCATAAAAGGCGAAGGGAATCTTGGCACCTGTATTCATAGCGAGTAATAGCGCTTGTACCTATATTGGTTCCAACGGATCAATATTTTCGTATTCACTGTTGGATAGTCTTGGATTAGAGGGGTATTCAGGAATACACTAGGCATCAGAATTTATTATTCAATGAAAGATCAATAATCTAGTTGTTTATATATGGAGGAGTCCAGAAATTACTTGAGACGTTTTTCAGGATTTTTTAACTTCCGCCTTCCCCTGGATGGATTTCCTAAGATTTTTCTGAACTCCCTCCCATCTCCAAAAATCTCACGTGACATGTGTTGGCTGTAAGCCCGCTGGATTAAAAAAAATCAACTTTTATTTACGACTAGCAAAGAGTAGTATTTGGGATTTGAGAATATTGTCGCGATTTAATAACACTGTGATAAAATAAAATAATAAATATTCAAATTCAAACTGATAAAAGATATATTCTGATTCAGTCTCAAAGTCACTACTGGAACCAACATAGAGGGGGTGTTCGGCTTTGCGTTCTTGGAGCTCGCTCGTTGTTTTCCGAGTTGGCCGATAGGGATCGGAATTTGTCAAAACTTATGATTGGATAATGAAGTTGTTTGTTGATAAGTTATTCTTTTCTAAGAACTAGGTGTTTGTTGTAAAATAAATTAATATAAACAATATTAAAGAGGAAATATTAACACCCTAATCATGGGCCATGATATATACAAATGGGGAATGGATTATTGGAGACCCCGTTAGTCCCACTAGTCGATTCTCTATTTGTGTACATCATGGCCCATGATTAGGGTGTTAATATTTCCTCTTTGATTCACTTTGACTTTGAGGCGTGAACGGGCGTTTTAAAGCTCCAACGGCGTTTACCTCAAACTCTAAATGAGTGGTGGTAGTTAACCTGAAGGTGCAATGAAAGTACGTGGAGATTTCTATTTGTTGAAGAATTCTAGTGAGAGGAGGTTCAGCTACGCTCTGCTAGATGGCAAACCTTTGTATAGCACTGAGTTTGTCTTCTCGCATGGCTTAAATACTGGCTAAGAGGCACTGATGAGTCCTAGAAAGGACAAAACTGATATGTCTCTGCTTAGCTTCGATGAGGGCATCATAATTTATTGTCGACATCTAATATTTGATTCCTATTCCCAGTGGCTGCCTCACCCATTGCGAGGCCCTGGGCGACAGATCATTGCGAGGCCTTTTTGTCCTTCGTGAAAAGTACGTGATGCGAACGTTTTCGTATTTGTCATGTTTGACGAGAAATGCTAGAGTAAATAAAATTTTAGTTTTGAGATATTTGATATTTCACATTGAAAAATTTAGAAAATCAACAAAAACAGATATAATAAATTTTGAATTGGATATTTGGTACTTTTCCAAGATTAAAATCTTTCATTGAAGCACAAAATCTAACGAATGAGCTTCGCCATTTCTGGCTGAAAGAATAGCAAGGGTTGAAATGCGATCTTGTTCGATCGGGTGTGGTGTCAATAATTCCCAGCACTATTTCGATAGTTGGGAAAAATTCAGTTGATTTTTTTTCCTATTATGAATTTCAGCACCGAGATGATGTTATCGTTATTTTGCATAGACACTGATGAGCATTATTCAGTTCTTCGTTCAATACCATCATAAATATTTTGTCCTACTGTCACAGATCGAAACTCAAAGGGTCACGTCCTCTCAACATCATGTGCAGTGAGTTAATGGCAACATCTTGCAACCAGTTATTGATACTTCTTCAGTGCTGTTTGTTCTTTTTTGAATTAAATTGAGCATCAGCAAGACGTGCAATAAGATCAATACTTCAGTATTGGAAGAACTAGTGCCTTATGTAATAAAAATTATAGCTGTTCACTGTTTTTTAGACCGAAACAAAAACCTTAGTTTTCGGGCAGCTGACTTGACTATGCTGGATACATACTCGTGCTAGGTAGTTGATGTGATACTTACTTCCAGAAGATGAAATTAATCAAAAATGATCGGCTGATTGATAATTCATTTCAAGCCGAGAATCAACGGAAGGCATTTTCCTACTGAACACCATGTTCTGATTTTTGAACGCAATAAATTATACCAGATATGTCTGAATGGTCTGAAGATCATCGTTGACAGAATCAATAAGAGCAGCCCGGACTTCATATGTTGACTTGTTGACAGCTTTTTTGTTAGAGATGGATGCTATGAGAGTACTGACGTTGGCGAATCTATATATACATATTATTTCGTCTTGAGGTTGAGGGATCATTGATATGAAACAGAAAAAGTGTTGGAGACAAAACTGCTCCCTGTAGCACTGTAGCACACCAGCATTTTCAGAATGTGCATTTCAGGTGTCATCATCCATCACAAGACGGATCGATCACTGGGAAAACTTCCCATAAAGTAGCATAGATGTTCTGAGAGTACGTAAGATACCAGCTGAATGAAGAAAAAAAAAGAAATCCGAAACTGTTTTAGGTCCGTGTTCAGGTTTGAAGGATAACACTCTTGGGTGCATGGTTTATACATAACTACAAGAATTCATATTTATGATACATAGGTACATTGAAAATAGTTATCATCAAAATGAATACTGTCCTCAATTTGTAGGCTCACAGATATTTCATTATGAGGACTGGAAAAATTTAATCAGATTTTGTCACTGAGAAAAGAGATATTTGGCCACATTAATATCCCCCATCTTCCAGAGACAGAATCTTCTACCTCTTAACCTGCCAGGAAAGTTATTTTGGGTAACTTGATACAAATGGCGACATCTAGCAGGGTCAGAAGTATACACTGGTAACATACCCTGATCAAATACCTTCTTTTTAAGGCATAAAGGAATGTCCGATTTGAAGACACGCTTCAGCTTACCAAAGGCATCCCGAGTCAGCCAAATTCGACGTTTTATTTCACCGGTCTGATTGTCCCTACCAATACGAATTTCGTGGCCCAGATATTTATACAAAAGGCTTGTCTTATATGTAGAGTTACTGTTTAATCGTAGATCTTTGCTCATCATGAGGGTATCAAAATCATAGGCCTAATGAAGGGGTCATGATTGGGGTCGTAACCCCCTTCCATTGATTTGATGAATTGAAAAACATTGTAGGTAACAATTGGAAACAAAAAATTAAATTGAAAGATTTTCTTGACTGCTGGGGGTTAGGTAAACCTTCTCATGACTTAATTATAGGTACACCAAGGCTTAAAATAATGAGGTTCTTAATTAATTATTTTATATTGTCATGAATGGATCATAAAAAACATTTGAATGAGCTATTCCACCTGTGAGTGCAGCTGTGTTTCTTTAGCTCTACATAATTCACCAATTTTTGTTTAATCTCAAATAGAACTTCTTGTCATGGTTATAAATAATAATACATAAATAATATATCTATCGAATGAAATTTCTTAAAAAGAAAGAATTAACTTTGAATTGATCCAAATGAATAGAATCTTTCATAAAGACCTCCATAACGACCCACTGAGTCCATGATCTCGTCGGCCCTGATCAGGTCTACCTACTGAACCTTTGAAAAATGTAGCGGAATTTGATTCTTAAGCGGCGGTTTTCACAAAGCTTTAATTGTACGATTAAACAACCTTACGTAAATTCGAACCAATCGAATCACTCGTTTTGAAGTTTCAACGAATCGCGGTGGCTCCAATTAATTTAACGCTACAATCGAAGTTTTGTGAAACCGACCCTAAATATTTTAAACACAGTGGCATTCAACGAGAGCAGAGCTGTGCCGAGCACTGAATATTAGTACTTCGAGCACTAAGCACCCGAGTCGCGAGCACGAAACACAGATTGCCACAAAAGGCTCGCGATTACTAAGCACTTTGTGAAAGTTATACGATATTTAGAGCACTAAGCCCTAAGCACTTAATTAAGGAAGTGTTGCATGTAAGGTAATTTCAATCGGAATGAAAATTGTACCTCTTTAGCAAAGCTGCAATATGTGAGAATATTGGCTAGGCAGAAAAAATATATAGGGTGTTTCCGTGTCTTTAAATTTTGAAAGGAGATCTCTAGAGTGCTCATGATATTCCCCCATATATCTACTGGGATATGAATTTTATTTTCAATTTCCAAGATTTATTGACAAAAATTCAAATTTCAACAAGAAAGTGGTTTTTTCTATGTCTTCTATGTCGAAAAAAAGTATCAGCCAGGTAAGAAGTTTTTCGGATTTTGGAAGAGACAACAATTTATCGATGATCGATTTTGAATTTTCTATAGATTTTACATGGAAAAAATACTAATTATCATACTAATCAACAGATAATCCCGGTATTATTTCCAGTGCCAGAAGTACGATTGATCGGTTGGATATCTTTAGTGATGAGTTCAAAACTAAACTGATCATGTGAATAAAAGGAAATCGTTGTAAATAAATATGGAAGGTTGACTTACAGCTAGAGAGAAACCTTCAGAATTGCGACATAGCTATTCACTCAGATAGTCAAGCTGCTATTAAAGCACTGAACTCCTATGTCATCGACTCAAAGTCGACATGGAAATGCCGGATCAAACTCAATGAGGTAGGCAAGAAAAATAAGGTCTCTTTGATCTGGGTTCCTGGTCATTCGGGAGTCACAGGTAACGTAAAGGCCAATAAACTTGCCAAGGAGGGTATTCGGAAACCACTCACTGGCCCAGAACCTTTTTGTGGTATAGCAAAATCTACATATAAGAAGAAGTTTCTGGAGATGGAGAAAACTCTGGCAGAATCTCCCAGGGTTGGATCACTCCAAAAAGTCCCTTCGGAGTTTTGAAACTGCAAGATCGAAAAAATATTTGGTCTCAGTAAGAACCAACTACACCTCCTTACTGGCTTTCTTACAGGGCATTGTCGCCTCAGAAAGCACTTGCTGAGAATGGGCGTATCGGACACTGGCGAGTGTAGATTCTGTGGGGAGGAGGAAGAAACTCCTATTCACCTAATCACAGAATGCTTTGTATGCCAAAGGTTACAATGCTTTCGTCAGAAAATTTGGAATAATTGAAAAACCTTTTTACAACTTTTGCAGTTCCCAATATGCTCCCATCAGTAAACATCTAGAAAAGTCCTGTACTGAGTGTGTAGAATTCATTGTCTACAGGGGGATCTCGAGAAACTATTACAGCTGGAAAATAACGGATAACAAATTCTCCAACTCTTTTTTCCTCATTAATCCAAATCTGGAAACAGAACCGGCCACTCATTTCTGGATTTTGGGTTAAGAACGAAAATTGAGAAATTGCAATTTTGACTAATGATGAATTAATTATTCGCTTCTTTTAACTCGTACTCGACACTGATTGTTACATTCTACAGGCACCATTTGATGAGTAATTTTATTTAAATATGACACTATTGAATACCTTGTTCCAGCCATTTTCAAGATATGACGAGGACTTTTATATATATCAAATATAAACTGTAAATGAAAATTCTGTTTTTATCGCATATTTGAATTTTGCTAGATTCAATAAAAGATTGTGTTTCAGGGGTATCTTCTTGCATAGCAGTAAAACCACTACTTGATTCACTGTTCAGCACAATATTAAAATGGATGTATTATGTTTTATCTGATAATATTTTCTCTTCGTTTTCAGGCTATTCAGCATGACAGACTGAAAGATATTTTAACAAGTAATGAATGGAAATCTTTGCTGGGGAATGAAGGTAAGATCAAATAAGTTTTTTGTACATATATTTCAGAGAATGAAAAATGCACAGAGTGTTCAAGTTTAAGTTTGAAAATCGTAATGAGTTAATCCTTCACTACAATTATAATGGTATGAAATAAGAAAATAAGAAAACTTTCACAAATATATTTGCTTCTTCCCTTAGAAATCCTGATATTTCTCACTACCGCTATTAAAATGTCCCATGACTTTAATCTGCTTTTCTTCGTTTTCAGTAGATAATTATTTTGTTTTTTTCTAAAAACTTCTTGAACTAGTTAGTTTCTATGTAGAAGTGAGATTTGGTTTCTGAGGAATGTGGGATACTTATGATGCCAAATAGGGCTGAAACCAGTATATACAAAATCTGGTTTCATTTATCCAGCTTCATTATGAAAGATTGGTGATCCTATATAAATTGAAGATGGTTTTCATTTCTATGATCACCTACCATTCTGAATTCATCTATGTTTCAAAAATTATTCAGTTGAAGCAGACAGCAACATCAACGAGGTAAACACGAATTATTTGAGGTAATTCCAGATGTATGAACATATCTGGGTTTGTGAAACACTTGTTGGAGTAAAATGAGAAATTAGGAATATCATTTATATTGAATGTTATTTGTAGAAGTGAATAATTTGAGTCGTCCATAATTTTCTTCCTGAGAAGTATATAATTCGAAATGTGAATATCCTCTTAATATTGTTTCCACAGCTACTTTATTTTTCAACGAAGGTTTCATTTTGGCTATGAAAAAATGAGGTTTTAATTTGAAGTTTTTGAAATTACCAACTTTGACAACACTTTCATAACTTCCTGTTTCAGGATTTTTAATTCTCACACTTGGAGAAAGTCATCATTCTCACTAATCGCGGAAGCATAAAAACGACATAAATTCATGTTTGAGCAGAGCTCCATTCTCAATTTTTTTTTCAAATTTCACGTTCACTGAAGAAAATTCTAAAAGATGACATTCAAACAACTCAGAGTTTTATAAGGGGCTTCCCATTTGATAAAAAAAAGAACGGTATTTGTGGAACAACCGGTATATCTATACATGTATCATATACGAATTAATTGATTGAAATTCACCATTCGTTATCTCTTACGTAAGAACAGGTATAATACATGATCATGATACTTGGTTCCTACTTTCAATTTACTCTTTATTATGATACCTATGAGCATTAACAATCTGAACCACTTCTACTTTATTAAGAAAATCGGACATAGGTACCCAAAATCAGAGAATACAACAGATTTATTGCACCGCCAAGACCAGGAAGGCCCCTTTCGGAATAAAAGATGAACGCAAGCGAATAATCAAATATTCAAAAACATAATTTCGGGCTCATTTTCAGAAATCTTACACTTCACACTATGCGCAAATTCTGTGTTACGTTTTCTTTGAATTGAAAACAGTTGCACGAAATCATTGGAAACATGAAAAAAAGGGGCCAGAGGTGTTCGCACTGATTTAGCTTAGATTCAAAGTGTCATTCAAGTATAGTATGTATAGTGGTGGGTGAGATTCCTAAGTATGCTAAATTACCTAAAGTGACACTTCATATCTAAACCGAAGCAGTGCGAAAGGCCCTAGCCTACTTTTTTTTCATCACTTCGAGCAACCATTTTAAATCGATAGAAGATGCAGAGAAAAAACTTCAGGTTATGATTAGAATGCCGTTCACATGCCTTCAGAGATGATTTCTCTTATAGAATTCAAAATCGCGCTTTTTTTATCCATAAGTCAGATTTCTTAAGTTTTTCATCGTATTTTTATTTGTTCCAATGCCATTCAACCTTGTCACCAGAATTCTCAGTTACTCCGAAATTTTTTCATTTCTCAGTTAACAACACGAAGATACCCGAGAAAAAGCCAACGATAACCGTTACGAAATTGAAGGATTCCATAAATTCGATATACTACTGGAGTATCTTTTTCTGCTTCTATTTATTCCTGAACAATATTTTGCTGAAATAGCAAATTCTGCTTCATGAATGAATACTTATCTATGAGTCGTAGATCCTCCTTAAAACTCCAAATATATATTTCACTTAAAGAATTTTTTGAACACAAGTCTACAATGGCATCTTGAATGAAAATCATAAAATCACATTGGCAACGATCACAAAATTTCTACAAGAAAAGATTCAAAACTATTATATACGAATAGTTAGTTAGTTGAGCCTACAAAGCGACTGAAAATACTTCCAAATTTTTCATGGATCATATAGAAACCATTTCTTGCTTCTTCTTGATATAATGATAAATATCTGAAAGGATCGATATTAATGTAACAAACTATACTGCTTTTTGTTTATCAAGTGTTTAACCCAGTAACTAGGGTTGTTTGAAAATGCATCAACCACTCCTTGACACATTCAGGAACTTAAAAAATATGGATACGTTATTGTTATGCATAATATTATTCCACACCTCCGAATGGATTACGGAATGAAGTATGTTATCTTTATCAATGCCATTACTTTCACGGCCCACCTTGCTTTTATACTTTCATTGCCTTGCCGCATACTTGATTATAGAATTTTTAGATCACTAAAGAAAGAATCTGTGTGTGGATCTAGATGGAAACCGATATGAGGAGATAGGAGTTTATTTTGGAGATTGGTCACGATTTGGGAAAGGAATTATACCGTAAAAAGATCTTTCATGTGGTGGTGAACTGGACGAGAGGATGACTCTGACCCTTGTGGTCGGGATCATATGCGTTCAAGATGGGAAGAGTACTCCTTTCTTGTTGAAACTTAAAATCACTACAATTCTCCCATTATGAGCCGAAAATGATGATTCCAACCGTGAGACGGTCTAGCTTAAAACAGTACCTAAGTTTCGAAAAAAAGACTAAAAGTTTCAAAAAGTATAGTCCAGAATCCAGAGTCCATTTTTGTACTTGGTTACTATCAAGATAATTTTCTGTGAATAGCTTCTATCTGATGAGACGCCCAACAATATCCTGTACGAACTTCTCCATTGTGGCAGCTAACAGAGGTAGCAAGGATAAAATATCTCGATCTGATGATTATAAAACATTTATTACTAACTGGATTATTTTTTGTTAAATTCCAAGATTATCATGTGAATAATTTGAAAAATATTTGTTCTTCACAATTTATGGTTTGATCAAAGAGTCCCCTCCTTCCAACATGTATCGATAACAGGTCATAAAAAATTATTACTAATAATCTATTTTTTATACTTATTAATATTAATATAATTCAACAGTCCTACAGATTGCGTGGTACGTTATCCCGGTCCTACGCTTAGAAATTGTTAATACCACAAGACAATTTTTCTCATTACTAACTGTAGGAAGAAAATATTACATAATAGGTTAGTGTGCTCTCTGCTCAAATAAAACAATGTCCCACAATCAAACAGGTATGTATCACTAGTGCGAAAAGAACATAATTTTTTTCGTTTTACCATTTGTAACAGAAGATGCAATTCTTTTTGAAATTTAAATAACTTTATTGCTTGGAAACTAGGTACTAAAAAATTATGTAACATTTTTGCCCCACAGTTAATAATGAGAAAAATGATTACGTGGTATTGACAATTTCTGAGAGTAGGACCGACCCCCTACTACTAATTTTTAGCGTAGGTCTGGAACAACCTACCAGGCAATTTGTAGGACAATATGACTGTTAGATTATATAAATATAAAGTAAGTTTAAAAAAATTTGCTGATTAGTAATCATTTTTTATGACCCCGTTATCGAAACATGTTGGAAAGGGAGGACTCATTGATGAAACCATAGATTTTGTAGGACAAATATTTTTTCAAATAATTCAGATAGTAATCTTGGGACTCAACAAAAAATTATCCAGTTACCTAGTAAACAATTTTTTATAATCATCAGATCGACAGATTTTGTCCGTGCTACCTTTCTGTGTTACCACAATGGAGAGGTTCGTACAAGATGTTGTTTGGCGTAGAAGCTACTCACGGAAAATTAGCTTGATAGTAATAATCAAGTGAAAAAATGCACCTTGGATCCTCGACTACTATTTTCTAGGTTTGTATGGGTTGAGATCATTAAACCTGGGAGTTCCTCAGAAGGCCATCGTGAAAGTGCTATCCGTAGTTATATATAAAATATCGGCTGAACGATTCATATGAATTTTCATGAGTATCTATTGCAACAAATATGAATGAGAAACAATCCCTTCTTGATAACTTCGACATTTCAAAAACTATTTGCCATAGTCTACTCAAGTTTAGTTTCTATATGATAAGGCATGAACGACTGATGCCCACTTGTACCGGCAAATGTAAATCTGTCGAACTTAAATTGAAAGTGAGGTTTCAGACGCCGTTTCTCTCGCACCAAAGTGCCTGCTAAGATGTTCCTATTCTGAGCCGCCAATTATCATGGCTTCTTAAGGGTAACTTGAGCCTGTCCCAAACATGCATTTCCTTAAAAAGTAGCGAACGAAGTGTTTCATATAACTTTAATCAGAAAGATCAGATTAAGCGATCGTTCTATCGTTTCCAATCAATTCCCCCTTTTCTAACTCAAAACTGATAATGAGTAAATATTCTAATCGCGGAATTTCTCCTATCAGTTAGATCACATTGCAAACTCAACTTCATAATTTGTAGAACATGTGGAAATGTTATAAGTCCGGGTCGACATAGTTTGTTAGAGATCTGTGAGTAATTATTCATTTACTGTACCTACTGTCATTAAAGATTCCAAAATGACATTTTCGCAGTGGCGTAGCGAGGGGGGGGGCAAGAGGGGGCATCATGCCCCGGGCGCTACTCATACAGGGGCGCCAAATCGTTAGCAAAACAAAAAAATTTCTGGATTGAGTGGGATTTGCTGCAGCTAAACAAGACTCAATCGTTGTAACATACTTTGGAATAATTGAAAACATATGTTTGTTTTCGTCACGATGGAAAAATAAATAATTGCCGTGAAAAAAACTGTCAAACGTGAATCTGAAACACAATGGGGCGCCAGAATATAAGCGGATAGGGATATTGTTGATGAGCTAGGGAAGATAAGAGAACTATTAGAAAAACTGGCACACCAATACAAGTGACAACAGAAGTGGAGCTACAATTCCATCATAAAATAGACTTACTTTCAATTTCATAATTTTAGTTCATTTCTGATTTGAAATCTTGAGGAGAATTGATCGTGTACAGCTCAGATTACAAGGTCCTGGGGTCCAGGATCTGGATTGAATTTTAGATAAGCGTTTCATGATCTTGAATCATTAGCGACTAAACTAGCCTCTGTGAAAAGGTCAATCTGCGAAAAATGGGATATTGATACAACGTGTGATAAGACGCAGAAAATATCCAGTAAATTAGTTAGAGATGTTGGTTTTTCCCCCGAAAGTGAAATTTCTCGCGTTATGAGGGGCATTCTTGATCATCTCCACTAAGAAATATGTTCACGATTAAGTGACCCTGATATCAAATTTTGATTTTCACTAGATATTGAAAATTTATAATAAGGATAATGTTGACAACAATCTTGAAGAAAATTGTAAAAATTTGGTTGAATTTTATATAATACTGTTTCAACGGAATAGAATTCTTCAACGAATTAGGTGATGGCAAAATGTAACTCCGCAATTGAAAAAAAATTAAATCTTGATCTCCTTTGAAATTTCTGAATTTTATAAGCTCGCATGGAGAAGATATTTTTCTAAACCTCTCAGCTTCAATTGCTAGCAGCAACGATCAATTAAAATTACTTCTGACATATCTACGATCAACGATGGAACGAGATAGCCTGAGAACTTGGCATTTTTAAGTGTGGAAAGAGAAAATTTCGAAAAGATGAACTTTGATGACATTATTGATAAATTTGATTCATCAAAAATAAGGAAAATTCATACATAGTAATAAGTTATACTAATAAGTACTACTCGTATATTCTTATCATTATTAAATTTTTATCTCCTTGAAGATAATGAATATTAACTTTTTTAAAGTTTTAAAACTGCGTTTCTATCAATATTTCTTCATAAGTATATAAAACGAATAAATATATATATATATATATATATATATATATATATATATATAATCATTATCCCAAATTACCTTTCGGTGTATGGGCGAATAAATGAAAGACGTATACCTTGAAGTAATTCCAGATGAGCGTATATACATTTCAAAATCTATTCTTGTTTTCTTTTCTTCTTTTTTTGTACAAAACTTAAGGCCTTGCTTGAGACTATGACTTTATTTATCTTACTTCATTCATTCTGCAATTTGCGAGTGTATTTCACATATAATATTATATGCCATTATGAATTTAGAAGGAGGGCGCTAAAAAGGTTTTGTGCCCCGGGCGCGAATTCAGCTCGCTACGCCACTGCATTTTCGGCCTTCATTCATTGGCCAAGCAAATAAGACTTTTGTCTGGAAATAATTGGTGGAATTCGGGAAACTTCTCAATCATTCATAGAGGCCTCTAATATAAGTAGTTTGAGTTTTGCCCCAATTTTACTGTGGAGCGTATGTCGTGACGTTCGAAAAACCTCGAAATTTTCGGACTATTTAAGGTTTTCTTGAATAGGTCCTAAACTAAGCACTTTGTCAAAAACTTAGTTATATTCAAAAGTGTTCAGCAAAAAATTCTGCTTCTACAAAATATCTACAAATACGACATCTACAAATACGACATTATATTTTGAACAAGTAGTTCTAAAGAAATCATACGTCGAAATATAGCAAATTTTAACACTTTTTGAAAAAACACATTTTTTTACTATAAAACGTGAAATATCTATGAAACTGCGAGCTTTAGAACGAGATGTCATAGAATGAGAGTTGTAGACCATCATATTGTGATAAAAACGTAACCTCCTAAGCACAATGTAAAATCGCGCTGTTACTCATCCTGCTGAAAATGCTGATCATTTAATCGTAGCCAGTGCTGTTAAAGTTACTCAGCAGTACGATGAGTGTGTGATTATTGTTGGGGGGGACCCTGACCTTCTTGTAATTTTGACTGCTCCAGCCCCTCTGTGTACCAACATTTTTTTACTAAAGCCTCGTGAAGGCAAGCAAGACGACATTGTCTCTTTTCCCTTGCACTACAAGTTCTTCTCTGTTTCAAAAAACAACATATAATTCGTCCATGTTTTTACTGGCTGCGACACAACGCTATCATTTTCCTGTAAAGGACAACTGAAATTTTTGAAGAAGTTGAAAATCAACTGAATTAATTAAAATAACTTACAATACTACTTTTAGTAACTAAAAAAAATATATTACATATTGCTATTACCTGCAAATTCATCCTTGGCGAGTGCTCTGGAGCAGCTGCTTCAGTTCGGGGTGAAGAGGCATGATTAAATGTGGTTTTGGCTAATAATTTTTCGAACATCTCGTACCGCAATACATTTAATTGCTTGAAATAATTTCTTCAAAGAGCTGCTATGCATTTCTTCCCTGCCTCGTCGACCTTATCCGCAGAAGCATTAGATTTGCTAAATAATTATGCTGCTTTTAGAAGATTTGAGTTGATTCCCAACGCCTTTAGGAATTTCATTTTTTCCTTAATAAAAAATGATGATGTAATTTCGCAGCCATTAAAAGCACGAAGGAATAATATTTTGTTCTTGGAAATAGAGGGAAACTTGTAGTGCAACGAAAAAAAAAAGAAAACATCGTTTTGCTTGCATTTGCCAGACCTAGTAAAAAAATGTTGGTACAAATAGAGGCTGAAACAGTCAAAATTACAAGATCAGTGTCCTCCGAACAATATCTACACACTCATGAGACTGTTGAGCAACTACAACAGTATTAGCTACGATCAAATGATCAGCTTCCTCAGCAGGATGAGCTACTGCGAGATTTAACATTTTGCTTTGGAGATGTGAAGGTCACAAAATGATGGTCTAGAACTCTTATTCTATCACATTTCGTTCTGATTTTCACAGTTTCATAGAAACCTATTTACGTTTTATAGTAAAAAAATATGTTTTTTCAAAAGGTGTGAAAATTTGCCATATTTCGACGTATGATTTTTATGATCCACTTGTTCAAAATGAAATATGGTAGTACTTTTTAGAAGCAGAACGTAATGCTGAACACTTTTGAATATAACAAAGTTTTTGATGGAGTGCTTAGTTTAGGAGTTATTCGAGAAAAACATTTAATAGTCCGAAAATTTCGAGGTTTTCCAAATGTCACGACATACTCCACTGGAAAATTGGGGTAGAACTCAAAATACTAATATTGGAGGCCTGAATAAATTATTAAAACAGGGTCCCGAACTCCAGCAACTATTTCCAGGCACACCAATTTTCGAAGCTAATTTGCTTGGCCTATCAGTGATAAATTGAATTACTACTGAACATTTGGTGACCCCGACGTATCGAATGGATTATGAGTCAAAGCGAGAGAAGATGGAATCGCGCCGGAGAGAAGTTTGTCAAAGGACTAAAAATTTCGGACGACATTAAGTTTCGAAGCCAGAAAGAGATTCCAGAATAATATTGAGAAAATTCGATCTAGGACAAAATTCGACTTAATTGAACTTTTTTGGACAGAAAAACAGTTTTTGCAGTGTATCGAGTTTAAGTTACCCGATATGATAAAACGACACTTTACGAAGATAAAATTGATCGCGTTCTTTCGGACATTCGGTGAATAATTGTGTCCTGATTGCATGAATATTTTCATTAAATCACGAGGTTCCATCAGTTTAATCAATAAAACAGCTACAAAATATTTATAACAACCATTTATAAATATTTTGAATGAAATCGATGACATGTACGAGGACGACGACTCTCCCACATTTCAGTGACGTGCCAAAAAAAGATATTCCGTGAAAAAAAAATCAGAAAAGACGGCATCCACATGTCCGCATCAGACGCAACGCATCAAACAGAAATAGGTATCCTAGGCTACCACAGGCGAGCCAGGAAGAAGAAATAGATGCCTGATGAAATTGGAACATTCATGGAAGCACGCCGTAAACATAGGGGTAAGGATGACAATGAATATAATGAGGGTTCATATTCACATCAGATAGGAAAAGCAGAATGAAAGAGCATGAAAAATGAATGTAACGAAGTTGTAATTTCTGTAATTATCAGCAGAACCTCCAAAGTCAGTATAGAAGTGACGTCCATAGCCGCCACCTGCAACGTGGTTTTCTAATCACTGTGCCGCGTTACTGAAAATTCACTCAACTATTTGGTAGGGTTTAGAATTCCACGGAACAGCCTCCTCTTTAGAGGTCGCCTTAAGAAACATCTACTTCTCTTGCAACGTTAGTGAACTCTAGATCATGATCTTAACCCTGCAGTAGTCGCGCGCGGACTTTTACTCCGCGCTTCTAATTATTCATTCGATAACTCGGCAGATGACGTTGATGCTGCCCTCAATATCCTCATATTTCGATCCATGTCCAGTATCAATTTGAGTAGTTATTTTGTTAAAAAATTCACACTCCGAAATTCAGTCCGAATCTGCAATAAAAAAAGGGTCTTCATTTGAAATTTTTCAAGGTTGGGCCTCATATTTCGTATAAGGACCTTTTGGGCCAAAAATTTGATGAAGTCACGTGATTCTTCGGCAAAAAACTGAAGACCACAGTATCCAGAATCAGAATTATGATTTTCTACTTATGCGCGAAATAAATTCACCGTTTCAATATTTTTGAACCACCCAGTATATTCACAATGTTTTGAAAATAAAATCTATTCTACCCCAAACTAATTCAATTTCAATGAATTTGAAAACAAATCACTTGCCGGAAAACTTAAATTTCTCCTTGTGCGGAGTGACAGTCGGCATGCGATTAATCGATGCACAATCAAAGCAGGGTAAAAAACACAAAAAATCTGCACTTGTATCAAAAATATTTTGTTCGGCTTAAGCTTATTTTCTCGCGAAAATGCTTCATTTTGATGTGGGCTTATTTGGGAGAAAAAGATGAAGATTGAGATCTCTTCATGAATAATATAGTTACAGGTGTTCCGGTTGCCGATTATCTAATTGCAAAGAAACTGAATTAAGTATTCAAAATCACTCTCTCTTTCGAGTGCTTTTCGAACCATGATATAAATAATTTGTATTCAGGTCATGATCTAACAAGACGGTATCGTTGTTGTTGTCTTCAGTAACAATAGGAAACAATGATTATGCCGTGTACCTACATGTGTATTTATTTTTCAGAGTTCAGATCCTAAGTGTTCCTCAGGGGATTTTTGTAATATTCCTTCTTTTTTGAATTATCAGGTCGAGGAAATTATTTTATATAGAAAACGACTCAAAATTCACTCAAAGATAGGGAAAATATTTCCATTGTATACTAGTAGGTATTACATAAAAATTTTGATGAAGATAAAAACGGAAGCGATATGTAAAAAGTAGTTTTTCTATAACGTTTCAGTTTTTTCTCATTGATATGGCGGATATTCTTTTGATATAAGTGGAGCAAAGATTAACGAACGAGATGATCAAACGTGAGTGGTACCTTGCAATACACACATTCGGCTATTCGTCATGCGATGAGATGTTCATAGCAGTGTTTACTTATGTGTGAGGCTGGTGAAAAAAATGAAGACAATACACTGCTTTATCTTTTTGAATCTGAACGGAATAGTAGAACGTTTTAACCCTTTCCAGCCCGAATTATCAATTGAAGAAAAAAAAAATAATTACCCACTGAAATAAGTTCAGATAAGCTCCAAAAACACAAATATATGAGTAATTTATATTAAGAAGTGTCCTGATCCTTTCAGGACTCGTGATGCCATATGGCATCATTGGGAGTTACATAAACATCGAAGAAATTTAAATTTTTTTCTATTCTAACAGTATAAACATTCATTTCACAAAAAAAAAATACATTTTCATTTTGCCTGCTCTGGCAAACATTCTTATTCCCCATTTATGAGGTTTATTTTTCATGAATTGTTTCAAAGATGATCGCTCATTGAAGGGGATCATAATTTTTTTAATTGAACTGAACTCTTCTGGTTCCAGCTTCGCCAAGTTTAGACCTTATTCCATCTATCACCGGCCTTATCTTGAACAATTTGTCATAATCTGGCTTCATTTGGGAATTATCGGAAGTAATTGCACAAGTGCATCAAAATAACCGATAATTTTGCATGACAGCGTGTTGTCTAAAAACTACATGAATTCATTTTCATTCTTGGAGAGCCCGACTCCGAAGGTGGAGGGCTCTTTCTCCAAAAATGAAAATGAGCAAATACAGTTTTTCAAAGACAACACGCTGGAATGCAGAATTATCAGGTCATTTTGATGCACGAGTGTAATTCGGGGGAATATTTCCCGAAATTGTTATGGATACAAGCAGTGCAATTATCGCAGGGATCTTTCGCTCTCTACAATGCAATTATCGCTGTAATTTTCGATGATTGCATTCTATTTACATGAAGTTTTTGACAGGAGGGAAATATTCATTGAAATGAATCATATTTCTGAGTTTATCGAATCTATTACGCGACATCACATCTGCGATAGAGGGATATTCGTACCTTCCGCCCAATTCATTCGGTAATTTGCCATTTTGATAATTCTACTCAGAATGTGAATTCCCATTTCTTTTTCTGTTGTGTTCACAGATGTTTGAGTTTGTTGAACAGAACAATGGTTTGTTTGGTAAGCAACATTTGCAATTATATCATTTGTGAAAAATAATTTGAAATATTGTAGAGGAGTCATTTCAGTAGAATGGGGTTCGGAAGAAGAATTATTGCTAATTGAATCTAGTTGTCGCATATCTTTCATTCGCCATCGATAGTTTGGATTTTTTTTTTCAGGAGATTAGGTAATCGGGCAAGTGGAATATCATCTGACGAACTATAATCTTCCGAGCCCTCAACATTCCCTCCCACTTCACAATCAATAGAAGCATCAGCTTCTTCTATCTGTATTTGACTTTCTTCTTGAAGAGAAATGTCTTCTTTGTCTTCTACATCATCCTCTACATCTTCATCAGAGTTTTCTAACTGAATGTCTGAAATATCTCCTTTCAGAATAAGAAGTAGATGCTTTTCTTCTTTTTCCGTCAACCCTACATACGTCAATTCTACCTGAATAAATAAAAAAAATATTTCTACAAATACAATATTATTTCTACAAATATGATATTATTTCTATGAATATTTCATTCAAATATATATTCAATATGAAAGACAATATCTGTATAGTATGAAGCCCAATGATTCCAAATGGAATCATAACTTTTTGGGGGTGGTGGGGTGAATTATGCTACTAATTTCTATAAACAAAAACTATTATTGAATAAACTAAAGCATGATTACTCACCTCGAATTTTCTCAAGTCTGTATATAGCGCAATTTGAAAGTAATTCTACTAGAAAGTTCACTGGTCACTAATTTATGTTAGCAGTAGGAAATGCAAACTTTCAAATGTGCATAAAAATAAATAGAGAACTCTATACTAGAAATTTTTGATGTCCATACAACAAATGCCCTTTCTAGGAATAAGAAATATCAACAAGAAGGTTTTCAGTTACATCTAGAGATTATTAGAAGCACTTATTTATAATGATGCCAAATGGCATCACTGGGCTGGAAAGGGTTAAGTTACTTTTTGTTTGATCATGATAATCTTGAAACACTTCGTAGGACCGTAAGGGGTAAAATATTTTAACTTTTACAGGAAGATTAATATTCTGCGAAGAGAAATCTATGTTTCCTATTCGAAGAAGATACTCGACCTTGAAAAGACCTCGGGATCAAACTTCAATCTCAGTTTGAATATCTGAATTTCATGTCGCCCTGAAAACCAAGACACATGCATCTGAAACGTTCTTGAGTTGAGGCTCTTCTCAAGGAAGTATTTCAGTGAATGTTTCGCAATGAGTCACCAAGTTTGAAACAGCGACCACTCTCAAAGTGAACAGGAAACAACGTGAGAGAGGTAGAGCTCCGGTGGCAACGGTGGCATATTCGTTTCAGATAAAGAGAACGGGTTGTGCCGAAACTGTAGAGACAGCAGGTGCGCATTCATTGTAAGAGATTTCCAGAATTTTTGTTTAACTCTCTTATCCATTTCATTAGTTATGATTCAGTCATTCTGATGGCGAATTATTCGGAACTAGTTGAAAAAGGGACACCTCTGGTACATGGTTGCCATTTTTCGAGCGGACCCTAGGAGAACCGTAAAGGAGTTGGAGCGATGAACCCCGCTGCCTTCATAAGCAGAGATATAAATGTAGGATTTTTATTGGGTGTAGGAAAATTACTAGGCACCAGGTAATTTAATAAAATAAATAAAACACACTGACAACAATGAAATCGGGATTTCAGTCACTGGACGCACTTTAATGAATATTTTCGTCTAATGATTCGTCCCAACTTTTCCAACTTAGTCGAAAATTCCGTATAATCGGGTCTTCTGAACCGCGCCTAATTAATTGTCGACGTTTTGACCGTCTACCGTCCCGTTTTCTGATCGACTCCCATTTTTCTTCAAGTACCCCTTGATCCCTTTTTCCCGTTAGACCTAGGTACCCTCAAGTTATTGCATTCCCATGATTCTCGACTTTTTCGAATCAACACCTGCTTATTTGAAACATAGATGAATTCAAAATAGTAATCATCGAAATGAATACCATTTTCAATTCCCAGGCTCAAAGATCTTTTATCATGAGTTTTTTATGAAGATTTTGTCCTGAGATGTGCGGGATACTGATGAGGTCCAACAAGGCCGAAACCGGTATATCTCTCATCTCAGTGACAAAATCTAATATCATTTCTCCAACCTCATGATAAAAGATCTCTGAGCCTGGGAATTGAAAATGGTATTCATTTCGATGATTACTATTTTGAATTCATCTATGTTTCAAAAATGCTCTCGATGTGGCCTCCGTAAAGGCAAAGAATTTTCTTTTTCTTAATACCTGCTTACTCGTCGAATGCCTCGAACTGCTTGATGAACCATCCGAATGGTGCACTTGATATCAGTGCCGTAGGTAGAATTTAAAAACTGCAATATTATCTAACCTAATATAAAATCACGGATCCCACATAAATAACGGCGTTGGAATAAACCAGGCAACAGTCCGATAAGCTTTCCTGTCTAGATACAACATTTAATCGAGAATTTCCTGAAAATGTCTACTGTAGATGAACGCAAAGCATTAGGTGAAATAATTCCTACTAGAGCACAGCGAATATAAACGAGGAGTTTATGCCAATAGTTTGATCACCTGCCCCATAGAATCGTATGAACTTTTTTGTCTAGTAACTGTACCGATAACATCTGCGCCAGATGAGAAAATTGTTCTGTTTCCAAGCGAATGAAAAGTTTCCCAAGAAGCACCATTATTCAAGATTAGACTGTAATATATGATTATCTGATCATAGTAACTATGTCTACACTCTCTGAAATTATGAATGGTTTTTAGTATATTTGTTAATTATCGACAAATTCCACATAAGAAAATTTATATTTTCATATTTGGAACAGCTCTAAAAAGTATTTTCATGTGTTTATTTATGAAATTACCTAGGAAGAATCTCTCCACTTATAGCTGAGTCTGGTAAAATTTTCATTTTTCTACATATAAATTTAATTTCACAATAATATTCAGAAACATGAAGAGTTTGAGAACAAGCGGTCATTTTTATTTTATTTTGTTACTTTCAAGAAAATCATTATATGTTTTGATTTGTTTTAAGGTTTTCATGAGGAACTTTTTATATTCAGTTGCTACGTTGTGTTGTCCTAAAATTCACACAATTTCAGTAGATGTATGAAATGCATGTTCATAAAATTTCTACAAGTTGTCCTCCATTATTCATACACTTTTTGATAATTTGAGTTAATGAAAATATTCAATATTTTGTAACTTTATTTTCACATATTTATGAATCTCGCTGACTCCGTCTAAGTAAAGACATGCGAAATACTTTCATATTTTTTAAGTAGCTTACAGTTCTCTCTTATTAAAAACTTACAAGCCACCACTGAATAATACCCGAATTGTATTAATAAACAAAATGCAATTTTAATTGAAATAATCACATGACAATTAGGCTTTTTCAAACTTCAAATTAAACCAATATAATATGATACTGATTGTACTTCTACAAAATATCTCAACAAGTTTTCAAACTTTATCCCGTAAATAACGCAAGCATGCTGTTTTGAGCTGAGTACACAATTTGATATTCAAATAACGTTTCTTATAAAAAACAAATTGTGAAAATTTTGTGGATACGACGCCCTAGCTTCTGTGCGCAAAGGTCCGAATGCTCATAAAAAACCGAGGATCAAGTTTCTCGTCTTTTATCATAAGAAACCTATTTACCTCACTTTCTTTCACCAATCAGTATTATGAACTAATAAACTGAAAAAATTTTTCCTTCAAGAATTGTCGAACACCGTAATTGAAACTGAATATTTCAGAACAGATCGATATAAGAACTTATAAATTCGTAATAAGTTTTCTCTGATTGAAACGTTGGCTCCCAATCTATCATGTCGAAAATAGATCACTAGCTAGGACACGGTGAAGGTTACTGGGAAACAAATAAATTAATCATCAGAAAATTTATCGATGAAAGTTTCGATATGTTATATATGGTATTCAGAGAGTTATTCTGACTAAATACCTACTTATCGCAAAAATATTTAAAATGAGCACTGACTTTGTTCAGGTCCGTGAATCTGGGTCATAACCAGAGTTAATAATTTCTGCTGAACATAGAGGCGTAACAATTGATGAGGAGAACTAAAAAAATTTCAGGTAAAAATTTGGAAAAAAAAATTATAATTCAAAGATTTTCTTGACTGGAGGATGGTTAACCCCCTAGGACCTAACTCTACTACGCAAATGCTACTGAAAGTTCCATCTTAAACGTTGCCGAATGAATCCAAGGTAAAATATGATTACAGAAGTTTTATAGATTATTCCTAGAATGAAAAATACCCCCAATTTGAAATTGCCATCACAGCAGTTCAATGCAAGAGATAGGCTGAGTTGAAGTCAAATTAGTTCCTGCTGCAAGCTGAACTTTGGTCAGAGGAAGATATTATTAACATTCGAAATATCAAAAGGACCACCAAAAACATAAGATTGAAGCTGTCCTCAAGGCCAGTATCATAAACGTGTCGACCACGAATTGGAGGCAAGTTTTAGATGCAGAAACCTGTCTTCAAACTGAGATTTAATTTCGGTCGTCGGTTGGCACTTTGATAACACCGGCCCTAAGTCAATCCCCACATTAAAACCTCAATGTACAAGGTACTTCAGAGATGTAAGAATTTTAAAACAACCCAGATGTTTATTTAGTGCTTATTACGTCACAGGTTGATACCTAAATGTTTGGTGTTGGTGCATAGGTATATGTCGCTATGATTACCTTTATAATCTATCCATTGAATTTTAACGACATGACAGATATTGTATTTAAAGTTTCGATTTGAGTATATGATGATAAGAAAAAATATATTTGTATTATAATGTTTTTTATGTGCACCCTGGATGTCGTCGAGAAAATGATTAAGGTTACTGCTTATCCTTTAACCATTCAAATGAAAACTTTTATGTACTGGCAAGTAGAGTTTTCCTAGCATACTCCAAATCAGACCTGTGCACAAATCACTTGAAAAGAAAGGATCTCGATTATTGAGGATTAAGTATTCATATCCACAAAACGCTCGCGAGTGCTAAGCACTTCTCTACATTGGTCACAGCCTATTTTTGTGAATTATGATAATAATATAAGTTTATCGATCTCTTAGGACATAAGAAAATATATATGAGACAAGTCAAAAATATAAATAGACACAATACTATATACGGTTTTTTTGCTGAGGTTTTTTCCTATCTCCTATATCTTATGTAAGGTATTGCAATACCCAAACCTGTTCTGGCATATGTGGCACATTTCATGTATAATTGAATATCGAGAATTCTCAATTTTTAATAAACATGGACGAATAAATGCGTCAATTCATACCGGGGACTTAAATTCTGAGAAACATGTCTTCGGGAATGTACTGCATCTTATTTCACCTGAATACATACCTAATCAAATTTTTACAACAAAATTTTTCTTATAGTTCAGAAATCAGCTACAAATGATAAACATGCTCCTTGTCGGACTATTCATCTTCAAAACTTGTTTTTTGGAATAACCAAAGAATATAGTAGCAGAATCAAGAATTCGAAAACACATTGAATATTGAAGTGAACAACTCTTAAAAAGGAATTGAGAAATAAGAATGTAATATATTTCATTGTAACATAATAATATATATATATATATATATATATATATAATAAAGAATAATTAACTAGTGGTTGATTGTTGTGTTGTCAGTGTTTTGATTCGAGTGAAATTGAAGCTCATTTGAGTGGAGTTTTTCCGAACCATTGGTTTGGTAGAAGGGGACCTTATGACGGGCAAGATCCCCAGATTCCACATGCTTAGGTTATCTCCTATGAAGATATTTGAAAAATAGAGTTTACTCCGAAGAAATTGTAGATGGTGAGCAACTGATTCATCGAATACAAGCTGCATACGAAGAAATACAGAGACGACCAGAAATAATATAGACATATATAGCCCATTTGGTTACAAGAGCTAGAAAGTGTTTAAAAGAAAAGACTGGTGTTTTCTATAACAAATTATGATTCTTGTTCTTATTTGTTGTCACATTATTTTCAATCCATTGCTGCTTTTCAGATGAATTTTCATTCTTTAAGTTAATCCAATAATGAGTCTATTTGAATGCTCAATGTTTATTCGAGATTTTGGTTATCCAATTTGTTTTACATAAAATCTTTGATTATGCTACAATCTGTGTTTCAGTTCTTCGATAATAGAATTTTCGATGAATAAATGTTGAACAAGGTTCAAACATTTAAAGCTTGTTTATGAACATAGGGAGTTAAATATACTCCCTTGTAGAACACCTGTTTTTAATTTAGTAGGCTTGGATATAGCATATATACAGGGTCTTTCACGAGGAACCTCACCCATATTTATACGGGAAAGTACTGAACGTATTTTCATGAAATTCAGCACTTATAAGTATTTCACGATGCTGATGAAATCTAAAATATTTTCAAGGCATGAGCACCTCCGGCTTTTCCGGAAATGACGTCAACTTCCGTTTTTCAAATTAAAACGCCATTTTTTTATTGCAGAAATAGATTTCTCAGAAAATTTCAAGTTATTTTGATGTAACATTTTTCAGTTTTGGTTGGAAAATTCTCTCTGAGCGGGAAAATTCGAAAAAAAATCGAAAATAGAGCTCCGCTGAAACAAGAATAACTTCGAGGTTTTTGGATGGAAAATTTTCATTTTTGGGATTTTTCAAGATGTAAGATTGATGTATCCACTTTGAAAATCGAAATCGCGATTCATGATACAGGGGGTGAAAAAATCGCTTTCAAATTTAGGGATGACAAAATCGTGAAAAATTAATTTTTTCAAATAAGAACCCCATTTTTTTTATGGCAGATATTGAATTTACGTTAAAAAATAATGTGAGTGTATGCATCACACCCTTGCCCTAAAATGGATATTTTCTGAGTTATTCACAAAAAAATGTTTTTCGTCTTGAATTTTCAGCTATTTCTTTTCCCTTCACGCCAAAAAGATGAAATTTTCAGGAACTGTTATTTGAACCATGCTGTAGATTTTTCACCCCTTCTTGAAATCGACTTCAAGTTACTATTAGGAGAACCATGGCAAACTCTCGCAGTTATAACTAGAGAAGATGCTCAAAGTTTTGAACGTTAATTTCTAGACATTTATTTATACGTCTCAGGAATGCTTCGTGCGTTGCTCTTCTCATTTGGCAGATGTAATTAATGATATCTATCATTAAAAAAAAAAAGAATGGTAAGTTTTTGCATATGATTCATAAGGAATTATTCATTTATCACTGGAGAGAAAACCGATGGCCGATTAGTTGAAATAAAGAGGTTTCCGATACAAATTCGAATCAAAATTCGCCATCTATTTAGGAACAACCTGTAACTTTTTTCTCTCGCATATTAGGGTAGTAAAATCTAAAACATGGTTAAGTAACAGTTCCTGAAAATTTCATCTTTTTGGCATGAAGGGAAAAGAAATAGCTGAAAATTCAAGACGAAAATCAGTTTTTTGTGAATAACTCAGAAAATATCCACTTTAGGGCAAGGGTGTGATGCATACACTCACATTATTTTTTAACGTAGATTCAATATCTGCCATAAAAAATGGGGTTCTAATTTGAAAAAATAGATTTTTCACGATTTTGTCATCCCTAACTTTGAAAGCGATTTTTTCACCCCCTGTATCATGAATCGGGATTTCGATTCTCAGAGTGGATACATCAATCTTACATCTTGAAAAATCCCAAAAATGAAAATTTTCTATCCAAAAACCTCGAAGTTATTCTTGTTTCAGCGGAGCTCTATTCTCGATTTGTTTTTCGAATTTTCCCGCTCAGAGAGAATTTTCCAACCAAAACTGAAAAATGTTACATCAAAATAACTTGAAATTTTCTAAGGAATCTATTTTTGCAATAAAAAAATGGTGTTCTAATTTGAAAAACGGAAGTTGACGTCATTTCCGGAAAAACCGGAGGTGCTCATGCCTTGAAAATATTTTAGATTTCATCAGCATCGTGAAATACTTATAAGTGCTGAATTTCATGAAAATACGTTCAGTACTTCCCGTATAGATATGGGTGAGGTTCCTCGTGAAAGACCCTGTATATAGTACTATATTTCACGGCGAAAAGTCGATCCGTAAGATATAATTTTAGATTCAGGTAGACAGTTTGAGATGAATCCAGGAATGCAGCAGTGCAATATTTGTTATCTTCTGAGCTTGCTGAAATAGTGTTCACTACACGATTTAGTCAATAGTTGAGGATTGAGTTTTTTTTTTTTTTTTACGAGGGTGGGTAAAAAATCTTCAAAAGACGAAGTGAAGCCCGTACTTCACAACAGTGTGAGATTCTTACTCACTAAAAAACCTCCCTTTCATATTTACGTCTCGCCTACCCCATGGAACCGCCGTCAGGCATTACTTCACGGGAGCGGAGTGGCTGTTGTTCGCCCTTCACTGGTTAGGGACCTAGTGCTCCTCTACGGGTTGAGCCCTACGTTCCTTCTCTTCTTGTCTAAGCTGCTTAATGACGGTAACCGCAAAATGAGACACAGCACTCCAGGCGGCCTCGGAGGCTAGCATCTCAGCTACAATGTTCTCCGGTGATGGCTGCTGCTGTAGGTGCTCCTGCAGTATTTCCCGAGCTCTGTCAAACCGTGGGCAATGGCATAGAATATGCTCAACATCTTCCACCACTGGATGGCAGGTGGGACAGGATTCGTCGTCATCTATAGCAAATCGAAGCTGGTAGGCCCGAAAACAACCATGGCCTGTAAGCAGCTGCGTAAGATAATGGTCTGTTTCTCCATGGTCTCTATTCGTCCAAGCCCTCACATCTGGAATCAAACGGTGCGTCCAACGCCCCTTGGTGGACGTGTCCCAAAGTTGTTGCCACCGTTCCATTACCGTTGCTCTTGCATCCTGTTCTATGATGAGTAGATCGGTTTCCCCACCTTCCTGCCTTCGTCTGTATCCTTCATTCCGCTCCTCCGCCATTAGATGTATTGGCGGCATACCAGCAATTATGCACGCGGCATCGTAGGACACAGTACGGAACGCACGCTCCACTCTCAAAGCACACCTGCGATATGCTGACTTCATCGGGCGTAGGTACGACTCTACTGTCGTAGCCGATGACCAAACTGGAGCTGCATAAAGCATCATAGAGCCGACCACGCCAGACAGTAATCTTCGTCGACTCTCTGCAGGACCTCCTATGTTGGGCATGATTCTTGCAAGCGCATTAGCTGCTCCTGCTGCCTTGCTACTCACTATCCGAAGATGTTCGTCGAATCTAAGTCGGTTGTCTATCTGCACTCCCAGATAACGCAATGATGGCTGCGAGGGTATATCGCACCCACCAACAGATAGACTTATGGACTCGACTTCCTTTCTGCTGCTCACCAGAACTACCTCCGTCTTCTGATTGGCGAGCTGAAGACCATTGTTCGATAGCCACAGACGGATCTTGAGGATTGAGTATTAGTATATTCATGTCCGTATCCTTATATCCTTCTTCAATCTTTTAAATGAGAGTTTCTCGAATAGTTTTCTTAAGATTGGTGAAAGACTTATGGGTCTATCACGTTCCACGTCATATTCTAGTTTGTTCGTTTTAGAAATGTCATTATTATCTCAGCATATTTCCAGATTGTGAGAAACTAGGACAGACTCATCATTCGATTGAATAGAGTTTTGATGAATATTATAGCAGTTGCTTCAAAATTTGTGCTGTTATCAGGTCAATTCCAGGTGCTTTCTTATTTTTCAACTTTTCAATTTTCAGAAAATTCTCTTTTGGCTTGAAAGGTTAAACAGAAAGCGATATTTGACAGCCCACATCTAAGAAAGATTCAATATCTGTATCGTTGATTCCTAGAGGGGCATCATCTGGATTAAATATTTGTGACAAATGTATTTTGAACAGTTTGTATTTATTATCATCAAAACTAGCCCATTCTCCATTTAACTTTTTGATCGTTGGATTCCGCTAGGTCTTTTGTACTTCTTTGTAGCTTTCCAGATTTTGAAATCGCCGTTTATGTCAATGTTCTCTATGTGATGTTGGAAGTGTGAATAAAAGTACTCTTGTGAGATCTTATGTAGTTTTCTGGTACGTTAATTGTATTCTTTTTTCTTCTTCTTCTTCTTCCTTATTCTTAAGACTATGCCTTGTGCCATTCAGACTCCTGCGATGTGGACGTCCAACTCTCATACCATCCCTTTGGTGGTCGGCCGGGGGGGCGCTTTGAGTTTGGCTTTTCGTTCTTTGCCCACTTTGCCCATCGATCGTTGCTCATTCTTGCCACGTGGTCTCTCCAGTTCCTGCGTCTTGACCGTACAAACCGAACAATATCCTGCACTTCCAGTTCTTCCCGTATAACACTGCTTCTTATTTGGTCCCGCAGTGTTACTCCCTTTATTGTTCTTAGGATTTTCATCTCCGTACTTCTCATCAGAGTCTTTGTTTTGGAGGTTTCAGCACGGGTTTCTGCTGCGTATGTTAATATTGGTCTCACAGCCGTTTTGTATATACGGACTTTACTTTCTGCTGTCATATGTTTGTTCTTCCATATTATTTCTCTTGAGCATCCGGAAATTCGAAATGCGTTATTCGTCTGAGTCCGCACTTCTTGCTACAAGTTCTTGCAGCTGGATATTTCTACTCCTTGATAAGTGCATTGCATGGTTGTTTGATAGACCTGTCATTGACGGCCAATTTGCATCAGATAGGTTCTCGAGATATGACCATCGATTCCGTTTTCTCGAATGATATCATCATATTGAATTTTTCGGCTGTTGTTTGAAATCGATAGAGCAGACGTTGTAGATCATCTTCGTTTTCGGCCATTAGAATAGCATCATTCGCATAGCATAAGATCTTCAATGCCCTCGATCCCATTCTATATCCTCTACTGGTTTGGTTGACACTTTCTATAATTTCATTCATGATCAGGTTGAATTGGGTTGGGCTTAGGCTATAGCCCTGGCGAATTCCCGACAGTACAGGTATGTCTTCTGTTAAGCCGTGTTGAGTTTCAACCCTTGTTTTGTTGTTCTTGTTGAGCTGTTCAATGACTTTTATGTGTTTAGGGTCTACTTTGCCGTCCTTCAGAATTTTCAAGATATCTGGTAGCCGCAGTCGACCGAATGCTTTTGTAAGGTCCACAAAGCATAGATATAAAGGTATTTTTTTTATTTTCCGAATTACGAGATCTCTACCATCTTACTCTGGCTCGTTGTTTTGTGGTTACCCGTTCTCGAATCTGAATAGGTAATTTTGTTTTTCCTTCTTCTCTAGAGTGCATAGGTGTGCTATTCCAGGCTGCTTTCTGAATCTTGAGGATTATGTCAAACTTTATTTCTTCTGTTTAGATTTGTTGAAATGAGTTCCAGTTTGTCCCATGGGTTGTGAGAGTATGTTTTGTTTTCCAGACTTCTGCCGTTGTACTTAAGTTGAACAATATGGGTGAATGATATGATGATAGATCTAGTGTTGGTTCTGTTTGAAGGTAGACAGTTAAATACCTTTTGTGACGAGAAAGTCGAGAAAGTCTGGGATTTCGTTTGGATCAGTTAGCCAGTAAGTTGGTGTTCCTGAAGAAACCACGTGTAGATTTCTGTTTAGGAGTTATCAGTCGTGATCCCCGGTAAGTATGCTTGGCATTCCAGTCTCCTCCTATTATGCTTCTTTCTTATTGAAAATGGTATATTTTCATGCTTTGCATTGTTTTGTAGATAAAGTTGATACCATATTTGTGTGTGGTGACCTCAATGTCGATTTTTTAGATAATAATTGTAACAATCGCAAGCTTTTACAGATTTTCTGGACTGCTTCGATCTAAGATTCTCATCGTATGCACTCACTAGGGTATTTACTGATATTAATGGTCATACATCTTCATCAAAAGTAGATTACCTTTTCACCAATGCACAGGCTTCAAATTGTAATTCTGATGTTTATGAAGCTCACATTAGTGACCATCGAGCAGTGTCGGTTGAATTTTCTATCAGCTATAACATTTATCCACACATTTATCACTAATAGCACTTACCAGAGAAAGAAATTGTCAGGGTAAAGCATGACCTGAAGAATTTGTATTGTTTGTTTGTCAATTCGAAATGTCAGCACACCTATGACTTATACAAGAAAGCGCAAAGTTCTTACAATGCCTTAGTTAGGAATAGTAAATTCAATTTTCACCGTGAACTTATCAATCCATCGGAGAATAAAAATAGATTGGTTTGGAGTCTGATAAATGAGTTTACTGGTCAGAAAAGTAAAAAGCGTCAGACTTTTGAAATTGTTGTCGATGGTGTTTCTAATAGAAAGACTAGTGAGATATCCGAGATTTTTGCTGAGTATTTTTCCACTATTCTGGTAACTGCCCTTAACAACTATTATAGTTACTCTTTGTCTAGCACATGCATTACATCTGGCATGTTGAATTCAAACTTTTTTTTCTATCCAGTCTCAGATCTTGAAGTGGTCGCGGTAATAAAATCACTTAAAAATAAAAAATGTTCAGGTGCTGATTGCATTTCAGCAAAAATATTGAAGTTGATATGTGATGATATAAGTCCACACTTGGCACACTTAATCAACCAGTCAATAAGCATGGGAGTATTTCCCCATGTACTAAAAAAATCCATTGTCATTCCAATTCACAAAAAAGATGGAAGATATTGCTAACTACAGGCCCATTTCCATCCTGAGCATTTTTTCGAAAGGATTGTGTCCGACAGAATTATGAAATATTTACATACATATCATACTTGATGATGCCCAACATGGGTTCAGATCTGGTCGCTCAACTTCAACTGGAGCTATACATTTCATTGAGTATGTCTACCAAAGTCTGGATGAAGGCTTTTTTGTTGCAGGATTGTTTTTCGATCTATCGCGAGCTTTTGACAGTCTTTCATTCAAATTTATTATAAATAAATGTTATAATCTGGGTTTCAGGGGAGTATTTTTGGACTGGCTCTTGAGTTATCTTGAGGAAAGGACAATGTGCGTCGGAGTCCAAAATTCTTTTTCTGTTGAGCATAATGTCAATTTAGGTGTGCCTCAGGGATCCGTTCTCGGTTCACTCCTGTTTTTATTATTTATTAACGATCTCCCCTCGAATTTGATAGCTAAGGCGGATAATGTTCCACACCATCTTTCTATATTTGTGAAAAAATGTATGATAACCCTGTTTGCTGATGATACTTCAGTTGCGATTAAGGCCGAAAGCTTTGAAGAGCTTCAAGAGTTGTGCGTGATTCTGGTACAAATCTTTGTGAAGTGGTGCCAAGAAAATTCGCCAATAATAAACATCGGTAAAACAGAATGTGTTCATTTTTCAATTGGTAATGTTAATAGTAGAAAGCCGATTGTTCACTATTCAAATGACATCATTACATCCAAGAAAAGTTCAAAATGGATCGCAATTTGAAATGGAGTACCCATATCGATGCTATTTGTAAGCAACTAAATAGGACATAGAAAGAAGAAAGAAAGAAAGATCACTTTATTTCACTTGACCACAATACAAGCAGTATAGAAAACATCACAATTTCAAAATTCTCCATAAATTTACAAACAAAAACAAAAATCAATGGGAAGGCAATACAAATACATAGCTGCCAGCAAAACAATTACAGAAATAATCACTTCCGCGTACATATCTCAGGTCACAGGGTAGAGGAGAAATACTCTCCCAGTGAGTAAAAAACCCTTCTTGTTATTATATCTTTGAGCTTTCTAGTAAAGCCAGCAAGATTGTTTACAAGGCGGAGCTCCAGTGGAAGTCTGTTAAAAATTTTCAGACCGAGCACTAAAATGGACTTATGGGTTTTTGCCAGTCTATGCTGGGGTATACGAAATTCATCCCTAGATCTCGTGTTGAATGAGTGTTTTTTTTTTTTTTGGTTTATTACTTGGCTTTAGACCGGTGGTCATGCAGCCAGTCACAAGTTCATATACAGAATTGTACAGTCAATGTTGAATGAGTGGTTTACTCCATTAATGAGATAATAACTATCTCTGTTCTTGTACGTATAAATGCAGCTTTCAATAATAAGAAGACCAGGAAGCGTGGGAATATTCAATTGCCGAAATGTATCTCTGCGGGAAACGCGACTCGAAACGCCCCTCATCACTCTTAAAACTCGCTTCTGGGCCCGAAAAACATCACAAAAATCCGCTGAGCCACCCTACAAGAAAATTCCATACCGAAATCTCGTCATGACCTGAGCATGAAATAATGCCACTAAACTCCTTTCGTTCAGTACACCCCTTAACGTCCTAAACATGTAGCACAGAGAATGCAATTTCGTGATGAGTTCCCTACAATGCGGCCTCCAAGTAAGTCCCTCATCAATGGAAACTCCCAAAAAAGAGAGCTTCCGCCTTCTTTCTATCTCCACACCACCCACACCAACGCTTAAGTCAAGGTTCTGCCCCGCATTATGGTTGTGAAACATCAGCAATTTAGTTTTACTAGCATTCATAAAAAGCTGGTTTGTACTAAAGCAGTTCATCAAGACCGAAAGATCCACGTTACATCTTTCCCCCAATGAGCTAGTCGACCGATCTGCAACAACGAAAGATGAGTCGTCGGCGTAAAGCGTGAAATGGGATGCGATATTATCGCCAATATCATTAATATGAACAATGAATAAGAAAGGGCACACAATGGAGCCTTGTGGGACACCAATGTCAACATTAACTATATCCGAGCACACTTGTGACCTGACATTACCTGACACATGGTCCACAACCGTGTATTGAGATCTTCCACCCAGAAAGTTACGCACCCACTCCAGGGCATTACCTCTAACCCCGTATGACTCCAGCTTGCCGAAAAGCTTTTCATGGGAGACGCAGTCAAACGCCCTGCTGAGATCACAAAAGATCCCAGCAGGGCACCGACCACCCTCCGAATGATGGTAATCTTGCTCCACCAGATGCACCATCGCATCAGACGTAGTGCGACCAGAGAGGAAACCGAATTGATTTTTTATAATGATGTTATTACTCATGAAATATTTTGTTAACCTATCCATATAACAATATTCGAAGATTTTCGAAAATGACGGAGATAAAGCAATGGGCCTGTAGTTCTCAAGAAGAGAAACATCACCCTTTTTATATAGAGGAATAACCCCATTCAACTTGAGTCTTTTAGGGAAAGATCCACTCAGAAACGAAGCATTAACCAAATTGGTTAAGGGACATATTATTACTTCCAAACACCTCTTGATCAGAAAAGAGGGTACATCATCGAATCCGCTAGATCTTTTATTTTTGAGTTTTCTCTGCATGAGTAGAACCATTTCCCGCTCTGTGAACGGCTCCAAAAAAATGGTCTCTTTAAAATTTCTACGGGCTTTAAATTTTGTATGGCTCGCTCTGGGAGGTGGAATATCATTTATTATTTTATGTGGAGCTTCTACGAAAAAATTGTTTAACAAATAAGCTACACGGGTAGGATAATCCTCTAACTGTGAGGAAAATTGAGGCCTCACCTTCATGTTCTTTACATTTCCGCCACGCGATGTAAGCTCACGAACTATAGACCATGCACATTTAGACTGATCCGCCGACGCAACCAGTCTCCGCTCGAAAAACTCTTTTTTTGTTCTTGATATTAAATTATGATGCCCCTTTTTTGCGTCATCATAACCAGCGGACAGACATTGAAACTCTTTTTTGAGATGATACAAAGCTCTCAGACGACGACTAGACTCTCTCACCTTGCGGTTAACCCAAATCTTCCGCTGCTGCTTGGAAAAAAACGTTCTTTTAGGGAAATGATAATTAAAATGAAACATGAATTTTAGATAAAAGTCATCAAACGATTGATCAAGATCTCCGTTCATACACCACTGTTCTGAGCTCAAAGAACGAAGAAAAGCGTCTATACTTGACTCACTAAATATTCTCTTATGTTCTATGTTGGGCATATCGCCAACGACTATATCAAAACGCATCAATAGAGCCCTGTGATCTGAGTATGTTACATCATACGTGTCAACAGTACAATTTACATTTGAGACAACGTAATCCAAGGTATTGGTCGCCCTAGTCATATTATGCAATTAGTAGGGTAGAAAAATGTCTTCCTTTAGAATCCTTGTTGAACATCTATTATAGTTTGGTCTTCAGCCACCTATCATATAATATACTGCTCTGGGGAAACTCCTCAGATGCAGATCGAAGATTTTCGATTCGAATTGACGATGACAACAAACATGTATTTAAAAAAATTGAATGCACTTTATTGAGTTGATTTTTATTATTAAACAAGTAGATCACTAATGTAACCGTCCTAGCTATTTTTAAATCTTGAAAAAGGCTTATTATACGCCGAAACATATGTCGATAAGAATCAATAAAATGTAAATGCATGCACAAGAAATCCAATCTTCCAATATATATATATATATATATATATATATATATATATATATATATATATATATATATATATATATATATATTCTTGAGTATTTCTTACTTCAACGTTGACTCCAACATGTCATATGAATGCTGTGGATCTATATTCTTGAAATTAAATAAAAATAATTAATATTCAACTCATGGGGAACCTCTCAGTTTTTCTAAATACCTAATGCACATAGATAGTTTGAGAGCATCAGCGGAGAAATAATTGATTGTCTTCTCCATTTGAAATTTGTCAGTAACAAATGCAAATTCTCAGGTGCTGTAAAAAATTCGATCGAAATTTATTTCTGAGTGCTCCATACCTATCGAACTAGCATTTCAATTATCTGACCAGACTATGAGAGTTTTACAAGGTAGACTACATATAGGGCTCAGCCTTCATTATTCGAAGCTTCAAAATTTGCATGTGTTTAGAATTAGATTGCTAAATAATACCTTGCTACATAATTGTATTCGAATTTAGAAAAATCTGAATAAAATTTCAATGATAATGAATTTAACGGGTTTTTTCTATTCATCATAACGCACGATTGCACCTGAATGAGTTTTCGAGTCGAATCAATCCATGCAGAATTCAACTAAGACAGCATAACTTGTTTATATCTCACTCACGATTCAGCTGGTCGGTTACGCTTTTGACGAATGTCGAAAGTAGATGTTACAGAGATAATTGCTTTGTGAACGACAATAATAGAATTGAGCGTATACGGCCAAGTTCAGCGAAGGTGAATTTCAACGGAAACAGAAAATCTGTACTTCCGAAAACGAAGGTCAAAGATCATTTATCATTGCCGTTTATTTCTATAAAATATCATTCGACCAGAATCAATTCGATACGTAACGGTTCGAAACTCTAAATTTGTTAAATTAATTCGCAACAGCATGCCTTGCTGGATCGGAAGGTTCAGATATCATTTAATCCTGAATCATTGGATTCATTTAATCCAATTTAACGTAAAGTGAAATAAGAAACAACTATGAAAAATGTATAACGTCGAAAGGGAAACACTTCCCGTGCTACGTAATAGTTAATTATAATACAAGTACAGAAGGCACTTATATTCTTCCACGAGTGCAACATTTAACAAACGAGTGTACGAATAAGTCTTCTTCTGTACCAGTATTAACGTTTTCTAATTCATTGAATTTTTATTGATCTTAATGAAATATTCTCATGAATATCGTTCAGTGATTTTTTTATTGAAATATAATGATTGGCAGAACGGTTTTCTCCTCGGTTTTCTCCCTCATAAATTCGACAGATGATAAATAAATTTGGAGGCCAGAATGTAATCAATAAATATTACCATGAAAATGGTGCAAAAATGAGATATTCTCGAACGATTTTGTTTTACAAGCAGAATGAAGGTGCCATTTTTTAGAGAAAATTAAGAAACACCGCATAAAAAGGGGCGTCCTTTAGCATATTCGACGTTATAACTTCTCCCCTTTCGCCACTACGGCCATTCCTCCCAATTTTTCAAATAAAACACCCTATATATCATTGCACTGTCGGATTCGTCTCAACAAGATAATTACAAAAAAACAGGGTGACACAGAATCATGATACACCCCCATATTCTCCCTTGTTTCTGTAGCTATATTTCTGAAATTTGAAACATTTAATATACCCACTATAGGGCACTTTTTGACATATTCAGAAAAAAATCCAACTGCAGGTTTTTCCGGAAATCACATCAACTTTCGATTTTCAAATGGGACACCCGGTATATTATTACATTTCTGAAATCTCTATAATTTTCCTAATCTAATGATACCTCATAGTTGATATTTCATTCATCAGAACGCCCATTTTATTTTTCGATCTAGAAAGCCATGACCCCTAAAATTACTCCAAATAATGCTACACTATAGTAATTTCGATTTAAAAAGTATCGTGGTTCGAAATACGGGCCAAAAAAGTAAACCAAAACCTTTTTTCACTCGAAACTCTGTTTTGTCCGAGGTTTTGTCAAATGGTAGCATAATGGTACTCTGACGTCATTCGAAAGTACCATCGGTGGGGTATCCATCCATATCAACTATTTTTCTGTATAACCAATACGAACACGATAATGGAGTTGAGACAAGTTTAAGTATCTTCTCGGTTCAATCCAAAGTTGATGTCATTTCCGGAAAAACCGGAAATTGGATTTTTTTCTAAATATGTCAAAAAGTGCCCTATAGTGAGTATATTCAATATAGAAAAATTGAAAATTAATGGCTTTGCAGACGGAATTGAATTCTGGATAAATGACCAGCCCGAGCAGGATTTGAACCTGCGACCCTCGAATTACTAGTCCAATGCACTAACCAACTGTGCCATCGGGAAGGTCGAAGGTTCCATCTGATCTTCGGTCGGTGACTCTCCCAGAATTCGATGTTAGTTCTGTTAGTTTAATTCTGCACGCTCGTGAAGAATTTTTGGGGAGTTAGGTTAGCATTCATTCATAGTATATTCAATGTTCCAAATTTCAGAAATATAGCTTCAGAAACAAAGAAGAATATGGGGGTTTACCATGATTCAGTGTCACCCTGTAAATGTATAATACATAAGTGAAAATTCAATCAGTTCATAGTTTTGGATAAATCTGATTCACATTTTAATTCGTAACAAATCCGGAAAGCAATATTCAATTTCTATTTTATAAGGTGTTCAAATTGATTTGGGTTTCAAGGCAATGATAGAATCGAGATTCAAATGAGAACATTGTGTATCATTTCCAGGTTGTCGAGATATCTGAATCATTAACATTAATTATCTGCTGGCTGAGTGCCAAAAAATTTTTGCCTTTTCACTTTTGTATTGTACATTTTTGTAATCCTCTTGTAGAGGAGAATCCAACAATGCAATAAAAGGCATAGGATGTTCCTTTTGAAAAATTTGGAGGGTTGACTAAAAGGGGCCCAGGGTTGAAGTTGGTAGTAGTTTTGACATGCTTTTTAACTTTTTCTTACAGAGGACCACTTCAGAATTATTATGTAATGATAGTTCTCATTGAAATTTTCTATATAACTGTACAATTTTGAATGGACTCCCTAATTGACAGCACAAGGACGATGACAGATAGCTGCACCAGCACTCTACAGGGATATGTGTTTATTTCCAGCTCTAAGGATGAAGTGAGAAAAATTAAAAAAGACAAAAAAAAAGCCTGAGAAGTTTAATTCTGCCTTATTTCCAAGTCGTTTCTCATAATGACAGATCCAGCAAATTTTCCCATTATCGCAGTACTTTTACAGAACTTGGCAAATTCGTCCATACGAACAATTTATTCCTGGGGAAAAGGGTTATACTTGGCTTTTAACAAGTGGTGGGTTACGAATTTAACCTACAAATGATTTTCCGTTCAAGAAAATCTGCTCCTCAATGACAATGTTTTTTACAAATCGTCAATTTTCGATACGGTCGATAATATTTTCTTCAATTTTTAAATGCTTGATGAGAGAATGAATTTCGACTTGTTTCGAATATTCTCAAAACTAGACATTGAAAAATTTGGTTATTTGGAGGAATAATAGTCACATTTATTCAAGAATTTCTCATATAGTCTTCAGGAAACACAAAGACATGCTAATTTTATGCCAAAATTCAAGTACAAATTAATTGGTAACTTCACCCAATTATTGTTCTGGAAATTTTTCATGTTTCCTAGAATTCAGATTAGTTGAATGTGGAAAGGATCATTTTATTAGTCAGGTTCGGGTTTGCCTAAGAATTAAAAAGTATGATATATAGTAGTAGGCAAGCCCAAGCGTGGATATCTAGATTTCCTCAGGCGCGGCAGATTCATATACAGAGGGATTCTTTGTACTCGTTTGAGTCCCTTCACCAAATATGAGTTCCATGACCGCCCGTCCAGGATGAAGGAGGAGTAAAAAAAAATTGATGATCGGACATTCTCGAGCACTTCGGATTAAGGTAGGGTCAGTTAATTACAGTGTATATCCTACTAATCTCCTAATTTGAGAGTGACGAAAAGACAGGGGAGGGCTACAAAATTGTGAAAAAAATCGTCGTAAGTACATTCTCGATATCATACACCCCGTATATTATTGCATTTTCCTATTCATCGTATTATTTTGGTATCACTTTCCCAAACGATAAGAATGGGAACTGCTAACCAAAACAAGCTAGAAATGAGCGTTTCATACTACTAACTTCAGCGGATTGCTATGATTTGCTGATAATGAATATGAGCTAAAATCTACAAATGAACATCGAAAAATTCGGCGGTTCTAGCAAACAAAAAAATTTTAATCTCTGATGCACGTACATCTCAAATCGTTTAAAAATGTCATCATAGATGACAATGAAATACCATAACATGATAAAAATTGGCATCATGGAGATTTGACAATTGATTTGTTAACAATAATACATTCGCTCAGTCTTTATTCAGAGGAAACATGAATGAAATAGAAAGAAATACCTTTTGAAATGAAATTTTGATGAATTTGGTAATTCACTATGGGCAATGTGACCAAATAACAGCAAGAATATGCAGAAGGTTCAATAAAATTATTCCTGTTGAAGGGGCAATCTAGGTATAGGAATATGATATTTCATTTGAAAAGAAATTCAATTTTCTTACAGTAGTTTTTAAAATATGAAGTTCATCCCATTTGAAAAAAATCACTTTGAACTGTTTTTGTATGTCTCAATTAACCATCGAATTTTGAATGACCTTTTATGAAAATAAACACATTTTGGAACTTCTGCATGATGCATAGAACCTTAGCATTCTGCATACGAAATTTCAGCTTCGTAAGATCAATATGTATGTAAGTATTGGATGTTCAACCAAAGCTATATTTTTCACAAAAAATGGGGAAATCATTCAATTACTCAAAAACTTTTTTGAAACATAGATGAATTCAAAATAGTAATCATCGAAATGAATACCATTTTCAATTCCCAGGCTCAGAGTTCTTTTATCATGGGGTTGGAGAAATGATATTAGATTTTGTCACTGAGATGAGAGATATACCGGTTTCGGCCTTGTTGGGCCTCATCAGTATCCCGCACATTTCAGGACAAAATCTTCATAAAAAACTTCAGAATTTATTAGCAATTGGTTGTGAAGTAATGAGTAAAATATTACAAAGTACTAAGGTGGTGACATCCAATTGCGTCAAAATGAAGTTTCACATCTCCAATCAATGAGGCCCAATAAGACCGAAAGCGGTATATCTCTCATCTCAGTGACAAAATCTAATATCATTTCTACAACCTCATGATGAAAGAACTCTGAGCCTGGGAATTGAAAATGGTATTCATTTCGATGATTACTATTTTGAATTCATCTATGTTTCAAAAATGTTCTCGATGTGCCTTCGTAAAGGCAAAGAATTTTCTTTTTCTTAAAAACATCAGGCTTCACAGTCACAAAAAGAATTGGGCGTTTCCATCACTTTGAGAAACTAGCAAGCAGGCCCTGAATAGAGCCAATGCTAAAATCTCATTCAGTGAAAGAGGAAGTACAGATTTCTTTTTTTGCATTTGATTGGAGATGTGAAACTTCATTTTGACGCAATTGGATGTCACCACCTTAGTACTTTGTAATATTTTACTCATTACTTCACAACCAATTGCTAATAAATTCTGAAGTTTTTTATGAAGATTTTGTCCTGAAATGTGCGGGATACTGATGAGGCCCAACAAGGCCGAAACTGGTATATCTCTCATCTCAGTGACAAAATCTAATATCATTTCTTCAACCTCATGATAAAAGAACTCTGAGCCTGGGAATTGAAAATGGTATTCATTTCGATGATTACTATTTTGAATTCATCTATGTTTCAAAAATGTTCTCGATGTGCCTTCGTAAAGGCAAAGAATTTTCTTTTTCTTAAAAACATCAGGCTTCACAGTCACAAAAAGAATTGGGCGTTTCCATCACTTTGAGAAACTAGCAAGCGGGCCCTGAATAGAACCACTGCTAAAATCTCATTCAGTGAAAGAGAAAGTACAGATTTCTTTTTTTGCATTTGATTGGAGATGTGAAACTTCATTTTGACGCAATTGGATGTCACCACCTTAGTACTTTGTAATATTTTACTCATTACTTCACAACCAATTGCTAATAAATTCTGAAGTTTTTTATGAAGATTTTGTCCTGAAATGTGCGGGATACTGATGAGGCCCAACAAGGCCGAAACCGGTATATCTCTCATCTCAGTGACAAAATCTAATATCATTTCTCCAACCTCATGATAAAAGAACTCTGAGCCTGGGAATTGAAAATGGTATTCATTTCGATGATTACTATTTTGAATTCATCTATGTTTCAAAAATGTTCTCGATGTGCCTTCGTTAAGGCAAAGAATTTTCTTTTTCTCAGGGTTCGAAAATATCATGATATTTATATAAATATCAAAATATCGGATATATATCGATATATATCTGATATATATCAACTTTCTGATATTTATTTTTACGAACAATTTTTCAAATTTTTTCTCTAAAGAAGTCAATGAATCAATTGTATTTAGAAGTTCATTAACTAAATTCATTAAAAAACTAATCAAGATTCTAAAAAGCATAAAACAACAAAAAAAGTTATCTATTGAAATATTTTCTGGGAGGTCTCTGCATTTTCCTGAAAACTTAATATGGATTTTCTTTCCCAGTCTCTGAAACAAAAAACAATTAGAAAAAATTTTAATAATATGAGAAAAACGTTGCGCTTAAGATTTCAAAGTGTTTTCATTTTCTTTCTGTTCATTGTTAGGCAACAATTATTGCTTCTCGTAAAGTTTGGCCCCTGACAAATTAGTGCTCGAATTTTTACGCAGGGACCTTTCTTATATTATTAAAAATTTTTCTCATTGTTTCTTGTTTCAGAGACTAGGAGAGAAAACCCATATTAAGTTTTCAGGAAAAAAAAAAAGTTAGTTGATAAATTTATAAAAAGTTCGTTATCTGGATTATTAAAAAATTCCTGTGCAGATGCAGTGGCCTCATCCCATATCAATCTCAAATTGCTATTTCATACTGCAAACTTCAGCTGTATACGTGAACGTGCTTTCTGTTCAAAAATTTAACAAAAAAAAAACAAGAGCACAATGAATAGTGCAATGACGATTTTACGGCGAAGTTATAACATCACTATCTGGATTCCCCGAAAATACGTTGCTTTTTGGATCGTACAAACGGTCAGTATGTTGGTATACATTGGTGTGCTCTTAAATCGCGATTGATTATGAAATTTTTACGCACAGTCGCAAATTTTGGTAAATTTATAAATATCCTTGATATATATCAATCCTTATAAATATCGATATATATCATGATATATATCAGGATAAATATCAGCGATATATATCGGTCGAACCCTGCTTTTTCTTAAAAACATCAGGCTTCACAGTCACAAAAAGAATTGGGCGTTTCCATCACTTTGAGAAACTAGCAAGCGGGCCCTGAATAGAGCCACTGCTAAAATCTCATTCAGTGAAAGAGGAAGTACAGATTTCTTTTTTGCATTTGATTGGAGATGTGAAACTTCATTTTGACGCAATTGGATGTCACCACCTTAGTAGTACTTTGTAATATTTTACTCATTACTTCACAACCAATTGCTAATAAATTCTGAAGTTTTTTATGAAGATTTTGTCCTGAAATGTGCGGGATACTGATGAGGCCCAACAAGGCCGAAACCGGTATATCTCTCATCTCAGTGACAAAATCTAATATCATTTCTCCAACCTCATGATGAAAGAACTCTGAGCCTGGGAATTGAAAATGGTATTCATTTCGATGATTACTATTTTGAATTCATCTATGTTTCAAAAATGTTCTCGATGTGCCTTCGTAAAGGCAAAGAGTTTTCTTTTTCTTACTCAAAAACTGCTGAGGGTAAGTATGAGAAAATGATACCAAAATAATCGTGTTACGACGGTGGATATAAAATTGCAATAATTTACTGGGTTGAATGGTTGATGGGTTTCGAGGTCTTGAGGTCCTCAAGAACGATTTACTCACGTCGTTAGCTAAATAATTATATACTGGCTGTGCCATGTGAAATAATAAAGTAGTTACTACTTTTTGACACAAGAGGCAACACCGCAGCACTGAAAATATTTTAGATCGATAGAGCATCTGTTCTTGTCTAAGAAACCAAATCTTCAATGAATTCCTGCTTTCCGTTCTCCGTGAACGTCCAACGTACCATCGACTGTGGATAAACCTTAATGATCTGTAGAATTTCCTCAAGCCAAAGTTACAGAAATTCATCGAGAAAGTTCAGTGCATGCATTTACATAATGCCTATTTTACCCGCTCCGTGTTTGCCTTCCTCTCTCCCTCCAACCCACTCTGGTTTCTGTTGGCTTGATGATGCCAAAGTTAATGACACAACGATTTTGGCACAAATGTTTTGGCTTATCTAAAGTTAGGTGAATTAAAGTTCATGAATATTCACTATGAGTGACTTAATATGACGTGTGTTTTTTGTGGTGAGATAACCTTGCAAAAAACCATTAGATTCATATCAGAAACAAACAAAATACGATGATCTTGTACCTACTTCCTATAGAATCTCCATTAAATGAAGTATATCACGCACAGGGATGATATAAAATATTCAGATTGAGATACAGCACTTTTAGGACATGAAGATGAACCATATATATCTTGATATGACGAGCTCGACTAAGTCAAACTGGCAATTTTTTTTGCAACTTCAAAATACAGGCGTGATTTCTCGTCATATCAAATCGTCAGATTATTAAATGAGAGACTCTTTTTAGATCCACTTAACACTACCTTAGAAAATCTGACGGGCTCGAAAATATTTTTTTTTTTTCATTTTCAACCCTACCTACGCCCAGCCCCATCATTCAAACGGTCAGATTAAGCTGAATTCATCATTAACATTACGTAGGACATGGATGCTATCTTAATCTGACGCGCGAGTATGTCCATACAACAATCTTTTTTTACATTTTTGAAAGCATATCACTGCTCCCCCCACCGATGTAAGCCACACAATAGACTCTCTATTAGGCTTGAGTAAAGCATCGTGGGCTCCCTACTATGAGTATGTAGAGAGTCTGGTTCTGAGGAATTGGGCATGCGTTGGGCAACTATCTATTGATTTTGTGCAGATATTTCACTTGACTATTAACTCGAATCATAGTAATCAGCATTGTTCATTTTTTAATTAACTTCTTCATTTTCATCGATACAGAAATAGTTAGGAAATAAAACTCTGTCAAGGCCGTTCTGGAAGAGATTTTTTGATGCAACATCCACATAATGACGGCGTAGATTTTAACACGATCTGTTTAAAATAATGAAACATTCATTATGTGTCCCAATGTATGTTGGTAAAACTGATTGAAACACTCCATTATTCGCCAAGGTCCCGGCCAAGTATTCCATGTTTTATTGTTTTCAGAACGAAGGTCGTCTCTGCGGATTCGCAGCATAAGAACAGTGTCAATGTTAACATTTTTTGAGATCGCATTTGTCGGAAATGTTTCAATTCATAGATAAGAATGGTTCGAAAAATGTATCTGATACCATATATACTCCATTCACAAATATAAAATCACACCTCTGACCTTGAAAGTTTGACACATTCCACTCTGTATCGAACAATAATGGAAGTTATGACGCTTTCAAAATATTTTTATGTTCCGAGTCAACACTATGTTGCCCTTTCTACATTCTTAGCAATTACTTATTTCTCAGAATGTGAATTTATTCGGAAAATGAATGAATTGGAGGAGATGTGATGGACGAAAATAATTAACGTTTATATGAATTGATAGAAAGGATTTCCTTTTTAGTTATTTGCAATATTTCGATTTCGAACAATACATAAACAAAGAAACCAATTGGCAACGTCATTTTTTCATTAACTATATTTCCTGTGTGCGCATTGACTTTTCATCAGGTGTACCAACTCATGAAAACGATACCATGACCTCCTATGTATTCTATGAAAGTGAATGGAGTATATTTCTTATCAATGAATATACTCTGAATACCTACTGTATAAAAACCGATATTATTTTCATGAAAGTATGGGACAATGACTGTGTAGGGATAGAGGAGCTCAAACTGATTCAGGATTTGGGGGGGAGAAATGTCCAAGGAATGATATTGGTTTCAGAGATATGGAATGATTTAATGAAAAAATACTGAAGCTATGAACTCCCATAGCGTTAATTTCGCTAAGTTTTTTCTGAGATTTCATGAGCTTTTTACTCTTCTCCATAGAATCAGAAAATTGAATTCAAAAATATTGTAGACCCTTTTTCAAAACGTTAAGTTTCCGTGTCAGTTGAGAAATATCACTCGGTATATAAAATTAAAAAATAGAAACGGAATTTGAAAAAAGTGGAAAGCTAAGATATGTTTTTTTGTTTGAATGTTAAAATTTAAATGGTTCTCACGATATGTTGAAAGCGGCATATAACAGTATTTTCATTTCTTTCATTTACCTTGATACCAAAGAATAGTTTTAACATATTTGCATAAATCACCCTCCGTCTGTACTAAAATCTCAATTTCAATTATCTCCGAAACAAGTATCGTTAATCGTTATGGACATTCGAACTCCCAATCCTCATTCAGTTTAAGGTCTTCTCTCTCCACTGAGTCGTTTTCTCTTACGTTAGAAGTTAACAACATGATAATACGAGTCGTTCTGGGAATAAGCTAGTTTTCGGGAAATATTAAGACTTCGGTCGATAACCTTTAAAAGCGTTCAATAAAAATTCAGTTTTTATCATATTGTAATCGTGATGAAGGACTTCAATCGATGGCTTTGGTGGTGAAGAAAAACTATATGAATTTTTATTATTCATATACCTACTATTGATATCAAGAGAAAAAAAAATGTATTAATGATTCGTCGTCGCAAATTTAGGGGGCAAAATATTATTTTATTTCTGAAACCACAGGGTGCACAGAATAGTAACGGGGTTTTCGTATCATAGATACAGGCAGGGGGTGCTCAGGATTAAGGGTTGTATTCATAGTCAACCCTCAAGACAAGGGTCCAAGGGTAACTTAGGTAAGAGATACTCAGTACTCATCCTCAGTGGCCATTTCATAAAGCGAACTCTTACATTCCTTACCTGAGTGAAAAATAGGATTAGCAAAATGGCATAAAATTCAAGGGATCTTTTTCCTCAAGAGGCATCTCGAGGCATAATCTTTCGTACATACCTTTTCAAACTCCTGTGATCACGATATCAATTCGGAATTGCAATGAAACTGGGAACGTCTAGAGGATTTTTTTCATTTTTCAAATATATTGTGATGTGAAGAACCAAAAAATATCTACATAACCAAAAACAATCTTCAAGAGTTTGTCAGAATGCTTTGAAATAACTAACTCTATACTCATCCCAAGGGAGCTCCCGACTTCCCTTGAGTTGAGGGCGGTAAGAATCACACTTGACTCAGTGAGTATGGTCACAGTAGATAAAGAAACCAAGTTAGTTTCTATACTGGGGTATGGTCTATGTAGTCTATGAATTGGCGTCAGCTACTTGAGGGCGATATCACACTTACACTCACCCTTAAGGGTGAAATATGAATTCGGCCGTTCCTATATTGTTAGCTATATTGGTATACTAGTTCAAGCCGGAACGCCAGTCCCAGTATACTGCATTCGGCGCTATTTTCAAAGTAGGAAACAAGGCGCTGTGTAAAAATCAATGTATAGTCCGTTTCAAAATGATTGTCATCAAAGCAAGCCATGGAATTCCAGCCGGGGCTTTATTTCTAGTTACAAAAAGTTACTTAAAATTTCTCTGTGTTCATCATAGATTGAAATATGTCAATATAACCTATAAAATGATTGAATATATTTTCAAGGCAAATAAATTTCAAGAATTTTTTTGAAATTATATCATTTTTCATCATTGTTGTATTGAAAAATCTTCAAACTTAGCTTCAATTGCAAAAGAGAAACAGGCTGAAATAGATGATGACTAAAATGTACACACCCACACAATTTCGCTGTAGATCAAGCATGGGAATTGGAAATGCACGATTGATAATGAAAATAGCGTGGAATGCTTCAATATGAAATCTTGCTGGATTTCGAGGAACTCCAATGCAGAGATAACATTCATTAAATAATTAAGACTTCATCAAAGATAACTAAAAGTTCCTTCTCTATGAAGACCCTTCAGCAATCTTTGCATTCTTGATATGACTATCGAAAATTCAGCCCTGCGTTATTTTTTCTGAGTATTGTGGAACAAAAAGTATAAAGCTGACCTGACTTTACAATTTCATAACAAAGTTGTTGAAACAAAAAGAAAATATTTGTTGACAAATTGTGAACCATTTGAAGTGTGAAATGGTATAAAATAGATCACTTATTATTTGTATTTATTAATATGTTCTGTCCATTTCATGATTCATTCAATAGCATACCAAATTGATTTTGATTAAAATTCAGTTACTTTTCAGGCAGTTCAAAAAAAATATACAAACTGATTAATTCATTGTTCTTGATTTAAAAAAAAATAACGTCGAATCATGTGGAATAGATTTCCATCCACTGCTCACTCATGACTGCCTTCTCTTTTCTCCAAAATTCATTTGACAGGTCTAGGTGAAAACTGAAACTTTGAGACTCGTTTATTTATCAGAGAACACCTCGAAAAAGTTGATGATTGTTACCTGAATAACTAGCAAAACGCGATTAATTCTGGCAGAAATACCTGCTGCATTGTTGAAAAACTCGCAGTACCGACGATAAATTACTTCACGTTCCCTTGTAGTTAGGCGAGGCGAGGCTAGAGATATCTTGATGAATTCCAGCCATTTTCAATTCGGTAATAATAATTCAAATCCAAAACTAATTTGTCGATTTAATCAAGAACATAAGCATACAGAAATGAATTCGAAATATATTCAGCAGGTTAATTCAAACTCTGAAAAGTCAAAATTTAGTGTTTTCAATCAACACCAACCTAAATCCTAGAACTCAAAAGTTACTGATGGGATATTACCAACATATTTTCGAGATTCCACAGCCGCCCGAGATGCCAATCATTTTGAAACGGACTATAGGTCAGGTCAAAGTGAATTTATTAGAAATTGAAAAGTATCGGCGCCATATTATAATTAATGTGAAGGAACTTTATTGATTAGAAAATATGCGTTTTGAAGTTTCTTCGTTAATTCAAATACCTGTTGTCTCCGCAAGGTGACTATAATAAAAAATTGCTTTTCTGGAGAGGATAATATATCCTCCCCATTCATTGAGTATTCTAATGAAATTAGAGTTTTTTTCATATTTTTTTCACATAAACTTGTTGGAGGTTCATAAATTTCACTGAAAAAAATCATTTCTGTTCATGAGCTCCGTGTTTGAATAATTCAAATTCCTGGACACTGTCGATCCACGACCAAAGCACAGAGAATACCTGCCAGTTCCTACAGTACAAATGTGGCGACGATTCATGTCATACATATCTTCGAGCTACGAGATGTCATGTAATATGTCTTAGTTTTTGTTCCTGAAAAATATTCTGTTTTCTTGTGTTATAACATGTTTGGTTTATCTATGGGAGATGATTGCCTTTCATTGGGGTCCCGTAGCGGTCTTCAAACATCTGAAGTGCCGAAAAATCATCACCTGGAAGGTCGTATCTGGTTTGAAAAAACCCTCACGACCAGAGAGCAACAATTTGTGGATTTTGAATTTGAATATCGGAGGAATTTCGAAAGACAAATGTGATTACGTCTCCAAATTAGCTGATGAACATGGTATCAAAGAGATTCTTCTGCAAGAAACCCACACGGCAACAGAATCGTCCTGAAAAAGGACAGTTGAAAGGTTATGTATTAATTGATTTTTTACAAGTTCAGCTTGTTAGGTTGAAAAATTATCAGTTAGGTAACTTTCAACAGATTCGGAAAGGGGAAATTGATGGAGTTTTTTTTTTCATTTCTTTCAAATTTTGTGACATTTCTGTCATAAATATTTATAAATCTCCGAACATTATTTGACCAAGAAATCTTAATATTGATGTTTTTTAAAGTAGCGAATGCATTTCCAAAATGCCTTCGATTTATTCTGAATAATCGGTTTCTTTTCTGCTTTTGTCTTTTTTCATTTCAGATTAAGAATTACGAGTCGTTTTGGGAAGAATCTGTGTATCCGAGACCATCGACGAATATCATGAAGATGATCACACTGATGTCTTTCAAGATTTTCCTGATATTTTATGTTATTTTGTTTACGGGGAGGCAGGTTTTTTCGGCTGAGGTTTTTTCCCCTGGCTGTATAGTATCGTATGATACAAGTGTTGATAGTATCGTATGATTCTATAGTATCATACAAAGAATGTTATGATACCCCGTTCTTTTTTTTACCTCAGCTTAGGTACTTTGTGTTTCAACATTTATTGTATTATTTTAGCTCTCTTTTTCATAAGAATATATATATATATATATATATATATATATATATATATATATATATATATATATATATACATATCCTATAAGGATACTATCAGTCTATAACGGAACGAATTTCTTCCAAGTGAGGGCACTGAGCAGAGTAAATCGTAAATTTGGCTCAAATTCCACAGCCACCGGAAATTTTCGATCGTTCGAATTTCCGCGAAAAACGGCTCAAGCACAGTTATGATTAAAGACGCTGCACTGTATTGTAGATATTTCCTCAATCTTTCAGAAACATTGAACTCTTTCTAAGAACTAAGAAGAACACTTTCAATTCTAATATTTTCATAGATACTACACGTGATAAGGTCTCGATTTTTTTCTATGGTACTTTCTTCATGAGACCGAACTTTTTTGACAAGAAGTAATGTTAACGACCTAATTGATGATTGATGAATTAGTTTGGATAGGTTTGAAGGCCTCAAACAAGAAAAACCACTTGTGTACAAAGCCGACGTTTCGTTTATTATATAAACATTCTCAAGGCAGGTACTATGTGGTTCTCTTTGTCAAACGGTATTCATACAAACAATAATAATCACGTAAAGTCAGACGGAACATATCTCCTAGGCAAGGAACAGACATCAACTTCTTGACAAGTTATCTCGAACCGTGAACTGAAAAATCGGAATGAAGCCACTCGAATTATACTGATTTTCATCAGAAACAATAGGTTCGTTTTATTTTCGTGTTTCACTTCGGTTAAGCTGTCACAACAAATTTACTAATAAATGCTTGACAGATAGTTTGAAAAAACGACTGCTATTACGTTCACACAAGAAATAAATACTTCAATAATTCAAACCTTACTACTTAAAGTGAGAAAAAGTTATGGTACTGATGTGTGAATTCCCAATTCATATTTCTTGAGTTCAATGAGGTAATGTTTTCTGAAAGTTGCAAAAGGCTTATGGTGATTCAGTTTAATTCAAAACCCGTGCATATGAGTGGTACAAAGCGTTAAAAGAGGGCCGTGAAATCGTCGAAGATATGTCTCGTTCTGGACAACTTCGACCTCTCTAACCGAAGTTAATGTCGATGCACCGAAGGAAATTGTAATAAAAAAGCGTCATACCAACTCAAAACATCTCCTACGAGTCTTTTCGTACCAATTTGATTGAGAACTTGGTCAAACAACTCGTGGATAAACACCATCGATCGACCATCGTTTTTTCCTAAAATTTCCCCTGCGTTGGACATGTTTCGAGTCTATTAAAGCCATCAAACAGAAGTCGGCGGATAAATTAAATGCCATCCCATAAAGTGCACATAAACACAGCAAACACGTTACATCGCCTGACAGTTTTGTGGAGTTACATTTTCAACATGAAATAAAATATTCATTGTGATGTCGCATAGGCCTTCAAAATCTAGTAATTTTATGATATCGCTTTGTTAACGAAATGTGGAAGAAAAATTCACAACAATTTGACGACATATAAAGATATCTCAAATGTGAATCCCATGCGATGCAAATATTCGTTCGCAATGTGACTAATCATAACCAAGAAGTGTTGAGTAAGGATTTCTCCGATTTTTTACTGTAAAGAAATCGCATCTGTGTTTTATTGCCTCTGATTACAATCGATCGTCATATTTTTCTCTCGAGAACTCGGTTTGGACTATGGAATTCGCAGTGGTGAGAAAAAAGGGAGGCGGGTTTGCGTCTGACAGATTCAACGTATGAATAGTTTTCAGACTTTCGATCTTGGATCTATCATCATTTTGTGACTAGCATTCGATTCGAGTAGTTCGTTCGATCAGTTATTTCTATTCTGTCGTTTTCTGAAATTTTAGTGCATTCATTGGTAAGTAAATTTTTTTGCTATTGTTGTAAACCAAATATTTTGATATTTCATATTTCATTCTACATATAATTATCTAATAATGAAGTTTTTATGTGTGTGTGTTGGCCAAGAGCTTTTTGATTTTGGAAAAAATGTTTTGTGCTGGGAATTTTCTTGATTTGTGCCGTTGAATTTTTTTTTTTATTTCATTTGGTCCTAGAGATATTTCGAAAATCCACAAAATAGGCAATCTCAGCACTTTAAAAAAAATTTGGTTGTAATAAACGAACCTTAAACGAAATTAACCGTACAAAACATATGAAGCCGTTGGGGGTAACATCAGCAAGGATTTCGTGGTGAGATGTCTCAAAAGGACTCTCACCGATGAAACGGCTGAACTTTGTTCACGGACATGAAGGGTCTAATTACAAAATAGCTGAAAGTCCCTTTATGAAGATTTTATTCGGTGAGTATTTGATTTGAGATGTAGCCGCGATAATGTTAAACACAACCTTTGCAGTTATTCGAATATTTCTTGCAAATTTGTTGTCCAGAAATTTTTCAATGATTTTGACATCTTATGAATGAAAATGAAAAACGTTCGCAGTTATATCTTTATCTTCTCATCAATTGTAATGAGTTGAACCAATAAATTGAATAGTTGAACAAAAATGTTTAACTTGCTCAAGTTAGAAATTACTGTTCCTCAATCTCTCATCGAACGATGGAGAAGAGAAATGTACAATACTTCTATAATCTAATATTATTTCTCAAATAATCGAACTATGTTGTTACTATCTTGCTAATAAGAAAAAGAATAATTTTAAATTATACAATCGTTTCAGATGTGGTGAGGAAGAAGAACAGTGGAATTTCGGAGAAGGACTTTGAAATATGTGTGAAGGAATAGTTGCGACATGCCAGACCGAGGAAGGAAAGGCAGATTAAAAAACTAACTACATAATTAATTCTCACACTTATATTGTACATTCATTTCTTTCTTTTTTTTGTATTCTAATGTATTTTATCTTGACGTTACTAATTATTATATTTTTTGGTCGTATAATTTTTTTTAGTATCCTCCTGTAATCAATGGTTTAACCCCTTGCATTAAAAATGGTAGGTATAATGGAATAATATTCAAAGGAATTTGGACAAAATATGTATATCAATTTAATTTCCTATTAATACATCGCCAACGTTTCGAATCTTTTGTGATTCTTTTTCAAGGCTCATATTTTCATGGAATTAAATTTGTTTAGTTTTACCAGAGATTTGACCGTTTTGATGTTGAAAGAAAGTCATATTATTCAAATTATATAGATCTATATAATTTGAATAATATGACTTTCTTTCAACATCTTACCACATGCTTACGGAATCTCAAATCTTCATCAAAAAAAACTCCCAGATTCCTTGCGCCATCACACACCTCCAGCCTATCCCCGCCCAGATTGAGCTCCAAGGTAGCTTTGATTATTTCCCTTTCCTTTTTTCTACTATAGACAATACACTTAGCTTTTGAAGCGTTAATGGAAAGATTATGTGATTTACACATTTGCAGAATGGTCTCAAGGTCCCGATTCACCTTAGCCGAAGCCAAATTAAAGTCGCCCCTACCAAACCGGAACAACAACTGAACATCGTCAGCGAATGCCTCAGCAGTGCAATAAACTAAGTGTGAAAATAGATCTGACACATAAATGATGAATAACAGTGGTCCCAAAATGGAACCCTGGGGAACGCCTGCTCGGATAGATTTCGGTGCGGAACATACGCCGTCCACCAATACCTTTAAACTTCTGAACTTTAGGAACGACCGTATCATTGAAACTGCCGAGATGGAGAAGCCGAAAAACTTGAGCTTTGCACACAGTAGAGCATGATTTATCGTATCGAATGCCTTCGAAAAATCAAGCAAAACATGAAGTACAGAGTAACCCTCATCAAGATCATGAAAAATCTTATCTGTTACTGATGCCAGAGTAGTAGCAGTACTATGATTCTTTCGAAAGCCCGACTGGTACGATGGCAGCAAATTGAATTCATTGAAGTACTGTGAAATCTGTTCAGACAACACATTCTCCAGAACCTTGGACAAAAGTGGAAGAATACTAATGATCCTCAGATCCGAAAAGGATGCAGGGTCCACGATCTTCGGGAGGGGAATACCAATAGCACACTTCCACTGCACGGGGAACACACCGGCAAGTATGCAGCTATTGACCAAATGCTGAACATAGAACTCGACAACTGGAAACGAATGAATGAGCATATCCAGCGCAACCTCATCGTCGCCTATGGCTCTCATTCGAATACCGGCCATAATGGACCTCACCTGCTCAAGCGTTGCAACTCTGAAGTGAAATGATAGATCACTTTCATGAAAGTTGTTATTATATTACGTGATGTTATCAATGCAAACATCATCACCCGATGTACCATTGAAAGCAGAGAAAAAATCGCTAATCGAATCCGCGTCCTTCAGACAATCTGGTATAGATCTTGCCTTGATTTTGGTAACATTCAGAGACTTTAAAGCCCTCCAGGCAGCCTCATTTCCATCGGAACTAGCAGCCATGAGATAAAACTTCTTGCTACGCCTAATCTCGGCCAGAGTAACATTTCCTTACTTCTTATACGCACGCCAATCCTCCGCACAGCCAGACCTTCTGAATGCAGCCAATGCACAATCACGCCTTCTCATCAAACCCCTGAGCCGATCAATCAACCATGGCGCCTTTGGTTTCGAGATTCTCCTCCGTTTGACAGGAGCATGACGATCATAAACGCCCAACAGGATGTCATTGAAAACTTGCACTTTTTTATTTATATTAGGTTCACATAAGAGTATGTGCCACCGCTCGGATCTCAATTCATGAAGGAAAGCGTCACGATCAAAACCAGAAAAATCCCTATAAGTTATATATTTTTGCTCTCTTCTGGGTCTAGGTAAGTTGCATTCACAGAACACCAAACAATGATCACTCATATGACACATGTTTTTCACGCCACTTGCTCCCATAATATTGGTGGGACACCTCACAAAAATCGGATCCAGTAGCGAACTCGATTTGAGAGTGACTCTTGTGGCCTCCTGGATTATTTGCTCGAAACCATATGAGGAAAAACATTCAGACAAGGGGTTCGACGACTCGAGGAGGTTAACATTGACATCACCGATACAGAAAACACAATCAGCCATAGGACACACACAATTCAACATGGAATCAACATCATTGACAAAAGAATTTAGTTTAGATTCACGCCTCTTTCGACTTGGGGGTCTATATATTACACCAATAATAACGCTTAATCCTCTGACACGCAGCTGAATCCAGAGGCATTCAACGGGGTCTCGAATTCGAAGTCGAACTCAATTACTTTAAACTTATAATGCTCCCGCAAATACATACAAACACCTCCACCTCTACCGACCCTGTCGCTACGGATCAGCTTAAACGCCGGAAGTGAAACATCAGCCGTATTGATGCTATCATGAAACCAGGTCTCCGTAATACCCACAACATCTAAATTATTAGAATCTACTGTCTCAGCTAAATCCCCCATCTTCGAAAACAAAGATCTTGCATTCAAGTGAGCGATAATCATCATGAAGAGAAGATAAAAAAAGAAGGAAAAAAAAATTATATGAATATATGTAAATGAAAATCAATGAAAAATATTAAGAAAAATGTGACGAACAAAACAAAAAAGAAAAAAAAAACTCAACTAATTCTCCTTCCCAGAAGCAGTTTTGGTTATGGCTCCAGTCCCAGATGTCACTGGTTTAAGTCTAGATCTTAAGTGCCTGGTTATATCTTCCGTGTTTTGTAGTAAATTCTCTAAGTTCGTGCTCTCACCCTGCAGTCTCCCACCCTCCATGGCTTCAACGTGTTTATATTTATCAGCCAGTTGTTCATAGCGAGATACAATAGCCGCTGTATTAGAAGCATCCTTAGTTTTTTCTACCTCAGATTGCTCCATGCTCCTGTTAATCAAGATCTCATCATGTGGAATGTTTATTAAGTCCTCAGGCAGAACAGCTTTCCCATTTATGAACAATTTTCCATTTTTATATAGGCATTGAGATGCTTAGATTTAGCCAGATGGAGATGCCTTTTCAGCAGCTTTAATCGCTCTCGATCCTCATAGCATAAGTCATCATTGATGAATATTTTCGTAGATTTGAGCTTGTTTTTATTTTTCATTACAATAGATTTGTACCGGTATGATGAGAATTCAACCTTGATGGACGGGTTCATATTTTTACTCAATCTATAAGTATCATTCATAGCATGCACAGGAAGATCAAGATTGAGCAGATTCTTCATATTCTGGATGAAGGCGGACTCGATTTCTTCTTCAACCGCAAGGCCAGAGACAATTATGTTATTTTTCCTCCAAGATCGCTTCATCGACAGAATCTCAGCTTCAGCAGTTTCCATCTTTCTTTCCAAGGAAGAAATCCTTTCGATCGCCCCATTAAGGCTCCTTCTTAACTCTTGAGTGAAACTTTCGAATTCAGCTCTCAGAGCAGCAGTCTGCCTAGAAAATTCCTCCCTGATGACAGCAACAAGCTCCTGAATATTTTCCATGCCTGCGACAAAACTTGGAGGGTATGGAAGCCTTAGCAGAAGAGAACGGAATACAAGATGTTCAGTGACACAGAGATAAGCGAATAAATACAATATGGTCAAAAGATTTCTTTCGCGGTTCGCAGGTAAATCAAACCGGACTGGAACAATGAATTATGACAATTATAATCTCTGTAAAACTCGTTGATTGATTTAAATACTGAACGATTCACAGTCGAAAGTGACAATCGTACGAGTTGAGGTCCCTCTATTCAAACACTATTAAAAAACGGAAAAAAAACAACGAAACTGCAGCAATTCACGAATACACGTCTGTTTCATGTGAAGATAAGCGAATGAATGAAGAGAAGAGAATAGAATATCGATTGGCACAACTGTTTCCTATCTCATAAAATTTGATAGATGATAAATAAACTCGTGACAGGAGGCCAACATGTCATCATTAAATATTACTGAAAACAGTGTTAGAATGAAATATTCTAACATTGCTTTGTTCCACGAGATGTGGCGGAATGAACGGATTTGACATATAATTAGAGAAACATAATAATTTCAATATTGATCTTCATCACGAAAATAATACCTGCAGACAGAAGTGACGGAATTTAATTAACGTATTGCCTAAAGATCACAAAATATAGAACAAAAGCAACCTCCAACATAACAATTATTTCTATACCGCTGAAGACAATCGATTGCGTTAAAAAGAGATTGATACATCCTATTAGCTCAATTATACAGATAGGAAGAGAAATCGTTCAGAGCCAGTTTCTAGGAAGGTGAACAACTGATAATCGTATTGATAATTTGTTTATTTCGAAAAAGTGGATCAACAACGAAATGAAAAAGCAGGTTGTGAACTATTGAGGAGGATATCAACGCTCGAACGAATTTGCTGAAGACATAGAGCACAGTAATTCAAATGGAAAATAATAAATAAGTAGTCAATATTTTGCGAATATCACCATCGGAGATTTCAGCGAAATGCAAAAAGAAACAAATGGTTTCAAAAGAATATCCTGCTTACATTTGCCTTGAAGTTCTAATGATAAGGGGTGTGAAAGTGGAAAGAATAAAATCGAAACCAGAACACAAAGACCTAAAACCAATCTAACCCAATTTAATATTACGACCTCTTGACAAATAAACAAGACCAAACATAACCCTGATTTTTCAAATTCTGCGGCTCTTGTATGTGTACCGGAAAAACAACTGTGCTATATTCTCATGCAAAAACTCAGTCCTACATCAACGACGGTGCAGTTCACTCATTTTCTCGACGTAAATCGGAGTTATGAAAACTTCAATTCTAAAAACAGCCAAATATTCGTTCGGCGAACTTTATTACTTTTTTAATAAATCGATAAATCGTGTATCGAATTTAGAACCTTGATTCAAATCACGGCAAGTACCAGATTTGAACAAAGCATTGAAGACCCCACTGTTACTTCTGTAACATTATTAGACTTCTGTATTACTCTCAACCACTTCATTGATTTCAATAATATAAAAATTCTACATAAGGGTGATAAAAGTAGACGTTTAGATCTTTTAGAAATGTTAGAAATATCCTCAGCTCAAAAACAAAATCTCCTAATTGTAAACGATCAATTAGATTTCCACCTATCACCGATTTTAACATGTGTTACCTGATATGTGTACGAATGTGTTCTTTCTGTATTGATATGTATTCAGTTTTGAAAATGGGATAAAACTCGAAACACGCGTGTCAACAAATATTTTAATAAAACTGTGAAACTCTGTCAAGTGTTTTTATCTTCTTTTATTATTCAATCATGTTTCACCAAGGGTTATGTGAGGAATCAATTTCGATTATTAGACTTCATTCTAACAACTAGTTTGACAATTATTCTTGACTCTGGCGTACTTGCAGTCCTGGAAACAAGTGATCACGACCTTGTTTCGTTGATTCAGTCGTGATTATGATAATCAGGCAGCTCAACACAGCGAGAACAACCTTGAAAGAATAGCTCCTGAAGATTCCAGATACCCGAACTGGCAAAACGTTGAGAATAAAACAATAGACAGCCTAGAAAGACACTTCGTTTAAGCTTCGTAAGCCCGGGAATATTACTTTCAACAAGTTTTTTCGATAATAGCCATACTAATTCCAAAATAAAGAGTGAATAATAATCTATTAATAAATTATACTTGTAATACCACTAGGGGTCAAATTATTTCCAAATTAGTTTTTCGAGCTCATGAATTTTTTTAAATTATCCTGAGTCGAAGACAAGGAATAATTTTTCACATATATTCCTGAGCTAGAGAAAATTTCCGGATTTCATGTGGAATTTTTTTTTCTTTTCTGTAGTTGCAGGTGACGTCTTATTTGCAATTAAAAGTTTAGATAACTGTGGTGATTCGGGACTGGATATGATCTCTGACAATATAATTGAATTCATCGCTCACTACACACTACATCATACCTCATCAACAATTCGCAACCTTGCTTCAAAAGTGACACAACCCAAATTTTCCTAAATATACCTATCATAGAGATCCCAACATATTATCAAAGTAGGTATCTATTTCATAAATTAGGAAATATTTAGCACTTGAATATTTGTGACTTTTGATTTTGTGTTGTGTCACTTTTGAAGCGAAGGTGCGAATTGCTTCAGTTCCGGTTGCTTTCATCAATATTAAAACTCGCCAAGGTGATATCTGTTCACGAAAGATAGGCTTTAAAGAACATAGCCAACTACCGCTCCTGATCGATCTTAAGCTAACTGTCTAAATGTTTGAGACGTTGTTGTATCAGCGAATGAGCAATTTCCTCACGAAATTTTTCATACTTCCAAATTACCAAGACGGTATCAGTGTCGGAAAAATATTGCAGAGGGCCTGTCACGTACACAAAATGCTGACCTGATAAATCTACATTCAGTATATTCTTTTTGCCATGAATATAACATAACTCTTTTTCTGTGGAGCTCGTGGTGCAACCAGTGTGTCTGCTCTGAATATCTCTTCTGCTCCAGGTACTGATGGATTGACTCTTCTTCCGCTGTCTCGTTCTTCCAGGCCTATTGCTAAGTCTCTCTTTACTTGCACGAACGATCCTATTGGACATCATCGCTTCCGTTCGACTGGCGATCCGCTCTAGTAACTGTAATGAAGACTTTGCCTACTAACTATACTCAAATTAGTTTAGTGCCGACAATTGCTAAAAATTTTAAACGAATATTAGAAAATCAAATTTTGGAGTTTGCGAGGTAAACCACTTGATCCCGAAGGAGCAACATGGTTTCCTTCCAGGCCATTCAACCCTTACAAATTTGCTCTTGACGGTAAATGATTGAAGCAAACCACTTGACGAGGGAATTCCGATAGATTTGGTTCATCTAGATTTCTCAAAGGTTTTTGACGGTGTGCCTCAGTGCCTGAGTGGGGGTGCTTTGAGAAGTGTCTCACTTCAACTTTCGCGTTTATGGACTGGAAAATTATATACATTTTCTATTTCATGTTTTTCTAGGTGGAATGATGATTTTTTTTATTTTGTTATCAAACCGATTGCATTGGTATCTACTTCAACTCTGTAACTTTTCATATTCGAACTAACAATTATAATCATGATAACTTTTTTTTTCAGATCCAAAATACGTTGTAACTTATCCTACTTTCGAGAAGCTGAAAAATTCCTCGCTGCACCGACTGATTCTTCCTGTGCCTGCAACTAGAGACATAATAGTAGATTTGTTACGAAATGATCAAGTGTTGGCCGATAATTTTGTTGTCTTAGAAACATATACAAATCGATCCAATGTGTTAAATCATCATGAGAATGACACAAACTGCCACTATAAGGGGGAGTTCGCCGCTTTGAGCATTTGTGATGGAATTGTAAGTATCCATATTTGTACTTATTTATTATCATGTATTTTCATGGGTAAGTACTGATATAGGAATTTTTCCAGTTTTTTCTTCACGTTAATTTTTTTGCACGAATTTTCTCATTCAACTGAAGTAAGATATATTGGGAGTTTTCGACAATTCTGTTTATTGTGCTTCAAATGACGCCGACGTTTCGAAACTTTTTCAAGGCTTAAATTCAAAATTTTTAAAATTAACATTGGACAAGTATTTCACAGTTGACATAAAACATTAATAATATCGAACCTAGTTTTCAAACAATATTGTCAATTCATTTATAAAAGTAAAAAACATTATTTTTCAAAGGGATCAAATTGTTAGCTTAATGCTGTACACAATCTGATCCCTATGAAAAATAATGATTTTTACTTTTATGAATGAATTGACAATAGTTTTTGAAAGCTTGTTTCGTTATTATTAATGTTTTATGTCAACTGAGGAATACTTTTTTAATAAGTATAATTTCAATTTAGAAATACTTAATTCTAGCCTTGAAGCAGAAACGATTTAGTTTCAAAACGTCGGCGTCGTTTTAACAACAATAAATAAAATGAAAAAAGGTTCGCGTTTCAAGGAAAGCGTACCACGAATAATACATGAATATTGTCACAATTCAGAATTTTTAGTTCCGAATTGTGACCATCGACTGGCGGAGATCCAGACTGAGAGTAAAACCACAGGAATAAGAGTCGTCTTCGAGAAGGGAATAGATGCTTGTCGGTTTCGGGGTTGCTACCCCTCATCAGTGCAATATAATTCACCAACTCAATGACGGACACCCTGAAGCACGGAACTATATAACCATACAGGTGAGCCACCTAGTGATGGTCCTCCGAACCCGTGCGGTACTCAAACCGGTATGCATCTATTCCCTTCTCGATGAGGACCCTTTTTCCTGTGGTTTTCAACATCTATGAAAAATTGCATTTATTTTCCGAACTAACTTCAATCGTCGTCTAATATCGATAATCATACTTTTTTAAAGATCGACAACAATGTTGAATGATTCTTCTTCACACTCATTGTTCGTGACAATAGCAAATCCTGACTGATTTTCATGCATTATTGAAGTTGTAGGTAATTCTTATACGTAATTGTTTCGATTTGACTCAAAAACTGCTAGATCCATTTCAAAAATTCTTTCAGCTCCAGGAGGCTACATCATCACAGGTTATTTTTCACAATATTTTTTTTAGGTCTTGAGTTAAATGAAAACAGAAACATACATTTTCGTCCTTGAAATATAAAATTCATCGAATAAGTAATTTCTCAATGTACTGAATTATAAATCTGAACACACAAAAAATTTCATCAAAATCGGTCCAGCCATATAGGAGGAGTTCAGTATTCCACACTCATACAGAAGAATTTCCATCCTGAAGGCCTCACTTTCATTAAAAAACACGTTAAAATCATAGATAAAGTTGTACATATTTCCTATCATATGTGAACTTTATCAGTGGTGCACACAGAGGGGGAGCTATGGGTCTGGAGCCCCCTCCTCCCCGAGATACATTTCCGCCAAAAAAGAATTGATGCCCACTTGCACCGTCAAATATATGTCTGACTTACGTCCAACTCAAATTTTAAGTTAGGTTTGAGACGCCGATTCTCTTGCACCGCAGTTTAAGTGCCACATAAGTTATGACTATTTTGAGCAACGAATATTCATGGCTTAAACAAGACTTTAGCCCGCCTCAAATATTCAATCGTCAAAAACGAACTTCAGTTTCGACGTGTTGTTTTTTATTGCGTGAATTTAATAATTATTATGGATAGATTTTTATTAAATGAAATTGATGATCTATATGAGTATGATTTCGACATATTAGATATGGTTGACTATGGCCTTCCTCGAAGTCTAGAATTTAAAAGGGCCGATCACTACCATGATATGGACGAATTCGCATTTTTTCGGCGATTTCGTTTGACAAAAAAAAAACTACTCTGCAACTGCTGAGATTAATTGATGATAATTCAGAATTGCCAAGTGATATGGAAGTACATATGTTATTATATCTTATGTATGATGATGTCAAACCTCAAAAAGGCAGTTTAAGCCTTGATGATTGTAGGACTCAGAGTGTATCACCGATGAGTCAACTCCTTACGTGCCTCCGACTCTTCGCATCAGCAGGACATTTATTTGGCTGCAGTCGATTTGATGAAAATCCACGAATCTACAGTATCAAGAATATTTGTTCGAGTTTCAGAATTCATAAAAATGCCTCAGACAGAAGCAGAATTACGTTCCACCCTAACCCAATTTAACCAAATTGCTGGATTTCCTCGTGTTATTGGAGAAATTGATTGTACCCATGTAATCATAAATTCTGCAGGTGCTATTTACTCTTGTGAATATGAAAAGTATTACTTCGATGATATTCCACAGGGCAGAATTATGTCATTTTCAAGTTACGAATAAAGAATTGTTGAAATCAAATCAACTCATTTGCTTCAAATAAAAAAATAGGTTGTACTGTGCCTGTTCGTCAGCGGCCCAAAGTATATGTCGTTCTGTGAATCAGAATACTGAAAAGGAAAATGCATGGACAAATTACCTTGTTCGTCTATGAATTCGCGTGTTCTTCTTACTTCGCTGTGCTCAGTGCCGACACAAAACCATAGGGTCATATCGCATTTCTATGTCAGAACAAACAAATTCACTGATTTATACAGTGTTGCCAGATTTGGCATTGCTTAGCGCGTGCTTAACAAAGTCGTTTCTATTAGATATGCGGTGCAAGATCTGATCCGTTAAGACGGGGAAAAGCATGACTCAAAATTTAAGGGCGCCTTAGATAAGGGTGCCTTTACCAGAAAACGGTGCAAGTGGGCATGGACTTTCGATCATACGTCGAAAGTGAAGGTTGATGGAGCCTCCCTTCCCCCCCCGAAATGTAATCCTGGGTGCGCCCTTGGACGTTATAACGTTAACCTCCTGTTTCTATGGTCATGTTTGCAATTTTGCAAATGGAACACATATATTATTGCATTGTGGAATATTCTTCTTTAAAAAAGGATTACAAAAATGATAATAGGTTCACATAAGTGACAAGTCAATTAGTTGGGAGTTATGAATAGTTTAATATTTCATCTTTTCACTAATAGTAACCTTCTATTTGTTAGAAAATTAGCAAAACTATACTGATTTATAATATGTAATTTTTGTGCAGAGAATAAACCAACAATGCAATGCTGAATAGGATGTTTCATTTAAAAATTGGGTGGAGGGTGGAGTTATCATAGAGGCAAGGGCCCGAAAGTTATAATGCCTACTTATCAGCAAAAATAGATCTTTTTTTATAATATTGATATATTTTTTCTTTTTTTCATAAAAGTGTTGGGTGGATAGTTTTCATTGAATTGCTCTGTTTATTTAGATATGTACAATTCGGATTACAGCTAACGTCGAAACAGGCCTTCACAACAGCCACAACTGAAGTTTATAAAAAAATGTAATTGTTTCATTCCTTTTTTTTCAGAGGGGTGTTATCTACAACGATAGAAAAGTCTACCTCATTCAACCACTACCTACCAGATTTAAAAACGACACTCATTATCCTCATATCTTGTTAGAGAAGAATAACGATTATATGCAAAATATCTCCACTAATAATAATTACGAGTGCACTCATCAAACAAAGACTCCGGACTCCATGAACACGCCAAATATTCGTGGAACAGTTCGAAGAAAACGGGAGAATTTTCCTCCAGGAGCCCCTGTTTTTGTTGAGACGGCTGTGTTTGTTGATAGAGACCTGTTCGATCATATGAGGAATAATTTTCCAGTTGATACCGAGAGAGAACTCATCCGATTCGTGCTGGCGATGGTGAATGCGGTAAGTTGAATTTTTTCATGGGCTCAATTTCGAAATGGAGAACGGTCGTCGTCAAATTCACGAATGAATATCATCTTGATAAAATTTCATGCAGCAAGAAAACTTTTTCTGAAGTACAAAATCTTTTAAGATATGCTAAAGGAAAATTTCATTGAAATATTTGGATAGGTGATTGATATCGTTATTGAAGTTAGATTTTGATAAATCAATAATTTCAATTAATGATGCACAGTCATAATGTAGACTGGATAGTTTGTTTATTGAGTAGTTGAAATATGTTTTCATCTTCGATGAATGAAATATTGTTTATTAATAATTTACAATTGTACTTTTACACAAACGTTTTTGTTGGATTTTTACCATCATATAATCGAAATTTGAAAGAAATGACGTAGGTTCATCTACACTCACATATTCAGAGTGTGTGCAAATAGATTCGGAAGACTTCAGGACATGATTTCCCGATGAAAATTGACAACGGTGGACGATATAATTTTTTTACGAAATCGACCTCCCTTCTAAGATCAAGCCTTCAGAATGTGTTGACGAGCTTGTAATTTTTTTAAGGGTTCTAAGGAACATTGAGTCACGAAACGTTTTGTTTTCTTGAATACTTCGGTTCTTAATGGGAAATTCCGTGATTTAGTACTATCGAATATAAAAATCGAATATTATTATGAACGGGGATCGTTGTAGCTAGGTTCATCCTTCTGAGAACTTCGATCACATGGATCTCTTGTTCTTCACCCAACTTGTTCATTCAAATCCCAAGTAGGTATGATAAACTAGTTTTTTGTATCCTTTAGCAGTTACCGCATGAGAATCCAGAATTGAATGGTTTTTAGTTCCGTCAGCCCTGAACACTTGCATACCATGTGTTCAACCGTTTCTTTCGCTAAATTCAGACATATCGGTTTGTGGCCGGCCGAATTTCTGCTGGTCGTCCAAATCGCACTCTGGTGCCGACGTGAATGCCAGTTCGCATTCACCTATCAGCGTGCGATTTGGAAGACCGGCTTGAAACTGGACGACCAAAAACCGGTGTGTATGGATCTAGCGTTTCACTGATCCACATTACCTGCAGAATTTATCTACTGATTTTCATGCGGTACAAGAGATGTTTGTATCGGTAGTGTCCAGTCCACAGTTTCACCATTGACCGAAGCTCAGCTCGTGGCAGCTTTATGAAATAGGCGAGAATTCCACAAGTTTCTTTGCTTGCTCAAATCTAGGAGTATTTCACCAGGGCGTTGTTTTGTTTACCGCTTCCCATTATTGGACTATCTCAACTCACAGAAAGTTTCAGGTCCAGCAGGCATGAGCCTTGATGCTTTCCTCGCGAGTTAGTCGGCTTTGTCATTTCCTTCAATACCACAATAACCTGACATCCAGAGAAGAATCACTTTGTTGCACTATTCTTTCGATTCATTCGATAATTTCTAATTGAATTCCTGAAGTTCACATTCGAAATCTTTATAGCAAATCGCGTAGACGATAATATTTTTTCCAACAGATTCGTGAAAACAGATAAGATCGTTTAGCGCAATTCTTATAGAGTAAGTAAAATTAAGTGAATTGGACAAAACAATGTATAATACTCGTACGGGAGACATTCTAACACTAGTTCATTCGAACGAATTTAGGTAAACATGCACACGATCAACTATTTAATTGGACAACCTGATACATTGATAAATTCGTAATAATCGTAATAATCCAGATGAATAGAGTAGCGCTTATCTCTCAGAGACAAAATCCTAATGAAAAACTCCTAAAGTCGGTTTGAATAAGGAATTTTATCCTTATAGTTCACAAAATACTGGATAGCGCCGCTCATATCCTCTTCACTCTTTGAGTTTCAAGCAGGAGCTTCAAATCAGGGCCCCCATGCAAGTTTATTCGACATTGTACAATTGAAATTGTTATCATTGAATTGAATACCATCTTCAATTTATAGGTTTACAGAACCTTCATCAGGTGGATTGGGAAGATGAATCCGATTTTATTACTTTTTTGCCCTTGTCAGTATTCCGTATCTCTCAGATACAAACTCTTAATGAAAATATCCAGCATTCATACCAAATAGTAGAGACATTTCAAGAAACAAAATACAAATTGCGACATCTAGTTGAGTCAAATGAGAATTTTTATCCTTCCCGTTTACATGCTAAAATGCACCGCTTACATCCTGTCCATTCATTTCGATATTTAGTTTTTCTATGTATCTATGTTTCAAAAACTTTTTCGGTACGTCCTCTCGTTCTTTTATCAGATCTCGCACTAATATAGAAACAAACTCAATAGAAAATTTCTGCATATTCGGAATTTTCTCTCTCGTTCATCGTTAGGCAAACATTCTTCCATTTGGTTTCCTCCAATAAAATGAGAAAATGCAGAATCATGCTAGAATAAATTTTAATCGATATCCAAATATGATTTCTATTCTGGTTTGACGTGAAATCTATATTGTGAAGGCAATTGTATGAAAATATTCCTTCATCACTTTCATCAGTATGACAGTTTCGTGTACTTTTTTCAAAGGAGGAAACTTTGAGTTATTTTCAAACGAAAGTTTTAATATCTCAAAAACAAAAAAGGAAAAACGAATTGGCGAATGAGCCGGTTCGAAATTATAATAGAAAAGGAAACATTTTCTCCAAAAGGTTCAAACAATGTATCATATTATATGAAGCTTCATGAGATTAATAGGATTGCTTTATCACACTCAAGTTTCCAAATCCGTTTTCGATTCTGAAAAAAATCGGAAGGAATAGCAATGTTTAAAATCCGATCTTGTTCGATCAAGGGACTATTTCGATATTGGGGTAAACTTCAGTTAATTTTTTTCTACTATTTCAGCACCAAGATAATGTTATCGTTATCCTTCATACACACTGATGATTATTATTCAGTTCTTCGTTCAATTCATGTCCATCAATACAATCCTATTAATCTACTGTGACAGATCTAAACTAGAAGGGTTCCTCTTAACATCATGTTCAGTAAATTGATGTCAACTAGAAAGGTGTAAAATGAATCAGCAAATCATAGCTTATCCAACATTTTGCAACCAGTTATTGATGCTCCTTCGGGGATGAAAATACATATCATGGTCAATTTAGGTACATATGTGACATGAATGAAAAAGAACACGACAATATAAGAAACCAAACAACACTACATATACCATAAAATGGCCTGCTAAAAGAGTCACGATAAGCATAGAAACTCAGTCACCAAAGCTTTATAATAATGCGTTCGAAAATTGACTAAAAAAGGAGAACCACGGGCAAAAAAACATCGGGAATATCATTTTTGTATATGACATCAAATAAACCACAGAATATCTGAATGATGTCACATACAAAAACGATATTTTCGATGTTTTGTTGTCTGTAATTCTCCTCTTTTAGTCAATAATTGAAAGCGAAATTTGACTATGGTAAATTTCAGTGCGAATCGTAGCTCTATAGCAGGCCGTTTCATGGTATATGTGGCGTTCTTCGTAATTATGTTTTATGTTGTCGTGTTCTTTATCATTCATTTTCCATAATTCTACCATGATCAGTATTTCTATCCCTGAAAAAGCAACAATATATGGTTGAGAAATGTTGGCTTCAGCTAAGATTTGCTGATTTATTTTATGCCTTCCTAATTCCCATTAACCTAGTAGTGTACACTGTCAAAAACTATTTTAAGTCGAGGTTAGCTGTATTTTCTTCAAACTTTTTCTGTTATAAATTAAATCAAATATTATACCATGATAATTATGTGCCACAAACATAGAATGACAGGGTGTTTCATCTATTCTGTTCGTTGTATTAATGTTTGTAAATCTCAATCACTCAAGGGTTTCTTATAGCGACTAATAGTCAGTTAGATTGGGGGCGTGAAGTCCCAGTTGCGTCAAACCCTGAAGCTCTGATCTTCATGTGTTTCGAGCGGCGATTTTCGAGGACGTTGAATTTTTTTATGGGGTGAATGAATACATAATTTAATTAACTTAATTTTAATTGACGCTTATATTATAACTCTAGTGAATAACGAAGGATCAAAATCAATTTAAAAATGTGATGAGCTCTATATACACAATCTAAATTTTTCTTGGAGAATCATCCATGTAGAATACCCGTTATCAATATTAGGAAGATCCAACGCTTTATCTATCCTAATCATGATAGCAGCATGGTAGCCCTATTTGGTCTTACTTGATGCCTCAATGATATTGAGTGCTCCAGGTAGTGTCAATCTGCTTCCGCCAGCAAAAGTTGCTCCCCACTTTTAGATCAAGATATCGGATTGACGTCTTCCAAAGAATAGTCTTGTCGGTACATAAAAAACTAGACTTGGTGAAAATAATTGCTGACGATTCTTTCGGGGACAGGTTCCTGTGTCACAACTATTTCAGAACAGTACCACCAATTCATTCATTTATATTTTTTGGATACGCAGGTGATTTTCACATAGAGAACAGTATTCAAAAAATATTATAGAAAAATGTACAATTTTAAAATGATGGTATAAAAAAAAACAAAACACATGGGAATTTGAAGAAAACAAATACTCACAATCAATAAACTTAAAGTTCCCCGAAATATTTTCTCAACAATATCTGCCTGACCGTTCTGGAAGTGTCGAAACGTATGTCGCATATTTCAGCAAGCATGCAAATCCTCTTTTTAGATTCAATACAGACCAGACTTTTGAGCAGCAACGGTATTTCTCTTAGGAAGGTGAAAGATGTAATGTTTAACTACAATAGGAATTCTCAAATCATCTCCAATCAGCAGAATTTCACATCCCCCAATTCTGTTGATGAAATTCAGAAGAAGCAAAGAAATCAAGATAATGTGCGAATTGTAAGACGGAAGAAGGAAATATATACATCGTTAAGATGATGATGTAAAACTCATCCCTGCCCTAAGAGACATGAAAAAGTCACTTCAACCTATTTGAAATTTTATTCTTGCAAAAACAGTTTTTAATATTGAATCTGTACAAATATTTTTAAATTTATGTTGAGAGTGATATTTTTTGTTTTTCTTTGAAAAATAATTGAATGAATAGGTTGAAATCAAATGAAGTTTTGAAAACCTAATAACTAAATGCATGTGTTGAATAATTCGGGTCTCCTATCAAATAAACAATATGAATAATAATAAATATGGATTTTTCTGATTCTCGAAGCTGAAATTCATTAAAGACTAGGTTGTGATATATCAATGTATTCAGGAAAAAGAATTCAAGAAATTGAAGATGAAATATACAGGGTTTTCCATTCGAAAATACCAAGTTGTTGCACAATTTCAAAGAGTGCTCTGAAAATTATTTTTAGACCGAGTTAATATTTAAAAATTATGGTTGGTTGCTTAGTGATTTGTACCATAATACGCGTTTAGTATACTTCCGGTAGAGAAACTTTAGCGAACAAGTATTCAGACAGAAAACTATTACTTTGCCCTCAGAATACTCTTCGAAAGTTATTGTTATTCAAGTTCGAAACACTATCTTCATGTAAATGGAAAATTAGCTTTGGCAGTGTCAGGTTCATGCTCGAATTGACTCAAATATTGGTCAGAAATATATTAGTAAAATCCATAGACGTTTCGAAGAGAAGCTCTCCTTCTTCAGTATAAAAAAGGTCGAATGTTCACAATATAGATCCAAAATGATCTGTAAATTAAAATATGTTACAATTATGAAACAAATATACAACATTCACAAATTGACTGAAAAATTAAAATACATCTCACCCTCAATTTTTCGTCATATATGTTATGTTTATCATGTCATGTCATATATGTCAGTCCTCTTGTAATATATGCCATGAAACATGTTTTTTGTCTTCTTCTTCTTTTTATCGGGTTGGCTAAGCAGTAAGCAGTGGTAGATATAACTGGCTTAAGTTTCTACGTCCTGTCTGTCATTCACTGTTTTATCTAAATTTTGTTGTATCATCTCCCAAAATTCCCTTTGTTTTCGTTTAGCTTCTACCATTATTATTTTCGTATCGTCGTATTAAATTCATGTTTGTTGAGAGCTGTTGTCGCGTTTTTGGTGTTTTTGTGGGCATTAAGTCTGTCGTGTAGTCTTTGGGATATATGTCCGATGTATTGTTTGTCGCAGTCTTTACAAGGAATACTCTATACTAAATTGAACTTTGTAGATTTCGGTGTTGAGGGTTTCAATTCGCTGAAGATATATAATTTGGGGCTCATGGACCAATTCTAAATCGTAGGGCTTCAGTATTTTGCTGATTTTGTATGAGAGGTTTCCTGTATATGGTATATTTGTTTAATGAGAGATGTAATAATTTTTTTGGATAGTTGTTTTTTATCAATTGTGTTTGAAGATCTTTTACTATCTTAGGTCTTAATTTTGGTGAGGTAAATTTGAAAGCTCGATCAATATAACCAATTATTGTGCTTTTTTTCTGGTTTTTGTGTGATGGGAATTATAGTCTTTTCGTTCTTTTTTTCCATTTGGTAAGTATTGTGTCGTTCTTTATTATTAGTGCATGTCCGAAAAGTCCAATATGTAATCTTTTCTTTCCTCTATTGTAAATTGTAATTGTGTGTGGGCACTGTTGAAATCGTCGACAATTTGTCTCATTGTTTCTGGTAATGTTATGAGGGGACAATCATCTTCTGAAGGTTGCTTTTTTATAATATTTGACCCAAATTTTTCTCATATATATTCCATGACGTTTTGTGCCTTTTCACTTGATATTGGGGTTCCCATTGCGACACCCATTATTTGTTGGAAATATTCTTCTTCATATTGGAAATAGCTATTGTTCAAGATGAAGTGGAATGTGTCTATGAATTGGTGTTTGGGTATTTTTGTGTGTTATCTTGTGCCATCTTTCTTCGTTTCGGAGAGAAGCTCTCCTTCTTCAGTATAAAAAAGGTCCGAAACGTCTATGGATTTTACTAATATATTTCTGACCAATATTTGAGTCAATTCGAGCATAAACCTGACACTGCCAAAGCTAATTTTTTATTTATATCAAGAAGCAGGCAATAAATATTAAACCTAAATTTATGTAAATGTATATATGAGTATCACTGAGTTGCAGGAACGTCCATTAAAATTTAATGCCGCCTTAATTCTCCCTTAAACGGAATATCCATAGACGGTAGCCATGGATACTCCGTTTAATGGATAATTGAGGCAGCATTAAATTTAATGGACGTTCCTGCAATTCAGGGTTAATGAATCACAATGAATTTTATGAAATATTTCAATTACAAATCTAAAATTGTAGAATTATCGAATAATTTCAATCATAATCCATTGTGCATATTCGTTGGATCAACGCAAAATCTGCATCTCAAACAAAATTTATCAACCACAAACATACATTCACTTTCACTCATTAACTTATATTATGTTCATAACTCTTGAACTGTACAGGGTGATTCATTTATGTTGGTAACCCCAATTTTCTCGAAAACGCCCGAATATTTTTTCATTCTGTGAATGGCGTTTTGAACAAGTCAATGTCGACTTGAGATGCGCATAAAAATCTGCGGAATAAATAAAGACGCCAGGCGTCGCGGCGCTATCAAAAATTTTTTCTCCAGGGACATACCTTTTTTATCATGTCATTCGAAAGATAATTTCATTGCGAATTTTTTTTTCGAATACAATTTTTATCGATTTCTAACCGTTAGCGATCTGCAGCGTGTTTTATGTTGATTCTATTCCATTTATTTTTTTCTGTATTGTGGTAGTATGGCTTGATTTGGAGACATAGATATGATTTTATGCCTTGAATTCAAGGAGGCAAGTTTTCTAAACCATCTGCCTCTTTAAATAAGATCAAATATGTGGATACAGCAAGATAGGGCTCCATGTCACAACGCTGCCATTGTGAAGAGATATTGAGATTAAGAATTCGAAAATGAATGTAACCTTATATTTTGTCCAAAGTAACTTATGATGAAATAGGGAGATGATTTAACTTGTGTATGGATCATAATGGCTAGATGACCTAAATTTGAGTATGTTCCGTAAAATGACGGAGGCTCTGTAACTATTTTTCTATTATTTTATTCATTAAATATTATATCTTATGATAATAAACATTTTTTTTTATAACAAACGAAAAATTCCGAATCATATGTTCTATATTCTGGCCCTTATGATCCATACATAAGTTATTTCATCACTTTGGTCAAAATATAAGGGTCCACTTGGGCACATGCGTTTCTTATCTTCGATTTCAAATAGTCCAAGTTATTAGAATCAGTTTGGTATACCATATATTCAAGGGGAACCCTCAGAAAGTAATCCATGAGCGTTAGGTCTGTCGATATCTGATGGGTCCATTGGTTTCAATCCATTTTTTTCCGAATTCTTGATCTAAATATCTCTTGAGAATGGCAGCGTGGTGGCATGAAGCCCCATCTTGCTGTAGCCACATATTTCATCTTATTTGAAGGAGCACTTTGACCAGAAAACTAGCCTTCTTGAATTCGAATCACAAAATCACATCTATGTCTCTAAATAAAGGCATACTACCACAATACAGAAAAAAATAAATGGAATAGAATCAATATAAAACACGCTGCAGATCGCTAACGGTTAGAAATCGATAAAAATTGTATTCGAAAATAAAATTCGCAATGAAATTATCTTTCGAATGACATGATAAAAAAGGTATGTCCCTGGAGAAAAAATTTTTGATAGCGCCGCGACGCCTGGCGTCTTCATTTATTCCGCAGATTTTTATGCGCATCTCAAGTCGACATTGACGTGTTCAAAACGCCATTCACAGAATGAAAAAATATTCGGACGTTTTCGAGAAAATTGGGGTTACCAAGATAAATGAATCACCCTGTACGTACGAATATTATGGAATATTATTATATAAATTGGGTCACCGAAATCAAGGCTAAAATTTCCCTCATCAACTATTGTGGTCAGTGAATTATTTTTATCGGCGACTAGAAAATGAACTAGTTTACGGTCAGGTCAACAATCTTTGTTTACTGAGTATTGATCAAGGTCGTTTCGAGAATATCTATACGAAAAAATCAGCATTATCGATTTGTTGACCCCTGTTAGCACAGTAAATTGAACTTAACTACAACATTAATTCGACAGAAAAAAATATTTAAAATTATCTAATTTACGGATCCAAAAATTTCAAAAATCCTGAATAACCTACGTTCGGATCATGAGAATTCCCAGAAAATCGTAAAACTATCTGTCGTCCAGAAGATTGGATTGAATGAGATTTTTCATTAGTCGGTCCATTTAAAACTAAAAAATAATAAATATTTGTCCAAAATGAGACACGCTCGTGGAAACATGAATGCGAAGGTTGAATAACCAAAGACTTCAGAGAGACGAATACCCCTACACAAAAATGTATCCAGGGATTGCAATGAAACTCGGCTCAGAAAATGAAATATCCGATCATATCTTGGTGATCATAATAATTGTTTGCATTGTTTCATTTCATTTCAACTTTTAGGGATTTGGATCCCGATTTCTGAACACAAACTCCATTTAAAAAAATTTAAATAATGAAAAGGCGCCTGCTTATAGTTTTGCTCTCATTTTTTGGGGGCAAATTGCGGAAGGGTTAGGTTATATGTCCCCTCCTATAAGTGGATGACTAACGGAGCTCGGCTTCGAATGTGTAGGCTCTACTGATGACATTCCTAACAGATAGGGGCAAATTCGAAGGCATTCTTTGCTACTTTTTACCATGGGGCTTTGGAATTTCGGGCAGTGCTCCTTGTCTGTGCATCTGATCATCAACCCAACCAAAACCACAGTAATTCCAATCCCTTGGAAAAGAACCCTTGTAGATATGCACACGTTATCATTAAACGGAGATATCTTGGCGTATCAGTCTGAAGTTGAATACCTGGGAAAAATCCTGGGTAGCAAGCTTCTGTGGAATAATCATGTTGATAATATTACTGGCGGAGCTACAAGGGCTCTTACGTTGTGCAGGTCTCTATGTTACAGGAATGGAGGATGTAGACCAAAAATAATGAGACAGATGTAAGTCATGTTTGTGAGACCTATAATCACATTTGCTAAGGCAAGTCAGGCGAGTACGAGGAAGATGCTTGACAAAGTACAAAGGCTTGCCTGTGAGTGCATCGTGGGTCCATGGGTCGAATGAGCACAGGGTGATCACTTATCTTGGTCTCCATAATTTCATTAAAAACTTCCAACTATTTGTTCGTTCTGTAAATGGCGTTTTATAAAAAGTCAATGCTGTCTTGAAATGGGCGAAAAATCTACGAAAGAATCAAGACTCCACGCCCTGCGGTGCTATCAAATATTTTTCTCCGAGAAAATTACTTTTTTATTGTGTCATTCGAAAGAATGATACAATAGTGCGCAGGTTAGAATTGGCAATATTACTTCAGATGAATTCCAAATTGAAAACAGTCTTAGACAGGGAGACCCCCTTTCCCCGTTATTATTCAACTTCGCCTTGGAATATGCAGTTAGAAAAGTACAATCAAAACTATCAAACGGTTTCGCAACACAGGGTTCGAAGGTCCTACTGGCTTTTGCCGACGATGTGGACATAATCACACAATCCGTTAGAGACGCGAAAGAAGTTTTCACCCTGTTGGAAGAAGGAGCCAAGGAAGTAGGCCTCAGGATCAATGAAGACAAGACCAAATATATGGTAATCACTAAAAACCCAAGATCACGTATCGGTCAAAATGTTACTATGAATGACTACAATTTTGAAGTCATCATCATCATCATCATCAATGGCTCTACAACTCAAGGTGAGTCTTGGCCGCATTTACTATTCTTCTCCACTCTAGTCGATTTTGTACTGCTAGCTCCCATTGTGTTATTCCCAGTCTCTGCAAATCACTGGTCACTGCGTCTTTCCACCGTTTTCTTGGACGACCAACCGTTCTTCTACCCTCAGGCTTTTCCCAGAATGCTGTATTGAGGAGTCTTCCATCTTGTGCCCTCATGACATGTCCTGCCCATCTTATGCGATTGGACTTGATATGTCGCACTATATTATATATTTTGAAGTAGTAAAAGAATTTAAATATTTGGGAGCAGTCATAACAGCTGATAACAAGAATGAAAGAGACGTGGAATCGAGAATTATGGTCGGAAACAGGGCATATTATTCCTTGGCAGCACTTTTAAAATCAAAATTAATTTCAAGAGAAGCGAAAATAAAAATCTACAGAACAATCATTCGTCCCGCAATAACTTATGGGAGTGAGACATGGATCCTGAATAAACGTGAGGCTGATAGATTGCTGGTACTGGAACGGAAGATCCTGAGGGCTATTTTTGGGCCTTGTAGAGACGAAATAACGGGAGAATGGAGAATAAGAAAGAATCAAGAACTACAGGCACTCTATGGGAACGAGAATATAGCGCGACATATCAAGTCCAATCGCCTAAGATGGGCAGGACATGTCATGAGGTCACAAGATGGAAGACTCCTCAATACAGCATTCTGGGAAAAGCCTGAGGGTAGAAGAACGGTTGGTCGTCCAAGAAAACGGTGGAAAGACGCAGTGACCAGTGATTTGCAGAGACTGGGAATAACACAATGGGAGCTAGCAGTACAAAATCGACTAGAGTGGAGAAGAATAGTAAATGCGGCCAAGACTCACCTTGAGTTGTAGAGCCATTGATGATGATGATGATGATGATGAAAGATAATTTTATTCCATATTTTTTTCCGAAGCATCAACGACCCGCAGCGCATTTATTTTTTTCTCTATAATGACAGTATGCCTTCCTTCAGAAACATAGATATGTGTCTTGAATTCAAGAAGGCTTTTTTATAAACTATTTTCCCGGGGTGACAGTTTTGTATTGTCACCCTTATAGAACTTTTTGGGTTATCATTTCATATAAGAAAACGCATTGAAAAGTTTCAAGAAGATGATATTCTTCGGTTATCGTCCATTGTGATAGTAAGATTCTTATCTTATCTTACTTTATTCAAAAAAGAAAAGGTGGATATGTTTTTTATTTATGGAGAAGTCCATTTATGGAATATATTTTCAAGATTGGAGAAAAATTTCCGAAAGAATAGAGAAGCTTTTGTAGCAGAAAAATCCAGAGGGCGGGTTGCCACAACGGACCTAAATCTAGCAACTATTATGAATTATCCATCAATGGCATCGATAAGGCAAGCATCAAGACATTTCAATATCAGGTATATTCAATTATGTATATATAAATATCAACACAATCTGATTGCAGGAAATAGGACCAAGACGAAAATAGTATATTCTAAAACAAGTTGCAGAATGAGCTCCTATTCCAACACGAATGCGAAATTCGAAAACTCGCTCCTTCGTCGCTAGTTTTCGAAAGCATGAGTGTTGGAATTGCCTTCTGCAACGGGTATTAGACGATATTTTCTCTATTTCAGTCAAGCTTTGTGAAATTCTCTCGAAATTCAAATAAAAATTCAGATTAGTGACTCTTGTATTGTATCTTGGCAGTTGGTGTGACAGATTCCAGAATTTGAATTGATTTGATTTGAAAATTGAGAGAATCGAAGGTCAGTACTGACAACTACAAAACGAAAAATATAACTGAAAACCATGCTGTAATGAGGTTCGTTACAGCACTACTTTTAGAACTATAATGAACTCATTACGATACTGAAATAGAGAAAAAAAGTTATTGGCTTCCCTATATGTGTCGACGTTTCGCAGAAGTTATGGCTATAGTATACAGTTCATAAAAAAAACTATTGATCAACTTACCAAAACATGAATAGCTTAATTAATAAAAATAATTAATAGTATATAATTATATAAAATATAATAATTAATTCTCCAGACAAAACGAACGACATCCAGAAATGTTGGAATATTCGAATGAGAAATTCTAGTTTTGTCCGTCAATAATTATATGCACATTTAAAATGCCGGTTAATGAATAAAAACCAATAACAGTAACAACAAAAACGCCGAGCTCACTGATTGTGCGCCCGGGATTACGGCAATCAAACTTATTTTAAGGTGTATAAATAAAAGCATGAAAACAAAACACAAAGTAATAAAACTATACTTCAGTCTATCTAACGAGAAGCGATAGCGCACCAAAACAACAAGGCGTCGCCAAATTCATCAGGAACAAATTTAATGTACCGACCGCGCAACCGACGCCGAATTAACGACTCGGAATTTCTGATGAATCACTTAATTTTCGTAATACAGATCTGAAGAAGACGAAGGAAGCACTAAACGGCAGTCAATAAAAATATTCATAACCGTATAGGCGTACATTTAGTTGTTTACTGGCGCTATCGCTTCTCGTTGGATGGACTATAGACAACTATAAAATATGAATTTAGGTATAATTATCCTAAGATATTCGTTTTATTTCTTTATATTTTAAAATATATTTGAACTATAGTGGGAGCAAAATTCTCTGTATCATCTCTAAAATTCATGGAACCAAATAAGGTTTTCTTTTATCGCAGATTCTGACACTATCGAAATAAATCGCATGTCCTTCATTGAAAAAGTGTGAACAAAGAGCTGTTTTTTCTTTGTTTTTCACATCTTTTAATTCGTAAATGTGTTGTTCTATTCGGTTCTTCAAATATTGTCTGTTTTGACCAATTTATTTTTTATTGCATTCTGAGAAGGGAATGCCATATTGCCACACTGGATTGTAAATTTCTTTCAATTTCATCATTTAAATTAGAGAAAATGGTTTTACCTATTATTTTTATATTCTGAAAAACTATATTGACATAAGCATTATTTACACAGCGTTTAAGTTGTTCTAATAGGTGTGGAATAAAAGGGATTTTGCAAAAAGTCTTATCCTCATCATTGAACTAAGTGTGGAATGGACTAGTGGAGATCCCGTTCGCAGATTCATTCAAGGCGAGAAAATGCCGTCATCGAAGCAAAGCAGAGACAGACAGGTTTCGTCTTTCTCAGGACTCATCAATGCCTATCAGCCAGCAACGATGAACGAGCATCCTAGAGGTCAAGGCCCATGTTTAGGGTGTTAGTTTTTCCTGTTATTCTATTGAATGTGAATAAGTTTGCATCGAACAAAAAAAATTTTTGATTTAAGAATTTTTTTTTTATGATTCAGCGTAAGCAGAGATGGTGAACCACTTTTTATCAACTATTCGAATGACCATCTCGTAGGTTAGGTTTGTGAGAAGAGAAACTGCGTCGAATGAGACCAGAACATGATCGTTAATATTGTTTATTGTTATAAAATGAAATATTTGATAAATATTATTATAAGAAAGTAGTTTATTACGAAGTCTCCTTGACTTTAAGAAACAACATTATATGTATTCAAATGAAGGCATACTTCGATACTTACAAAGAAGGGAATATAAATAACATGAAACACGCTGAAGATTGCTCACGGTTCAAAATAGTAAAGAATGGTATTCAAAAGAAAAAAGTTTCGGATGGCATAATAAAAGAGGCATGTTCTTGGGAAAAAACTTTGACGGCGACGCTACGCCTGCCGTCTTAATTTTCTCCCTGACTTTCACGCTCTACTCAAGTCAACATAATTTGTACAAAATGCCGTGAACATATAAAAAAATATATTCATCCCTTTTGGAAAAAAAATTAGTCACCAAAATAAGTGAATCACCCTGTACGTGTCGAACTAGGTCATCTCAGATTTCACATCTAGTGATTGATTGTGCAGCTGTAGGCCATGAGACCATCCTGAGACTATTCTGAATGTTTGTGAATAAAAATGAAAAGTTAACTTTCACCCAGCAGGACATTTCGAAACAGTGAATAAATATAAAACAAGCAATTTGCAGATTCAAATTGCTTTGAAACTTAAAAAGTCTATGAAAATTTCAAACTCTTAGGAGCAATGAAATTTTGTATCTGAGGTGATTGTTCAAATTGGTGTATCCTCTAGAATCCGAAAAAAGAGAAAGCTTCTATCTCGAAAAAAAATTAAGGATATAAGGAATATCTCTAATTATTTGTGATTTATACATGAAACAAAAGGAATCTACTCACTGTGATAGTTAGTTGTTTTTTTTCGGTTTTGTAGGAGCTGCGAATAGAATATGAAGGTTTATAAAATTCTTTCTAGCTGTTCGATTTTGAGGATCTGAAATTTATTAATTCAGAGAGAATTCTCGATTACTCAAATATTAGTCCAGTATATATAAACATTATAAACAATTGAAATAACAGAAATTGCCGGGGAGACAAATTCTGGTTTAGAGCTGGAACGTAGGATTACCTACGTAGGTCGAAATATGTACATATTATTCGCTGGATACAGTGAACTAATTAGAATCTTTTCATTTCATATTTTTTTATTCAGGTTCAATTACTGTATCATGATGCAAGCTTGGGAAGACCAGTAAATTTCGTATTGAAACGTTTAGAAATACTGAAAGAAGAAGCAGTAGGACTAACAAGGCCACCAGATATCGATCGTTTCCTATCAAATTTTTGCAACTGGCAACGAACAAAGAATCCTGTGGGAGATAAAGAACCCCAACATTGGGACCATGCACTGATTTTAACTGGTTTGGATTTATACGTGAGAGGAAAGCATGGAAAAATATCCACCCAAGTTGTAGGTGAGTCATGAAATACATCTAATTTTTAATTGCTGAATATAAGTAATAAATAGCTCACTCACTTCTTAGCATCTAGCAACAGTTGATCGATGCAACCTGTATATTCAATTTGCGACTAGGGAAGCAATGTAGATAAAATTAATAATTAGGTACTGATCCATTCATAAACGTGCACTGATCAATTATTCTTTATAACTAACGAAAGTCCAATTTTCCAGTCTGCAGCACCTATGTATTTGTGAATATTTCGCCAACTATCTAAATAGTAGTGATTGTTTTACAGATATTTAGGTGTCTGATATTCATGATGTCTGATGTTGAGACTTGATATTATGCATCTGTTTGTGTTTGTTTCATGTTTCATGCATTGGCTTCTTCCCGTTCATCGGGAACAAGATGTTTTACTGAGCAAACATTTTTGATAATAATGTTCGGGTTAATATTTGAAGGGAGACAAAGTGAAATTGATGTAATATTCAAATCATCAGCCCTGAATGCTGCACATTTTATAGATGTGTTTTCTTACGGAACTTTAAAAATCAAGTACCTATTAAAATATCCAAGCACCATAATAGGTCATAGGCAACAAGAAAGTCGTTGAGGATATTGACCAGATAAAAATAGCATAGGTCCAAATCACCTTTACAGAGGCGATACATATTGCTGATTCAGATGTTCAAGTTGCCAACCTAAATACCTAAATAAGCTCCAGAAAAGGCCAGGTTTCTTTGAGTACTAGAAACAAATTAATATTAGTTTTTATATACCCAGCTACTCAAATTCTACTGCTCAATTTATCTTTACGTACTATATTACATTAATGAAGTCACATGACATGATCAGTAACTTCCCCATGCAACTTTATTTCAAGAAAACCTACTAAACATGACTTGAAGTGAACTGCACGATTACAGAAAATAATAGTGATAATCGGCTAACAAGTACCTAATCCATTTTTCTAGAGCTCTCATATTGTAGCAATATCTGGTTTTTAAGAATTTCTATTGTCTTTCGTCCAACTGCAATTCATATACCAATTTTCTTTCAGGTTTAGCTCCAGTTGCTGGGATGTGCACTTCTACTAGTAGCTGTACGGTGAACGAAGGCAGACATTTCGAGAGTGTTTATGTGGTGGCTCATGAAATTGGTCATAAGTGAGTTTTGCCTAAGAATAAGGCATTTAAAGAAAAATATTGAATTTTCACTTCACAATTTTTTAACAAGTGTAAAATAGTTCAGAACAATGCTGCTGCAGATCAAAATCCGATGAAGCACCTGTTTTACATACAGAAAACCATGGTTTCACTAGAAAGCATTTTAGTCAGAACCAGAAGAGATTTCAGAAGTTATCAGAACATACTGAGATGACCTTAATGAGCTTTCGTAATTTTTTTTCACTTCTTCTTGAAATTGGGTTTCTCGAGAAGCTATTGAACATGATAATTTCATTAGTTACACTGATTATAGTGATTACCACTGTTGCTGCACATCTCATATTAGAATAATGAAATTGAACATCCCAGAACACGAAAGAAGAAAGAATCGATAAAAATATCTCCATAAGTTGGTCGAAACGTATCCATAAGCCATAAATAAAAATGACAGGATTTGTTTACTCTTCAAGTGATGTCACAACAAGATGTTCATAACTGACTTATTGGCGTATTTTCATCTGCACAGAAAAGACCATATTTGGATCCTTATATTAGTATTCGTTAAATGAATCCGAAAAGAGATATTATCAAAACACTGTTATTTTTAAGCCTTTTCCTGGTGTAGGAGAGAAAATACTAAAATTTGAAATTTAGATAGATAGTCTCAAAATTTATGAATCCACTATTTTGAAAAACATAGGATGACTATCCAGATAAAAAGAAATGACGTTTGTTTCCAGTCTAGGAATGAGACATGATGGTCCACTGGCGGATAATGATTGTGATCCAACCAGCTACATTATGTCGCCAACTCTAGGAAGTGGAAAAATAACTTGGTCCTCGTGCAGTAGAAGATACTTACAAAAATTTCTTGAGTAAGCAATATCCAACATGTTTTTGAAAATAATCTTACTCATATCCTCGTAGCACTTCCCAATCTAGATGTCTTTTGGATCACGGAAGCTCAGCAGGAACATTGGATCACAGTGCAGAAGGTGCACTTCCTGGAGAACGATTCGATGCAAATCAGCAATGTGAGGTTTCACTTACTTTTACAACTAATATATTTTATTCTGTGAACTCAAATTTTTAATGTACCTTTTCTTGAATTCCAAAGGCATGCTGAAATATGGAAGCGGGAGCAAACATTCTTCCCAGCAACCATTAGATGATGTATGTCGAGACCTTCATTGTGAGAGAGAAAGGTACACTTGGACTTCCCACCCTGCATTGGAAGGAACTTCATGTGGGCATAACTTGGTGAGTTTCTAATCGGCTCTGATTCAGAGGTAGATAATTATATGACCGGGGTGTTGTTAGCTCCCGTCCGGCCAGCTCTAACCCGCCGACCTGCTCCAAGCGGCTGGCCCATTCCACCACGGCCAATACCGAATTGACCATCTCTCGACAGAAATTGGTTAGTTAAAGTTAAACTCAGCGAAGGATCACATGGAAGTGTTGAATTCTATAGGGAAAAACGAAGAATTTAATTCGAATATGATAAGATATTCTATCGTGTCATTTCAACATGAATCAAACTCGGTCCATGCTCGGCCGAATTCACTTAAGTTTTGGATTTCCGGCCAAGAATTTTGATAAATGCATTTGATAGAGTATATCTTTTCATACAATTTAAAAAAAGTTCAACCAATTCTGTGCACCCTTGACCCCTAGCTCCAAGCATCGAACCCAGTGTTCTTCCGTTTCTTTCTCGATTCTATCCAGTATCAAATGTTTTTTTTTCGTGTTTGGGATGTCCGGCCAAGAATTTTGAGAAATGAATTTGATAGAGTATATCTTTTCATACTATTTAAAAAAATTTCAACCAATTCTATGAACCCTTGACCCCCAGCTCCAAGGATCGAACGCAGTGTTCTTCCGTTTCTTTCTCGACTCTATCCCGTTTCAAATGTTTTTTTTTTCGTGTTTGGGATCTCCGGCCAAGAATTTTGAGTAATGCATTTGATAGAGTATATTTTTTTATACTATTTAAAAAAAATTCAACCAATTCTGTTAACCCTTGACCCCCAGCTCCAAGGATCGAATGCAGTGTTCTTCCGTTTCTTTCTCGACTTTATCCCGTATCAAATGTTTTTTTTCGTGTTTGGGATGTCCGGCCAAGAATTTTGAGTAATGCATTTGATAGAGTATATCTCTTCATACTATTTAAAAAAATTTCAACCAATTCTATGAACCCTTGACCCCCAGCTCTAAGGATCGAACGCAGTGTTCTTCCGTTTCTTTCTCGACTCTATCCCGTTTCTAATGTTTTTTTTTCGTGTTTGGGATGTCCGGCCAAGAATTTTGAGTAATTAATTCGATACAGTATATCTTTTCCTACTATTTAAAAAAACTCAACCAATTCTGTGAACCCTTGACCCCCAGCTCCAAGGATCGAACGCAGTGTTCTTCCTTTTCTTTCTCGACTCTATCCCGTTTCAAATGTTTTTTTTCGTGTTTGGGATGTCCCGCCAAGAATTTTGAGTAATGCATTTGATAGAGTATATCTTTTCATACTATTCAAAAAAATTTCAACCAATTCTGTTAACCCTTGACCCCCAGCTCCAAGGATCGAACGCAGTGTTCTTCCGCTTCTTTCTCGACTTTATCCCGTATCAAATGTTTTTTTCGTGTTTGGGATGTCCGACCAAGAATTTTGATGAGTGCATTTGATAGAGTATATCTTTCCATACTATTTAAAAAAATTTCAACCAATTCTGTGAACTCTTGACCTCCAGCTCCAACGATCGAACGCAGTGTTCTTCCGTTTCTTTCTCGACTCTATCCCGTTTCAAATGTTTTTTTTTTCGTGTTTGGGATCTCCGGCCAAGAATTTTGAGTAATGCATTTGATAGAGTATATCTTTTTATACTATTAAAAAAAATTTCAACCAATTCTGTGAACCCTTGACTCCCAACTCCAAGGATCAAACGCAGTGTTCTTCCGTTTCTTTCTCGACTCTGTCCCCTATCAAATGTTTTTTTTTTGTGTTTGGGATGCCCGGCCAAGAATTTTGAGAAATGCATTTGATAGAGTATATCCTTTCATACTATTTAAAAAAAATTCAACCAATTCTGTGAACCCTTGACCCCCAGCTCCAAGGATCGAACGCAGTGTTCTTCCGTTTCTTTCTCTATCCCGTATCAAATTTTTTTTTCGTGTTTGGGATGTCCGGCCAAGAATTTTGAGTAATGCATTTGATAGAGTATATCTCTTCATACTATTTAAAAAAATTTCAACCAATTCTGTGAACCCTTGACCCCCAGCCCCAAGGATCAAACGCAGTGTTCTTCCGTTTCTTTCTCGACTCTATCCCGTATCAAATGTTTTTTTTCGTGTTTGGGATGTCCGGCCAAGAATTTTGATTAATATGATTAATTAGAAACACGTTTATGTAATGGGAGCTCTTGGCACCATGAAAATTTTTTTTAGTAGGTACAGCCGTCAACCAAAAGAAATCAAATATGTTTTAGTAAGTAGCATTGTTTTAGACAAGGGCCCCCACAAACCCGGTACCCCGCCTGCCCAGTCCGGGCCTGGTTGAGAACTGTATCCAAATCAGTATCGAAAATTTTCCAACTGTGCATTGAATTGAAAAAAAAACCGTTATACATAATATGGTATAATATTTGTTTTGGTAAACAAAAATCAAAATGATGAACTTCACCAGAACAGAGTGAAGAGTAATTAACTTTTTTTGTCATCAACCCAACATTTGATTTAGTAGATTTTATGGAGTGTGTTTTTTCGTGAAAAAATATCTTGATGATATCTGAAACTTTGAGATACACTTTTTGTTTGTTTCTTCAACTTTGTAACTTTTCCTTATTTCATGGAATCTGGGATCAAAAGTAAGGCTCCTTTTCATCAGAGGACATATTTTTTTCTAAAAAATTGATTCTTCTCATTCTGTGAAAGGAGGAATTATTGGGAATGAGCAGTTTCAATACGATGAATCTCATGAAAGTCGTGAGAAATTAACATTGATTTTTCATCTACCCAATATTCAATTATATTAGTTTCTTTATTTTATGGAACCGATTTTTCGTAAGAAGTACCTTGAAGTATGCTTGAAAGTTTGAGACATACTTCTCGTTTCATTCTTTAGTTTAATTCATTTTCATTCTTTCGTGTATCTCACAATTTCAAGCATCATAAAACAAGATACTTTCCACAGAAAATGTGTCTTTAAAGTTGCGAACATCATAAATCAATATACTTCTTTGAAAAAAAAAACAGATTCCATAAAATGATGAAATCTACATAATTAAATGTTAGGAAGGTGAATGAAAAAGTTAATTACTCACCAGTTTGATGAGATTCATCATCTATAAACTGCCCATCTTCAAAATCTATCCCTTTCACTTGATCAGCGTTCTCGATATTTTCGAATAATGCGCTGTCTATAATTTTTGGATCCCAGTTTATAAAGTTTGTGGATTTCGTCCTACTAGTCCAAGAGCTAGTGAACCTTTTGAGTAACGGTTTGTCTGCAAGGCTAGAAATGTTTATAGCGATAGTTCCTAGCATGCTGAGGACGAAAACCATGACCTGGCACCCCTCACCCCTGCACATCATCAACCCCTATATCTTTGAAAGTGTAGAAAAAATAAAAAAAATAAACTTGTCGCTGTAAGGTTGAAACTGTCATACGATTTTGTTTATCCATTGTTAAGTTGAAAAAAAAAATTGACAGGCGATTTTGACGAGCACAAGTACCTGCCAGGCGACTCGAAAAGAGTGTAAAATACGAACAAAAATGAACTTTTTTCTGTAAGGCTGAAATTGTTATATGTGCTTGTCTGAAGGAATGGAAAAATAAGTTTTATTATTAATCTTAATCATCATCTGATATGTTATCATTAATTTCTTCATCATATGGTACAGTTGTTTCAAGCGAACCACACTGTGTCCAAATTGGGTGTAGGGCTTGATGATGTGCAGGGGTGAGGGGTGCCGTCCTCAGCATGCTAGGAACCATCGCTATAAAAATGTCTAGCCTTACAGACAAACCGTTACTCAAAAGTTTCACTAGCTCTCGTACTATACACAATCTACGCATAAAGTCTCATTTGGTTCGACAAATATTATTTCACAATTGATTTCCGCTTTTTCCTTATTCATAGTGTCTTCGCTTAGACTTAACTGTGCACATTTTTACTAATCAAAAAATCTAATGATTTGAAACAAAACATAATTTTCTTTTTGCTAATAGTTTTCATAAATTTCTCCAGTTTTCATAATTATGATATTAATGGTTTTTGTCTTGACGCCTGGGATAAAGGACGAATTCAGAAGGTGAAAAACTATTGCTGCAGATTTGTTCTTGGTCTACCGAAGTATTGCCTCAATATTTCAGAAAGAATAAAGGAGCTTGGCTGGCTAAAAATGGAAAACAGGGTTAAGGTTCACTTGCTTAACCTGGTTCATAAGGTGCTTGACACTGGTTCACCTAATTACCTTCGTCGTCTCCTGAATTTCAGAGGTGACTTATCTGGCCGCCCTATCAGACATGTAACAACATTGCATATTCCCAGACACTTCACATCTACTTTCAAAAAATCCTTCCACTACAATACTGTTGTAGAGTATAATAGGTTGCCTCATTCCCTTAAATCACTTTCCTCCGCTAGATTTAAGCTTGCCATCAGGAGGCTATTTTTGTCTTCTCAATAGGTCATACCCGCAGATTCATTGAGATTGAGATATGAGTTGCGTGATCCGAGAGGCCGTCTCCTGTCTTTCAATTCAATTATAATATTTTATTCTTGATTTTTTTTCTCAAGTTGCTATTTGCTTTTGTTTTTCAGTCTTACAATATTTTTTTTTGTTTTCTGTTTTAGAATATTGAATATCTTATGTTTTTTTTTATGTGAGTTTTTTTTTTCTTTTTGATATGAACTGTATTTTGTTTGTTTTCCTTCTCTGCCTGGGAGATTAAGTTGAATAGCTGTGCTAGACTTCGCCTGCGGGTAGAGTATTATCGTTGATTGAAATATTCTTGGGAAGATACCCAACCATACGGGACAAAACGAGTGCAAAATTAAAAAGACGGATAGATGGCGTATTGTGTTTTACCTAAAGACACAGAGATGGCGCCGCGCAACTTTTCTAGCAAAATAATTGTGACTAGAGGCACATAGATGGCGCTGATCCATAGCTATCCCAAAAGACAGAACCATAGAGTACGGAAGAAAATGGGATGCAACTCTTTGCTTTCTTTTCCCATATTTTTGGTTATAATTTTAAACTTTTAACATAATAACAAAATATTAGTGTTCTGTGATCAAGATCAACGGTTTAATAGGTATTTGGTTTATTCATATCTGATATATGACCATTTGTCTTCGAGATATCCGATTTTGAATACAAAAAGATCCTTTTTCACTCAATTACTGCTACTGATCGCCTAGCGAGCCAACAGGCGGTTTCTGTTCTAGCAGAAAATTTCCTACAAAAATCTTATATGATTAATTAACGTTAATAAAGAGCAGAAAAATGCAATTAATGGATTGTATCTTCGTCAATATTGGGGGGAAATCTTAGGTTATGAGGAAATTTTACAGCCTGATGTTCCCTAAAGATCCCCCTGAATCGGTAGATCGGTGAACCGATCATGAAAATTTTGAAAAAAATTAATAGAAAAAAAATTTTTTTCATTCAAAATGGATATCTTGAAGACAAATGATCTAATTCGAGGGACGTAAGAAGCAAATTAGTTCTGAATAAACAATCTGTGGGGCCTTTGCATCGGTCTAGCTCGAAAAAAATTTTCGATGCGCATAGAGCAAAAATAAAAATTTCTGAAATGAATGCACATTGTAGATGGGAGTAATATTTGATATATAATTTGCGCAATAATTGAAGGAACAGAAAATTTTTTTGATGCTTTTCAACGGCTTGTATCTTAGTGAAAAATGGTCCCATAGGAAATAACAAAAAACCTACTTTTGAAGCTTGAAGACTCTAGTTTCTTAATTCTTTGTTTTACAATTTGCAATCCTAGGATAAATCAGGAAGAAAAAATTTTAGAAATTTTTATTTTTGCTCTACGGCTCTACACGCATGGAAAAATTTTTTAGAGCTAGACCGATGCTCTAATTTGCTTCTTGCGACCCTCGAATTTGATCATTCGCTTCAAGATATCCATTTCGAAAGAAAAATATCGTTTTTTTCTGTTAATCTTTTCAAAATTTCCATAAATCGGTCCAAGAAAACCGCTAAACCAATCGATCTACCGATTCAGGGGGAACTTTGTGGATCATCAGGCTGTGAAATTTCCTTAAAACCTAAGATTTCCCCCCAATATTGACGAAGATACAATCCATTAACGGAAGAAGTTCCCTTTTTTGCACTTTTTCACGTTAATTAAGCATATCAGATTTTTGTAGGAAATATTCTGCTAAAAGAGAAACCCCCTGTTAGCTCGCTAGGCGATCAGTAGCAGTAAATTGAGTGAAAAGGATCTTTTTGCATTCAAAATCGGATATCTCGAAGACAAATGGTCATATATCGGATATGAATAAACAGGCTATGCGTTCTTTGCATCGGCCTTGTTCTGAAATATTTCTCTTTGCGCGTAGAGCAAGAATAAAAATTTTTTAAACTCTCTTCCTGATTCATCCGGGGATTGCATGGCTGCCAAGAATCCGTAAAATTGTAAACCAATGAATTGAGAAACTAAAATTTTCAAGCTTCGAAAGTAAGTGTATTATCATTGATTGAAGTATACTTCAATCAACGGTATTATTCAAATTGAAGAGTTTATTGTTTTCTCAATTTTTTTAATGTTTCACTGAACTCAAGAATATTTACGTAAATTCGAACGAACCGAATCCTTTCATCTGAAAATTTCAACGAATCTTTACGGTGCAATCAAACCTTTATAATACCGCCGTCTTATAAAAATTAAAATTCCAAACTCTACTCTTCCTGTTTGAAATTTAAGTATCATGTTGGAAAATTTGAGGGCTCTCCTTAAATTTCATCAACAAATATTCAAGCAAAATTAATCTCATATTTCAACAGAATATTGAGTATCAAGAAAATATATAAAAGACGAAGTGAAGGTACTCAAATCGTTTTTTGAAGTACGCTCAAATACTAAGGCAAAATGAAACATCTGTTCATCATAAAAATTCCACATCTGGTATTATGACTCATCCAAATCGAGTTTCTGTTTGAAATTTACCGAGAGTTTAGAAATCCAGAAATCTGTGTTTTAAAATACATTCGGATTCGATATTTTCGAGGGCGCCACATTACGGCAGTGAATTGATAGACGAGGGATGCGAGGGGAAGGAGGACTGAAAACACATTGGTTGGGTATCTTCCCAAGAATACTTCAATCAACGGTATTATGCATCTATCTAATAAAGACGTTTATTATTATTATCAAAAGAATAAATTGAATTGATTCTAAGATCATTGAAAAGAAATGAGTTGAGACTTTTAAGCTTATGATCAAAGTGAAGAATTACCGGATCACGTTACATTTATTGAGAAAAGTATGGTAGCTTATCGTAACAGAAATCTATCGGAATATTCAAAATACAAATCTTACTTGAAGAGGAAGTGACTCCTCCTAATTTAGCCAAATTGAGTGGATTGTCAGTATGTATTTTCCCTACCATAGAATAAGAATAAGGAATATGAAGGAAATTCGATAGGGAAAGGGTTTTGGTTTTGACCTAAATCAGTAATATTGAAAAAACAATTTTGAACATAATTTTATAATTTGAATGGGTAATGGACTAGTTGAGATCCTGTTTGCATATTCACCCAAGATGAGAAAATGCCGCCATCTAAACTAAGCAGAGACAAACCGGTTATTAGGACTCATCAGTGCCTCTCAGCCATCAACGATGAACGAGCATTCTAGAGGCCAGTATTTAAGCCATGCGAGAAAACAAACTCAGTGCTATACAAAGATTTGCCATCTAGCGGGGCATAGCTGAACCTCCTCTCACCAGAATTCCTCAACAAACATAATAATTATAATTTGAGTTGGCGATTTCGAACTCTTTGCAGCGTTTATTGTAATTAGTCTTTGGAATTGAGGATATATTTAGTGTTTTGAACGATTTTTGTTGTGTTGGATTCGAATTTGGTAGATAATTTCAGTTTTTATTGAAAAAAAAAACAACACAAATGACCTTTCCGAAATTCTATATTATTCTATGATCACTACCCATAATTTTCTCTCACACTCGTTGTCCTTCGAGTATTTTCTGTTCATGAATTTATTTAGAATCCTTTTTGAAAATGGCACCACATAATTTCACTTTGAATCTTTTTCGGTTAATTTTTTAAATTTATTTACACATTATTTATTCTCTCCAAACACTTGGTGGTAACAATATTGGGATAAATACCATTTATTGCCGGCTATATAATTTTAAAAACCCATCACAAATTTGTTCAGTTGGCGTTACTTGATGTTATCCCGGCTCTGTTTTCTTCGTGCTTTTATACGGCCAAACGTTGTCTTGTTTCTACCAGTAAGATTGCAAACTTAAATTTTTTAATTCAGATTCCTTCGTATTTCACAAATCACTCGGAATGGAAGTATGTATTTCAACCCCATCCATTGAAATTTTTCCAACTGCTTTGAAATATTACCAACTGATTTGAAATTTTTTCAACTGCTTTGAAATTTTTCGAAATGCTTTGAAATTTATCCAACACCTTTGAACATTTTTCCAGCTGCCTTGAAATTTTTCTAACAGCTTTAAAATTTTTCCAATTCCTGTGAAATTTTTCAAACTCCTTGTAAAATCTTCCGTTCAACATTGGGGGGGATGGATCTGTATGTTTAGTGTTGTAGGCAGGAACAACTAACCTTACGTATTGGGACAAATGATTACAATCGATCCCATTGTTCAACAATTTGTGGGTGAACATCAAATCTGCTCTTTTTCCACGTTGTTCAAGAAGAATAAGGTTCAATCTATTATAAATCTCAGATATGTTTCTGATTGAGGGGAAAAATTGCATCTGACAATGTCTCACAAACCTCCTCTGAACGCCCTCATGCGTTCATGTAAATTCCATAACGCGGGTTCCACACAACAGATCCAAAACTTAAAATACTATTGACATGGGCCAAAAAAGGGTGCGAGCGACATCGATACTTTCGAATTCAAAGGTTGTTCTGAATATGAAACCAAGCATTCGATTGGCTCTTTCTGAAATATCAGAAATATGCTGATCGAGGAGTAATTTAGAGTCCAATGCCTCTTTCACCGAATTGACATGAGAAATGGATTCATCACCAATAATTCGATATGTGACCGGCACAGAGATGGATTTTCTGGTAAAGATGACAAAATAGCATTTGTTAAGGTTCAGAAAGAACCTGATTATCCCTGCAGAAACTTGCGAATCGATTCAAGTCCTCTTGAATGCGCACTCTGTCGTGGGGACCAGAAATGGAATGAAACACTTTTAGGTCATCTGCATAAAGAAGTACTCTGTAGAATTTAAAGCACTCTACAATGTCATCAATATAAATTAAGGAAAGAAAGGGTCCCGAGTGAGAGCCCTGTGGCACACTCGATGTGATGTTTACAGAATCAGAACTAAAATCACCCAAACGAACATGCTGATGTCTATTGGTCAAATAGGACCCAAACCACTTGAGGAGACTGCCACAGAAAGCTTTGAGATCATGATAAAGTGCTCAACTTTGTCAAAAGCCTTGCTAAAGTCAGTATGAATGGAGTCAACTAGAAGCCCAGAATCCATGCTCCCCAAAATATATTCCACGTATACGGACAAATTTGTCTCCACAGAGCGATTTTTCATAAAACCATTCAAAATACCTCGTACATCAGAATAAAAGAAATCTGTCACTCTCTCGAACAACTTACCCATTGCGCAAAGTTTTGAAATAGGCCTATAATTTCCAACAACATTTTTATTACCTGACTTGAATATAGGAGTCAGGCTACAAGTTTTCCATTTTTCAGGGAAACAATCATCCATTAAAGACCTATTGAATAAAATACATAATGGTCTCGCAGCAAGGACCAAAACTCTCATGGTTCATGGAGGCGATCTTAGCACAGATCCTAATTTTTTCTATTGTGTAAAGTCCTATCTGAAGAGGTGTATTATCAGAAGATTCATTATAGTGAATTGCGGGAGAAAAACTGAGGCGAAGTAGTCTGAGAATTTCTCACAAATTTGCTGCGGGCTAGTCAGAACACCGCTTGGGGTCCTGACACAGGGAGAACCTTTTTTATTTCTCATATATCTCCAGAAAAATTTAGGGTTACCCTACTCACCTTCCAACTACTTCTCATAGTCCTCGGTGGCAAGATGCTAAGCTCTACCCCTCAGGAGCTTGAAAGTTTCATGATCCAACGCATTGCCGTACATCTTCCAGCGCTTATGAAATTCATTTTTTTCTCTTATTGTTCTTATATCATTAAGGTGTATCAAGTTGGATATTTTCGGTAATATTTGGGATAAGAAGGTACGAACTGATCGAAGATATCATCCAGGATATCGTAGAACCTACCCACAGCACCATCCAAATCCTTTTGAGACAACTCACTGGACTGCAGATTGGTAATGTTAAAGTTATTATTGAGAATAAGATCGAGTGTATTTTCTGAGATATTGACAAAGCTACTGAATTGATACAGACCTGACAGGGAGATAGCATCCTCGAAGGAGACCCAACAAGGATCCCCAGCATTACATGGAGCACAAAAGAAATAGAGTTGGTTGGGTATCCATTTGATTTCTGGCAAATTGAAGTCGCCGCAGAACACAAAAATTTCATTACAATTATTATTAACAATGTCACTCAGGCCGGTTGTAAAGGCAGTCAATGCTGACATATCTTTCGGTGGGATGTAAACACATCCAACATGAATTTAAGTTTTACTATTCCGATCAGGTATGATTGTCACCCAAATGTCCTCGGCTTTTGAGCACCATGAGGTCTCCGAGAAGCTAGCTAACTCGCCTGAAACTGCCACCAGTACACCTCCTCCACGACTTTTCGAAGAACTAGGCACTCTGTCCCGGCGGTAGATTATATAAGAGTTGTTGAGTATCTCCAAATCTGATATACTGTTATCAAGCCAAGTTTCCATCAAGCAAATAATATCAAATTTTCGCATAGAAGAGTTCTAGTTCGTCATCGATAGTTTAGATTTTATACTACGCACATTTTGGTAATAAACCGAAACACCCATAAAAAAAAATGAGATACTTGCAATTCAATGGAATACTACTTGCAAGTCTTACACAATTTTCGATAGATCTTCTTCACTAGTGATTTAAATCACCTTCGACCTATCATCCTTTCTAACGAAAATACCACCGTTGCGGGTCCAAGTGAATTTGTAGTTAGTTTTTTTCAGAAGTTTTTTGTAAGGTGTTCATTTATGAACAAATCGTTGGATATGTTCTCAGTCCTCAGACCTTTGTTGGCCTGTACCGACTGACGACGTTTGGACTTGGAGGCGGCAAGAAAATGATCGCGTTTCTGTTTTGTTCTGAACTTAATCATTTTAGGTTTCGATCTTGAAGGATCAAATGTTGGAGCTCAGTAAAAATTGTCCACATCAGATGGGTTGATGGGACAACCAATCTCTTCAGAAACCTTGGCTATGATGCGGGAAATATTCTCATTTTCCTTCTCGGGAACGCCACAGATCTCCAAGTTGTTAGCTCTATTTTTCTGTTCCAATAAATCCATGTGTTCCTGTAAGTCCTTAACAGTGGACTTCAGCTGCATGTTCTGTCGTGTGATACGCTCCATATCGCTCATAATTCGATCAATCGCAGACATACTGCGCTGGAATGACGTAACAGAATCACTACAGAAGTTGACGGATTCAAGAAGCGTATCGTATTTTGCAACCAGAGATTTCTGCAACATGGTGAGCGACTCAGTGGGTACTTCTTCATTATCGTTGACAGGAATGGCGAGTGACCCTCGTTTCGGAGCACCTCCTCTAACTGTGCATACACAACAAGTCCAAGAGACCCCAGGGATCTGGAATCGTGGCACATCATTTTTTGTCAAGTTCACGCATTTGGCATGAAAAAATTTTACGCAAGGACCACTACATTGCAGACCTGGTTGCAGAAGTGATGCCACCTATACAAGTCTCACAAGCGGGCATTATTTTAGAAAAGAAAGGTGTAAAATAAGGATAGGAAAACAGGGACACAATCATCACTCCACAGTGGCCTGTCTAGAAGATCTGAAATTGACAAACAGGAAGAGGCCGAAGAAAGCAGAGGTGAAAACGCAAGGAAAGATAGACGAAAAAGAGGATTAATAAATTTATATTAAACGTGAAATATCTGATAGATCAAACATAAAGTCAGCTCAATTTTGAGGCGTCAGCTGATTTCCGGAGAGCTCAGAGAACTTGAGAGGTGAACTGGCCACGAGCTTAGAGAGGAACTAGCCATGGGCGTCGACACTGGGAAATTGGGACAAAACTCAAACTACTCATCTTAGAGGCCAAAAGAAATGATTAAAAGAGTTTCCCGAACTCCACCAATTATTTCCAGGCAAAATTCTGATTTGCTTAGCCTAAAATGCCATAGATCATTTAAAATTTAGAATATAATGGACAGAATTTCGAATACTTTCTTTGATTGTTCAGGTCACAATATCTGTTGTGATCTGTGAAAGTATTAATATTGTTGTTATTGTGCTTGTGGTTGAAATAAAATTAATTTGAGTATGCAATTCGAATAAAAATTATTTTCAGGTACCAAGAGCACCTCAATCAGAAAAATATGTTATATAATAATGAAATAAAATATGAGGTGTCCCGTTAGAAAATATAGATCTAATATAAATTGAAAGCACCAATTCGGAATACATCCATTATAGATTTTCTCAGGTTTGCTTACTTTTGATTACAGTGGTGCAGAGGAGGCAGATGTATAAGTAAAGGAATTTTTAGACAATCTCCCATCACTCATAAAGCTCAAAAACATACTCAAGTTTCTGAAAGGGTCAATGGGGGCTGGAGCGATTGGCGTCCTTCAAGTGATTGCGCCTCTGGATGCCTATATGGGGACGAAGGCCGTTTGAGTTCTGGAAGTAGTGGAATTCGAATCTCTGAGAGATTTTGTAACAATCCCAGGTAAAACATAAGTGCTCTTATCTCAATAACATATGGATTATGACTGAATCAATTTCTTTTAATTTCGAAATGGTTCTTCTTCGAAAATAGATTTCGAGACGCGCGTATTTCTTTGGCGGTTTCGCAGATTTTTCAATGTTGATTATAAGACATGCTCGATATAAATTAGGGAATGATGTCACAGATGGCCGAAAGGTCATTAAATAGTACATTAAGCCGGATACTTCCTTAAATTTGTGTTATAAGGACTTTGCTATGTTGCCGATGTCGTTCTTCTGATTGTAAGGTACTTGAGCCAAATGGACCTAATGAAGCCAATGCCCTCTGTGAGCTGAACGCTATTGAATTAATAGAGATCAATTTTATACAGGGTGTTTCACGAGGAACCTCACCCATATTTACACGGGAAACTACTGAACGTATTTTCATGAAATTCAGCACTTATAAGTATTTCACAATGCTGATGAAATCTAAAATATTTTCAAGGCATGAGCACCTCCGGTTTTTCCGGAAATGACGTTTTTCAAATTAGAACACCATTTTTTATTGCAGAAATAGATTCCTTAGAAAATTTCAAGTTATTTTGATGTAACATTTTTCAGTTTTGGTTGGAAAATTCTCTCTGAGCGGGAAAATTCGAAAAATAATCGAAAATAGAGCTCCGCTGAAACAAGAATAACTTCGAGGTTTTTGGATGGAAAATTTTCATTTTTCGGATTTTTCAAGATGTAAGATTGATGTATTCACTTTAAAAATCGAAATTCATGATACAGGGGGTGAACAAATCGATTTCAAAGTTAGGGATGACAAAATCGTGAAAAATCAATTTTTTCAAATTTGGACCCCATTTTTTTATGGCAGATATTGAATCTACGTTAAGAAATAATGTGAGTGTATGCATCACACCCTTGCCCTAAATTGGATATTTTTTGAGTTATTCACAAACTGTTTTTCGTTTTGAATTTCCAGCTATTTCTTTTCCCTTCACGCCAAAAACATGAAATTTTCAGGAACTGTTACTTGAACCATGTTTTAGATTTTACTACCCTAATATGCAAGAGAAAAGAGTTACAGGTTGTTCCCAAATAGATGGCGAATTTGTATCGGAAACCTCTTTATTTCAACTAATCAGCCATCGGTTTTCTCTTCAGTGATAAATAAATAATTCCTTATGAACCATATGCAAAAACTTACCATGTTTTACATTCTTTTTTTTAAATAGATATCATTAATTACATCTGCCAAATTCCTCTTCATTCAGTAGCATTTTGTGTTTACTATTAATTTGGTGATAATTCGTATTAAGTTATAAAATCGATCACTATGCCTAAATTTACCGATGAAGATAATTTAAATCTCATTCTACTTCATGGAGAATGTAATAAAGTTGTAGATAGAACGATTCGACTCTTCATTGAGAGGTTTCCTGACCGACCTAGACCAACGAGAGATACCATTAACAGAACCATGACAAACTTGAGAAATGTCGGATCTTTCGTTAAGAAAACTATACACAGAGTGAAAAGTGTAGTAGAAGATGAGAACAACGAAATTACAGTTCTTGCATATTTTCATGTGAATCCTCAAAATTCCTTTAAATTATTATGTTTGGGGTAGGATAAAAAATATTGTCTACTCAACTCCCCTGACTGATAAAGAGGACTGCATAGAACGAGTCAGAAATGCGTTCAGGTTTGTTTAGATTTTTAGATTCATAGTTTTGAAACTCGATTTGGTTTTTAAACACTTTAGCAGATCTCTACCTTCCGGTGAAATAAGAAGAGCAATGCACGAAGCATTCCTGAGACGTATAAATAAATGTACAGAAATTAACGGTCAAAACTTTGAGCATCTTCTCTAGTTATAACTGCGAGAGTTTGCCATGGTTCTCCTAATAGTAACTTGAAGTCGGTTTCAAGAAGGGGTGAAAAATCTACAGCATGATTGAAATAACAGTTCCTGAAAATTTCATCTTTTTGGCGTGAAGGGCAAAGAAATAGCTGAAAATTTAAGACGAAAAACAGTTTTTTGTGAATAACTCAGAAAATATCCATTTCAGGGCAAGGGTGTGATGCATACACTCACATTATTTCTTAACGTAGATTCAATATCTGCCATAAAAAAATGGGGTTCTAATTTGAAAAAATTGATTTTTCACGATTTTGTCATCCCTAACTTTGAAAGCGATTTTTTCACCCCCTGTATCATGAATCGCGATTTCGATTTTTAAAGTGGATACATCAATCTTACATCTTGAAAAATACCAAAAATGAAAATTTTCTATCCGAAAACTTCGAAGTTATTCTTGTTTCAGCGGAGCTCTATTCTCGATTTTTTTTTTCGAATTTTCCCTCTCAGAGAGAATTTTCCAACCAAAACTGAAAAATGTTACATCAAAATAACTTGAAATTTTCTAAGGAATCTATTTCTGCAATAAAAAAATGGTGTTCTAATTTGAAAAACGGAAGTTGACGTCATTTCTGGAAAAACCGGAGGTGCTCATGCCTTGAAAATATTTTAGATTTCATCAGCATCGTGAAATACTTATAAGTGCTGAATTTCATGAAAATACGTTCAGTAGTTTCCTGTTTAAATATGGGTGAGGTTCCTCGTGAAAGACCCTGTATTGAAATTGATTAATTTGATGGTCACCCATAGAGAAATTCTAATAATGCTAGATATTTTTTTCAAGCTGGTCACAGAGGTCGACTTCATTAGCTTTTTTTGTGCTCAGAAGAATCGAAAGATTTTTGGAAAGATTTAATTTTCTCCCAACCCCCAATATCCAATGTTCCTAATCATTGTACGTAATTGTTTTCAAGATGGTTTTAATATGTTCACACAATATTATTATGTAGTTCACAACTTTCTATAATCTCATAGTATTATTCCCCTATACGCATGAACCCATATTTTTCATAGTATTTGAGTGATGGTGCTTTTTTATATTTTGTAGGGATATTGTATTTTGCTATGAAACGATGTAATGGTGTTATGGAAAATATTCCGATACAATTAATATGTTTTTTCACTAGGTTACACTTTTTCCGCTTTTCTAAAAATTGCCTCATCATGTTCACCATGATTAAAAAAAAATTTTTTTCGTTCTACTTTTTATCAATATCTAACAAACTTCTATATCTATCAACAGAAAATTTATCCAATAGATTTCGATGCCCTCACAACATCAAAAATTTACCTGTTATAATAGAGAGGTTTCGAGTAGGCCCCCGTACCCAAAAACTTAAAATGATTTGTACCTACCTATGTAGTGGTAATCCAAATTCCAAATCTTTCCCATATCAGTATTTCTTGACAGTTCTCGCGTAAATGGAAGACTATCTATGATTTTAGACTTGTGTACCTATTCATTTTTTTCTAATTGTCGATGAACGTACAAGGACAATATTTCGTCCTCCATTGAAAACCCCATTCTGAAATTACTCAAAGTCGGTCCCTGGATATTGAGAAAATTTTAAAGCTGGACGATTTGTACTGATTATATCTTTGTGAGTCCATCTTTCCATCCTCATCGATTTTATTCTCAAGGGTCACATTTTTTCACATGAAATCCATCTAAATATCATTTTTATCGTTTCCTTTTGCAATGACATGTAAATATCTCACTATTGTTCGGGTGTAATAGTCGGCTTTGATAAAAAAAAAAAAGTGAAATTCTGAGCGAAATTTTGTTGTCACAATTTGTTACATTACAACACATTCTTAACAACAAACAAATTTTTCCCTCCTACCTTTTCTCTATGAAATTTTTTATGATCTCGTGCTCCAAGTAAGTTCAATACTCAATCGAGTAAACCTAATTATCGCAGCTATGTACTTCAGCAATCTCCAAATATCGAAAACTTAAAATATGATGTTAAAAACGTCCTCTAATTGCTATTAAAAAAATGCTCTTCCGATCGTATATCAGCAGGCAACTATTAATTTGGTAATTCAATCTGTAATTTGTCGAGTCGAGTTGTAACTATTCCGAGGATTGCCGAAAATGATTGCACCACCACTGCTTACGAATCACGAACAAAAAAGTTGAAAAATCGCCATATCTTCCTAACCACAGATTTTCGGACCATGCCTCACACGCCGTAATTTCGTGTGAGTGACGTCTAGTGAAGAATCACGTCGAATTACCAAACACCCTGTACATTAGGTACATAATAGACAAGGAAAGTGTAATAAGATTCCATCTTATTCGGAATATCTAACGAAACCCTAATTATCAATGCTTATAGTGAAATTAAACTATAATGCAATTTGAAAGCATTTAGTGTGGGTTTCACAAAACTTGGATTGCTTGATCGGGCAAGCAATGTGAAATTGATTCGAGCCACCAAGATTGCTTGAAATTTCAAGTCAAGCGATTCGATTGGTTGGATTTACGTAAGGTTTTTTATCTCAGCATCAAAGTTTTGTGAAATCCACCTTCAATCAAACAAAACAGTTTAATTGATTTCTCAAAATTTTCAGACCACAAGGTGGGGGGACCAATTGTGAAGGCCCAGAAAGAAAGTTTGAAGCTTGTAATGCTGAACAATGTCTAAATGTTCCAAGATTGACTGTAAGTGAGTTTGCAAACCAAATATGCAACAGGGCGAAAGAAGTAGATGATGAGCTCACAGGTATAGGACTACAAAAGATGTCGTCTAGCCGTAAGTTCTTAACATGAATGAATATTTTTACCACAAAAAGTAAAGAGAAAAAAGGAGGTTTATACTTGTGAACTTTAATGAAAACAAAATATAAACATAGCAATTACATTAGTTGATATCGATAAATGATGAATAAATATCTTCATTGCATGTCATTTATACATATCGACAAAAATGGAAAGGAGTAGTGTTGAAATCCAGAATTATTTCGTGTTTGCAAAATGAAAAAAGTTTTCTGAAAAATATGGCTCTAAGTCGAGGAAATATTTCAATATTTTTTAAATAAATTATATTCATAATTGCGTTCAGATTTCTTGGAGGAAAACCATCAGATTTAACCATCAGAATCCGCCTGCTTCTGAAATGAGCCTAAACTTGTGATAAATTACGTCCCCATTTCTTTAATCATTCTTTTTTTTCAAGCTTTCAGTACAACATTCCGTTGTACCTGATGGGAGGATATACATTCACTTATACAGGGTGAGTCGGGAGGAACGGACCAAACTTCAGGTGGTTATTCTGCAAGTCGAAATAACTTCAAAAAACTCATATATTGTTATCCGATTTTCATTTGTTTTCAAACTATAGCGTCATTATAAAAAAACAACATTTTCTACATTAAAATGGTTTCATTTATAGCATTATTTTAATAAATGCTCAAAAATCCCACCATCAACCTCCAAACACATTCGACTTCGTTTGCGATGGGCTCTTGTTGCTTTTCTGATTGATTCGTGTTTTTCTTAATTAAGCAATTCCACATTTCTAATGCGTCGAATTAGGGCATTTCGAGTGTTAACTTTTACTTTGTATACCTCGTTCTTGAACCAGCCCCACAAACAATAGTCCAGGTGTGAGGTCTGGAGATCTTGGAGGCCAACTAATAGGACCACCGCGACCAATCCATTGTCCGCGAAACTCTTGATCTAAATATTGTTTGATCTGACGAGCGAAATGAACGGGAGCTCCATCGTGCTGATAATTCATTTGCATTCGGATGTTTAACCTTCGGTCAGGCGCAACCCTAATCCTAACGGTTTCGGGCGCAACTCATCTGTGAGATTAAGTCGGGAAATTCATGGTGTAATGAGAAAAATTTGCTGGAAAATGGGGAGGTCGTTGAAAAATAGTTTTATCAGTCAAATACACATAATATATAAAGAAAATTCCAAAACATAAATAAAAATTGACGGTAGAAATTCAAGAAAGATAAATTCTGCGAATTTCAATATATCAAGAATATTTGTATGAAAACAAAATGCAATTGTGATTATATATGAAACGAAAACAAGTGTCTATTACTTCTGACAACCACTGCCACGTAAACTAGAACAATGGAACTTTTATATTGTACTATATCAATCGGTTTAGCATTCCTTTCTCTAGTGAAGTTTTGTTTCCTTTCATCTTTATATTCATATTCATATATTTTACTATAATTTCTAGAATACTTCCCGAAAATATGTATTTGAAACATACGGTGATTTTAATTTACTTGCATTTTCTTGAGTTTGAAGCCATTATACCCTGAAAAAAAAAATACTTGAAGACTCAAGCAAACTCATTTCAACTCGCAGATTATGTCAAGAATTGCAATAAATATGAAATATATCTTTACTTGTTCTTTTGTTCGGGTGTTGGGAGCGCAAGTGCACGACTTTTTCATCCAGAAATACTGAAAAAAATCAAATTCGATGGTAGTTACGTTATCGAGCGCAATCGATCCAAGAGAATATTGCACTCTTTTCGACTAACATCAAGGCTCTGAGGAGGTTGATATTGCACATACAAAATCGCGATATAAAATCAAGAAGCTACAGAAAGTCCCACCCCTGAGCGACAAACACCGCCGGGAGAAACTAGAAAAAACCATGCACTTAATCTGACAGATTAGGTGCGCCTGTCCGAGGGTTAAAGGAACGTCCTCAAGTAATGCTATTAACTCATTTCGCAAATAGAAATAAGTCAGCACCTACAGCATTTGTGATAAGAAGCGATAAACTGGAAAAAAATTATTCATTTGAAATATTCTAATTACCCTATAGTTTGAAAACAAATGAGAATCGGATAACAACATATGAGTTTTTTGAAATTATTTCGACCTGCAGAATACACACCTGAAGTTTGGTCCGTTCCTCCCGACTCACCCTGTATATTAGTTCAATAGACTTGCCTTGGACTTTTGACACATTTATCCTTGTATCTAAGGAAAATGGCAGGTCATGACGCTTGTCAAAACATTTTTGTGTTTCAAATCAACGTCATGTTGTCGGTTTTACATAAAGTTACATAAATTCTTCTGCACTATTCGGGAAGCGGGAAATAGGGTTGTTGTGATTTGGTGATACCGCGTTTGCTGTGTCTTATGTAAGTCCGTGTTCGTGCGAATTTTTTTCTGAAAAATTTTTCATTTTGTTGATCAACTTGATTACCACTAGATTTATACTCGAAATGTCGCAAGGGAGTTGAAATGGCAGATAAAACATAAACATTAAGAGATTTTTTTTTCAATTCTAGAAATTTTAGCGATCAAACACAGGTTAGGTTCTACGACATTCAAAAGCTAAATTTTTCTGATCTGTTAAATATTTTGAAATTATCCATTTACCAAAATGAAAATCCTCAGCATGAGATCTCGAAAGACTTGTCAACGCAACATAATACTTAAAATGAAATAATTTTTTGAATTAACTAAAAAATGTATCAACTGTTCTATATGGAAACGATTTAATAGAAAATTACACGAACCCTTTTGAAATATCAACTTTTTTCCACCTGGCTGACTCAAAATTTCATAAGCAAGAACTTTTTAAATTAGTATTGTTGTTTTGCCAGTGACAACTGATTCTACAGAAAGGAGTTGAAAATTAGAAACTGCATTAGAAATACCACTGGACTAGTTCGATTGAGTAATATGGCAAGACTTCAAATCGAAAAACGATTTATAAAGTATTATATATGAAACATACATTTGTTAACGAGGTAAGAGATGATTTCGCAAAAAAAAAAATCCAATATTTAGAACTCAAATTAGGATGAATAGTTTCTTTAGAACTTTTAGAATATATCCTTTATCGCTATACGATGAGCCCCTGAGCCCGTTCTTTTATTTTTTTTAATCATTGCTTATTTCATTGATATAAAGTTCATTTCTTTTATTTTGAGTTCATTTCGTTAAAAGTATTTTGAAATTTTTAAATCTCCGATAATCTTCATCTAATCCTTCATCCCTTACTTGGCAAAACTGCTCTACACCTCTACGTTGGTCCTGAATAATAACGATTTCTATATCTAGACCAATGCAATATATTTCGAAAAAAATAATCTATCCGGGCATTTTTGACAATCTCATCATATAACAGGCCGCCACTGGAATGAACATATTTAACATCCATATGAACTCAGTGAAGGGATTCTACATCTAGATTTTTACATGTAAAGTACCTACAAGAGATCAGTGCTCAAATAATGCATTTTCATTTTTGATATGGAAGAAAAAAAACTAGCCACGTCGTTTTGACCTTAACGATATTTTATGAGTGCGAACTCGAACCGGAATTATTTTATTGACATTCTACTCACAAAAACTCAAGAAAACAAAATCATGGTCAACTGAGTGATTTTATATACAGAATGTCGTAATTTCAAAATTCATCATATTCTTTGCGGATTTTTTTATCGATTTCGACTGGGGAATAAACTGAATTTTGACTCGTAAAATAATGTAAAACCTCAGCTTTGCCTCTATAAATACATATATATCCAGCTTCTTATGCTTATCTATATAGATTTTTAAGAATTTCGTTGATTTCAAGATCTTTTTTATACTTGGCGCTTAGCTCTCGGTTGTTGAAATATTTTCTGCAATCTTTGTTCTTTGTATTGGTTTGTAGAAAAAGTATGAATTATGTAGTATATACATCAAGTTTTACTGATGAGAAATAGATTGTTACTTTTCAATAATTCGTTTTCTCATCTAATATAACTCGTTCGGGATATTCCTAGGATGAGTTCTTCCAGATTACCTACATATAATTATTTCTTCTTTCATTTCCATTTCCATTAGGTAAAATGCTGATAGTTTTTCAGGTATTGTATTAAATTATATGTCGTTTTTTGATAGTTTTATTTTGTGAAGAAAACAATCAGATTAAGTTCGAACATTTTTTCCTACGTCCTAATGCTGATTTTTTCAGCTGATGAAGCTTGTCTCGTGTGGTGTAAAAAAACGTGATGGTGGTATGAAGAGCAGAGGTTGGAACTATCCTGATGGTACTGTTTGTCAATCGAGGAGAAGTCGTCATGGTAGGGCGAGCTACTGCATCAGTGGAAGATGCGAGGAGTTTGTATGTGATTCATTCGATGAATCACCCTTTGTGCAAATGCCTGATTTGTGCCCAGTCGAAAGGTAAGAATCAAGATGAATTGATTTGATTTAAAAATTGATTGGATCGAAGGTCAGTACTAACGAAAAATACTACTAAAAACAATGCTGTAATGAACTCATTACAGCACTTCTTTTAGTACTGTAATGAGTACTCATTACGATAAAGAAATAGAGAAATACAGTTACGTTACTGCAAAACAAAACACGATGGGGTAAAATCTTAATGATGTTTTGATGTTTATTCTCTTGAAATAACGAAAAACAGATTGGTTCTGCAAAATTTAACCATAATTCCGAACCGAAAATACAAAATGGCAAGAGCAGAAAAATGAAATTCTATACCTTTTCCAATTGAGAATAATCACCTTCAAATAGGGATAAAACGAATTCAAAATAAGAATAAGCAACTTCAGAATTGTAGACACAATCGAGTTGAGAGTACACATATTCAAAAGGGGGAGAAACAATCTTAAATTGAAAAATTACATTTCTTTTCTGATAAATCAAACAAATTTCACGATTCTGAAGATTTTCATTTATTCAAATATTTGTCGGAAGATGCAGACTGAAATAGACTTCAAAACGTTACAAAGTACGAAAATTCTTCTTTCATTGTGAGGCAACAATTTTTTTAATGGATTTGGCCCCTGACGAATTAGTGCACAAGTTTTACGTAGGCGTCTTTCTTCTATTATTTATCTTGGACCTTCAGGATTTTCTGGATCCGGATATGAATTTGCCAAAGTAGGAACGACATTGTTTGAAAGCACTGCTAATCGACATTTAAATTTCCCTCAATGAAAAAGGGCTCTATGATTCCTATGGTTTCGAACGTTTCCTGTCCGAACATTAACCTTTTGATGAAATTGCGTGTGTTCGATGATAAGCATGGAAGCTGAGAGAAAAAGTTTTCTCAACATACAAAAATTTGAATAAGAAAAATGACATAGTGGGAAACTGAGGATTACACACCATTCAATATGGAATAAATCATTGAGAAAAATACATATATAGGAAAAAAAAATTTGAAAATCAAAATCACCAAGATAAAAACCCACCACTATCACGCACCGGTTCCTAGCCAAGTGTCCAATTTGTTTTTGGAAAAGATGAATATAGTTGCGCCACAACATCATTCGGAAACTGTTCCATTTATGCAATATGTAATTTGCGATGAGAGATTCTCGTGGGCACATTCGAATCTTTCTATCGTCATTCGTGCCCTCTAAGTTGGGAAGTAGTCCCAAGGTCAAAAAGATCACTCATGTTAACCCCGAATCTCTGAGTCAAAACCCGGAAGGCAATGATTGAATCACCCGATCCCTTCTAACTTGTAGGGGGAGTAGTTTAAAGAGAGCCAGATGCTTTTCATATGTTGGTCGAAAATACAATATGTTGAAAATTTTTTCCATTTTCTTTCTATTGCATCTTGAAGGTTATTAAATTTAGCATTTTGAAACAATATTATTTGTGAATATTCGAGGGAATATTACCATGAATGAATATGGCTCTTGGCAGGTCGGGGTTCAAGTCTCCGCCACGGACGAAATTTTCCGGATTTTTGTGCGTTTATTTGACGATTTTAATTTTTCGATATTGAATGGATTCATAGTCGGACGAGATGTCCACAATTCATTATAATTCATATCTCTGATTGAGCTCATTTATTTCTCTTATTTTTCATGTGATGAGGAGTTTTGGTAAACCATACAAATATTGTTATACCTACTCTTGACGGAAATCTCTTGGAATTTACTTTATAGCAGCGGCTTCACTATTACAACGAATGATAATAATAATATTTGTTTAATAATTATCAGTCTATAGATCCATGAAACGTCGAAAAAATTTAATGTAATAGTCAGAATATGTAGAGTACCCATTCATTTCACAATTACAATCATAACCAGACGATTTCATGTTAATCGGTTCAGCCATTTAGTAAAAGTTCAGAAAATAGAATTGCATAGAACGAGCTTCGAAAAAAAAACTCAAAAAAATGTTGTTAAAATACTGTTTTGCAAAAGCATGAAAATTTTTTATTACACAAAAATACTCTCAGTCGCTTTCTTTCAATGACTTTATTACGGATCCGTAATGAACTTCCAACCGAGAACATTCATCTGCAGAACTCTTCATCGTCCTTCGTCCTATACTTTCCAATCGGTATTCGTATAAATAAGGCACTTACATACATTTAAATTTTTCAGAGAAGATAATGAACTTTTATGGAAAACTGGTTTGAGAAGAAGAGAAAGCCCAACGAAATGGAAAAGTGCCAGTGGCTGTCATTTCAACTGCATCTCACCGGGTTCTGGAATACGATTAGTTATGAGCAAAGGAACTCTCAGCAAGTCAAGTATTCAGCTGTGTGTAGCTGACGAATATGTAAGCATACTTAAAAACGGTTTCTCTTTGTCATTGAAATGAACTTCTCTGAAATTTACAAGCTCCCTACAGCTGCTGATGGTACGCTGAATTTAGATATAAAAATAATTGTAAAATAACAGGGAAAGCTAGGTTTTTCTATTATAAATGAAGTTTCAAGACTCCCGATCAATCCTACGTGTGCGTCAAAAGTTATTTGGGGACGAAAGTCGAAGTTCTCTGCAAAAATCTTTTTTTTCTAAGAGCTACCATATCTGAGATATTGAATGGTCACATTTTACATGATCTGCATAGCTTTCCACGCTACTGTTCTTTTTTCACCGTGTTACCTAACTGTCCTGACAATTTAAGGATAATTTAAGGGAACAATACCCGTTTCCATCAAGTACTAGATATTTCCTTATTTTTGATATTGATTATTGGGTTAACTTCTATCTATTGTTTTGATATATTTAGATATTTGAATCAGATTCATACTCTTGAAACTCTCCTTCAACAGTAATGTCTTCTTCGATTTCTTCTCTTCCTGTTCCTCTTGTTAGATGCTCATGAATTGTTCAAATATGACTATGTCATTGGTCTCTTAGTCTCTTAATTAAAATCACAGGAATCTTAAATCTTCGATTGTACTCAACTGGCATTTGAGCAATACTGACCTTGGCAATTAGTACACGCTGTGAAACACAGTAACCCGACTTTTTTACAGCCAAATGTTCAAATGTAGCAGAGTCATTAGCTTCTTCATAAAAATATTCACAAAAAATATTGAAGGCGCGGTATTGTCAAACTGGTCTGATAATATCGTGACCATATTAACTCCACACAAAGGGGTCAGTAATAAAAGTAAAAATAAAGAAATTAAATGAGTATATTTTTTATCGCGCAATAAGTATTAACAGAAACTTAAATTCTTTAGGACCACAAAACGTAAATATTTTTTTATAACTATAACTAGAAATTTTCGATGTATATACGGGCAAGACTCAAAAATACCTAATATCAATTGAATATCATTGGATCTTGATAATAATATCTTCTTATATCTTTATAATAATTCCGAGCCGGGATCGCGGAATTATCAAGTTTGATAATTTTTCTTTTTAACCTCAAAATTATATGGAAAATATTTTAGTATCTAAAACCGTATCCTGACATTAATTTGACATTACACAAGCATTGAAAATTTGTAGTATCAAAGCATCACAATATGAATATAGTATTACTTATTTCTTCCCGAAAGTACTTCGTCGTGGGGACCATGATGGCGGTACACGAGGAAGGGTTCAGACATGTCCGATTCCGTTGTTTACACTTACATCACAAAACTAGTGGATAATATTTGAATTACGCCGAGGCGCGGTATTATCTAACTTTCCCCAACAGAAAAAAAAAATCATTTATCCAATTTCATGATAAAAAAGGATCTGTGAACTTGGGAATTCAAATTGGCGTTCATTTCGATGATTGCCAATATGAATTCTTCCATGTTTCAAAAATCTCCCCTACAGGTTTCACTAATTATCCCCATATGTAATTATGAATTTACAGGCCTGCGGTAGGATGAAGTCACCATTTCAACATGCCTCCATGGTTTGCAGTAAATACAAAGAAAGGGTGAGAAGACTGTCTGGCCTTGGAATGCAGACATCCCCAGTTATAGGTAATTAAACTTAAATTCTACTACTTTTCTTGATACAATATTTTTATTTTCATTTGCAGAAGATCCTGATAGACCATGCAGAGTAGCGTGTCAGGATGAAAATTTAAGCCACAGGTTTTACCTAGTCAACGGTGAGGAGGGGTGGTTCCCATTCGGTACCGACTGTACCAGAGGATCATCAGACAAAAAAGCTTTTTGTATTAGTGGCAAATGTTTGGTAAGCATTTCATTATATAGTTTCGTGACCAAATGGTAAAAACTACGAATTTAGCGTAGTGGCAAGCGGCCCTTAGAGTATAAAATTGATTTTAAAGCGAGTTTCAATCAGGGTTAACTCCAAATCCGGTGCTTTATATGAGGCCTAATCCAATAATAATTATTATTATTCAAATTAATAGAAGTTGAGGTTTTCACCTTCGAACCCAAAAAAACAATACTCATAATAATCATGAGGACACTCTACAAAAGTAAATTGAGAAAATGTTCAATACAGAAAATAAATTTAAAAAACAAAAATGAAAAAAGAATCCAGAGAGCGTATTCTACCTGAGCAATCCCACAAGATTTCGATGATCACGGAAAGAATCGTACCAAGAGAAATTTGAAAATCAAAAATATTTTGTTATGACCATTTCATTTTCATAACTCAGCTTAGGTTTCAACATTTATTGTATTATTTAAGCTCTCTTATTCAAGAGAATATATATACACTCGAAGTGACGTCGACAAACTTGAATTGATCATAACAAATACTTTTCTATCTGTCTATCGTAGCGGTTCTTGAAAGCATTGACAGAGCCCGCATTACCACATCAAGCGGGAGACCATATATATATATATATATATATATATATATATATATATATATATATATATATATATATATACATATATCAGCACCCCAGAGGTAAAGTGTGTTAAGTCACAATATCAAAATTAGACAAAACAGAGATTTTTCAGTTCTATTTTTGTTTCAAAGAATGTTTACTGTCATTATTTGGTGACTTGATATACCCAGGGAGTCAAAAATGTGTTCCACTAGCTAGAATTTACTAATGTGAATCCAATATTATAGAAAATTCGTGTCGGAAAAAATGTGACTTAACACACTTTACCTCTGAGGTGCTGATATATATATATATATATATCAATTTTCAGAGTCTCATAGAAACTTATACATCACCTGGTTCTGAGAGTTGTGAGGTAAAAGTTTCAAGTATAAGAACTTATCCTTTGTTTGTGTACTGAAACTAGCTCACATACCAAATTTCAATTTGATAGGACATCGGAAAATACCGTAACAGTGACCAAATCGGGGGTTTTTAGATATCTATAAAATCTGAAGTGTACGAGCTATGCACTCGACACTTTGCACGTTCGATGAGTTCAGTACTGACATTATATATTCAAAGAATTATTATAATAGATGTATAACTTTGCTTTAACCGTTTTTTCCCGAAATTCGTGGATTTATTGTAAAAAACTGGATATACATTTATGGTTCAAAGTATTTTTCATCGCTGGCAAGTAATTTCTCCCATCTTTCGGACAGCCTACGAATAACGCGTTGAAAACACTGGTCATCTTTTGAATCGATTCACGAATCGATCCAATTTTTCACTTTTTCATAAGAGTGGAAGTGCTGGTGAGTCAGGCCGTGTGCCATTGATCGAAACGAGTGATAGTCCAAGGGTGCAACCTCTCGAGAATACGACAGGTTGGATAGGACTGTCCATTTCATAGTTTCCAAATATGTCTAGACCACTTTCGCAGATTTCTTCATATTGAAGTAGAAAATTGACACCTCCCGCAAATTCCGAGAATTCGGCTCGTAAACATTACTTGCTGACCCGGCAGACTTCCTACTTCCTCAATCGAAAAATGAGAAAGCAACTTGAATATTATAATAAATCATTATGGTACAATACCTTGAAAGTGGACATAAAATTTTGTTGCGCCAAACGATGTCGTCTGGAAACAGCTGTTATATTTCTGAATGTTGGCCAAGAAGTGTTCAGAATCATTTCCTATCCCAGAAATTAAAGAGCTTAAGGGACCTGGTGGTGGGACCAATTGTGGCAATTTGCAATTAGCTAGCTGACCCGGATAACTTGCCTTAGAGATGAATAAAGTTGTACTAACATTGGTTTTTAAAAACGGAATATATTAGGTGAAATACAAAAAAATAAAAAGTACAACATATACAAAAAATTTAATTGCATTTAAATGGGTATCTACAGGGTACGCAAAATTGGTGATACTTGAACTACAAGAGATAGAGGAAAATGAATGACACGTTACGATGGTTTTTTCTAGAGGAACTGATAATGCCATCCATCAACTGCGCTCCTTTTTTCTTCTTTTGTTTTCGAGTTATAGGCCAAAATTGAAGTTTGGGCGATTTGCTGATCTATAACATGAAGTTGTGTTTTTTTTCTCGAAATTTCAAATATTGAGTATTGGTAGAATGAATCAAAGAATCTCTGCATTATTATTTTGCGATTGAATACTTGATTCAATTCTCCGTGGTTTGATCTCTGTTCAGAACAACTGTCAATTCGAAGTCATTATTGCCGCTGACATAAAACATTTTAACATATCATATTTCTTGTAGTTTTCAAACATTTCCATATTGCCGGCAATAATCACTTCGAATTCGAAGGCTAGAGGAGACCGCAAACTCCAGGATTTTTTTTAATTACACAAACAAGAATTGTAGACGATATTCAAACCTAACATAATTAACATCGTTCGACTTCTTTACTCAACTACATCGGCAGGGGGCAGGGCTACTACTACACGTCGTAAATTATAGCATAGTATAGCCAGCCAACAAGTCTTTAAACAATTGATCAAGAAAGTGCCGAGCGTGAGCGTCGAGGTCAAACATCCCGCTCGCCTGTCTACCTTTATTTTTCTAGTTCCGAAATAGAGAGTTGGCAACAGTGGCCGCATGACATTTTAAAAAAACCAATGATGTTTTGGTAAAGAAATCCTGTAAAATTTCAACACGTTTTAAGTGCGTTAAAATTAAACTCCTGGTTCCTAGTTTTAAAAACTTTCCGAGTAAGTGATCTGTATTTCAAGCCTTGAAAAAGTAACAATGATTGCGAAATGTTGGCTTTAGCTAAGATTTGCTGGTTTATTTAACACCTTTCTAGTTCCCATTAACTCACTCTACACTGTCAAAGATTATTTCAAGTCAAGGTTCATTATATTTCCTTCAAATTTTTTTCATTATAAATGAAATCAAATATGCTATCATGATATTTATATGCCAAAAACATAGAATAATAGGGTGTTTAATCTTTTCATGTTGTTTTGATGTTTATAAATCGCAATCTTTCAAGGGTTTTTTATCTTTTTGTTGTTTAAGGCACTAATAGTCAGTTTTATTGGGGCGTGAAGTCTCAGTTGCATCAAGCCCTGAAGCTCCGATCTTCAAGTGTTTCTAGCCGCGATATGCAAGTACATTGAATTTCTCAATTATGTCTTGAATGAATGCATAAGCAAACTAGCTTCATTTTAATTGACGCTTATATAACAACCCTAATCAATAGTTGAGGATCAATTTTCAAATTTGCTCTGATTGTTGCGTGAGGCCCCTGCAAGAGCGAGGCCCCTGCAAGAGCGAGGCCCCTGGGCGATTGCCCCGTTCGCCACCCCCTGACGATTAGAAAAATAAAATACAGGCTGTACCATTTGAAAAACAATAGTTCACAACAAATATTCAGGTTTTCGATGTCTTTATGAATTTCCTAGTACTGAATTTTGAATGCCCATAAAAAATACATCAGATTTGCCCATTAAAACATTTTTGTACGATATTGACTGATATAGCTATTGAATAGAATATAAACAATCACCCTGTATTTCAATGCAATTAAATTTTCTGTATATTTTGTACTTGTGTATTTTTTTTGTATTTCAAATAATATATTTTCTTCTTGAAAAAAACCAATGAGTACAACTTTATTCATCTCTAAGGCGAAACAAAGTTCGCCGGGTCAGCTTATATCTCATCTAGTTGCCAATTGTCATAATTGGTCCCACCACCAGATCCCTTACGCTCTTATTTTCTGGGACAGGAAATGATTCCTAACCCTTCTTGGCCAACATTCAAAAATATAACAGCTTCTAGACGACATCGTTTGGCTCAATACATATTGTACAGGACAATATGTATACTTTCAAGGTATTGCACCATAACTTTCCATGCTCTGTTCAATCTACTGAAATCATTTTTCCTAAGTTATTTTTCAACCGGACAATTTCTCCGCTCAGAGTATCTTCAAGTTTTTAAGGGATACGTTGAGCATCGTGCTTCGGAGCATTAAAAAATATCAAAAACGCTCGGAAAGAAACACAAAGAATAGTCCGAAATACAAATATTCCAATAAAAATTTTTGAACCCACATAATTCTGAATTCGTTACTTTTATGGAAAAATGTTTTTTTACAGGAGTTTGGTTCAGATGACACACCTCTCTCAGAAAATGAATTCACTCTACCTCTTTTATCAAGGACCAAAAGATCTTTGCAGAAAGATGGTAATACTAGAGTTGTTGTCAAATTGAATCAACAGGAACTAGATGATATTGTACATAATCTGAACAGAACTATTTCAGGTAAATAAACAAAGTCTTTATACAGTTCTAATTCTGATATTTCTTTATGTTCACTCCTAGGTCAAGATCGCTCCAGTCCTAAATATGAATTTGATATTGATTTGGACAATCCGATTCACTTCAACATGGATACCGAAACAACGATGAGATATGGAAGCCAAGATTACATAAACTACGCCTGATTGAGCTATTGATATTAAAGATTCCTACAAACTTCACTGCCAGAATTCATTGAGATACCAAAATGCTAATAAAACTAGAACAATTATTAATAATTACTACTGCAGTTTAATTCAATCAGTGATCGGCATATAATTCGGTAGTCAACCGATGACACTACGGTTTTTTCAGGGACTCAACTGAAATTATATTTTATCTGACACCAAAATTATATGAATTTTCAGTGAATGAACGATTGTATTCTCAAGAACCATTTATTGCCTCATACAAGTATAAAGGCGCAAGCGAGCGTTGTTCGCGAACACGGGTGCTACAAACACTCATCGAAGTTGAACATGGCTCTCAAACTATGTTATGATTACATTAGTAATCGATAAATAGTATATTGTAAAACAAGTTGCAGAATGAGCTCCTATTCCAACACGAATGCGAAGTTCGAAAACGAGCGACGAAGGAGCGAGTTTTCGATAGCATGAGTGTTGGAATTGCCTTCTGCAACGAGTATTAGACGGTATTTTCTCTATTTCAGTCAATTTTTGTGAAATACTCTCGAAATTCAAATGAAAATTCTGATTAGTAACTTTTGTATTGTATTTTGGCAGTTGGTGTGACATACGAAATTTGACAGATCACGGAATTTGAATTGATTTGATTCGAAACTTGATTCGATCGGAGGTCAGTACTGACAACCATAAAACGAAAAATAGAACTGAAAACAATGCTGTAATGAGTTTCATTACAGCACTACTTTTAGTACTGTAATGAACTCATTACGATACTGAAATAGAGAAACTACTATTAAGTAGTTTCAATTCATTTTGTGGTTCATTGAAGATACACCATTTAGACAGTATGCATATTTCTGTGCCTTTCATTCAAGTAATATGAGTGTAGGCAAAATCGTAACTTGACGAAGGCAAATGATACGCTACAGTAAAACTAACATATTTCATTTTATTTATTTTTATTATTTCATTCATTGATTTTAGTTTTACTCTGCTGATAACACTAAGAAGCAAGTAATTGAAGGAAGGATTAAACTTGAGACTTACTATAATTGCACGTTAGAATATATGAAATCAAGTAGGTAAGTGGAAACTCGAATTTGACATTACAGACCATTTGACTGATCTGGTAACACTGTATATGGCGATATAGGGATCCTTATATCCCAAAGCTTACTGAATTCTCTTGGAAACTAAAATTGCACTGAAAAATAAGAGATATTGCAGAAAATCGAAAAGTTTCCAAAGAACACTTCCTGACCATATTTCAAACTGGTAATGGCGAATCATAAATAAGAAAAGGTGATTATGTGATTATGCTTTTCCCGGGAGATAGACATGCTATACCCTGTAAATCTCAGAATGTTTGACAAATTTCAGCTGGATATCTTGAGAAATATAAGAATTTTTATCTATGAGACGAAAGGTCAATAAATTCACTAGTCCCAAAATATTAGTATGTACCTAGTACTTACCTAATATTCTGTACTTAAAGTATTGAATCCATTCGAAGATTCGTTGTTGATATCTTATATTCGTTAAGTTGAATAAGACATCGTTTAATGAGAAATATTTTTTTGAAAGCTAAGCTCCTCATTTTCTTTCAACCCTTGTTAATATACATATGAAAGGAGTGGCCGCTGAAATCCATAAGTTAAGCGGATTATACTATAGCCTTCTTTTCAATGTGAAAGTGAAACAAGAAATGAAAAAAACCTCTTATGAATTAATAATTATTCATGAGATCTTCAATCGTCTTTAAAATCCAATGGGTAACAACTACGTTCGAGTAAATCCCTAGTGCACGCAACCCATGGGCACGGCACGCATGCTATATTGCACGGTTTCAATGCAGATTATCAAGAATAATTAGACAATGTCCTAAAATTTTCATTTTGAAACTTCACATTATATTTTCAGAAAAATAGGTCAATATGCTCGTCACAGGAAAATCTAATTCGATACTCATTGTAAGTAAATATGGTGTCGTGATATAATTCGAAGCAGTTGAGGAAAGCAATATATTCCAATTCGTGAGTTTCACACAGAAAAACTAAATATAACTGCGAATGAATTGGAGTCAATGTTTTTCAAAATCTTTATTTCATCATAACGATGTAACTATTTGATCTGGTTACGAATAAACTGATTGTTAACAAAAATATATACTAGGTATGCAATACATTCTGCTGTTGCAAATGTTAAGCGGAGCGGTGTTTCGATATGCGACATGCCATTAATTACTAGATTCTGATTTGTACCGTGATAAGAATAACATAATATACGGCACTACGTTCCGAAAAGAAATGGCATTTCTCAAATTCATGAGGAGCTTGTGAAATGATTACCAGAGAGAAAAGAAAAACGTTTAGTTAATCTATGTTGAACTCTTATTTGTATCAAATAGTGCAAAATGTGTCAAAATATAGATTGGAAAATCCTGAGAAAAAGCCTTCAAGATAAATCTGGAAATATGCCACCTGACGGCTCGTGATTTTGATACAAATGTCATTCGCGAAATTGCGTAGCAACAAACTTTCATGTTATAACCGAGAAATTTTTCCGGCAAAATTTCATCTCAAGTGGAATTATATATGATTAATCCGCGATGGTATGTCGGTCCATTAGTCTAGGAGGAGAAAAGTCAAAAACGAAATACATTCTGTCGGCTAAAAAAGAGCTTCGCTCTCTCCGCTCAATAAATAACAGAGATCCTTTTGACAGCATAGTTTCTAGTAAATAAAAGAACAACTATAAAAATAATGTTAAGAATTTTATCCTCAAGTGAAAATCCATTATTGTTATCATCATTCAAATCAGAAATAGGCCTGAATGAGGTGATAGAAAATTAACTTCTCTGGGAGATAGTGACGAATTTATTTCGATGATTGTTCAACTTTTGGTTGGGCTGCATCTGTAACAGGCTGAACAGTTGGCTTTGCTGGACCAGTTTGTGTAATTGGGATAACCCGATCGCCGGTCGGTGCTTGAATCTGTTTCTTGGGTGCTGTAACTGTAAGTATTCCATCCGAAGACAATGAGGAGACTACGTCCTCAATATTATGATCTTCTGGTAGTATATATCTCCTGACAAAGTGCCTGGAAATGAAACCATGCTCATCTTGTTTTTCTTCGTGTTTACCTTCTACGACAATACTCCTTCCAGAAGTTTTAACAGTTATTTCTTCTGGAGTGAATTGCTGTACATCAAGTATCACTTGAAATTTTTCTTTATCCTGTTGTATAGTTGAAGCTGAGTTTTGTCTCTGGATAAGGGGAGAAGGGCTCCAAGGGCGAAGGTAACTATTTCTGAAAACGGGACTTCTTGGACGAATTGTACTGAGTGAGTTGATGAGATCGTCTCTGCGAAGGCCTAGGCCGAAGTTTTGGTCGAAAAGACGCGAAGGACGGTAGAACTCTTCATCGTCCCACCAGTCTCTGAATATCAGTGGTACCATGGACATCTGAAATTTAGAGATCGTTATGAACGAAAGAAAAGGTTAGTTCAAAGACATCATCCGTCCAAGAAAGTTAATCTAGAGATAGATATAGATATTTCCGCTAGATAGCAGTTCTCATTGTTAATTCTAAGAAATTAACCTAATAGGTGAAGCAATTATTATAACTAGATATCACCCAAGACGATGAAAAAAAGCAAATTTAATACTAGAAAATAAAGAAACGTTCCAGCTTCATTCATTTCAGGACTCAGCAAGATCATCAAGAGAGTCACATGCAAAATACTTGACGCAATTGTGGACAATGAGAAAATCGTCATTTCGGATTCCGTACTGAACAGTCTACAGTCCAGCAGCTGTTAAGGATAACAGAGGAGATAAGGGAAAAATTCAAATTCTCGAGGAAGACTGGAGACACGACCCTCGACATGGAGAAAACATTCGATAAAATGAGACATCAGGGACTATTATATAAAATGAAGAAGATAGGCTTCCCCGGGAAAATGGTTGAGATCGTGAAATAATTTTTGAAGGACCCGGAATTTCAGGTCAAGATAGGAGAAGCAACATCTACTACAAGAACGATAGTAACAGGTGTACCGCAAGGATCAGCTCTGGGTTCTCTCCTATTCAACATATTCACGACAGATATACCGGAAATGGAAAAGAGCAAGTCGGCACGATTTGATGATAATACTGTATTTATACTGCTCAGAATGGAACTGCAGAAACATACCGAAAAGCCGCCAGGGAAACATGAACACGACGATGGAATACTTTGAGTGGGAAATCAAGATCATTACGAATCCTCTCTTAGGAGGGAGAAGATACAAGAAATCATAACAATAAGTCACGATAGATTACCAAGAGAACGAATGGAAGAATGAATTGATGACACTTGGAGTTATATTGGACAAAAACCTCGACTCCAGATAGCAGATAGAAGAGAACAGGAAGAAGATGAAACAGCTATATGGTATCCTCTACCCACCATTGAATTCGAAGATCTAACTATAATTTCAAAACAAAGTAATTATACTCGAAAGTATAATGATCCCCGGCATCACTCATGCTGGTGTCATGGTATAACGGCGCAGCAAGCGTCGTACTATGAACGGAGTAGGTGCCTCTTGATAAATTTCTAACTAGCAAATCAGGAAAGAACTTAATATCGATCTTATAGGAGAAATGGTGAACAAAAGGAGGGATAAATTGAAAGAAGCGATACAGGAACACAAGAATGAAGTACTAAGAAACATACTGAAGATTGCCGTGAGAAAAACAGACAAGAGAAATTACCTGATGAAATAAAGAAATAGAGGAAAAACGAAAAATAAGATAAACGGGGAAAGTAATGTAGAAAGAACGGGAAATCTCAACTTCAAATAGTTACAAAAAATGAAAAAAACGCCCAATTAATTTTTTGGACTCGCTTCAAGTGACAGAAAATGAACACAAAAATGTAGATGAATATCAAATTCACTAAGCCGGTCACCCAAAGAATTCAAGTTGAACCGGCTTCAATAAAAGATTAGAGACTTTTCTACAGTAGTCTTAGAGAAAAAAAATTTAATTCTAAGCTGCACAAGGTTGCCTGGTCTCAAAAATCATCAGAATGAAGGGAAAAAAGAAATATAGGCGTATAGGTATAGGCAATTCTCAACAAATTATAAATCAACTGCAGAATACAAGAAGAAATCCTGGGGTTTAGAAACGCAATTATAAAATGCAACCGATGCCAATTATTGGGACCACAGAATCTGAAGGAAGGAGCATTTGTGTCATTTTTGTAGATCGGAATGGTTTTTGCATATTAATTATAGCAACTGAAGATATCTTCCAAACACAAATACAACAGAATAAAAATATTTCAAAACACTAAATAAATCCTCACTTACAAACACTAATAGCAATAAACGCTGTACCAGATCAACAACTCAAATTTAATAAAAATGATCAAAAGAAGAAACTAAAATACTTGAACCAGTAAAAGCCACAAAGAATAAAGGAGATACAGAAAAGCTAAATCAGTAGAACTCTTCAGATGTAAATAATCATGTTGATGAAGTAGACTAACGTATAAGAAGGAAGAAAGTTCGAAACTTATAGAAGGTTGAACGGAACCGATTCTTTGAGAACAAGAAGCCAACAATCGTAGCAGGTAATTTGAATTTGAAACACTCTGACAGGAACAGCATGGTTATGCGTTCGATATCTTCATACTCGAGCATTAAGGAGAACCACAACGAAAGAATTTCAAGGGAAATATCAAAGAAAAACATCGTTTTGTTTATTGGTCCAGAAGAACCTTCACATATTCGCGAACCACAAAGACCATGGTCATACTAGACATGCAATTATAAAAAGTACCTTCGAGATCGAAACACGTATGGATGTCATCTGCCCAGTGAAACTTAAGCTGAAAATAGAAACAGACAGATCGGCTCTACATCAAAAACAAATAAACAGGAAAAAATTCAAGGAAGTCCTTCAGGTAGGTCCATCAAAAATCTAAACAATAGAAGATATCGAATAAACAACGGAGGAAATAGAAAAGACAATAATCAATGCTCAAAATGAATCAGCCGAGGATATGAAAGAGCCGAAAAGACTACCAGTACCTGGAGTACGTTAAGATACTAATAGAGGAGACCAAAAGAGACAAGACACAGTACAGAAGGACATTTATTTTCATTATTATTATTATTATTATTCATATAATAAGAGCCGAGACTACGTCTTTGAGTCTCAGAAAAACAAATAAAAGTGGTACAGATTCACTTAAGCATCCAATTATGTAAGAGATGAACGAAATTGATCGAGTTTGTTTTTGAATGAGTTCATACTGGCCGCACAAACCACATCAGCAGGCAAACCATTCCAGATGTGAAAAATTCTATTAACCAGGAAACTTTGCCGCTGAGTTGTTCTGAAGTTTCCGCTCTTCAGCTTGTATATGTCGCACCTTCGCTATAAAAGTGACACAACTCAAAATTTACTCTTTTCGGTTAATGCTATGAACTAGATCGGAAAACGAGCTTGGATTAAACATGGACATTTTTTACGCACATCAGTGAGTCCTCCATATATCATATAGATACCTACATATCAAAATTGGTGTCTATTTCATGTTTCAAGTTGAATAAAAAATATTTAGCATTTGAATATTTTCGACATTTTTTGAGTTGTGTCACTTTTGTAGCGAGCGTGCGATATACTCTCGGAAGTTGTTCGTGTTACAGGTGAATAAGGATGTGAGGTTGACTCTCAATATGTCATTCGTTGCTCGGATGCTAAATTTTAGATCACCTCTCATTCGGCGATCTTAAAAGGGAGTTAAACTAAATATTTTCCTCCTGTCAAAAACTTCATGTAAATACAATGCAATTATCGAAAGTTACAGCGATAATTGTATTGTAGAGAGCGAGAGATCCCTGCGATAATTGCACTGCTCGTATCCATAGGAATTTCGGGAAATATTCCCCCAAATTACACTCGTGCATCGAAATGACCTGATTATTCTGCATTCCAGCGTGTTTTCTTTGAAAAACTGCATTCGGTTATTTTCATTCTTGGAGAAAGAACCTTCCACCTTCGGTATCAGGCTCTTTCTCCAAAAAAGAATTATCGGTAATTTTGATGCACTTGTGCATTTATTCGTAGTCTCTCCTCATACTCTGGGCAGCTGGAAATATAGGGAATGAGTATAGCCCAACGTTGCACTGCACCTCATCCAGATGACGAAATCATGCTGAATAAACTAACCAATGAAGTGGAATTTTGAGTTTAAGAGATAATCATGGAGGAATGGGACAAAAACTTGGAAATTCTAGACACTGAAAACCAATTTCTCTAGAAAATGGCTTCAATACCCAACGGAAAGAAAGCGAAAACTAAAATCTAGGACAAAGTCTGAATATTTTGCGGATTCTCCAGAACAACAATTCAAACCCAAAGAAGTAAATAAGGACGTAATATTCGACAGATGTATGGAACGAATTGAAAGTATACCAGCGAGACGAGTGTAACACAAGAATACATTAAGGACATAACGACAGAAGAACTTAAAAGAATTTTGAAAGAACTCAGAAACTGGAAAACTCCAGAGAAGTATAAAATTCTGAATCAAGCACTCAAAAACTTGCCATCAGAAGAGCTCTGAAAAGAAAGGACTTGAGAAGAAAGATGGAAAGGAGCCACCACCAAACTCATTTGAAAAACAGGAAGATATACAAGTGATACTAGGAACTATGAACCTATTGGTTTATTGCCAGCACTCAGTAAAGTAATATATGTTAGTATATGCTAACAAAACAATATCCGATCTTCAATTTGGATTTCAAAAAGAATATTTCACAATAGATCAGCTATCGCGGTTTATAGAAGAAATAAAAGAAAAATGTAATCTTTCCCCAAAAACTGGAGCTCCCTTCTTGAATATAGAAAAAGGTTCCGACAAGATTCGGCATCAAATATTGATCTACCAAATAAAGGATTAAAAATTTCCACCAAAAATTAATAAAATTTGTAGTTACTGTTCTATTTGAGGAATAGAAAATTCCAAGCGAACATCGATGGTATAAGATCAACGACAAGGAATATCGTAGCAGGCTTTCATCAAGGATCGGTTCTAGGTCCGTTACAAGGTACTCGATATGAACATGTCAGATATAGAAGTGATTTGTAGACGAAGTTATCGTATCCTGAAAAGCGGAGAAAAATCAACTGACAGATATGGAGTTACTGGAGGATTATTTCAAAAAATGGAGAATTAAGGTAAACGCAAAACCGTCGCCATTATTATACATAAAAGACATATCGAAGAATAATAGAAGATATTAGAAAACTACACTGATATTTACACCTAATCCCCAACGGGGATAATGTGGAAATTTTTAAAAAAGATGATTTTCAAAGTACTCCAAACAGAGTAATCAGAACAGCACTTGATGTCCCATGGTACATCAGCAATAAGACCAGAGAAGAATCGAGAATTGAAACTATAGAGGCAATAGTAATTGAACAGACAGAGAAAACGGTTCGAACAATGAAAGAACATAGCAACGAGCAAATTAAAAAGATACTCAAAATTCCTGTCAGAAAGAACGAGAAAAATGGGATGAGAGGCGTGTGGAAAAGTTTTCCGATCATCATATAAGGACAAATGATCATCATTTGGTTGGCATCGACGAATTCGTTAAGCTGTTATTGATGAAGACCAAACAAGTCAGAACCAGACTACTTGCTATGGTGGTTTGATGAGAACACATTTCTGAAGATCTTGATCTTTCCTAGCCCATTTTCAGAGTTATGAATAAATTTAATTTCACTACTAGTCATTCCTAGGTCTCAATGTGTAGGTATTCTCTCCAAACAAACAAAAAATGTGTGAATCGAAATATGCCTATTCTGCTCAATCATCAGTTACATTGTATGGCGTTTCTTTCCAACCAAAAAGATGAATTCGAATGAACAATTAGTACTCACTGTCTTCACTTATTCTTCTCTTCTGTGGCACTCTTCTTATTTCCTTTCGGTAGATCTATTCAAACCGAAATTCAACAACTGACTAAAAACCGAAAACAATTCTGATATATTCCACAGCAACCTACTCATTTGAGATTTTCGTCTTTCCTAAAATAACTAGTGTGGCTAACGAAAATTACAGGCGCATCTTGAGCGAGAGCAGAAATAGAATCGTGATGCGCTTTCCTCAAAACACCTGCAACCTATTTGGCTTGGATCGTATCAATTTCATTATACATCAAGTTTTGAAATTTTCAATCCATTAATCAGAGATCCTCAAGACTTACAATGATGTTCTATTATTACTTCGGTAAATAGGTATGACTCATTGGGGTGACTCAATGAAGTGAACTCGGAATGAACACTATACTATCTGATATTTAAAAGAGTCTTCAGGGTTTCGCCTTCAACTGCGATAGGAATGTTCAGAGAATTTCGTTGAATTTCTGACAGTCAGAAATTCATCGTTCGAGGTACAATCTTAGACCAAAAATCCTCTGAAGATGCCTACCGCAGTTGTAGGCGGAACATTAGGGGAAATTATTCCCGGTGGACCAAGGCCAATAAGCCCGGAAGTCTCTCTTTTCTGTCAGGATATCCGGTCATGAAAGCTTTAAAATATTTACTACAAATTAGTGCTCAAGTTTCACGCCTTTCTTCTATTTGAAAATAAAATTTTTTAATTGTTTTTTTTTCAGAGAATAGGAGAGAAATCCCTTATTAAACTTTCAAGATAAGTCTTGTCAAATTAGCATCAGGCACATAATTTAAAATTTTTTTTTCAAATAGTTTTAGATGCAATTTTTGTCTTATTAGAGAGTGGAAATGCAAATAGAGGTCTAACTTAAATGAAGTTTCTCTTATTTTGACATTAACCCATGCGCATTTACAAAATATTTTAAGGTGGCCTGTAATAAAAAATGGGCCCCCTGTATTAAACTTGAATAAAGGAAAGCCGTATTTAAATAAAAGATCCTTTATTTTGACAGTTCTCCACCGTTAAATCCCAGTAGACCTTGGTGTTATCATTTTCTAGAAATGCGTGCGAAATATATAAGTAGTGCGGAGTGAAGTATTGAAAGAGTTTTTCTCGAAGACATTAAAGCTGGTAAACCACCTTCCTCATGTCGTTATGCCGGGGTAGATATTTGGTTTCCGCGATCTGTGGGCATCCTGATGAGAGATGTTGGATTATTTCTACAACGTTGTTACACAGCCGGCATCTAGTTGATTCTACACTTTGCTTCATTTTATGTTTGGTGTACGTTCTGGTTGGAACCACCTGATCTTGGACAGTTATTAGGGTTTCTTTGGTTTATGAATATAAGCAATCTTGCGTAAGGTAGGTAATAATAATAATAATAATAACAATAATTCTCTTCATTCTCCGAATCATTGCTCACAAAGATAAAAGAACACGTCAACAAGAAGAAAATATAATTCTTCATAGTATGATTTCAAGAATTTGGCTTAAAATCATAATATTCACTGACAGAATAAGGTTCTAAATTAATTAACAGTTTCTTAATAATAAGTTAAAAGTAGGAATCGATTGAATATCCTTGGAAAGACTGTTGTACAACATATAATTTGCATTTTTTTGAGCTGAAGTTAGAGTATGCTAAGGAAGGTGGTAGCGATTTACTCGTCTGGTGTTATTGTTATTTAAAAAAGAGTTGAAATAATGACTGTTCTTATGTACAAATATGAGGCACCTAAAGATGTACAAGGCCGACAGCGTCAAAATTTCGAACCTCTTAAACATACCACGACAAGATTCTCTGTATTTCAAAGCAAAATGGCTCTTACAGCCATTTTTTGCACGACGAATAAGTCACGGGCTGATGAACTATTACTCCAGATCATTATGGCGTAACTGAGATGAGAATGGAAATTTGCAAAATACACCATTCTCAACGTTTTCAAATTGACCTGTTGAGAGAGAACTCTTAGACTAAAAACTGACGAGTACAGGCGTTGTTGTAGGTGGTCAGTATGCATAGCATAATTTAAATTATTATTTGAAATCACTCCTAGAAATTTTGTCGAGGATTTAACTTCAATTGGTATAGTGTCACATTTTACTGTTGTAGGAAACCTAGTTTTATCTTGGGTTGTACTGAAGATGACACACTCAGTTTTATCACTATTAATAGTAACATGATTGGATTGTAACCAGCCTGACACAAGCGCATAGGCCTCAGCAGCACCAAGCACAGTCATGTCAATAGTCTTCTCCCTTATTAATATGTTTGTATCATCTGCATACATATAAAGGCTGCATGAGCGATCAGACAACGGAATATATGCAGCATCTAGGTAGTCGGATAGGTCGTTGACATATAGAATGAAGAGTAATGGTCCCATTATCCTCCCCTGGGGGACACCGGTATCAATGAGTACATCCGAGGAATTGTGAGTTTCACCTCCCAAATTCAGACTGACTCTCTGTGTTCTATCCTGTAAATAGCTTTGAATGAGCCTGAGCTGGTTGTCCCTGATCCCATACATGGATAATTTCTGAAGTAGGCTTGCGTGGTGGACACAGTCGAAAGCTTCCGAAAGGTCGATAAATAGACAACGGAATTTCATTCCTCTCCAGTGCCAGAAGTACCGAGTTCATAACCTCATAAATAGCAGTCTTGATATTCTTAGCCTTAAAAAACCATGTTGAGTGGAAGAAAAAACATTAAATCTGTTACAAAAGCTCACAAGCCGGTTTACTAGAATTTTTTCAAAAATTTTGGAAAATGAAGTGAGCAAACTAATAGGTCGATAGTTGCTCAAATCTTCAGGATCTCCTTTCTTGAACAGTGGACGGACTATTGCGATTTTGAGAGATTTCGAAAACATTCCCTCCTTGAGCGATTCAAAAATAATCTCAGCTAAAGGTTTAGATATATAGGTAATTGTGTTCTTTATGACTAACATGGGGATGTCATCATAACCAGCTGCAACGCTGCTCTTAGAACCCCTAACAGTTTTAATAACTTCATTTTCAGTTATTTCAAACATAAAAAATGAAATTACGTTGTACTTTCTGCTCAGCCAATATCATCAGCTACTATATGCAAACCTATACTGCCTTGACATGCATGATGAGCAAAATGTCTGCTAAAGCCTTCTACAAGTACATTTGGGTGACACTGGATCTTGATTTCGTTGCGAGCTTTAGATTTGGTATATCTTCCATTCAATTCACATATGATATTCCATATTGTGCGACTTTTATTAATTGACTCTAAAATGTCTAAAATAATTTTTTTTAGATTTTTCAAAGTTTAATCGAAAATTTTTTTTGTTTTTTGTAAGACTCAAGATAGTTACTGTCCTGTCTGGATATAATGTACAAACAGTCTAACTTATATTTCAAATCATCCATAACTTGAGAACGCGGAACATCTATGAGCTTATGTTTTTTATTTCTAACCAGAATGACAGGAAAACATTAATCAAAGATAGATTTATAATTATCAAAAAATACATTCCAGATCGAGTCTACAACATCTGCAGTTACAGAATTCAAAATATCATCCCAATTTATATTAGAGATTGCATCGGTGAAGCTTTGCAAAGTAGAATCATTTATAAGGCGAATATATCTCTCATCCCTATCATTTATTTATTTATTTATTTATTTATTTATTTGAACAGGAACCTCAACAGGAAACCCAATAATAGAGGTTCACAAATTTTGAATTAAATTAAAATAACAAAATATATGTGGTTTCTTAACATCTAACAAAATTAATATTTACAAAGTTGACAAACTCTCTCTATCGCCAATGAGTGAAAGGGACCATTATTCATACATCACATCCTAACTCTCAACAATATGATGATTTCAAGTATCTTATCACCGATTTTTTTGAAACAATCCATGCTGACGTTGAAGACGTCTATGTTGCTTATATGCCAGTTATAAAAACGCATGATTCTAAGAAACACCGAATGATATCGGCCATTTGTCGCAGACTTTGTTATATAAAAGAGTACTCTTTGACGATCCGAATACTGGGGAATATTAAAGGTGATGAAATTTATCAACGGATAGTCAAAATAATTATTCAGAATCCGATACAGAAAGGTGCAATCGAAGAGAACTCTTCTTTGCTGCAGACTCAGTATATTATACTTCTTCAAATTTTCTTTGTATTGAATTGCAGGCTGATGGTTACCGGATCTATAACTAAGACTTTTGAAGAATTTTTTCTGCACCCTTTCGATTCTATCTATGTACTTGTGATAATGTGGTAACCAGATAGGGGTAGTATACTCCAAATTACTTCTTACAAGGGAGAAATATAGAGTGATCATCAAAGAGAGAAAATGTGTATATCTGAGCAGTGTGATCCGATATGTGCGACGGGACCACCTCGGAATTTCCATCTACCAAATTCGTTATTATATTGTCTATACATGTCGCACTTGAAGTTGTTACGCGAGTTGGTTCATTAATGGTAAATCTGGCATTGAAATCTTGCACAATAGATTGAAAAATTTTAGTTTCATTTGAAATCGAAAGTAAATTGATACTGAAGTCACCTACAATAAAATAAGAAATTTTTTTTTGGTGAGTTTTGCAAAAATAATGTTCAGTTTCTCAAAGAACATATTAATATTCGCAAGAGGAAAGGTATTAGGACAATATATATACAGGGTGGCCATTTGAAAACGAAACAGACAAGATTACAGACGAAATGAATTTTTTCGATAGAAAAGCTCGGACAGGCACTTGTAGTGTTTTTTTGTGAAAAATCGACATTTTGAGCTTCAAAACGACCATGACTGTGGCTTCCTCCCTCCAATCCACTGACATAGAAATCTTTAATCAAGATGTCGAACAAACAAAGCGTATTGCGAAGGAGCTCAATCTTGCTGAAACTCAATCTAAATTATCTTCGATATAATTTGCAGTATTTCCAATAACATGCGGTAACACTTGATCGATAGAAATCTCCAAAAAGTCCAAATACGTACATATCTCTAATCAGATTACCAGGTAAGAAAATCAAATCATTAATGATGCCACAGAAATATTCCAGTCCCAATTCGTGAAACGATCCGACTTAATTTTGAAGTGTTTTCTCAGTTGGCTTTAATAATGTTTTCATTTTGTTGATTATTCAATTCATATCTTTTTCAAAAAAATGAGAATCGATAATTTTTTATTTATTACGAACAGATCATTAAGTTGGCTTACTGGTTCTTTGACTTGTGAATTATTCTTAGTTTTGAATCGAGACTTGTATGTGTTCTAATTCATTGTTTGACATGGTTTATTCAATTGCAGAGCGGGTGGAAATAATTTCACTTTTTTTTGCAAACAATCAATGTGCGAATAGAACCACAGAATTCTTCAATCAACGACATTTAGATAAACATGTTAATAGGAAGTATGTTTTGGAATTAGAGTCAAAGTTTCAAGAAACCGGGTCCGTGGCTAATAATAATAATAATAATGTCTTTATTTTCACAATTTTAAATTATATAACAGGTAGTAAATAATAACTTAGTGGTTAGATGGTAAATGTTATTGTGAAAAATGGCGGAGTCCAGTTATGCTGATGCATACGCTGCTCTACTCAACCCGAAAAGAAGAGAGAAAAAAAAGGAAAGAAAAAAAAAAGATATTCGCTCTGACTTATCCCTCATTCACATTTTTTCTTACAGGCGTTCTGTGTTCACTATTAGAGACTCTCCCAAAAATGAAACAATGAAAGAAATGAAGCAGCTGAAGTAGCTGTTCTTGGACAGATTGCTCTGAATCCAATGACGAGTACGAGGCAGCTAGCACATGAATCTGGTTTTACACGAACTCGAATTGCAAATATTTTGAAGCATCATAAATTCCATCCTTACCAAATCCATCTTTCACACGCACTAAACGAAGATGATTTTGACCGTCGTGTTGAATTTTGTGATACAATGAGTGAACGAGTAACTGCTAATCCCAATTATCTGTACAATGTTTGTTTCTCCGATGAGTGTTCGTTCTTTCTAAACGGCACAGTAAATCGACACAATTGTCGTTATTGGGCCGATGCTAATCCGAGATTGTTCCACGAAGTTTATACTCAACAACCACAAAAACTCAATGTTTGGGCTGGAATATTTGGTGACAACATTGTCGGCCCGTTCTTTTTACCTGGTAATCTTACTGGAGATATGTATTTGGACTTATTGGAAAATCACATTGATCCAATTTTGACGGAAATTATTGAAAACAATGCTGGAAATTATGTGGAAGATCAGATTGTGTTTCAACAGGATGGAGCCCCTCCACACTACGCCTTACCAGTTCGAGAATATCTGGATCAAAGATTTCCAAATCGGTGGATTGGAAGAAGGGGTCCCACTGAATGGCCAGCCAGATCTCCAGATCTGTCACCACTTCATTTCTTTCTGGGTCCACTTGAAGAGTAAAATTTACTCTACACAGCCCGATTCCATAGAAGATTTAAGAAGACGTATAGTGAACGAATGTCGTCAAATCACTCCAGAAATGCTGCAAAATGTGCGCCATCGTTTCGAACAAAACTTATTTCATTGTATGGAAGCTAATGGTGAACAATTTGAATATTAAATTAATTGATGGGAGTTTTTGATAAATTATTTACTTTACTTTGAAAAGTCTTATTTCTTAGATTCAATACTTCAAATCGTTCTGATACCGTACAGTTGGAGTATTATTTCAGTGAATAAAACAGCTAGTCGAACTTCTGACCCTAGCATAGCATTAACACGTACGGTATGACTTCATTTGAACAGGGGTAGATGTTTTGCAATTTCAAATACAAGTACGGAAATTTTGGTGTTTCGAAAGCACGAAATGTCAATTATTCGCAAAAAATTAATTTAAGTGATAAAATTAACTAACGCATGAATATTTCGAGAACTAATGCATAAAATTAAAAAACAATTACTGTGCTGAAATCAGTATAAAAATACCTTTCAAATGAGGATGGATTGGGGATGAGGGTTGTAGTAGCAAGGGTTGAAGCGCTATGCGTCCGGAACCTACATCTTAAGTTGTCCCCTTCGAAGCAGAAATCAACCTGTCCGAGCATTTCTATCGAAAAAATTTAATTTGTCTGTAATCTCATCTGTTTCGTTTTCAAATGGCCGCCCTGTATATATATATATATATATATATATATATATATATATATATATATATATATATATTGTTATGGTTCCTTTTATTTATCTTTAAAATTTTTTAATTTAATTTGAATTTTAAGGAACCAAAATTATAAAAAAATTATAGAATTTTGAATTTTGAAATTTTACCTGGCCTAGACTCTATCTCAATTGAGGGTTCAAAAATTTTATTTCAATTAAAATTGAAAGATTTTGATTTGAATTTTAAAATATTATAATTTAAATTTTATCAAATACAATAAACTCTCATTAACTAATTAATATTAAATTTGATTTCAATATCAATCTATTCTAATAATAATAAAGAAAAACACTCTATTTCTATGGTTAAGATTTTTCAGTTCAATGTTCAGAGTTCATAATATAGGTTAATTTTTAGGTTATTGTTTATGAATCAACTCACTTTTCTCAGTTTCTAAGTTCACAATCTGCTTTAAAAGGAACACTCTTGGAAATTTATTCGTTGGGCCAATGTCTTTATTTCATTTCTTCTTTACTATAAGTCCATATCGGATGTTACCATTCTTCATGTATGTATTACCATTTCCATTCATATCAAAATCACTTTTTATTATATTTGCATATTATTTAACACTCATCAATTTCTGTATCTGTATATTCTCGTTTTTTGTTTTTCACTTCTCCTCAATTCCCAATTTTTTTTACTTCTCCCATTTCAATTCTTTTTCGTCTCCCTGGTTTCACTCCTCCAAAGTCCTTACTCTCTAGATTTCTTAACACTAATACATAATACAATAACATAGAATTTATTTACATTTTTCTTATCAAAATCTTTCAATTTTAGCCTCATCAAGAAACCAGCAATTTAATTCAATGAATTTAGAAATCGAATACTACAATCGAAGACTATAATTTTGAATTGAAATTATCTCTGGAATGTAAACAATAAATTTAAATGTTGAAACTTTTGAATTTTGATTTATGTACTTGCAATTATGTTGTGATATAGTTTCAACCAGGTAACGTACTATGTATCCTTTTGAAATGCTCAAAATTTAGATATAAATATAGAACCATAACAAAAATTCCATATCAAAATATATATATAATGAGGATAAATAATGAGGGATCGGTGAAGTACAGCTGTCTACGGTTCATTTTCGTTTCAGAGGGTTATGTCCGTTAAATCTTTTCTATATATATATATATGGATAAGATTTATTGGACATAACCCTCTGAAACTGAAATGAACCGTAGACAGCTGTTTCGGGCTTTCGGCCCTCATCAGTACGGTGAGAAGTTGGTATTCGAAAACGCATAACGGAGTCAACACAAGGGAGCCAGCCACACATTTGCGATTTCGCAGATATGAATATTCATATCTTTCTTATATTTATATTCCTGTACTCGGATGTCACGCAGGTGGCTAAAGTTGCCTCCGTGGTGACTTTGGATGTTGCCCTGGAATGCAGGGTCTTCCAACCGAAATCGCAAATGTGCGGCTGGCTCCCTTGTGTTGACTCCGTTATGCGTTTTCGAATACCAAGTTCTCACCGTACTGATGAGGGCCGAAAGCCCGAAACAGCTCTCTACGGTTCATTTCAGTTTCAGAGGGTTATGTCCAATAAATCTTATCCATGTATTTTACCGATCCCTCAATATTCATATCTTTCTTATATATATATATATATATATATATATATACAAACGAGAACATATTTGTTTGTAGCAAGGCTCACTTCAACACCCGAGCATTCGATTACATGTGAGACACTGATTGACTCGAGATCAGATCGCACCCGACAATTAATGTCATATCTCACAAATATTGCACTTCCTCCGTGACCCCCATACGACAGTATTTAGACACTAAATTGTAACCGCGCAAATGATATGCATCGAGTTCCGACGAACGTTTCCAAAGTTCTGTTACTGCTACGAATTCCGAACTATGATTGTTTACGAACACTTACAAACTATTCAAGCAATTTTCTATCGACCGTAATTTCTGATGGAGTATTTTACATTGCTTTAGTCTGGTGACTGTTTTCTCTGGAGTCGGAACAAAAAATTATTGATCCTGGTTCCTTCTGGCCAAATGTCAGGATTTTTAACAGCCTTAAAATCGGCGTCAGGTACAGATATTTTAAAAGATGAATAATCATCGGGTCTATTGCACTTCAACTTGTCGCATTTTATATTTGAAAAACCATTGGAATTCAAAGGCTGAATGACGTCCTTAGTTTCAAGAGTAGGATGTAAATTACTAATATATGCAGGTAACCAAATTTTGGGGAGATTGAAATGTTGTTGCCTTTGCCGCTTCCCATTACACCACTGAGCCTTTTTATTTTCCTTTTATTCACAACTAAACTGAAATTGTCATGATCGGAGTTAATTTCATGTCCTCCTTTGCTCGATTCGGAATTAATATCTTTCGCAACGGAGAAGTGTCTTTTAGGGTTTTAAGTTTTTACCCTATTGTTACGCTTACCGTGTATATCTCTACTATTAGATTCTGTATTGTTGGAGGATGTAGTTTGTTGTAATGAACGGTTAGCCATATTATTTTTCGAATTTATGTTACTGGTAGAAACATTTTCTTTAGATAGCGGGTCAGAATGGTCGGTTGGAATGTAACCTGGTTAATATTTACAGTTTCGACATTGTCGCTAGTTATTTGAATTTTATTATGCCCAGATAGTATGGCAATCAGCCTCTGATTTCCTAACTTAACATTCATCATTTCCTTTTTGAGGTTATGAATTTAAGTCCTGAGGCTTTCAAAAATAGGAAGAACAAAATTGTTCATAAATTGTTTAACAGCATCGTTAATAATACTTGGCGCATTATTAATTGATATTGCATCTGGAAAAATTATTTTATTTAGAGGTAAGGACATCACAACATTCATGACAAATCCAATCGTTGAAATTTCCGGATGTTTTCAGCTGTTCATAATTATCCACAGTTAGGTATATTCTCACATTTTATATGAAAAATGTGAGAGCTATTCTTGCTACATGATATATAATCATCATAACGACTGACAGATTTTAAACACCTCTTACACGTAACCACCATTTTGAATTCTTCAATATATATATATATATATATATATATATATTTACATCTCCGAACATTATGGCGTCAAACCATATACCAACCATTGTGGCGTCACATAGAACGGGAAGATCTATGTCAGTTCTGATTCGTGTATATTCAACAGAAACGGCAAATTAAGCACCCTCTGTACGATGAATACCGTACGATGAGAAAATAAATATACAAATTTTTGATGTCTAGCGTATATTATGGCTTCATTATAAGTTCCTACCATTGTGGCTTCAAATATACAATTTTTGTATAAGAAGATAATATTACGGACTCACATAATAGGCGTTCGATTCCCTTACAGCGTTGCCAGATAAGTATACTATTCCCGACTGTTAAGGCAATGATTTCACAGTTCTCGAGTTCTCAGTTTGAATTGGATATCCACGTTAAGTCCTGTATCATGCTGTTAGAAGCGCGATCCTATGCAGTATTGAAATCGTTCAAAGAAATTCTTCCGGAGGCTCCTAAATGATGTTATTTGCACGAAAGAGCACAAATAAAATAAAATATTTAATTTCAATTTTTTTTCTGCAGGTATCCAACTTATTCGGCTTTCCTTGTTTTGAACAAAATTGTACTCATTCGAGAAGACCTCAACTTATTCTCAGGATACTGAAATGCATGGTTCTCAACATACTAGGTGTTTGAATTGAATATCTTGAAACATTTTATTTGTCTAGAAATTCTGGAAAATCTTTTTGTTTGTTTTTTTAGAAATTTCACAACTTACTCAGACTAAAAGCAAATTAAGCGCTTATTTGACTTGAAACTTTGAGCGGCGTTTGCCATCAGTCACCGCAACCAACTTTTTTAATCGAAAATTTCATGCCATTTGTTTTTTTTTAATTTTTATATTTCATTCAGGTGAAGTGGAGAAATTATTTCTAATTAGCTCACCCAACATTCCTAATCGAAATTTTTAGGCCATTTAATATTTTCATTTTTTTAAATGAGTTTCAATCATTTGATTTTACCCCGACTTCGCCATTTTATTGTGTACCAATTCGTCAGTCACGAAATCTCTATTGATGAAGTGAACTAAAAAACACCTTGTCCATTGCGAAGTAATTTTTCATAATTCATTTCTGTGGAGTCCATCGAATTTCCTGCTGATATTAATGCCTTTCAAGTTTCATCAATCAACAGGAAATAAAACTTGAATGAGCATTGTGGACTTATGATGATGATCTTCTTAAAACTAACAATACATTTTTTCTATAGATGAGAATAATGATGATGAAAATGAGAAGGATGAATTAGCGGAAAGTATGTCCATAAATATTAATATATATTTCGATTCATTTGGAAATAAATCAATTGACCTTTGAAATTCGCAAATGTGAAAAAAAATTTGAACGTATTTTTCTTCCTATTCACAAGAAGCTCGTAATTTTTGGAGAGAGATAAAACACACAAATTTCTTTTTAAAATCCTTTATACCGTTTGTCATAAAACAAAAAAAGAGGAGGATATGATTTTTTTTTATTTCGAGACAAATGTTCACAGATATCACTTAGACGTTAATGATGAAGTAGTCTGGACAAAACGAAATTTTCTGAAACCTATGACCAACTGATCATTCCGAATTCGTAGCGGAAGTTAATCACTTCCAAATTAACTATAGGGTATCCAAATTTAAGTTAAACGGTGTTTCTATTCTGAACAGGTCGTGTTGAAAAATATTCGAATTTTTCACAATTTCTTCAAATTTATTAATTGTGTATTTCGTTGAAGAACTCGATGAAAAGATGTCAAGAAATACAATTAACTTCATATATAGTTGGGTCCTGAAATGCATCGCATAGGCGCTAGTTAGTCATAGTCCTTTTCTTTGATTCCGATTTAAAACTGGATGATCTAATCAAAAATTCCAAGTTTTTTTTCATTCAAATCTCCCTTATTATCACTAAACGATTTATTTCATTCGAAAACATACATGTACTGAACGTTCAATAAGTTCGTACAATTATATCGAGTATTTGTGAAGTTTGGAAAGTTATGGTCCATCTTAGGCCTGAGTTGGTAAGAAGTTTCATATTGTCATCTACAGTCACTCCCTGAAATATATGAACAGTAACCGTATATGCTCACTCAAAAGCTGTGTAAAGAAAGACAATTTCTTCATATACTAGAAAAAAAATTATAACTAAAACTTGCTCATTGCTTCTTTAGTGTATTCTCCTAACGTTCAAATACAAAATCTGAGGTCCACATTATGAACATTCAATCAAATAATTATAGATGAAGAACCATTACTCTCATTCCGAATTTTTTCTATATACTTACTGATTTTGCGATTACTGTTAAAGATATGATAGCGACAAGAGAGTGAGCTCTAATACATACAGGCGATCCAGATGTCCAATTCATAATGAAATTCACTCATGTTGTTTGAGAAATATTGACATTTTAGAAAAAACTGAAAAATCTACACTTAGTAACGAACATATCTCCTGATGCTAATAGTCTTCAGTTAACTTGTTTGTGTGTAATGTTATACTGAATAACGATTCTTTTATAATATGGCCTGTAATTTGAAACGATGTTCTCAGCTCGAATAAAATTCACGGCATATATATTTGAAAATACCACTAGCTCACCTACACATTCAAAAAAAGCACAATGCAAGTTTGACAAGGAACTTGAAATAATTTGGTCGGAATTTGACGGTACCGCTTTCGAGGAAACCAAGGCTTTAGTTATTCGAAAATTAGTCTGATGTGCCCAGGAACTTAATTGAGGTTTATTCTAATTTAATTAAAATTGGGAAAGTCATTTCACGATGTGGAAGCAAGACAGACGTGTAGCTAGTAAATCAGACGCACTTACAGCTAATACAAATGTTGCTATTTGTGAGACCGTCAAACTAGTGTAGCTCTTATCGAAAAATGCTACAAAAACATCAGAAAAATTCTCCATTCTTAGAAAATTTTTTTCGAACAAATGAGCCTACATTCATGAAAGACGATAAACTGAGCATGCTCAATTTGCACGAGTGACCATTAGAGAGTATCTCGCAGTGATTGATCAGATAATTGAAAGCAACTGAATTTGTCAACAATGGAATATTCACCAATTTGATATCACGATCTCATCTGATCATGTGTTACATTACATGATACAGGATGTCGCGGGAAGAATGCGACTAACGGTTACCATGAATTAATGTCATCATGCTGGACTCGTATCAAGAGGTTTGAATTGCCTGCATTCGGGTGGTGTTCAAGTTATGAGTGAAATTTCACGGTTTAATATCTCTTGAACTGATAGAACAAATGATTTCAAGTTTTGAAGTTTTGTCACCCTTCACTATCGCCTTCCTTCAATATTTCTGGAACCGAATAAATCACATCCAGACTTGGAAAATTTCAACCTTTTCTTATTTTCGCCTATTTTCGTGAATATGACCACCACCTTGTTCGTTGACACTATGTTTCGTTTCCGTGCCACAAAGAAATAATCACTTTCTTATGAAAATTCAAAATTTTTGCTTGGCACCGTCATACAGGGTGTTCAATACACATTCTCTTCTAGAAATTTGGAAGTTATTGATGAAATTTTCTCAAATTTTATAGTTTTGCCGTTCTTTACGACTGCCCCCCTTGAATTTTTTCCAAATTCGAAAAACAAAAACGGACTGAATCTGACTTATTCGGTTGTATAAATATTGAAAAAAGGCGATAGTAAGTGTGATAAACTTCGAAATTTGAAATCATTCGATCGAGTAGTTCAAAAGTTATCGAACTTGGAAATTTCAATGATCACCCTGTATACCCCAAACGAAGGCAGGCAGGCGATTAAAACCACTTGATATGAGTCCAGCCTGATGACATAAATTCATGGTATCCCCGTATAACACTTCATCAGTTAATAACGTGATATCGAATCGGTGAATATTCCATTATTGACAAATTCAGCTGCTTTCAATTTGCATAATTTTTTGAGATCCTATTTGATAGCATTATGATATGTCTCGTTCTCTCACCGTGAAATGATTCTCACTCAAAACAGAATCAACCTTGAAGAAGGTGGTTTTTTTTTCGCAGAAAATTTAATTTTCCACTATTTGAGGAATAATAATCTAGCAAGAGTCATACCGTTTCGGAATCCTCATTCAATGCGCCAATTACTGAATTCACTTCCCAAAGTTGCAAAGTACTTTTTTTCAGTGAGAATACTAGAATCTAGGCGAAGCGTGGTAGTGTCATTTTCTTTCATGGTGGATTGGCTGGCTCTAAATTTTGGGCTATGGTATAAAGCATCATTAATCAGTATTGAAGAACACGAAAAAAAAATAGAGAAGTAAAGACCTTCATCAGGAGTGAGAAGACCGTCACAGAGTGAAGATTTTCCTGATTTTTTTTGAATGATCGAAACAACAATTTCCGAAAGCCATTATATTTTGGTCAATCACCCGATTGCAATGCACCGAGGTTGCATTTCGAACACTTAGTATATCTATAAACTTTTTTGAAGCAATACAATTACCATAATCACTATTTCTATAATCGAAACGGTTATAAGTTCAAAAGATCAATTTGTATTCAAAATATGCATTCGACTAATAAAAAATATTGTAAATTTTTACAACCGATTAGAGTATCACCATCCATATTTGACGTTCACGTTAATACGAGATTTGAAACGCCACTAGATGAGTTACGCTGAAGCGCAATAAAAATTCTGCCTCCGCAAGACATATTAGCGAGTCATCAGCAGAATGAGAATTCTCTATTAGCTGCATAAAAACGCTAGGGTGGTGTTGCCACATCTCTGAGTCCGTAAAGTACAAGGTCTAGTTCACAATATACACGAAATGTATACTACAGTCACGGCACCGGTGGTAAAGTCTCAAACTAAAATATACAATATTCACCATTCTCCTACCATTAGAGCGTCACAAGAATTAATTTTCATTTCGTAATAATGATGGCATCTTTGCAACTGAGTCAGATTTTTGTGTTCAACGTTCTTCCGTATTACTCAGGGCTCCGACTGACATAAACCAGAGTCGAATCGGTAGCCTCAATGAGCGGCAAATGTGAATTACATTATGGCTTCACATATACTGAAGCCGTAATTCGACTGAAGCCATAATGAATGGTGGTTGCATGTTAAATGAAGCCATAATGATAGGAGGATATATATATTTATATATATATATATATATATACACATATATATATATGTAATAATAATAATAATAATAATAATAATTTTTATTTTCATAATCAAACAATATTGAAAAGAAAATACGTCAAGGTACACAAAGCAACTGAACTAAAGTAAAACGCTCAGATTTGAAAATTATATGTTAAGTACTCTCTGATATCGTACGGTTCTAAGTCTATTAATAATCCCTTAATTTTTGTTTTGAACTTATTACCTTCGAGAATTTGATAATTCTTCGGAAGTTTATTAAATAGTTTAAGGCACATGTATTCCACATTTTTCTGTGTCAAGGTGAGTGAACACCTGGGAAATAGAAACGGGTGGATGCGCCTTGTTCTATTGGAACTCTCAAATTCCCGGAATAGATCATAGTTGCCTCTTATAAAAAGCAGGCACCTGAAAATATATGTCCCAGCAGTCGTAAGCATACCCTGGCTTTTAAAATGTCCACGACAAGATGTTCTAGCTGTCAGACCAAGTATAGCTCTGAGAGCCTTTTTTTGGACCAGAAAAATTCTCCAAACATCCGAACCATTACCCCACGCCAATATGCCATAGGACATGAGGGAATGAAAATTTGAAAAATATACTGTCCTCAGCAACTCAGGGTCCGACTGCAGCGCCAAGATCCGGAGTGTGTAGAGAACCGAGTTTAATCTCCGCTGCAATGAGTCTATATGTTCAGACCAACTTAGTTGATGATCAATAATCACACCAAGGAAATTAGTGCTGCTTGAAACATTGACAATTTGTCCAGAAAGAATAATATTCTCAGGTATATGAATTCTTGAATGAGAAGTACCGAAAACAACACACTCCGTTTTATTTGAGTTGATAGTTATCCTATTCGAATTACACCAGATCGAAATATCATGAAATCCCTTTTCTGCCATCTCAATTACCTCAGAAATACCAGACTTCGCCACCAGAAGGTTAGTATCGTCAACGAATATGACGACTTCCCCCTCGGACCGTCTTTCACAATTCGATGAATGATTTTCCGGAATTATATTATCTATATTTTCATGTCTGCCCGCAACAGATGAAATACTCTGAACAGACAGAGATTGCTCTTCCACCAAAATATTTTCTGGTAGGTCGTTGATATAGATCAAAAATAGAAATGGACCGAAAATACCGCCCTGAGGCACTCCCACCGACACTTCCGCATCCAACGAGACGTACTCTACACCCTGGATCACTAGAGAAACCCTTTGTCGACGATCCCGCAAATAGCTCCTCATAAAATCCAACTGTTTATCTCTTATTCCATAAAAGAACAATTTTCTAACTAAATCTTCATGCACGACGCAATCAAATGCCTTGGAGAAACTTATGAAGAGACCGGTAGGAACATCACCATCCTCCAAGGCACGAAGGACAGATCGAATCAGCTGATAGATTGCAGTCTCGGTACTCCTAGATCTTAGGTACCCGTGCTGATACATTGAAAATATACTATGTTTGTTGAAAAAACTTAGGAGCCTATTTACAATAACCTTTTCGAAAACCTTAGAGAAAGATGTCAACAAACTTATGGGACGATAATTACCGAGCTCATCGAAACTTCCCTTTTTGAAAAGAGGTTTAACAACAGCAATTTTCAAAGACTTAGGAAAAATGCCTTCTCTGAAAGATGTGTAAATAATATAGGCCAATGGTTGAGCAATTAACTCGATGGACTTTTTTATAACCGTCATTGGTATACCATCATATCCGAAGGAAGTCTTATTTTTCATTTTATTCACTGTGCGGATAACTTCCTCAGCTGTAATTTCAAAAAGGAAAAAAGTTCTCGAGTTACGACGGATAGGTCGAACATTAGATGTTAATGAGTAAACAGGATTATTTATTGTTGTTGATGAGGAAATATTAATAAAATGTTTATTGAAAGCGTTGGATAATTCATACGGATTATCTGTTTTGATTAAACTACTTACACCTTCACCTCCTCGGCCAGTTAACTCGTTTATTATTCGCCAAACGGTTTTACTCTTGTTACCAGAGTTATTTACACGTTTTTTAATATGATCTTTTTTATTTTTTGATAGTATACCGTCATAAATCTTTTTAGTCTGCTTGTATTGATTATTAAATTCAGGTCGGAAAAGGGAAACAGTGTAGAGGTAATCTAATCTGTCTTTGATTTCAATTACTTCAGGGGATCTGTCAAAATATTTCCTGGGAGAATCAACAACCCTAACCTCTTTCAAAGGAAAAGCCAAATCAAAAATGTTCCTAAACCTGTTGAAGAAGTTATCCCAGAGGCAGTCTACATCGCATTGATTCTCCTCCAGGGTGAGACCACTCCAATCATCGGCAGACAACAGTTCCAGGAACATCCGCATTGTTTCATCGTTAATCAGCCGAATGTGTTTTTTCGTAGATTTCGGTGCGGATTGAGAGATATCGAATGAAAACTTTTGAGAGGTGTGGTCAGACAGATGAGAAGGAACCACCTCAGTTTCATAATCTCTTAAATTTGTTATTATATTATCGATGCAAGTAGAAGAGTTAGAAGTTTCTCGAGTAGGTTCGTGCACCGTTATACAAGCACCATAACCCTCGAGAAGTGAAATGAAAGTTTGTGACTCCCAACTACATGAAAGTAAATTTATGTTGAAATCCCCTGCGATTATAAATTGAATTTTTTCAGATGTAAGCCTTTGAAGTATCAAATCCACTTTCTCAAAGAAAAGACCAATATCACATCTAGGACCCAGACGGCACCCTATATTCCCGGAATATTCCTCCAATCTGCCATTAAGCCAAAAGATATTGCAATATGCGAGGCATATGCCAGATATATATCAAATATATCTGCTCTCAAAAGAATATTCCAAATATATGCCATCCCAGATATGTCTGGTATATGCTATGGGAATATCTATATGATATGCGTTTAGAATATTATTCAATAGTATTTATTGGTATATATACATGAATCTTCATGGAATATTATAAACGTTACAAAACCATTTTTGAACGATAATTTTTTAAAGTGTAGGTACTACCACTACCTCGGTTTTGCTTTTGTTCCGAACTCATCAATAATTGATGAGTTTGTTATTTTCCAGTAAACTGTTAAAGAACTACAAACTTTCTATATAGATTATATTTTCGAGGAATCGCAGTTATCATCAAGTTAATTATAGTTGGATTATAACATTATAAAATAACACTTTCATTCGCTTAATAATTTGATCTTATTTATTAAACTGAGTAAACAATGGAATCAATGATTTGTAATTTATTTATATGATTGATACAATGAAATGAAAGAGCAGGCAACAAATTAAACGTTTTTATTTGTGAAAAATGGACATGCTATACTATATCGTATGTCGACTGAGAGTCGAGTGACTTTTTAAATAATTGAAATGTTCGATGAAACAGAAAAAGAGGTCCATTATGATTTTGATCTTATAGGAAAGAGATCAAATATATATTTTCAATAAATGGAAAAACAATATATGATATTCGAGCAAATATATGAAAAGGTCGTAGACAAGTTGTCAAAAATCATATATGATAATCAAATATTAGTCAGCAGAGGTGAGAGTAGCTTATTCCACTGGACGATCGAATCACTTTTGCTCATATTTTTGTTTCCATGAAGCTGCCATGTGGTGACAGAGATGTCTGGAACTTAGAATCTTTCTAGTTCAACTTAATACTTCTTGCTTTTCATTGAACCAAATACATTGCATTTCAAACATTTCAGAGCCATTGTAGGTTGAGGAAGTTATGTGGCCACTTCGAACCATATTTTCGCCCTTTCTAGATATTTCCTTGAATTTCATCAAAATATCTGACAGAAATACCAATGACATTATTTCTTTACAGGAATAAAAATACTCCTTTATAAATAAAAAATTAACTATTTTCTGGCCTCTCCCATTCTTAACTCCTGCAATTTCGTTCCCTGAATTTACCGATAAGAATATCAAATTTCGATTTGACTTTTTCTTATGGATGTAAACATTGCTTGCATTCACCGAACGTAACAGTTGTGGAACTGTTGTGGAATCGTCCGATGGCATATAGGGGAAAGCAGGTAGGATTCGTACACTTTTTACTTAGAAGCTTGTAAACGAAACACTAAAAACTATGTCGAGACAATTTTAGCATGGATGAATTGCCAATATATCTCGCTTCAATTAAAATATACTTCAATGTTGATGTGAAGTCAAATGACCGAACAACGAGGGTTTTACCAAAATATGGGAAACGTACGAACCCACCCCACGCACGTGGAGGCTTCGTACATAGTGCGGGGTAGCTTCGTACATAATAGGGAGCATCCGTTCACAGTGAGAAATAAATGTCATTTCATAGAAAAAAGTATATATTGAGATAAATCAGATCAGACTTGAATAATAAATAGTTCATCTCTGTCACACTAGAATGTATACTGATATTTCGAGAGTCTTCCAGGTTTATTGGCTGTAATATATTAGGGAATTATTTCACGGAACGTTTTTCCTACATCTGCGGTAGGCATTTTCAGAGAATTCTTGGTCTGAGATTGTAATTCCAATGTTGAATTTCTGACAGTGATGAAAGGTTCAATCTGGAGGTGTTATTTATACCGCGGTTCATTGGAGATTATGTGTGCCATGTGTATTGGACCATCGCTCTCACCTCGTATCGGCTTGATTTTGGTTCTGTCTAAGACCAGCAACCAAGTACTGTGTACAGAGGGAGTTGCCTCGTTTCTGCTCATGTTGTCCTCAAGTTTATAACTCTCAATGGCTTTCCCGCTCATCGTAGGATAGTAACTTTTGAAATTCGAAATAATGTCTGCCCTTGAGCAAACTAAATTATATTCATCTGTTAGAGGATGTTCCGGTAGTGTAGATTTTTCTATGTGATTTAGTCAACAACATGGTTCATGCTTCTTGTTTTGATATATCGTCTTGTTGTAGCAATGTAGATTTTGCCGCAGTCACAAGGTACGCTATTAATAACGGCATGTGATGTATGGTGAGATAGCTTTTCCATTGAAGGGGTTGGAATGTGTTATAATCACGTGTGGAAATTCTTCGTCTTATTGCCCTCTGCATTTCTTTGGAATTTTATATCCATTGGCGATGAGTGCGACTTCCAAGAGTTGCCGGTTTGACGCCGTATTTATTTGTAGATTCTATAATTGATCTAATTCTACCATTCTAATCCCGTTTTTAATATATATTCGAAGCATGATTCTGTAATCAGATATATTTATGTACAATTCTGACAATTCGTGGTGCATTAGTACGTAGGAATCTACCCCACTAATGACTGTACGAACGTATCCCAACCCAAACAATCGAAGAAAATCAAAAACATTAAAAAAACTGTTACGGTTATCCGGAAATGAGTAGTTATTATGTTATTTGGGACATTCGTTCATGAACAAGAATATATAAGAAATAAAATCAAAGCATAATTTATAAGAGTAAAACGCGTTCAAAGTAGCTATTAAAAATTACTTACGCGGAGCGAATACACGTTTCCGCGTCTACCAAAGCTAATGAAGACGGTATTGCTGCACTACTCCGCAGTTAGCCCTTGCTTGGAAGGGGGAGTCACGTACATAAAAATTTAGGAGCACCAATGGAATGGAAGTTTGAAAAATGACCACTGTACGAATGCTCCCTCTGTACGAATCCTACCTGCTTTCCCCTACGCAACAAACTCAACACGTTCCGGGGAAGCGGGCATTTTGGGAGCGCTTTCTGTTTATGCTAGGTAGCGGTAGCGGAGCGGTGGCAACATTCTTCGTTCGGTGAATGCAGGCATTACGTCACGACGTTTTCAGTCAAAATATTCATATTTTTGTTTTGTGGTCTTGGATTAAGGTTATTTGTGTTCTGTGGTTAGTGGTTACTAGCAGTTTGGCGTTCCAAAATGGTGGTCACGTTGAGATCAAAGATGTTATTGTTTGAGTATTATGTGCAGCCAAGCACATGATAAAAGATCAGACAGACAGACAAGAGCATGAATATCAAATCGGCATTGGTAGGTACTCTTATATTTGGAATGCTTGAAAAAGGTTTGTCAGTTCTTCATTTTTGGTTATGTATATTTACGTTTTTTTCAGGTCAAAGAAATGAGGACTTAACAGTGAGGAAGTGATAGAAAGGATATTTCCTATATTTTTGTTGGGTTGGGAGAAGGCAAAAACAAACTTTTCATCCCTAATAAAATTGTGCAATGTTCTCAAAGGTATAGTATAAATAATTTCAGTGATCATGAAATCCATAATTAAGTTTTATTAATATTTTCAGAGGTTCTTAAGCAGAATGAAAATACTAAATTTGTTACCAAAATTTTGCTTTCAATCCAAACGTAACAACTACAAGAGCATGAGTGGATTATCATTTCAGGTGTAAGTCTCAGCCGAGCTGAACAGGTCGAAAATGTTAGTGGAATTGTTACAGATTCAGACGCAAAACAGGTTTTCTGAGATACTCATCAAAAAGAGGGATCGCAGGCATATATCATCATCTTCAAGAAGGAAGGTTGCCTCGATATAAAATTCCAACACTGCCTATTAAAATTCAAAGTAAGTTTATAAATATCAAACAATTCTAGAACAGACTTCCACTATTACTAGAGCAGTAGACGGCCTCTTATCTTGAAAATCTTAGAATCACTGTTTTTTTTCAGGGCCAAATCTGCTAGTTGAGAGAAAGCCAGATCAAAAAAACTTGCTCTGAAATGAGTGAAAGAAAAAGGCGAGGAAGACCAAAATCTACCTGAGAGACCGAGAGAATGGGTGTGGACAGAAGGGGATGGAGACTGGGAACCGGAAATCCGTAGGATCTATGATATATCTATATCAGCACCCCAGAGGTAAAGTGTGCTAAGTCACAATATCAAAATTAGATAAAAGAGAGATTATTCAGTTCGATCATTGTTTCAAAGAATGTGTTCTGCCATTATTTGGCGACTTCATATACCTAGGGAGTCAAAAATGTGTTCCACTAGCTAGAATTTACTAATGTGAATCCAATATTGTAGATAGTTCGTGTCTGAAAAAATGTGACTTAACACACTTTACCTCTGAGGTGCTGATATAGATATAACGTCGGTTTCACAAAACTTTGTTTGTACGATTAAATTACTCAAAACGAGTGATTCGATTGGTTCGATTTACGTGAGGTTTTTAATTACACAATTAAAGTTTTGTGCTAGTTCACAAACCAAATAATTGAAGTTCAGAGTTCAAGATTTATACCATTTAAAATAATACCTCATTGTGTTTTCCCTATTTTTTAGTTTAATTCATCAAATGTTAATTTTTACTTATTCTTAGTTCATATGCCTTGTATTGTTTTGTAAAATACCTAGTTGATTTATATTTATATTTTTACTTTATGTTCATTTTTATAATTTAATGTGATAATTTTGTTAATTATTGTTATTGTACAGAATATTCTTAAAACTAATAAATTTTTTTGAAACAATCGAATCAATGCATTATTATTTAGTACCGCTACAAAAATTTACATATATTTAAATATATACAAAGATATTACCAGCATATGGCATGGACAAATCAGGAGATAAAAAGATATTGCCAGCATATATGTAAGGGAGATATTCATAGATGAATCTGTATGGCATATGCCATGGAAATATTTTTGAAGATCATGGGATATTCCTGGCAGATGTTTCATGGTGACCTTGGATATTCCTGATATCTGCCAGGCTTATGCCGTGGGAGATTTGGAATATGTTTGGAATATCTCAATATGCCAGCGGTATATTCATTGAATATGCATGGAATATTTCTGTGCCGTCTGGGGATGAGTATTCGTGCGGTATATTGACATAATCAAGTACTTTTTAGAAGAAATGTAAGCTTCAATAGCAGAGCACTCCACAACATATGGAATACTGAATTCTACCAAATCTGAACGTTCTTTACAACGTATATAAGTATATTCTTTCTACGGTAAGTTTGAATGGAATAAGTCGTGTTGGGTGGGAGTTTTTCGGATTTTCTTATCTATTATCTCTAGATCCGGTTTTAATCATTATAGAACACCCGCCGTCTAAGTAAGTTATGGTAAAGCCCATATATTGATCACAGTCATTATATTTTTGGCTGACAGCTCCGTTTTGAGTATTCTCCGGACTCTTCTGATGAGTTCATTATTTGCTTCTCGTTTCTTATCCCTTTGTCGTATTTTATAGGTTTGTTGGTTGCCTAGGTATTCATGGGTGTTTTCAATCTGCAAACTTTGTATTTCTTGTCCATCTCCCAGACGAATATCCTGCTCCTTTACCAGTTTTTTCTCTCTTGACCTCGACGGCCGCACACTTCTCGAGCCCCAATATCATCCCAATCAACGATTATAGAGTATAAAGATAGGAAACGAAGATACCTACATTCCTTTACCTTTACTTATCTTTACCGTTCACCTATCTTTATCGTTTATCTTTTGCTTCAAGTGAGAACCATTATCGTATCTCTACCTACATACCTTTACCTTTACCTTTTCCCTTCCCTACATGCCCTTGCCTTAATTATTCTTGTCGTTTATATACCTTTATCGTTTATCTTTTGGTCCAAGTGAGGATCATTGTCATATCTTTACCTATATACCTTTTCCTTAACTTACCTTTACCGCTTACCTATCTTTATCTTTTGGTTCAAGTGATGATAATTATTGTATCCTTATCTGTCTCTTCACTTGCACCATCTTCATCTTATCTTATATCTGTGGCTGTGGAATGAGCACAGTTTCACAAGTATCGATCTACCTATATCTTTCCCTATCTCGATTATTTTCATTATCATATTTAGATATTTATTATTACTTTTATCTTTCAAATTTTGCATTTCAAGACTCTTCTCTTTATCTTTATCTTATTTGTCACCACCTCTGTATCTATATCTTTCGTTTACCTTTGAGGAGGGACAAATTTAACTGAGTCTGAATGCCTATCGATCTGCTGGGGTTCACCACTGTTATGCACATCTTAAATAAATTTGAGCGTAACTTTTGATGTACCTTGGAATATTTGATTTTTGAATTAATGGATCTTAAGATTCCATTTTGATTCATATTGCAAGTAACTCTTGCTGGCGCCCATTATCTTTCCTTCTTCCTTTTCCTTTCCCCTTTCGATCAATCTGTAGACGAACAAGGTGGTACACCTTTCTTTGCTACCTAACTACTTAGTGCCACTTTATCTCTTCTCTTCGTGTTTTGGGCTGGTAGAATATGTGAAGGATATTTCTTTCGAGTGTGTCTTTCCACAGATTCTCAGGCGGCGTTGTGTTGCTTCATCTCTTTTCTTTGTCTGTTAACATCTATCTTTGAAAAGTAAACCATGCTTGGTTCGGAGGGTCACTTGTCACTCGTCACCTGTCATCTGTGACGATACGATAGATCTATAATATCTAGACCAGGGAAGAATATAGTACTGATTTTGACTTCGAACGGATTTAGACTTCTTTTCGATTTTTGACTTATATGAGCTTGTAATAAGTTTCTCTAACATTTACCGATTTTGATAAATTTGTCGATTTTAACTTATCTTTATATCGTTTATCTTACTAGCGTGCGATGACACGTCTTATTTCAATAATTTACCTATTATGACTTATCTTTGTATCGTTTATCTTACTAGCGTGCGACGACACGTCTAATCTTAACAATTTACCTATTATGACTTATCTTTATATCGTTTATCTTACTAGCGTGCGATGGCACGTCTTATCTTCACAAAATTTTGACTTCTTTTCTACCGATTTTGATTTCCTTTTTCTCGATTTTGACTTTTTCTATATTACAGGTACCTCTGCACTTCTGGCGGAGGCGCTTGTGTGGTGACGGATTTCCTGAGTCGTGGTTGGGACTGGACAGTGCCCAACATCCTCTCTAGCCCTCCAATCGTGATCATGATCCGTGGGATCCTGAGCTTCATCAGGTTGCGGAAGGCAGACTTGTATTGGTCCTGAATTTCCGATTTAGACATCGTTCTGTGCAAAAAGCACAGGGTAATGGAGTCCTTTTTGAAAGTTTTGGACCATAACTAAAAACCTTCCATGCCTAACCCTGGTTAACTTTCGTATTCCTACCAGGAATTTTCTTCTGTGTGTGGAAATAACTTCTCCGACTCATACGTTTATATGCAAATGTCTAGCTTGACATTTTCTGGGACCTCTGTAGGACGATGGCTTCCCACACGGTGGAGCACCCTCGTCCCTCTCTCGCTTTTTAGAGAGATGCCTTCAGCAACCAAGATCTGCTTTAACCTTTTTCGCTTTAACTTTCGTTTTTTAGAGAGTGAGCCCGGTCGTCCACTGGAAGCGTTTTCGAGCGTTTTATGGCTCTCGCGAAACCGGCGTAAACGTTAGGCAAGTTGCTACGAATCCCAAGCAATGTATTCCAATGCAGCTGCGTCCACTACAGGCGACTTCGAGCGGGCGTATACGAGCGGCTATGAGCTTCGCTGCTCGATCCGCCTGAAATGGGATCTGTAGCGCGTGTACGCTCGAAGCGCTTACTCTATTTACGAAGTAAAATCCTTACCGCGTAGAGAAATTCGTATGAAATTCGTTGGATATGGATCCCCCTCAAGAATATCTTTAATGAAATTAATTTCATCATTTCTTTTTTAAGTTGTAGATGAATTAAATGATCCCTATCATAAAGTGTTTTCATAAAAGCTGTTTTAACACTCACTTGATATCGATTTGTGTGTGTTATTTTTCTGAACACACTTGTCTATCATATATGATGAATTAAATTCAAGGAAATCTTGATATCGACTTTTGTGTGATGAAAAGTCTATGATGCAATGCCTAAAGACTTGATGACGTTATGTCGATGATTTTTTCGTGATTTGACAACATACCAAAAAAAAAATCAACTGTGTTCAGGAAAAAGACATCTAAATTTATATTTTAATTAGACAAATCAGTGTTAAAACAGGTATTATGAAAACCCTTAACGGTGAAGCCCATTTAATTTCATTTACCTCCTAAAGGAAATGAGAAATAATGAAATTAATTTCATTTGAAATATCCTTGAGGATAATCAATATCCAACGAATTTCATAAAAAAAAAAACCATTCCAAATTCAGAGAGTATGATAATAATCAGGTACCAACAAGAAACCGTCAAGAATAAACAATTTCAATGAATTTGATTCCTCATGTTCATGGACAAAGAATAGGTTCTAAATTCAATATGAGGACCGTTTCAGAACACGAAATGATTTAATATCTGTACTTACAAAAACTCAACCTTTGAATCAGAAACGAAGATAAAAAAATTGTATTTACTTGTAGTAAAAACCGATACAGCAGAAACATGAAGACCCTTCGAAATTAGAAAATTAGAATAACATAAAAAAAAATAGAGATATTGGTAGATCGCGATCATGTGACTTCCAATACCGGCGATCACATGATGGATTGGAATAACACGAAAAATCTAATGATGTAACCTGACAATTATTAAAGAAAAAACAACGAGTTGGATTGGATATCGTTGGGTAAAACTGATCATGAAACTGGGTGTGGATCGTATTTGAAATGATTTGTTGAAAATGGAACTCATTCCAGGGAATTTTGAAATGAAGTAGCAATGTCACCATCATAGTTATTAATTCAGGAACTTTTTACAGGAATGTGGACAAATAAGCAGTTCTTTTTCGCTAAATTTTTATTAACAATTTCGCCACATTCCTGTAAAAAGTTCCTGAATCAGAAACATGGATGTAACAAACCAACACATAGTTATTAATATTAATCTATGGTCATCATGTATTGACAAATGTCAATTGAGAAATCAAAAATTATTAAGATTCCGTAAAGCCCATGTTGAGAAATTACAAAGCTTTTGAGTTCGAAGTGTTGTCTCTATATGACATTGTTTCTCAAAGACATTCAGAAATGTCCATAGAAATAATAATATAATTGCTCAGGATATTTTTTTCAATTATTGATTGTGCATGGGGATATTTGAATTCTCCCAACGAATTTGTGGCTCAGAAAATTGGGTGCATCCAATAACGTCAAGACGTATTTCAGTCGTCTTTTGACTAAATAACTTAACTCTAGAATGTACAAGTCTTCCGGATTCATAGCATATTGCACTCTATGCTGAAAGAATACGAACGTGGTCGTTTTCGAAGGCAAACTATGGTCTTTGTATCGAGCAATCGGTTATATCACTGAATAGAACGCAAGAATCCGCAACCGTCGCCGCTGCCAGTGGACGAACCCTGCAGCTCATTGCCGCCTGTGCTGTAGCAGCTATAAACGCCTGTTTCGCGCGAGCGCGAAGCAGCTTGAATACTCTTCCAATGGACGACCGGGCTGACGGCTGACCCTTCGTGGTCAAATTTGGGTCGTTTTTTCGTCTCGAGAATTCGACTTAACCTTGAAGTGTTTCACTCACTTTTGTGTTCGGCTTGAGCGTTGTTTAATGTATCCCATCTATCAAATATGCTTGTCTGATTAACGTTTAGACGAAATTATAAATTTTTTATGTTAAACTCAATGGAAAAAAATTCTCCGTTCTCGAAATTTTTTTTACCGGTAAAGGGGGTGTGTAACGGTTGAATTTACTAAATTCAAATCTCGAAAGTTTCCGGATCGTTTCGTATCGGGAACACGACGTCGAGTAGTACGTGATCGCGAGGTCAGTCGAGAACGTGCCACCTCAGACGCGAGACGAAAGATCCCCTCTCTGGTATTCCGCTGTTCTGGCGCTGCACCGGAAAAGGCAATAATTTATTCTCTTATTCTGGATTGAAATAGTTAAGATTGGTGAGTACGAAGTTGCTCAGTCAACCATATACCTATTTTTGCTAATGAATCATATGTTTCAAGGTGAGAGACGCTTGGGTTCCGCCATTTTGAGGATCATACGACTTTCCATCTGATTTCCTCAACTATCCGATGAATCAACCTTCCTTCTAGATTGGTATATCTTTGTTATAGTTAAACAATTGAATTTGAACATTTCACGATTCCGTGACTCTCTGATTTTCAATTTCTTGATTTATCTGTGCCAGTGTTTCAGTGAACACGTGGACATTTTTTCTTTTTATGAAGCTAAGATTATCAGAGGTCTCGGGGAATTATGGAAGTTTGACGAAGCAGAGAACTGTTGCAAGTGTTTTTTTGTACCAACAAATATTCCATTATCAAGAATATCTCGTTCACAATTAAGTGTTTTTTTTGATAGCCATTTGGAGGGAGCTAAGTCTCCGTCATCTATTTGGAGGGGCTAAGTATCCGGCATCTATTTGGAGGGAACTTAGTCTCCGGCATCTATTTGGAGGGAGCTGAGTCTCCGGTATCTTTTGGAGGGAACTAAGTCTCCGGCAACTATTTTTTGAAGAGAGCTAAGCCTGCGGCACCTTTTGAAGAGAGCTAAGCCTTCGACACCATCTTTTGGAGGTATCTAGACCTCTGAAACCTCTTCTGAGGGAGATAAGTCTTCAAATCCTTCAGTACCTGTACCTTGGGGGAAGTTGAACCCTCAACACTTCTATTTAGAAAAATACAACCTTCACCTCATAGCGCAACGTCTTCTAGGAGATTCAGGAATTCGAACGTTGGGAAAAATCGAGAGATGGTGTTTCTGACGAATTGTTCATAATTGTACATATTTTTATCCTCATATTTAATTGTTTCAATTTGTGATAGTAGATATAGTAAATAGCTATAGTCATCAGGAAGGAATGAATCTCGACTCTTCAAGGTTTGATCATCATTAGCCTGAGTAGAAGTATATTATATCCTTTTACCTCATATAAACGTAAGGTGGTCTCATGTCATGACTAGCTGGAGCATCTATCTTTAAAATATTACATGACGTAATTTATATCTCTGTCTTAACCTTACACAACTGGCACCCCTAGAGTGGGGCTGTAAATTAACGTAAATTATCGATCTCTTTAATCTTACAACATTTTCAGGCAGGCATGATCATCTGATTGCAGAAGAAACGCTAATAGATAACGGTAAAAACTCAGGAATGATAATTACCCTTCGACCACCATCTTATCTCAAGAGAAAAAGGTTGTTTAGAACCTGACTGTATAGGCAATTTTAACTAAGATCACTTCATTTATATCCTAATTTTGTTACCGACAAGAACAAGATGAATAGGCAAACTCTTCTTACGACGGTTCTGAAGAAGAAACAAAATCAAAATATGAGAAGAACTCTTCAAATAAAAAACATCCTACATGATTTGATCATTCTTAGTGATGAAGAATTGGATAAAATTTACAACGTGACATTCAATGTTGGTGAAAATTCAACAGCCAAGAAACAGGAAGAGATTGATCAAGAAAACCAGGAGATGATGAAAATTGAATCTGATCTTTCCTACTTTGAAGAAGACAAAAAACGACAACAAGACAACAACAAGTAATTTTGCCTACCTCAACTACCTTTTCAAGTTTATTCCCGACGTCGTGATTCCAAGAAGCCAGCACGAGCACATTGAAGATGAAAATATGAAATGACAAAATCACTTTGATATTGATGAAAAAAGTGTCAGAATATGATTTTTCATTGTAAATTTTGTACATAGTTCATGTTTTTTATTTTTTGTTTCGTATATAGTAGGTTTATGAAATTTTGCGAATGAAGTTATTTATTTATTTTATTGAACGTTGCTCGACATCTCAGGGCAGAATGAATTCATTGAATTATTCATTCCCAAAAAAAAAATTCTATCCTGTATTATAAAAATTACATATATAATTTCTATGTTTCTTTCTTTATCCTTCATTATAATAGGTATGTAATTTCTGTTTCTGAAGCTCAGATGTGCTCAGCCTTAACTTGTCCCATCCAATTAGCTCTGAATTAAACCCAGTTTCTTTAATTTTCGAAATTTAAGAAGTGGAGCAGAAGTGATGATTTTATGAAATTTAAATATCGGTAATTTTCTTTATGTTCTTGAAATTGACCAAGGAATCATCAGATCATGAAGCAACATATTCCTGAAAGAAAAAAGTTTAAAATTATTATTTTATTTCAAATATTCAAAAAATGTCATTCTGTTCGAATTCAAACTAAGTTCTTATAGGCAGTTTTGAAAAGAGAACACGAAAGTTCATCAGAAATATATTCGAGTATCCAAAAAGAATTATGAAAAACTAGTTTCAACAAAGAATGCATTTAAAAGGAAATATAAATATTTTGTCGTGCCACGTTCCTTAGGGTCGAAGAGTTGGTTTGTAACGTATCTATAAATTTGAAAAATTGCTCGAAATCACTTGCTACTCTTGAATTTGTCTTCATGCATGAGAGTCGTGCAAATTTTGTGTAATGTTAAATATCCTTTTCATATAATAACGAATAATCAATACGTACCAAGAAATTTCGAAATTTGAGTCATGTCTCAGAAAAATGTTTTTACTGAAAATTTAGTCTATTCAAATATATTTCCCAACATAAGATTATTGTTTCAACAATATTGTCGTCTTATTACCCATATCATAGCACTATCTTTGACTGTTAAGAAAATTAATAGTTTTCTTGAGATTGCGGGGTTCGGACAAGTGGTCAAACACGAGGACATAATGAAAGCGTAGTAATAATTATCAGATGCATCACGCTGTAAAAATCGAAGAAAAAAATTCCAATGAAGAGAATTCTCGAACCTGTTATAACAAGCCGCGTCAGAAATCTTGTTTAGTGTTCTTGCAGGAAACGAATTGTAATACATAAAAAGGCCTGAGCTTTCAATTTGCAAGAATATCAGTTTCCCAGAAATTTTTTCATGAGAACATATTTCAGGTAGGCATGATTGTCTGATGGCAAAAGAAACGCTAATAGATAACTGTTAATACTCAGGTATGATAATAACACTTCGACCACCATCTTATCTCAAAAGGGAGAGGTTTAGAACCTGACTATATAGGCAATTTTAACTGAGATCACTTCATTTATATCCTAACTTGGTTACCAACAAGAACAAAATCAATAGGCAAACTTTTCTTACGACGGTTCTGAAGAAGAACAAAAATCAAAATATGAGAAGAACTCTTCAAATAAAAAACATCATACATGATTTGATCACTCTTAGTGATGAAGAATTGGATAAAATTTCCAACGTGACATTCAAATTTGGTGAAAATTCAACAGCCAAGAAACAGGAAGAGATTGGTCAAGAAAACCAGAGGATGATAAAAATTGAATCCGATCTTTCCTACTTTGAAGAAGACAAAAAACGACAACTTAAAAAAAAGAATGATGCCTACCTCAACGAATTTCTATTTAAGTGTTTCTTAATGAAGCAAATACTTCATGTAATAGCCGATAGGACGAGGAATGGTTTGAAGACTAAATTGTTCAGACAGGACGAAGCTACTCCAATACAAACTTTTCAAGTTTATTCCCGACGTCGTGATTTCAAGATGCCAGCACGAGCACATTGAAGATGAATGTTTTGAAAATATGAAATGACAATATCACCTTGATATTGATGAAAGAAGGGTTAGAATATGATACTTCATTGTAAATTTTGTACATAGTTCATGTTATTTATTTCTTATTTTGTATATAGTAGGTTTATGAAATGTTGGTAGTGAATTTATTTATTTATTTTATTTAACATTGCTCGACATCTAAGGGCAGAATGAATTTATTGTATTATTCCTTCCCAAGAAATAATTTTTCCCTTCTCTATTATAAAAATTGCATATATAAATTTAAATGTTTTTTTCTTTATCCTTTATTATAAAAGGAATGTATTTTTTGTTCATGAAGCTCAGATGTGCTCAGCTTCAACTTATTCCATCCAATTAGCTCTGAACAAAAACTCAGTTTCCTTAATTTTCAAAATTTAAGAAGTGGAGCAGTAGTGAAGATTTTATGAAATTTAAAAATCGGTATTTTCCTTTATTATCTTAAAATATACCAAGGAATCATCAGATCATGAAGTAACATATTCCCGGAAGAAAAAAGTGTAAAATTATTATTTTATTTCAAATATTCAAATAATGTCATTCTGTTCGAATTCAAACTAGGTTGGTATAGGCATTTTTGAAAGGATAAACGAAAGTTTATCAGAAACATAAATATTAAAGTACCCATAAAGGTATATTAAAAACTAGTTTCAACAAAGGCTGCATTCAAAAGGAAATATAAAAATTTTGTCGTGCCACGTTCCTTATGGTCGAAGAGTTGGTTTGTAACGTATCTATAAATTTGAAAAATTGCTCGAAATCTCTTCTACTCTTGAATTTGTCTCTATTCATGAGAGTCGTGCAAATTTTCTGTAATATTAAATATCCTTTTCATATAATAACGAATAATCAATGGGTACCAAGAAATTTCGAATTTTGAGTCATGTCCCAGAAAAATGTTTTTACTGAAAATTTAGCCTATTCAAATTTAGTTCCCAACATAAGATATTGTTTTAACAATATTGACGTCTTATAACCCATATCATAGCACTAGCTTTGACTGTTAAGAAAATTTATAATTTTCTTGAGATTGCGGAAATCGGACAAATGGTCAAACACGCGCTATTTTCTGTTCAAATAGCAAACGAGAATATAATGAAAGCGTGGTAACAATTTTCAGATGCATCATGCTGTAAAAATCGAAGAAAAACTTTCCAATTAAGGAAATTCTCGAACCTGTTTGAACAAGCCTCGTCTATTTTAGTGTTGTTGCAGGAATCAAATTGGAATACATAAAAAGGCCAGAGCTTTCAATTTGCAAGGATATCAGTTTTCCAGAAATTTTTTCATGATAACATATTTCAGGTAGGCATGATTGTCTGATGGCAAAATAAACGCTAATAGATAACGGTAAATACTCAGGTATGACAATTATTACCCTTCGACCACCATTTTATCTCAAAAGGGAGAGGTTCTTTAGAACCTGACTATATAGGCAATTTTAACTAAGATCACCTCACTTATATCCTAACTTGGTTACCGACAAAAACAAGACGAATAGGCAAACTTTTCTTACGACGGTTCTGAAGAAGAAAAAAAAATCAAAATATGAGAAGAACTCTTCAAATAAAAAACATCATACATGATTTGATCACTCTTAGTGATGAAGAATTGGATAAAATTTCCAACGTGACATTCAAAGTTGGTGAAAATTCAACAGCCAAGGAACAGGAAGACATTGGTCAAGAAAACCAGAGGATGATAAAAATTGAATCCGATCTTTCCTACTTTGAAGAAGACAAAAAACGACAACTTGAAAAAAAGAATGATGCCTACCTCAAGAATGTCTATTTAAGTGTTTCTTAATAGGTAAAGCAAATCTTTCATGTGATGGCCGATAGGAGGAGAAATGGTTTAAAGACTCAATTGTTTAGTCAGTCACTCCAATACTACCTTTTCAAGTTTATTCCCGACGTCGTGATTCCAAGAAGCCAGTACGACCACATTGAAGATGAAAATATGAAATGACAAAATCACTTTGATACTGATGAAAAAAGTATCAGAATATGATTGTTCATCGTAAATTTTGTACATAGTTCATGTTTTTTATTTCTTATTTTGTATATAGTAGGTTTATGAAATTTTGTGAACGAATTTATTTATTTATTTTATTCAACGTTGCTCGACATCTGAGGGCAGAATGAATTTATTGAATTATTCTTTCCCAAAAAAAAATTTCTCTTAAATAGGTATGTATTTTCTGTTTCTGAAGGTCAGATGTGCTCAAGCTTTAACTTCTCCCATCCAATTAGCTCTGAACTAAACCCAGTTTCTAATTTTCGAAAATTAAAAAGTGGAGCAGTAGTGATGATTTTATGAAATTCAAATATCGGTATTTTTCTTTATGTTCTCAAAATTGACCAAGGAAGCATCAGATCATGAAGCAACATATTCCTGAAAGAAAAAAGTTCAAAATTATTATTTTATTTGCAATTATTCAAAAAATGTCAGTCTGTTCGAATTCAAACTAAGTTCTTATGTGCTGTTTTGAAAAGAGAACATGAAAGTTCATCAGAAATATATTCAAGTATCTATAAAGAAATATGAAAAACTAGTTTCAACAAGGAATGCATTTAAAAAGAAATATAAATATTTTGTCGTGCCACGTTCCTTAGGGTCGGAGAGTTGGTTTGCAACGTATCTAAAAATTTGAGAAATTGCTCGAAATCTCTTGCTTCTCTTGAATTTGTCTTTATGCATGAGAGTCGTGCAAATTTTGTGTAATATTACATATCCTTTTCATATAATAACGAATAATCAATAGGTTCCAAGAAATTTCGAAATTTGAGTCATGTCTCAGAAAAATGTTTTTACTGAAAATTTAGTCTACTCAAATATATTTTCCAACATAAGATTATTGTTCCAAAAATATTGACGTCTTATTACCCATATCATAGCACAAGTTTTGACTGTTAAGAAAATTTATAGTTTTCTTGAGATTGCGGGATTCGGGCTAGTGGTCAAACACGAATACATAATGAAAGCGTAGTAATAATTATCAGATGCATCACGCTGTTAAAATCGAAAAAAAAAATTCCAATGAAGAGAATTCTCGAACCTGTTATAACAAGCCGCGTCAGAAATCTTGTTTAGTGTTCTTGCAGGAAACGAATTGTAATACATAAAAAGGCCTGAGCTTTCAATTTGCAAGAATATCAGTTTCCCAGAAATTTTTTCATGATAACATATTTCAGGTAGGCATGATTGTCTGATGGCAAAAGAAACGCTAATAGATAACGGTTAATACTCAGGTATGATAATAACCCTTCCACCACCATCTTATCTCTAAAGGGAGAGGTTGTTTAGAACATGACTATATAGGCAATTTTAACTAAGATCACTTCACGTATATCCTAACTTGTTTACCGACAAAAACAAGATGAATAGGCAAACTTTTCTTACGACGGTTCTGAAGAAGAAAAAAAATCAAAATATGAGAAGAACTCTTCAAATAAAAAACATCATACATGATTTGATCACTCTTAGTGATGAAGAATTGGATAAAATTTCCAACGTGACATTCAAAGTTGGTGAAAATTCAACAGCCAAGAAACAGGAAGAGATTGGTCAAAAAAACCAGAGGATGATAAAAATTGAATCCGATCTTTCCTACTTTGAAGAAGACAAAAAACGACAACTTGAAAAAAAGAATGATGCCTACCTCAACGAATGTCTGTTCAAGTGTTTCTTAATAAAGCAAACCTTTCATGTAATAGCCGATAGGAGGAGGAATGGTTTAAAGACTAAATTCTTTAGTCAGGACGAAATCACACCAATACTACCTTTTCAAGTTTATTCCCGACGTCCTGATTCCAAGAAGCCACCACGAGCACATTGAAGATGAAAATATGAAATGACAAAATCACTTTGTTATTGATGAAAAAAGTGTCAGAATATGATTGTTCATTGTAAATTTTGTACATAGTTCATGTTTTTTATTTCTTATTTTGTATATAGTAAGTTCATGAAATTTTGTGAATGAATTTATTTATTTATTTTATTTAACGTTGCTCGACATCTGAGGGTAGAATGAATTTATTGAATTATTCTTTCCCAAAAAAAAAAATTCTCTTCTGTATTATAAAATTGCATATATAATTTCTATGTTTCTTTCTTTATCCTTCATTATAATAGGTATGTATTTTCTGTTTCTGAAGCTCAGATGTGCTCAGCTTTAACTTCTCCCATCCAAGTAGCTCTGAAATAAAACCAGTTTCTTTAATTTTCGAAATTTAAGAAGTGGAGCAGTAGTGATGATTTTATGAAATTTAAACATCGGTATTTTTCTTTATGTTCTTAAAATTGACCAAGGAAGCATCAGATCATGAAGCAACATATTCCTGAAAGAAAAAAGTTTAAAATTATTATTTTATTTCAAATATTCATAAAATGTCAGTCTGTTCGAATTCAAACTAAGTTCTTATGTGCAGTTTTGACAAGAGAACACGAAAGTTCATCAGAAATATATTCAAGTATCCATAAAGAAATATAAAAAAACTAGTTTCAACAAAGGATGCATTTGAAAGGAAATATAAATATTTTGTTGGCCACGTTCCTAAGGGTAACGTATCTATAAATCATATCATAGCACTAGCTTCGACTGTTAAGAAAATTTATACTTTTCTTGAGATTGCGAAATTCGGACAAGTGGTCAAACACGAGGACATAATGAAAGCGTAGTAATAATTATCAGATGCATCACGCTGTAAAAATCGAAGAAAAAAATTCCAATGAAGAGAATTCTCGAACCTGTTATAACAAGCCGCGTCAGAAATCTTGTTTAATGTTCTTGCAGGAAACGAATTGTAATACATGAAAAGGCCTGAGCTTTCATCAATTTGCAAGAATATCAGGGTTTCGTGTTTCACGAAAGTTAATAATTTTTTTTTTCTTCTCTTATTTCAAATATTTCTTTCAGGGCAATTCATTATTCCCATTTAAAATTATCATTTTTTTCTTTAACATTGTTAGGTGTTTTATATTGATTGATTGATTTGGTAATTAAAATCTCCTTTTTTGTTTGTACATGCAAGATATTTTTGAATACTCTGTCCTTCTTCACCATCAATTCCGATCCACAAAAAAAAAAAAGTCATTACTACCAGATGGGACGGAACTGATGCAGAGACAGCAGTAGCTGATCGCTTACAAGTCGATACGTACACGTGAAATACGCACGAACCTACGAAACTATGAAAACTACCAAAATTACAATTTACGATTTTTACCTTCTTATTTCCGAACGTTACAAGTTCAGAACAAAGAAATTAGTGCTCCAACCGAGGATTGGGAGTTTCATTAAGGGAGGATACAGCCGTCCCAGACTTCTTTGTTTCTCCAAATTCACATTCCAGGCTCCCTTATCTACCAAGGGTAAGTCAGAATATCTTGTATTTTTACTTCGATTACATATTACGACTTTCCAATATTTACGCAATTTTCGTAATTCAATAATCCCACATTATTGCGTTCAAACTATCGAACCAGCTTCTCAGAATAAAAATTCACAGTCCATTAACGAAACATTATCGATCCTTACGTAGCCGGATATCTTTAGAAAATAATAGTTCGAGTGCAGTATTGGGGGTTTTTATTCGAATTATTTCCTCCATCATTCATTGCGTTCTTGAAAAATAGACATATTTCAATCCATCGATTTCAATTGTTTTCTTTGACCATCTGTTTCAGATTTTTTTTGTTGTTGTCGCATTCTAACATATATTCATTTCACTTTATTTATCTCCATTTATTTACAAGGTTCGAATACTGAATTGTACTGAATTGAATTCAATCTTGTAAAATTTACTTAATTAATAACGTATCTGGATATGCTGACACGATGCCCGCTGATGATGAAAAAGTTTTACGTTTACGAGCTCTTCGTGAAACAGTCATTTCGAGTGTTAATTCTCTTTATCATCAAGCCGAAAACGTGAGAGGCGATCCATTATTATACTCTGGATTTAAAATACGATATCGGGGTATCGAAAAATGGAAAAATGCATTTGAAAAATATCACATTGCTTTAATTTCGGTCATATCCGGACAGGAAGGGGCTGAAGTTACATTGGCGGGTGAATTGGACATATATAGAGATTTTGAAGAGAAATGTCAATATATAGAAACTGTTTATTACGAATTATTCGAATTACCCGAAGAAGAGCAGTTTAATCGTTCATTGAAAAATATGGATAAATCTTCAAATGTCAAATTACCAAAAATAAACCTACTTACTTTCGAAGGAGATATTAAAAAATTTCCTAGTTTCATTTCAAATTTTAATTCTCTAGTACATGAAAATCAGAGCTTGTCTAATATTGAGAAGTTTAATTATCTGACTTCTGTTTTAAAAGGTCAGCCGTTGAATCTAGTGAAAAATTTACCGTTGTTAGATGAGAACTACTTTATCGCCTATGATTCGTTAATATCTAGATATCAAAATAAACGACTACTTGCTACAGCCTATTGGAAGGAAATTGATAATTTTCGTCCTATTGCAAATGATAAATCTTTACGATCTCTTCTCGACGTATTTCACGAAAATAAATCAGCTTTAAAATTATTGGGTTTTCCAGTAGATCAATGGAATTTTATACTTATGCAAATGCTGATTGATCGATTAGATTCACATACTTTGAAGGTTCTTGAGAGAGAGTACGCCTCTTCGGATCTACCGTCTTATGACACAGTACGTGATATTTTACTCAAACACTGTGTAGTGGTAGAATCGATTTCGTTGAATTCGAAAACAAAAGAGCGCCTATCTAATGAAAATAAATCTAAATTTTCTTTTAATAAATCGTCATTTTTATCTACCAGCGCTAAATCCACCACAACAGGAGAATCGCGAGAGCGACTAAACTGCATACATTGTAGGGGCGATCATATTGTATTTAAATGTCCTGATTTCTTGTCAAAAGATCCTCATGAACGATATGAAATCATAAAAAATTTAAAGGCATGTATTAATTGCTTGGCGGATTCTCATGCAACCACGAATTGTACTTCTACTAAAAAAATGTCGTACTTGCAACAAAACTCATCATTCTTTACTTCATTTCCCTCCAAAACCATCTACTTCATTTACTAGTCAAAGCATGCCCTCTACATCTTCACATTCTTCGCATGAAATTCAGTCATTCAATAGTTTCATTGCGCAGCCAGAATATCAGCTATACCACAAGTTTTACTCTCTACTGTTAAACTAAAAATAAAAGATAGTTTTGGATATTTTCATTTTGTGAGGGGTATTGTAGATTCGGGTTCGCAAGTGACTTTCATTACGAGAGCACAAGCCAAAAAACTCAATTTGAAACCTTTCAACGCTTCAGTAAGCGTCCAAGGTCTTGATCGTATGAGTACTAAAGCTAACTCAGCTGTTGAATGTCAAGTTACTTCTATACATAATATAGATCAATCCATCAAAATTAACGCGGTGATCGTCGATAAAATTTGTGATACTATGCCTACAGTTTCATTACCGCCGGGTACTAGAAAACAGTTTTCTAATCTACTACTCGCAGACCCAGAATATTTTGAATCTGGAACTGTCAACATATTATTGGGTGCGGATATTTTTTCCATATATGTACATATATTACAAAACGGTCGAATTGTTACTTCTCCTGGTGAACCTGTCGCCGTCAATACATTATTGGGTTGGATAATTATGGGAAAAATAAATGTTCCTCGATCTAAAAACGTTAATTCTTTTTTAATTTGTTCCTCTGATGAAGAAGACACAAATCTCACCGATAATCTACGAAGATTTTGGGAGATTGAAGAAGTGCCTTCAGTTACATGTCACTCACCGGAAGATACATTTTGCGAGGAATTTTACGCACAGACTACATTCAGAAATTCTACTGGACGCTATACAGTTTCCTTACCATTCAAAATTACTTGTCCAGACTTTGGTGATACTAGATATTTGGCTCTGAAACGTTTCTTTTCTTTGGAGTCCAAAATTATCAAAGATGCAGATCTTTATTCAAAGTATTCGTCTATTATACGAGATTATTTAGACAATGACCACATGGAAATCGTTCCAGTGCCAGAACTTAAAGTCAATAATAATAAAACATTCTATTTGCCTCATTCTTATGTTTTACGGAAAGAATCTTGTTCTACTCCAGTCAGGATTGTATTTGATGGAAGTAGCCGTTATCCAGAAAAAATTTCATTAAACGATGCTTTATTCACTGGACCGAAACTACAAAATGATTTGGTTTCGATAATACTTCACTTTCGGTTGTATAGATATGTTTTTTGTGCAGATATCCGTCAAATGTACAGAATGATTGAAATTTCGGAAGAATACAGAAATTATCTTCGACTTTTCTGGCGATTCTCGCCTCAAGATCCATTACGGGAATATCGGTTGAAAATAGTCCCTTTTGGTTTAAATTGTAGTCCTTATTTGGCTATTCGTACTCTACAACAGTTGACTAAAGATTTTCCTGAATTCTGTTTAGCTAGGGAAATAATAGAAAACAATACCTACGTTGATGATATTTCTAGTGGGGATGATACTTTGGAAGGAGCATCTTTAAAAGTTGATCAACTTATCGCCTTGCTTAAAAAAAGGGAGTTTGAGCTGAGAAAGTGGCAGAGTAATAATAGTGACCTTCTAAAGAATCTTCCACCCGCACATGTTTTAGATACTGTACGACCTTTGGAATTGGACTCTAAAGATCATTTTCGGAAAAATTTTAGGTTTAAATTGGGATCCATTGTCCGATTGCTTTTCTTTTTCTACATTAGATATTCCAGATTTATGTACGAAAAGGAGTATTTTGTCGTGTGTAGCTCGTATTTTCGATCCTTTGGGATTTCTAACTCCATGTACAATTCGTTTAAAACTACTTATTCAATCACTTTGGTGTCAGGGACAATCTTGGGATAGTGTGCCCGGAGACGAAATTTCTACATTATTCTCTCAGTTTAGGCAAGAGATCGGTTGCTTTTCTATTTTGAGAATTCCACGTTATTATGAATCAATTTTAAGTCATAAATGCGATATACTAGGATACTGTGATTCCTCCGAGTTGGCTTATTGTGCGGTAGTTTATATACGCGTACACTACGAAACTCATTTTAAAAATTTTTTCGTGTGTGCAAAATCGAAAGTTGCGCCCCTGAAAAGTCTTTCTATACCTCGTCTAGAGTTATGCGCCGCAGTTCAGCTCACGAAGTTAATAAAATTTGTGAAATCCTCTTATGAAAGCTATATTGAATTTTCTAATATATTTGCGTTTTCTGATTCTAATGTTGCGTTAACTTGGATAAAATCCTCACCTCACAAATGGAAGTCTTTTTTGTCCAATCGCACTTCTTATATTCAAGATATTGTTCCACCTGAACGATGGTTTTATATTCCATCCGAGGATAATCCTGCGGATATTGGTACTCGTGGAATGTCGCTTTTAACATTTTTATCGTGCAAGTTGTGGTTTGATGGCCTAACATCTCAAATTAGTACGATTGATACTTCACACTCAGAATTTAAAAATAAATTTCCGGATAGTAATATTTCTGAAGATTTGAAAACGAATGCTCAGACTTGTTTAATTTCTTCTGTACCTGAAAATGACTTCATAAGTACATTACTTTCTAAATTCACGTCCCTGAGTAAAATTCTCAGAATAATTTTTTACCTAAAATTATAAGGAATATTCAAGAATTTAAAATTTTCAAAAAAACAAGATTGTCAATTATTGTCAAATGTGAACCCTATTCAATACTTGAATTCAAGAATTTTTGTTGTCGATTGTAAAATGCATGCTCTCCTCCGGGTGTTATTTCATGATTTTTTTTTATGTTCAAATTTTGACCTGTTTTCCTCTTCTTTGATTTAGATTGTATGTCGATGATTTGGGAAATAAAGATTTTTCTATTCTATTCTATTCTATTCTAATGTGTTACATTGTTCGATTCGTGAATAACATAAAATCACGAAATAGTAAAATTTTCATTGATAAAGTCATTACGTCATCTGAAATTCATAGCGCTCTGTTGATAATTGCTAAACGAGTTCAACAAACGGAACTTAAGAATGAAATAAGTTTAGTATCCTCGCCAAGCAGAATACCTAAAGTTCTGAGAAAACTCAGCCCTTTCATGGATGAAAACGGCATTCTACGTGTTGGAGGACGTTTGTCATATTCCAACTTGAATTACGATAGGAAACACCCTGTATTTTTACCTAGCAAGCATATATTTACTGAATTACTGATTTCGTACATTCATACTTATTTTCTCCACGCAGGAGTAAATACTACGTTATTTCATTTGCTTCAGATGTTCTGGATATATTCTGCCAAAAGAAGAATACGTTCTGTAATTTCAAAATGCTACAAGTGTTTCAGAACTAATCCAAAAGCTTTTGAAACCATGATGGGAAATTTACCCAGATTCAGAGTTACCGGAATAAAACCGTTCGGAAATTCGGGAGTTGATCTGGCGGGTCCATTCATAATCAAGACTTCTCGTATTCGCGGTGCGAAAACTGCAAAATCTTATCTAGCATTATTCATTTGTTGTGCTACTAAGGCCGTTCATCTAGAGTTGCTCTCAGATCTTACCGCTGAATGTTTCTTGATGGGTTTTCGACGATTTATTTCTCGAAGAGGTCGTTGTTCAAATGTATATTCGGATTGTGGTACAAATTTCATTGCTAGTTCCAAGTACTTGAAACAAATTATGGAATACACATCTACGAAAGAAAATATCTCGTGGCATTTTAATTCACCTTCGGCACCCCATATGGGTGGAATTTGGGAAGCCAATATCAAAAGTGCGAAATCTCATTTAGTACGAATCATTGGAGATCAGATTCTCACTTATGAAGAATTGAATACTCTATTCATCAGAATCGAAGCGATTTTGAATTCACGCCCGCTCTGCCCCATAAGTAGTGATCCTAATGATGTAACTGCTCTCACACCAGGGCATTTTTTGACATTAGAACCTCTAGTTGCTCTGCCTGATCCCGATTACACTAATATTAATGTCAATCGCTTAACTAGGTGGCAATTAATTTTGAGATTACATCGTGATTTCTGGAATAGGTGGAGTCGAGAATATTTACACACCCTCCATCAAAAATCTAAATGGACTACAAAGAATGTGAATCCTAAAGAAGGTTCCGTAGTTTTAATAAAAAATGAAAACTCGTCTCCATTGAATTGGCCATTGGGACGAATCATTGAATTATATCCTGGAAAGGATGGTATTGCCCGAGTGGCTTTAGTAAAGACTGCTAGTGGTCAACTTAAAAGACAATTAGTGAAACTTTGTCCTAAACCAAACCAATAAAAAAAGAAAAAAAACTTACTATTTGTTCAGGAAATGTTGGGCATTTCCAGCGCGGCGGGTATGTTTCGTCTTTCACGAAAGTTAATAAATTTTTTTTTTCTCTCTTATTTCAAATATTTCTTTCAGGGCAATTCATTATTCTCATTTAAAATTATCATTTTTTTTCTTCAACATTGTTAGGTTTTTTATATTGATTGATGGAGGAAGTATTTCATTTGCGAAAGTTGGTAATTAAAATCTCCTTTTTTGTTTGTACATGCAAGATATTTTTGAATACTCTGTCCTTCTTCACCATCAATTCCGATCCACAAAAAAAAAAAAAGTCATTACTACCAGATGGGACGGAACTGATGCAGAGACAGCAGTAGCTGATCGCTTAAGAGTCGATACGTACACGTGAAATACGCATGAACCTACGAAAACTACCGAATTACAATTGAGATCACTTCTTTTATATCCTAATTTTCTTATCGACAAAAACAAGACGAATAGGCAAACTTTTCTTACGACGGTTCTGAAGAAAAAAAAAATCAAAATATGAGAAGAACTCTTCAAATAAGAAACATCATACATGATTTGATCACTCTTAGTGATGAAGAATTGGATAAAATTTCCAACGTGACATTCAAAGTTGGAGAAAATTCAACAGCCAAGAAACAGAAAGAGATTGGTCAAGAAAACCAGAGGATGATAAAAATTGAATCCGATCTTTCCTACTTTGAAGAAGACAAAAAACGACAACTTGAAAAAAAGAATGATGCCTACCTCAACGAATGTCTATTTAAGTGTTTCTTAATGAAGCAAATCTTTCATGTAATAGCCGATAGGAGGAGGAATGGTTTGAAGACTAAATTGTTTAGTCAGGACGAAGTTACTCCAATACAAACTATTCAAGTTTATTCCCGACGTCGTGATTTCAAGAAGCCAGCCGAGCACATTGAAGATGAATGTTTTGAAATATGAATAGACAATATCACCTTGATATTGATGAAAGAAGGGTCAGAATATGATCCTTCATTGTAAATTTTGTACATAGTTCATGTTATTTATTTCTTATTTTGTATATAGTAGGTTTATGAAATGTTGTAAGTGAATTTATTCATTTATTTTATTCAACGTTGCTCGACATCTAAGGGCAGAATGAATTTATTGTATTATTGCATATATAAAGTTATATGTTTTTTTCTTTATTCTTTATTATAAAAGGTATGTATTTTTTGTTCCTGAAGCTCAGATGTGCTCAGCTTTAACTTATCAGATCCAATTAGCTCTGAACAAAAACCCAGTTTCCTTAATATTCAAAATTCAAGAAGTGGAGCCAGTAGTGAAGATTTATGAATTTAAAAATCGATATTTTCCTTTATGATCTTAAAATTAACCAAGGAATCATCAGATCATGAAGTAACATATTCCCGGAAGAAAAAAGTGTAAAATTATGATTTTATTACAAATATTCAAATAATGTCATTCTGTTCGAATTCAAACTAAGTTGGTATAGGCAGTTTCGAAAAGAGAACACGAAAGTTTATCAGAAACATAAATATTCAAGTATATAAAGTATTCAAGGTATATAAAAAAATTGTTTCAACAAAGGTTGCATTTCAAAGGAAATATAAAAATTTTGTCGTGCCACGTTCCTTATGGTCGAAGAGTTGGTTTGTAACGTATCTATAAATTTGAAAAATTGCTCGAAAATCTCTTCTACTCTTGAATTTGTCTCTATTCATGAAAGTCGTGCAAATTTTCTGTAATGTTAAATATCCTTTTCATATAATAACGAATAATCAATGGGTACCAAGAAATTTCGAATTTTGAGTCATGTCCCAGAAAAATGTTTTTACTGAAAATTCAGTCTATTTAAATATAGTTCCCAACATAAGATATTGTTTTAACAATATTGACGTCTTATTACCCATATCCTAGCACTAGCTTTGACTGTTAAGAAAATTTATAATTTTCATGAGATTGCGGAAATCGGACAAATGGTCAAACACGCGCTATTTTCTGTTCAAATAGCAAACGAGAATATAATGAAAGCATAGTAATAATTTTCAGATGCATCATGCTGTAAAATCAAAGAAAAACTTTCCAATTAAGAAAATTCTCGAACCTGTTTGAACAAGCCTCGTCAGAAATCTATTTTAGTGTTGTTGCAGGAAACAAATTGGAATACATAAAAAGGACAGAGCTTTCAATTTGCGAGGATATCAGTTTTCCAGAAATTTTTTCATGATAATATATTTCAGGTAGGCTTGATTGTCTGATTGCAAAGGAAACGCAAATAGATAACGGTAATACTCAGGTATGATAATTATTACCCTTCAACCACAATTTTATCTCAAAAGGAGAGGTTGTTTAAAACCTGACTATATAGGCCATTTTAACTGAGATCACTTCTTTTATATCCTAATTTTCTTATCGACAAGAACAAGATGAATAGGCAAACTCTTCTTACGACGGTTCTGAAGAAGAAAAAAAATCAAAATATGAGAAGAACTCTTCAAATAAAAAACATCATACATGATTTGATCACTCTTAGTGATGAAGAATTGGATAAAATTTCCAACATGACATTCAAAGTTGGTGAAAATTTAACAGCCAAGAAACAGGAAGAGATTGGTCAAAAAAACCAGGAGATGATGAACATTGCATCCGATCTTTCTCACTTTGAAGAAGACAAAAAACGACAACTTGAAAAAAAGAATGATGCCTACCTCAACGAATGTCTGTTTAAGTGTTTCTTAATAAAGCAAACCTTTCATGTAATAGCCGATAGGAGGAGGAATGGTTTAAAGACTAAATTGTTTAGTCAGGACGAAATCACACCAATACTACCTTTTCAAGTTTATTCCCGACGTCGTGATTCCAAGAAGCCAGCACGAGCACATTGAAGATGAAAATATGAAATGACAAAATCACTTTGATATTGATGAAAAAGAGTCAGAATATGATTGTTCATTGTAAATTTTGTACATAGTTCATGTTTTTTATTTCTTATTTTGTATATAGTAAGTTTATGAAATTTTGTGAATGAATTTATTTATTTATTTTATTTAACGTTGCTCGACATCTGAGGGCAGAATGAATTTATTGAATTATTCTTTCCCAAAAAAAAATTTCTCTTCTGTATTATAAAAATTGCATATATAATTTCTATGTTTCTTTCTTTATCCTTCATTAAAATAGGTATGTATTTTCTGTTTCTGAAGCTCAGATGTGCTCAGCTTTAACTTTTTCCATCCAAGTAGCTCTGAAATAAACCCAGTTTCTTTAATTTTCGAAAATTTAAGAAGTGGAGCAATAGTGATGATTTTATGAAACTTAAATATCGGTATTTTTCTTTATGTTCTTAAAATTGACCAAGGAAACATTAGATCATGAAGCAACATATTCCTGAAAGAAAAAAGTTTAAAATTATTATTTTATTTCAATTATTCAAAAAATGTCAGTCTGTGCGAATTCAAACTAAGTTCTTATGTGCTGTTTTGAAAAGAGAACACGAAAGTTCATCAGAAATATATTCAAGTATCCATTAAGAAATATGAAAAAACTAGTTTCAACAAGGAATGCATTTAAAAGGAAATATAAATATTTTGTCGTTCCACGTTCCTTAGGGTCGAAGAGTTGGTTTGTAACGTATCTATAAATTTGAAAAATTGCTCGAAATCTCTTGCTTCTCTTGAATTTGTCCTTATGCATGAGAGTCGTGCAAATTTTGTGTAATATTACATATCCTTTTCATATAATAACGAATAATCAATAGGTACCAAGAAATTTCGAAATTTGAGTCATGTCTCAGAAAAATGTTTTTACTGAAAATTTAGTCTACTCAAATATATTTCCCAACATAAGATTATTGTTTCAAAAATATTGACGTCTTATTACCCATATCATATCACTAGCTTTGACTGTTAAGGAAATTTATAGTTTTCTTCAGATTGCGGGATTCGGACAAGTGATCAAACACGAGGACATAATGAAAGCGTAGTAATAATTATCAGATGCATCACGCTGTAAAAATCGAAAAAAAAAAATTCCAATGAAGAGAATTCTCGAACCTGTTACAACAAGCCGCGTCAGAAATCTGTTTAGTGTTCTTGCAGGAAACGAATTGTGATACATAAAAAGGCCTGAGCTTTCTATTTGCAAGAATATCAGTTTCCCAGAAATTTTTTCATGATAACATATTTCAGGTAGGCATGATTGTCTGATGGCAAAAGAAACGCTAATAGATAACGGTTAATACTCAGGTATGATAATAACCCTTCGACCACCATCTTATCTCTAAAGGGAGAGGTTGTTTAGAACCTGACTATATAGGCAATTTTAACTGAGATCACTTCATTTATATCCTAACTTGGTTACCGACAAGAACAAGATGAATAGGCAAACTTTTCTTACGACGGTTCTGAAGAAGAAAAAAAATCAAAATATGAGAAGAACTCTTCAAATAAAAAACAACATACATGATTTGATCACTCTTAAGTGATGAAGAATTGGATAAAATTTCCAACGTGACATTCAAATTTGGTGAAAACTCAACAGCCAAGAAACAGGAAGAGATTGGTCAAGAAAACCAGAGGATGATAAAAATTGAATCCGATCTTTTCTACTTTGAAGAAAACAAAAGACGACAACTTGAAAAAAATAATGATGCCTACCTCAACGAATGTTTATTTAAGTGTTTCTTAATAAAGCAAATCCTTGATGTAATAGCCGATAGGAGGAAGAATGGTTTAAAGACTAAATTGTTTAGTCAGGACGAAGTTACTCCAATACAAACTATTCAAGTTTATTCCCGACGTCGTGATTTCAAGAAGCCAGCACGAGCACATTGAAGATGAATGTTTTGAAAATATGAATAGACAATATCACCTTGATATTGATGAAAGAAGGGTCAGAATATGATCCTTCATTGTAAATTTTGTACATAGTTCATGTTATTTATTTCTTATTTTGTATATAGTAGGTTTATGAAATGTTGTAAGTGAATTTATTCATTTATTTTATTCAACGTTGCTCGCCATCCAAGGCAGAATGAATTTATTGTATTATTGCATATATAAAGTTATATGTTTATTCCTTTATTCTTTATTATAAAAGGTATGTATTTTTTGTTCTGAAGCTCAGATGTGCTCATCTTTAACTTATCAGATCCAATTAGCTCTGAACAAAACCCAGTTTCCTTGATATTCAAAATTCAAGAAGTGGAGCAGTAGTGAAGATTTTATGAAATTTAAAAATCGATATTTTCCTTTATGATCTTAAAATTGACCAAGGAATCATCAGATCATGAAGTAACATATTCCCGGAAGAAAAAAGTGTAAAATTATGATTTTATGTCAAATATTCAAATAATGTCATTCTGTTCGAATTCAAACTAAGTTGGTATAGGCAGTTTTGAAAAGAGAACACGAAAGTTTATCAGAAACATAAATATTCAAGTACCCATAAAGGTATATAAAAAAATTGTTTCAACAAAGGTTGCATTTCAAAGGAAATATAAAAATTTTGTCGTGCCACGTTCCTTATGGTCGAAGAGTTGGTTTGTAACGTATCTATAAATTTGAAAAATTGCTCGAAATCTCTTCTACTCTTGAATTTGTCTCTATTCATGAGAGTCGTGCAAATTTTCTGTAATGTTAAATATCCTTTTCATATAATAACGAATAATCAATGGGTACCAAGAAATTTCGAATTTTGAGTCATGTCCCAGAAAAATGTTTTTACTGAAAATTCAGTCTATTTAAATATAGTTCCCAACATAAGATATTGTTTTAAACAATATTGACGTCTTATTACCCATATCCTAGCACTAGCTTTGACTGTTAAGAAAATTTATAATTTTCATGAGATTGCGGAAATCGGACAAATGGTCAAACACGCGCTATTTTCTGTTCAAATAGCAAGCGAGAATATAATGAAAGCATAGTAATAATTTTCAGATGCATCATGCTGTAAAAATCAAAGAAAAAACTTTCCAATTAAGAAAATTCTCGAACCTGTTTGAACAAGCCTCGTCAGAAATCTATTTAGTGTTGTTGCAGGAAACAAATTGGAATACATAAAAAAGGACAGAGCTTTCAATTTGCGAGGATATCAGTTTTCCAGAAATTTTTTCATGATAATATATTTTCAGGTAGGCATGATTGTCTGATTGCAAAAGAAACGCAAATAGATAACGGTAAATACTCAGGTATGATAATTATTACCCTTCAACCACAATTTTATCTCAAAAGGGAGAGGTTGTTGAAAACCTGACTATATAGGCCATTTTAACTGAGATCACTTCTTTTATATCCTAATTTTCTTATCGACAAGAACAAGATGAATAGGCAAACTCTTCTTACGACGGTTCTGAAGAAGAAAAAAATCAAAATATGAGAAGAACTCTTCAAATAAAAAACATCATACATGATTTGATCACTCTTAGTGATGAAGAATTGGATAAAATTTCCAACATGACATTCAAAGTTGGTGAAAATTTAACAGCCAAGAAACAGGAAGAGATTGGTCAAAAAAACCAGGAGATGATGAACATTGCATCCGATCTTTCTCACTTTGAAGAAGACAAAAACGACAACTTGAAAAAAGAAATGATGCCTACCTCAACGAATGTCTGTTTAAGTGTTTCTTAATAAAGCAAACCTTTCATGTAATAGCCGATAGGAGGAGGAATGGTTTAAAGACTAAATTGTTTAGTCAGGACGAAATCACACCAATACTCCCTTTTCAAGTTTATTCCCGACGTCGTGATTCCAAGAAGCCAGCACGAGCACATTGAAGATGAAAATATGCAATGACAAAATCACTTTGATATTGATGAAAAAAGAGTCAGAATATGATTGTTCATTGTAAATTTTGTACATAGTTCATGTTTTTTATTTCTTATTTTGTATATAGTAAGTTTATGAAATTTTGTGAATGAATTTATTTATTTATTTTATTTAACGTTGCTCGACATCTGAGGGCAGAATGAATTTATTGAATTATTCTTTCCCAAGAAAAAATTTCTCTTCTGTATTATAAAAATTGCATATATAATTTCTATGTTTCTTTCTTCATCCTTCATTAAAATAGGTATGTATTTTCTGTTTCTGAAGCTCAGATGTGCTCAGCTTTAACTTTTTCCATCCAAGTAGCTCTGAAATAAACCCAGTTTCTTTAATTTTCGAATTTAAGAAGTGGAGCAGTAGTGATGATTTTATGAAATTTAAATATCGGTATTTTTCTTTATGTTCTTAAAATTGACCAAGGAATCATTAGATCATGAAGCAACATATTCCTGAAAGAAAAAAGTTAAAAATTATTATTTTATTTCAATAATTCAAAAAATTGTCAGTCTGTTCGAATTCAAACTAAGTTCTTATGTGCTGTTTTGAAAAGAGAACACGAAAGTTTCATCAGAAATATATTCAAGTATCCATTAAGAAATATGAAAAAAGTTTCAACAAGGAATGCATTTAAAAGGAAATATAAATATTTTGTCGTTCCACGTTCCTTAGGGTCGAAGAGTTGGTTTGTAACGTATCTATAAATTTGAAAAATTGCTCGAAATCTCTTGCTTCTCTTGAATTTGTCCTTATGCATGAGAGTCGTGCAAATTTTGTGTAATATTACATATCCTTTTCATATAATAACGAATGATCAATAGGTACCAAGAAATTTCGAAATTTGAGTCATGTCTCAGAAAAATGTTTTTACTGAAAATTTAGTCTACTCAAATATATTTCCCAACATAAGATTATTGTTTCAAAAATATTGACGTCTTATTACCCATATCATATCACTAGCTTTGACTGTTAAGGAAATTTATAGTTTTCTTGAGATTGCGGGATTCGGACAAGTGGTCAAACACGAGGACATAATGAAAGCGTAGTAATAATTATCAGATGCATCACGCTGTAAAAAATCGAAAAAAAAAAATTCCAATGAAGAGAATTCTCGAACCTGTTACAACAAGCCGCGTCAGAAATCTTGTTTAGTGTTCTTGCAGGAAACGAATTGTAATACATAAAAAGGCCTGAGCTTTCTATTTGCAAGAATATCAGTTTCCCAGAAATTTTTTCATGATAACATATTTCAGGTAGGCATGATTGTCTGATGGCAAAAGAAACGCTAATAGATAACGGTTAATACTCAGGTATGATAATAACCCTTCGACCACCATTTATCTCTAAAGGGAGAGGTTGTTTAGAACTGACTATATAGGCAATTTTAACTGAGATCACTTCATTTATATCCTAACTTGGTTACCGACAAGAACAAGATGAATAGGCAAACTTTTCTTACGACGGTTCTGAAGAAGAAAAAAAAATCAAAATATGAGAAGAACTCTTCAAATAAAAAACAACATACATGATTTGATCACTCTAAGTGATGAAGAATTGGATAAAATTTCCAACGTGACATTCAAATTTGGGTGAAAACTCAACAGCCAAGAAACAGAAAGAGATTGGTCTAGAAAACCAGAGGATGATAAAAATTGAATCCGATCTTTCCTACTTTGAAGAAAACAAAAGATGACAACTTGAAAAAAATAATGATGCCTACCTCAACGAATGTTTATTTAAGTGTTTCTTAATAAAGCAAATCCTTGATGTAATAGCCGATAGGAGGAAGAATGGTTTAAAGACTAAATTGTTTAGTCAGGACGAAGTTACTCCAATACAAACTATTCAAGTTTATTCCCGACGTCGTGATTTCAAGAAGCCAGCACGAGCACATTGAAGATGAATGTTTTGAAAATATGAATAGACAATATCACCTTGATATTGATGAAAGAAGGGTCAGAATATGATCCTTCATTGTAAATTTTGTACATAGTTCATGTTATTTATTTCTTATTTTGTATATAGTAGGTTTATGAAATGTTGTAAGTGAATTTATTCATTTATTTTATTCAACGTTGCTCGCCATCCAAGGGCAGAATGAATTTATTGTATTATTGCATATATAAAGTTATATGTTTATTCCTTTATTCTTTATTATAAAAGGTATGTATTTTTTTGTTCCTGAAGCTCAGATGTGCTCATCTTTAACTTATCAGATCCAATTAGCTCTGAACAAAAACCCAGTTTCCTTGATATTCAAAATTCAAGAAGTGGAGCAGTAGTGAAGATTTTATGAAATTTAAAATCGATATTTTCCTTTATGATCTTAAAATTGACCAAGGAATCATCAGATCATGAAGTAACATATTCCGGAAGAAAAAAGTGTAAAATTATGATTTTATGTCAAATATTCAAATAATGTCATTCTGTTCGAATTCAAACTAAGTTGGTATAGGCAGTTTTGAAAAGAGAACACGAAAGTTTATCAGAAACATAAATATTCAAGTACCCATAAAGGTATATAAAAAAAATTGTTTCAACAAAGGTTGCATTTCAAAGGAAATATAAAAATTTTGTCGTGCCACGTTCCTTATGGTCGAAGAGTTGGTTTGTAACGTATCTATAAATTTGAAAAATTGCTCGAAATCTCTTCTACTCTTGAATTTGTCTCTATTCATGAAAGTCGTGCAAATTTTCTGTAATGTTAAATATCCTTTTCATATAATAACGAATAATCAATGGGTACCAAGAAATTTCGAATTTTGAGTCATGTCCCAGAAAAATGTTTTTACTGAAAATTCAGTCTATTAAATATAGTTCCCAACATAAGATATTGTTTTAACAATATTGACGTCTCTTATTACCCATATCCTAGCACTAGCTTTGACTGTTAAGAAAATTTATAATTTTCATGAGATTGCGGAAATCGGACAAATGGTCCAAACACGCGCTATTTTCTGTTCAAATAGCAAACGAGAATATAATGAAAGCATAGTAATAATTTTCAGATGCATCATGCTGTAAAAATCAATGAAAAACTTTCCAATTAAGAAAATTCTCGAACCTGTTTGAACAAACCTCGTCAGAAATCTATTTTAGTGTTGTTGCAGGAAACAAATTGGAATACATAAAAAGGACAGAGCTTTCAATTTGCGGATATCAGTTTTCCAGAAATTTTTTCATGATAATATATTTCAGGTAGGCATGATTGTCTGATTGCAAAGGAAACGCAAATAGATAACGGTAAATACTCAGGTATGATAATTATTACCCTTCAACCACAATTTTATCTCAAAAGGGAGAGGTTGTTGAAAACCTGACTATATAGGCCATTTTAACTGAGATCACTTCTTTTATATCCTAATTTTCTTATCGACAAGAACAAGATGAATAGGCAAACTCTTCTTACGACGGTTCTGAAGAAGAAAAAAATCAAAATATGAGAAGAACTCTTCAAATAAAAAACATCATACATGATTTGATCACTCTTAGTGATGAAAGAATTGGATAAAATTTCCAACATGACATTCAAAGTTGGTGAAAATTTAACAGCCAAGAAACAGGAAGAGATTGGTCAAAAAAACCAGAGATGATGAACATTGCATCCGATCTTTCTCACTTTGAAGAAGACAAAACGACAACTTGAAAAAAAGAATGATGCCTACCTCAACGAATGTCTGTTTAGTGTTTCTTAATAAAGCAAACCTTTCATGTAATAGCCGATAGGAGGAGGAATGGTTTAAAGACTAAATTGTTTAGTCAGGACGAAATCACACCAATACTACCTTTTCAAGTTTATTCCCGACGTCGTGATTCCAAGAAGCCAGCACGAGCACATTGAAGATGAAAATATGAAATGACAAAATCACTTTGATATTGATGAAAAAAGAGTCAGAATATGATTGTTCATTGTAAATTTTGTACATAGTTCATGTTTTTCATTTCTTATTTTGTATATAGTAAGTTTATGAAATTTTGTGAATGAATTTATTTATTTATTTTATTTAACGTTGCTCGACATCTGAGGGCAGAATGAATTTATTGAATTATTCTTTCCCAAAAAAATTTTCTCTTCTGTATTATAAAAATTGCATATATATTTCTATGTTTCTTTCTTCATCCTTCATTATAATAGGTATGTATTTTCTGTTTCTGAAGCTCAGATGTGCTCAGCTTTAACTCTTCCCATCCAAGTAGCTCTGAAATAAACCCAGTTTCTTTAATTTTCGAAATTTAAGAAGTGGAGCAGTAGTGATGATTTTATGAAATTTAAATATCGGTATTTTTCTTTTCTTTATGTTCTTAAAATTGACCAAGGAAACATTAGATCATGAAGCAACATATTCCTGAAAAAAAAAAGTTTAAAATTATTATTTTATTTCAAATATTCATAAAATGTCAGTCTGTTCGAATTCAAAATAAGTTCTTATGTGCAGTTTTGAAAAGAGAACACGAAAGTTCATCAGAAATATATTCAAGTATCCATAAAGAATATGAAAAAATAGTTTCAACAAAGGATGCATTTGAAAGGAAATATAAATATTTTGTCGTGCCACGTTCCTAAGGGTAACGTATCTATAAATCATATCATAGCACTAGCTTCGACTGTTAAGAAAATTTATAGTTTTCTTGAGATTGCGGGATTCGGACAAGTGGTCAAACGCGAGGACATAATGATAGAGCGTAGTAATAATTATCAGATGCATCACGCTGTAAAAATCGAAGAAAAAATTCCAATGAAGAGAATTCTCGAACCTGTTATAACAAGCCGCGTCAGAAATCTTGTTTAGTGTTCTTGCAGGAAACGAATTGTAATACATAAAAAGGCCTGAGCTTTCATCAATTTGCAAGAATATCAGTGTTTCGTCTTTCACGAAAGTTAATAAATTTTTTTTTTCTTCTCTTATTTCAAATATTTCTTTCAGGGCAATTCATTATTCTCATTTAAAATTATCATTTTTTTTCTTTAACAGTGTTAGGTGTTTTATATTGATTGATTGATTTGGTAATTAAAATCTCCTTTTTTGTTTGTACATGCAAGATATTTTTGAATACTCTGTCCTTCTTCACCATCAATTCCGATCCACAAAAAAAAAAAGTCATTACCACCAGATGGGACGGAACTGATGCAGAGACAGCAGTAGCTGATCGCTTACGAGTCGATACGTACACGTGAAATACGCACGAACTCACGAAACTACGAAAACTACCAAATTACAATTTACGATTTTTACCTTCTTATTTCCGAACGTTACAAGTCCAGAACAAAGAAATTAGTGCTCCAACCGAGGATTGGGAGTTTCATTAAGGGAGGATACAGCCGTCCCAGACTCCTTTGTTTCTCCAAATTCACATTCCAGGCTCCCTTATCTACCAAGGGTAAGTCAGAATATCTTGTATTTTTACTTCGATTACATATTAGACTTTCCAATATTTACGCAATTTTCGTAATTCAATAATCCCACATTATTGCGTTCAAACTATCGAACCAGCTTCTCAGAATAAAAAATTCACAGTCCATTAACGAAACATTATCGATCCTTACGTAGCCGGATATCTTTAGAAAATAATAGTTCGAGTGCAGTATTGGGGGTTTTATTCGAATTATTTCCTCCATCATTCATTGCGTTCTTGAAAAATAGACATATTTCAATCCATCGATTTCAATTGTTTTCTTTGACCATCTGTTTCAGATTTTTTTTGTTGTTGTCGCATTCTAACATATATTCATTTCACTTTATTTATCTCCATTTATTTACAAGGTTCGAATACTGAATTGTACTGAATTGAATTCAATCTTGTAAAATTTACTTAATTAATAACGTTTCTGGATATGCTGACACGATGCCCGCTGATGATGAAAAAGTTTTACGTTTACGAGCTCTTCGTGAAACAGTCATTTCGAGTGTTAATTCTCTTTATCATCAAGCCGAAAACGTGAGAGGCGATCCATTATTATACTCTGGATTTAAAATACGATATCGGGGTATCGAAAAATGGAAAAAAATGCATTTGAAAAATATCACATTGCTTTAATTTCGGTCATATCCGGACAGGAAGGGGCTGAAGTTACATTGGCGGGTGAATTGGACATATATAGAGATTTTGAAGAGAAATGTCAATATATAGAAAACTGTTTATTACGAATTATTCGAATTACCCGAAGAAGAGCAGTTTAATCGTTCATTGAAAAATATGGATAAATCTTCAAATGTCAAATTACCAAAAATAAACCTACTTACTTTCGAAGGAGATATTAAAAATTTCCTAGTTTTCATTTCAAATTTTAATTCTCTAGTACATGAAAATCAGAGCTTGTCTAATATTGAGAAGTTTAATTATCTGACTTCTGTTTTAAAAGGTCAGCCGTTGAATCTAGTAGTGAAAAATTTACCGTTGTTAGATGAGAACTACTTTATCGCCTATGATTCGTTAATATCTAGATATCAAAATAAACGACTACTTGCTACAGCCTATTGGAAGGAAATTGATAATTTTCGTCCTATTTCAAATGATAAATCTTTACGATCTCTTCTCGACGTATATCACGAAAATTTATCAGCTTTAAAATTATTGGGTTTTCCAGTAGATCAATGGAATTTTTATACTTATGCAAATGCTGATTGATCGATTAGATTCACATACTTTGAAGGTTTTTGAGAGAGAGTACGCCTCTTCGGATCTACCGTCTTATGACACAGTACGTGATATTTTACTCAAACACTGTGTAGTGGTAGAATCGATTTCGTTGAATTCGAAAACAAAAAAGAGCGCCTATCTAATGAAAATAAATCTAATTTTCTTTTAATAAATCGTCATTTTTATTCTACCAGCGCTAAATCCACCACAACAGGAGAATCGCGAGAGCGACTCTGAACTGCATACATTCTAGGGGCGATCATATTGTATTGAATGTCCTGATTTCTTGTCAAAAGATCCTCATGAACGATATGAAATCATAAAAAATTTAAAGGCATGTATTAATTGCTTGGCGGATTTCTCATGCAACCACGAATTGTACTTCTACTAAAAAATGTACGTACTTGCAACAAAACTCATCATTCTTTACTTCATTTCCCTCCAAAACCATCTACTTCATTTACTAGTCAAAGCATGCCCTCTACATCTTCACATTCTTCGCATGAAATTCAGTCATTCAATAGTTTCATTGCGCAGCCAGAATATCAGCTATA